>CM060427.1:68988320-70223632 GCA_030545235.1 Helianthus tuberosus | reverse complement strand
TATGGTTACGGTGATGTTTGAACTGAAGTTTTTGAACACGAACACGGATGGTTTCATTGACACCATAGGAGGGCGACGGTCATGATCCCATACTCGCCGCGTACAAAGATCTTCACCGAAGAGCCCCATATTTGGTCTTCTCCCACCACCATTGGGTAACCATACTCTAAATTTAAGCACATTCTAGTTAAGAGTCACGTTCTAATGTATACGAGAATCGACCTACTCTGATACCACTTTGTCACGAAGTTATTGTTCGATCCCTGCGTGGCATCACTGGTTGCCTGGGGATAAGCCAATCCATCCTTCTCTTTGTGTGGGTTAATGGTTTCGTCATGCCTTGGACTCATCAGGAGTGTGATAACAAATCTCGACCCGTGTTGCGTTCGTCGCATAGACATGACTATGCACGTACACCTTCTTAATCCTATGAAGCCATCTTTGATAAAATTCCGGACTAACCAATAAGCTCAAATATTCAAGTACAACCCAGAGCATAACGACCTTCGTACATTTGAGTTGTTACACTAGACTTAGGGGGGTAGGGGTGGAATAACTCACTAACCATTCCATCACTCACAACATCCAATCAGGTTCTGCCATGTCATCAACCATTATTTCCATCACTCACACCCTTTTTTGCTGGAAATGGTCATCACTTGTACAAATTCCATCACTCACTAATTTTTTTATTTTTTATTTTTTTACATTATAAATTAACAATGGTTAAATGATATGAAGTATATATAAAGGTTTTCACAAATCTCGCGTTTTTGTTGAATTACGATTGACTTGAACGGTTCGTCGAGATGGTTGTGCGGCTCATACAAGATTTTTAAATCTGTAAACCGTTTTTTTATAAAAAATCTGTAAGCTGTTTTTTTTATAAAAAATCTGTAAACTTTTTTTTTTTATCTATAAACTGTTTTTTTTTTTTTTAAATCTGTAAACTGTTTTTTAATAAAAAATCTGTAAACTGTTTTTTATTTAATAAATAAATGTAAATTGTTTTTATTAATAAAAAAAGACCCACAACCGTTCCATTTTCAATTTTGAAAACGCGTGCTCCGTTTGACGCGTTATATGTAAAACACATTATACATAGGGGCGGCGCCGGTGTTTGGTTTTCAATCACGAGTGATGGGGGGTCGATAACGGACCACCCCGGGTCCTCTTAGACTTGGTAACCTTACAACGGATATACTCATACATAAAAGCGCCATTTGTATGGGTGGTTTACTTAAATAATTTATTTATACTTGATAGTTCATCAAACTTCCTAGAATTTCAAAGCCCCTCCTCCCTTCATGTTCTCATACATACCTTTATTGTAGTATTTAAAATCCACCGCCATTTAAAATCCACCGTCCGCATGTTACTAATACAAATTGCGAGTATGATTAATAAAACTATGATTTTTTATGCAGAACCTAATAAGAAGACCACAAAAATATATAGATTTTATTATTTTCCTGGTTATTAAAGAAAATTTCAAACTAGCGAAATATAATATGATAATTTATAGATAGTGTTTTCATATATCAAGATATTTAGCTACTTTATATACATCAAATTGTTATATATTACTCGAGGATAAGGGGTTTATAAACAAATAGACAGTCTTCGTAATAATTTCAATACGTATAAACTCTAAGCTAAAAATTTTAATTGCGACATGCAAAAATGAAAAATGTCACCCTTTAAAATATGATATATATGTGTCAAATTTCCGAGTTTGGTAAACTTTAGGTTAAGTTATTAGGCTTTTGTAACATTACTCGTATGTCAATAATATTATTTAATCTCTAAACTAGTTGATATGATATGATTGTTTATTAGCTTAATCACCATCAGCTTTTGTTTGTAGTCATTAACCATACGTCAGTTGGAGAACCATTAGTAAAAAAAATATGTCATTATCTCAATCAAGAAGAGAATGCGTTCAATTTAGCTTTATGGTTTAAGCTTCCCTATCACTCTTTTGTTTGATTAATTGTAATAAATATATAGTTGTCCTGTTATGCAAGAAATAGAAATAATTGATGCCATAATAGGACAAGTAAATAACATAAAAAGGATGGTTTAATTAATTTAGACTACTCATTTATTTTAATATTAAACAACTAATATCAAATAAAATTTAGGGTCTAGCTATACTAATACTCTTTGACATATACACACCATTCGAATCTCGTACGAGCCGTATGATCTCGTATGGCTCGTATGATATTTCGATGATGGCAATCTTTTAAATTTGGTTGTTAACGAGTATTTTTTGAATAGTAGGCTCTTCAAAAATCGTTGTTCTTCGATTGAGAACATCTTTTAGCTTTCTTATCCAACTTTTTTTTTCTAGCTTTTGACCGGACGTTAAAGCATTGTGTTAACATTTTACTTCTAAATCATAGTCAATGTCATGATTTTGGTCTAATAATGTTGATGATAAATCATGCTTTTTGACAAAAGATATCTATCGAAACCAATGGAATTGGTTGACATGTATTAAAATACTCTCGAAGTAAACAAGCACATGGCAAACCATAACTTATGCTAAGATGATAACCACACATTGAAGACTTTCTTGTCATTTAACCGGTTAGGTTCTCATAGATCTAGATCTTCAATAAAAACATTACCTCGCTACAAGAAAAAATCCTTAGAGGGGCGACATCTTTAGAGAGTATATAAGTCGTCTCTATAAATTACCCTATATCGACAACATGTTGTTTCTATAAGGGTTTCGTGTTTTTTGAGTTAGGTTACCATATAAGGACGACATGTCCTCTCTATAGGGTGAAAATATTTTTTTGGATAAATTACACTTTTCGTCCTTTATGTTTGTATCGAATTGCAATGGATAGCCTTTAACTTCAATAATTACAGTTACAGTCATTTATTTGTAAAACTCATTACACTCTACGTCCTTTAACACTAACCAGGTTAAATTTTTTAGTTAAATATGGCATGTGTCTTGCACATGAGGGCATTTATGTCTTTATATCTCAATTTATTTAAATTATATATATAATAATACATAAAACTTTTCTCTCTCCATTATTTCTGATTTCTCTACTACCATCATCAAGATTTATCTTTTCTTTCATTACTAAAACAAAGTTTAATACCAAGGCTGATGGTTGACGTCTCTCTCCATCAACAGATAAGTTAAACAAATCCAGTAATCAAGCACCTTATTTTTATTATACTTCATAAAAATCAATTTTTTTTCATAAAATTGGTAAATTACATACATCATTTTATGTTTTAAATCAATGGATAAATGTAATTTACCAATTAGTATCAAATATTTTTTTTACTCACATTCACAAACATCATTTTTTTTTAAATCCAGTAATCAATATAATCTGGCATCAACTTTTATTAATCTTTATTTGTTAATGCCAAAAATCGTTGTTTTCATTTTTGGCATCAACCATTTTAAAGTATCATCATCATCACCATCAACATTCATTACCATCAACCATCATAAAAATTATACAGTAACATTCGATTTCCCTCTTTCAAACACCTCAAACCTCACACCCCCCATCTTCTTCTCTATCCTCTGATCATCTTTTCCTTTTTACCCTAAACCCCCAATTTCATAAATCAACCATCTTTCTTCACAAATTCACAAGTATTAACCTCCTCCTACAAACCATCATCTGAATTGAAACTTAGTTTTAGACTCAGTTTTGAAATGAACCAGAAAAGAACTCAGATACCTGTACCCAAGAAACGAAGAGGACGCCGGTGGTGGGTGTGCGGCGGTGGTGGATGTGCGTCGATAGTGGAAGTGCGTCGGTGGTGGGTGTGCGGCAGTGGTGGATGTGTGTCGGTATAATAGGTTTAATGTGGAAATGTGGAAAGTGTGATGAGAACTTGAAGAAGAAGATGATGACGATGATGATGATTAATGATCAAGGAACAGTACGATGATTGTGTTTTGATTTGAAGAAACTTTGAATTAGGGTTTCTAGGAGAGAGAGAGAGTTTAGGGAGAAGGGGAGATGATGATGATGATAATAGTTTAAATTTATAATTTTTAGATTTATAATTTTTTGTATTAAATGACTGTTTTGCCCTCACATGGTTTGCACATTACCTTACTTAACTAAAAGTTTTAACCAGGTTATGGTCAAAGGACCTAAGATGTAACACGTTTTGCAAATAAAGGACAATGACTGTAATTATTAAAGTTAAAGGTCATACATTGCAACCCGCTACAAACATAAAGGACGAAAAGTGTAATTTACCCTATTTTCTTTCTATTTTTTATATTTTCCAGTTTAATAATTAGAAATTCTAAAAATGATTCAACTTATAGAGACAACATGTCCTCTCTATAATTTTAAATATTTTTTATTATCTTTTGTTAATAATCAATAAATATTGAAAATTAAAAAAAGTTTAATTTATAGAGACGACATTCGTCTCTAAAAAGTTTGACTGGTCAAAATGAATTTTCATTTAGGCGGAAAAATTTTTCACCATCCGCAAAAAAAATTGAAAAGAAATAATTTAACATATAGAGACGACAACTCGTCCCTATAGGGGAAATAACTTGTAGAGACAATATGTCATCTCTATAAACCATTTTAATTTCCTTTTATTTTTTAAGGATAAATCTATAGAGAGAACATGTCGTCTCTATAGGGCTTAGCTTAAACATGTTTTTCTTTTATTTTTAAAGAAAACCTATAGTGATGACATGTGGTCCTTATATGGATTTTGTGCTTTTTAGGATAGGTTACCTTATATGTACGACATGTCCTCTCTATAAGAAATATTTTCTTTTTTATTTTTTTATTTTTAAGTTTGATAAATTTGAAACGCTTAAAAACGTTCCAGCTTATAAAGACAACATGTCGTCTCTACAACTTTAAATATTTTTCTTTTGATTTTATTTAATTAATGATCAATATATATATAGGGTAGGATTCATACGAAAACCACTTTTATTGCGAGAACCGCGAGAACCAATTTGAACACAAAAAAATACCTAAAAAATCCAAAAAACACATTTTTTTAATATTTTTCTAAAAAAATCGCTATATTTCGTTATAAAAAAAGCTTTTTTTTTTCAAGTAAATGTTATGGATGCACATGTGCATATGTATCATTTATTGGACAAATTCCGTAATATATTACAAGTAGTAGAAAAATGCACTTTCATTTACATTATCATCCGCAATACACTAATTTTTACATTATAAAAATTAAGAATGCACATGTGCATCATTATGTATAACCATGATATAACGTGTTTTAGTACAAAAAAGTTTGTGATTTTAAATGATGAAGTAGGCCCATATACATGTGTTTTGGTTATTTATATCTAGTGGTTGATGGTTTGATTATATTTGTCACTTTATGATGTAATATGTTGTTTGGATGGTATAAAGGGTGTTGATGTACATGTAATAAAGTGAAATATTGGTAATGGTATTGTATTACGGATGGTAGGAGGTAATGGTAGTGTATTATGGATGTGATAGATAAAAGAGAAAGTGTATTCAAAGTGGTGTAACAAAACACATTATAACATGTTTATACATATAGATGCACATGTGCATTTCTGGTGTTGTTAATGTTATAACAAGTTCATACATATAGATGCACATGTGCATTTCTAATATTGTTAATGTAAAATGTAGTGTATTATGAATTGTATTCTAAATGAAAGTGCAATTGTCTGATATTAGTAATGTATTTCGGAATTTGTCAAAGAAATGATACATATGCACATGTGCATGGATAATTGTTACTCGATTTTTTTTTTGTGACGAAAAATAGCGATTTTTAAAAAAAATATAAAAAAACTTTTTTTTGAGTGTTTTTTTGATTTTTTTAGGTATTTTTTGGTTGTGTTCACACTGGTTCTCACAGTTCTTGCAATAAAGAACGGTTCCTAACAGATTCTTCTCCTATATATATATATATATATACATATATAGGTGAGTGTTCATTAGAGAACTCTAAAAAATGTGATCAAGACCACATAACCATGCATTTAACATGTTAAAGATCAATTTTCTAAAATGCCTTTAGTAACTTTTGCATATAAATACATGTAAAGCCTTTTTTAATATAAAAAAAAATTCAAAAACTTAAAAAAATAAAAAAAACAATAAATACGGTATATTTTTTTTTACAAAAAAGATTTTTATTAAACTAGCTTCTACACATTTGTATACGTAAAAGCTTTGAAAAATATTTTTTAGCATTTTAAATTGAATATTTATGATTTATTTAACATGTTAAATGCACTGTTCCTCGGTTCTCCACTTTTTATTGTTCCCTAGTGAATCACACATACACACACACTATATATATATATATATATATATATATATGTATGTATATATATATATATGTATATATATATATGTATATATATATATATATATATGTATATATATAGGGTGGGGTTCGGCTACAAAGTCTATTTTTCCTACAAAGTGTACAAAGTCATATAACACCACAATTTCAGCCATAAAACACACTCAAAACCCACAAATAACAGAGTGAAGATCACTAAAACACAATATCCAAACCCTAACAATCCATAAAAACTTCAAACACACCATCTTAGAACTATGAATATAAAACACATCAGGATAATCAACATAAAACACACTAATGTTAGTCATACGGTAATCAAAGCCTTATCATCCAAAACACAACACAAAACCCACAAATATGACGTTTAGTAATCTTCACTTTGTTATTTGGGGGGTTTTGAGTATGTTTTATGGTTGACATTATGATGTTTTATAACTTTGTACACTTTGAAGGAAAAATAGACTTTGTAGCCAACTCCCACCCTATATACATATATATATATTTAGGATTATGTTCAAGAGTGAACACTAGTGTATTTGCGAACTGAGCGAACTAATCCTGGCCATACACATGTGTAAATCAATGGCCAGAACCACCTTTACTGCGACAACCGCGAGAACCAATGTGTGAACACAACAAAATAAACCCACTATACCACCAAAAACCTAAAAAAGCCTAACCCCCCACCCCCAAAAACCTACCCCCCCACCCAAGCTAAATGTAGGATCGTTGAATCGATCAAATGAGTAGATCAGAAGAGTTCTAGACCAAATCAGAGGCAAAATTCAGTGATTTGATCTTCATTGTAGCTTGATATGCACTTAGAAGTAGATTAAATGTCGATTGTATTGATTTGTATTGATTTCACAACGTTACAAGAGCTGGCGACACTTCGGCAGAGCTTCGCTATCGGAATCAGAAAGTTACAAATGACAAACCCAATACCACTATTTATAGAAGAACCAGGTCGCACGAACCAACCTTTGTCCAGTTCGCACGAACTGGTCAGTTCGTTTGAACCTGCTGGTTCGTCCCTATTTCCCGTTTTTCTCGAACTACGTGTCTTGGTTTATCTATTCTATTACATGACTCGATACAAGACGAAGTCACCAGACATATGCACTAACAGACTCCCCCTTGGATGATGACGAGTCTTCAGTGTGTCGAGTCTTCAGTCTTGATCAGTCTTTTCGCTCTTTCCAAAGTATCTTTCTCTATAAGCATCCTCAATCTCTCTCTTCTCTTCCAGAATCTCAACCTGGCTCTATCCTCTCTTTAATTCTCTTGACCAGGTCTCTTGATTCCTTGAACTTTTCAGCATTAGCAGCTTCTATCTCGAACGCTATCCTAAGATCTATATCTATCTCTTACGTCTTCAGACTCCCCCTTTTGATAAGCTGGGATCGCAGTCTGGAATTCACAATCTGCACAAACTCTACCCAAAAGTAAATTTCTCAATTTTTAAAAATTTAACAAATTTAGAAACCACTTGTAGATATCGTTTAACATTTAACAATTTTAATCTCTGCTTAACCACTTGTATTCGTAACACACAAATTTGGTTTCAAATTAGTGAACCATTTAATCATTTCAAAATCATTTCTCATTTTAAAAGAAACTCTCCCAAACCTGTTGTCCATCATGTTTAGCACTTGGAATTTTGAAAAACAGTTTTCCAACATCAGTTGTCGAAAATAAGATGAAGTAAAATCTTTTTGATTTTTCAAAATTTATGCTAAAACACATTCTTTTTGGATTTTGTCTTTAATGAAAACCAGTAAATAAATATTTACAGACAATATTTTTGTAAGTTTGTGTAAGAGGATCATATAAGTTTATGACAAATCACTAGCACCGTTGAGCTTTAAACACTATAAGTTCTAAACGATTCACTTAGATTGTTAGTATACTGATCCATTTAAATTTTCAAACAAAGTTCAATTGATTCGAGATACGAGATTAGTTTTTTAAGGACTTAACTTATTCGCGTGTCCCACCTCAAAATATACTCCCGTATCCAGACTCCTATATTCAGTCTTACAGGTGAATGTACACTAATGATATCTGTAAGGGGTAAATGCGAGGCCATGAGAGCTCAGGCTATTGCTTCTACAAAATCAGAGAGATGATGGTTCGACTTTAGGTGTGTTCCCTTTAGAGAATCTTTTCTTCAACAGCACATGATTAGCATTTTTCAATGTTTCATCATTTTTTTTATGCTGAGGGTGGGCTTTATGATTAAAACAGTGCAAAGTTGTTAGTGCACTATGTCTATTGACTTCGTCTTGTATCGAGTCATGTAATAGGATATAATGAACAGTGCTCAAGTTGCTAGAAACTGATTTTAGTGGATTAGCTTGTAATTTCGCTTGAATGTGTCAAAGACAAGTTCAAACGAAATTAACATAGTTAATTTCGTTTGAAGGTGTCCTTGCCCATTTCAAACGAAATTACCATTCCTATATATAGGGGAGCACTTGTGTCATTTGTAACGGAATTAGGTTGTGTGATACGGTAACGAAGTGCTGCCGGATTGTCTCCAGGTGCTGTAATTCTATCAGATTAATACAAGAGACATTTATAATTACATCGATCATCCGTTTCATTGATTCCGCCTTTGATTCGGATAAACAACTCTTCTGAATGACTCATTCGGGTCATACAACGATCCTACAAGTGGTATCAGAGCTCAGGAAGAAGAGTTCAGCTTGATTTCATTGTTTTTCTGACTTCTACACCTTCTTTTTCAAATTGGATAAGATTTCACGGTCAAAATGGATTGAATTTTTCACAGTACATGCGAAACAGTGTTTTAACAAAGCCTTGAGGGAATCAGACCTAAATACGGCTTAAAAGTGACAAAAAATGGGACAAAAACGTAATTCTGTTTGAACGAGCATAATAATTCCGTTTGAAATCTGCATTTGATCTCGTTTGAAACAGTATTTCCGTTTGAAATAGTGTGTTAATTCTGCTTCAAAGGGTTATCTCGTTTGAAAGATTCAAACGAAATCAGCTATTCAGCTTGAAATTCCTAATTTCGTTTGAGATTGTCAGTCAACTGTTTTCGTTTGAAGATGTCAGTCAAGTGATTTCGTTTGAAGTTGCATGTTAAGTGATTTCGTTTGAAAGAGGATTTCGTTTCAAAGTGTTTCCGTTTGAAGATTAATCTCGTTTGAAAGTGGACTTTTTGTGTCAAGATCATTTCACGTCAACCGAGTGTCAGTCTGTTTCAGGTTAATTGATATTGTTTATACTGATTGTATTTGTTTGATTGTTTTGTCTCTAGGTAATACAAGAATTTCACATCATGGCTGAAGAGTTCTACAACACGTTCTATAATGCGTTTACATCAGAATCTTTCGAGATTACAACCGTTACACCAAAAACCATCACAAAAGCGATCAATGAGAACATTAAGCATGATAATTTCTACGGAACACACTCGAAGCCACCAACTCTTGAAAGTATTGAAGACTATACATGGTGGAAAGAGCGCTTCATTAACTGGGCGAAAGCATACGCGCATGAAAGCTGGTTCTGTATGGAATTTGGATATGAAAGACCAAAGGATGATAAAGGAGAAGATCTTCCATTCAAGAAATTATCCAAAGATGATAAATCCGAATTTGCAGCTGAACAGAGAATGATTGCTTTGATACAGTCGGCAATTAGAAATGACATTTTTGCATTGCTTAATCATGATGGGTCATCGAAATCTGTTTGGGAAGCTTTACGAGTTAAAGCTGAGGGGGGTAAACAGATTAAAAAGAACAAAATTGCTTTATTAAAGAAAGAATTCGATATGTTTGATAGCATTAAAGGAGAGTCTGTGAGGCAAATGATAGAAATATTTTATCACTTAAAAATTGAACTCGAAAGGTTTGAGATTGTGAAAACAAGAGAGGAGATCATAGATAAGATCATAGAAGCGTTACCACGAGCTGATCAGTGGCAAACGTTTGTTTTCATTTTGAAAAATGATGCTTTATATGACACACTTTCTCTTGATGTTTTGATAGAAAAGATAGAAAGTCATGAGCTTGAACTGCAGAAACAAAGCAAGATGAGTAGTTCTTCACATCAACAGAATGTTGGTCTCTATTACAAAGTTAATTTACCTTAGGTGAAAGCTGGTGACTCACTAAAGACAGCATTCAGTGGTGAGAGGACAAAAGAACCTCAGAAAAGCTCATCAAGTTATGATCAGGGTTATCATTCATATTCATCAAAATCCAGTTCTGAAGAATCAGAGGAGATACTGTGCAACATTGCTCTCAAATTAAAGAATTCTCCGACAATGAGCATCAATGCAGCTAAGCAGCAAATGAGCTTTCTTGCATCAGTTCTGGAATCATATGAAGGTCTAGTTGCAGGCAAAATAGGAAACTCTGAATTGACCAAAGAAGACTACGACCAGATTGATCCAGAAGAAATGGAGCTCATAGACATTCGCTGGTGTTTGGTAAGTTGCATTCGTAGAGCTCAGAGATATATGGAGATTACGGGGAAACAATCTCTTGGTAGTGCTTCAACTAAATTGGGTTTTGATAAATCCAAAGTGACCTGCTTCAGATGCAAACAAAAAGGTCATTTCAAGAGAGAATGCAATAATTCTGCAGTCGGAGGAAATGAACGTCCTTTCAATGATGATTACTATCGAAAGGCAATCTATCACCGAAGCAAAGAAGAGCCAAAAATGATTGAAGATAAACCCAGAGAAAAGTCAAGAGCTTGTGCAGTTTTTCATGATGATGAAGGATATGATTGGAGTCAGATTTGTCCAGAAGAAGATCGTATTGACTATCGATTCAAAATTTGAACAAAGGAAGATGTAGAAACTCTTCACGAACATGATTATTATGCTCTTGTTGCTGAGATAAAAGAGAAAACTAGAGAAGAAATTCTGAGTGAGAAAACAGACAGAGAAATAAGAATGGCTGTGAACAGAATGAATGATATGCAAAAAGAATATGAAGAGGCTGTTAGATACAAAAGATGGTATAAGAAACGAGAGTGCTATGTCAAAAGATATGGTGAACCTGTTGTTTCCAAAAAGGACATAGTCTATGATGATGTTCTTTTAATAATTCCTCGAGTCAGCGAATTTTATTCAAATGCTGTAAAAGACAAAAATTATGAGGAAAAGCTAGAAAAACTCATAAGAGAAGTCATGATATCGAGTTTGAGGAAGAGAGTCGAAGAGAGAATGAAGAAGAATGTTGAGAGTATGGTTGAAGAGTTAAAGAAAGTTGCTGAGGAAAATGTGAAGAATGTTGAAGAAGTGAAAGAAAAAGTTGAGGTGAATGAAGAGGTTGTGAAAGAAGCTGTTACTGAAGAACAGCAAGTTGTGAAAGCTGAGAAGAAAGTTGAAAGTTCGATTGAAGTAAAGAATGAGAGTTTAATTGCTGATGATGCTGGTGATGAAGCTGGTGTTGAAGAAAAGAAAGAAGATGCTGATCAGACAGATGCAGCAGAGAACACCAAGGTGCCAATCACTGAGGTAAATTCTGATTCTGAAACTCAAATTAAAACTGTTGAACAGTGCAAGAAATGCATGGAAACGTGCAGTGCTTGTACTGAAAAAGATGAGCAATTCAAAATAAGAAATCTTGAATTCAATAAACTAGAAGAAGTTTTCAAAAATAAATACACAGAAATGTTTGAGAATGAAAAAGTTTTGAAAGATAATGAAGAAAAACTTTTGGAAAAATGTAAAAGGTTAGAAAAAGAAAATGAAGTTTTGAAAGAAAATGTTTTGATAAAGACAGAAGAATGTGATCAAAAAGAAATTGTTTGTCAAGAAATGAAGAAAGAATATGATTCAATAAAATTGGCATATCACATTACAAAAGAATCATATGAAAAGGTAAAGGATGAAATGAAATTTGCTCAATCAAGAATGAATTATCTTTCTGAAACAACTAAAGAGCTTAAACGTATGTATGAAATAAAACAAGGTGTTGTTAATTCATATATTGAGGATGTTGCTAAGCTAAAGCGACAGATTGCTAATTTAGAACAGGACAACAACAAGTTAAAAAGTTATCACGTGTCGTCATATGTGCTTGAACGTATTTTCAACATAAAACCAGATGGAAAAGATTCTGAGCAAAACAAGAAAGGTATTGGCTCAGAGTTTCATCAAGCTGCACCACCGGAAAAGTTTGCATTTTATGATGATGAAAAGGTCGAAAAAGCTTTCAACATGGTAGATCAATTGCCAGATAACATTGACGTAACCTATTCCAAATCTGATGATTCTAGTGATTCAGAGGTGGTAGGTAAGGTCGTTGAAAGTGTGTTGAAAGAAGAGTCGGTTGATACAGGTAAATCTGAATCACAGGATGAAAATGAAGGAAATTTTCATGATGAATATCTGAAAAACTCAAAATCTGAGAAAATTCTGGATGATGATTCAAAAGGATTGGTTTATACCATGATTGGATCGGACAAATTATTCTTAGACGTTGTATTCCCAATTCAGAATGTGATTTCAGAAAAGGTTGATAAAGTTTTCAAAATGGTTGAGATTGAGAAATCTGAAATTTCAAAGTTTGCTGGAAAATGTCACAAAACTTTTTATAACAAACCTGGTTTCAAAAAGAAAAACATGAAGGCTGGGTTGGGTTATAAGAAGAAACAGAATCGAAATAAAAATGAACAGGCAAATTATCAGACAAAGATGAATTTTGTTCATGGAACAAGTTCTGAAGAAGAGAAAGAACTCAAATTTAGGCGTCAGTCTAATGAAGAGTTCTATGCTCAACAGAAAAAGCAACAACCACAGGTCAAAGACGTGTCCAAGAGAACATGTTTCAAGTGTGATCAGATATGACATCTTGCACGAAAGTGTCCGAATATGAAACCTGTGGATGTTGACAAAAAGAAGTTTGAAAATGTAGAGAAACAGAAATATGAGGATGTGAAACATAGGTCAACCAGATTTGATTCAAAACAAACTTGGAGGCATAACATAAACAAGTTTGTTTCAAACCAAACCTGGAAATCAAACCCGAATAGGTTCAATTCAAAACAGACCTGGAAGTCTCACACACCCAGAGTCAGAACAACTCAAAGTTGGAAAACATCTGTTGATATGACAAAACCCCAAGAGTTTTGGAAACCAAAAGTTATTGTTCAAAATCTTAATATTCAAAAAGAGTCACATTTTTATAAAAGAGGTACTCCGAAAGGTCAAACTTGGAGTGTTAAGAAACAAATGATTTCTGTAAAAGATGAAAAAGTTGAAGTCAAAGTTGAAAAAGTCTTTGATGACAAAGATTTTCCAAAACTGCATGATACATATTGTGTTGAAATGCCTAAGGTCCAACAGACCTGGGCTAAATTGTTCAAGTAAACAAGTAGTCTGATTGTGCAGGTGCTCAAGAAATCTGAAGATTGTGAAAATGGAATTCAGAGCAGCCTGGCACAACAGGAGGAGAAGGCTGCTGAACCCTGGTTTGGTTGAACAGGGAGTTTGTTTGTTTTCTGTACATAAATAAACAATATTTCAAAAACCCTAAAAATTGAAAATTTTGAAAAATCAAAAATATGTTTTTATTTTTGTCAAATATTCATAAAAAAATAATAAAATTTTTGTTGATTGAATACCTCGAAACCCTCACGGCTGAACAAACATGATTATTTTCACAAGATTGAAAAACGGTTTTCAAACTGTAAATATCAATGTGTTGTAAATCATGGGGGTACATTAGATTTTCTGCAAAACAGAGCACTTTTAGCAGAAAATGGATGGCGAGACAAAGCTATCAGTATTAGTTGTCAAATTTTCTTTAGATGATTTTGCATTTTAGGGGGAGTAATATTGTAAGAAAATCCAAAAACATTTGAAAATTTGAAAATGACAAAAACATGATAAAAACCTATTGGCAAAAAGACAAAAACATTAAAAATGGAAATTGAGTTTTTGTGTAAAAAGAGGAAATGATAGTACATCAGTAGACAGTTACAGTACGCTAAAGAATTGGAAAGTTAAAATGTGTTAAACGATCTCACCGTGGATGTGTCGGTAGATTTTTATACATTTAGTAAACTTTTTCGGGATATAAACATAAATTCAAACTTACTTATTTCGTGGGGAACACTACTTGGATATATAGGTAACCCCTGAAATCTCGTTTGAAGGACCTCTCTTTCTGAGATACTAGATCTTTATACTCAGTGATATCTGGGGTATTATCCCGGGACTTCTGATTTTGCGGAAGCAATGGCCTAGTCCCCGGAGAATACTTTATGCTTGCTTGAAATATAGCCTACCCTCAGCATAAAAAATGATGAAACATTGAAAAAATATGTAAATCATGTGCTGTTGAAGAAAAGATCCTCTAAAGGGGACACACCAAAAGTCAAAGCCGTCATCTCTCTGCTGAACGGAAGTTCTGACCTGAGCTCTCACGGTTTTCGCAATTTAACCCCTTACAGATATCATCTAGGTATACTCACCTGTAAGACTGAATATTAGGATCTGAATACGGGAGTATATTCAAGAGGTGGGACACATGATTGAGTTTAAGTTTTTAATACACCTAATTCGTATCCTGAATTAGTTGAAATTTGTATGAAAATTTAAGTGGATCAGTATATCGACAATCTAAGTGAATTGTTTAATTCTTAATGTGTAACTAAGCTCAACGGTACTTGTGACTTGTCAAAAACTGATATGATCCTCTAACGCAAACTCAAACAAAAAAAAAATATTGTATGAAAATATGTTTGTACATATTTCTTTACTGCTTTATATTTTCAGAAAATACAAAAAGATTTTTGATTCTGCTTTATTTTCGACAACTGATGTCTGAGATGCTGAGTTTCAAAATCTGAGTTTGCTGATTGTGTTTCTGAAAATAAAACAAGTTCATTAATTTGAAACTTGAATTTTTAACAAAAATCAAAAACAGTTTGTAATATCTCCAAGGTCATTAGTTTGTGTAACGCCCGGCTCTTTGGTACTTTCCATTTATAGAAATTTTTGTTCGTATTTCTATTTTTGGAAACCTTGTATTCTTGTAATCGTTCTTTCTTTGTAATCATTGTAAAACCGAGACTTGGATCATTAATGAAACTCGTGTTTTGTTACAAATATGTTATACACACTCTATATATGCTCGTATGTTCGATTTTGTAAATCAATTGATGGTTGATCATTATTCTTGGAAACTAAGTGCTAAACTTGCAATTATTTAAACTCGTGTTATACATACTCTATACATGTTTGTACGCTTAAATTGAGAAACAATTTGGTGTTTATTTGAGATGTTTGCAAACTTATGATAAACTAATACACTCGTGACATTTATGTTTTATACGAAACTTATACTTAATCATATTCAATTGGACACTTACATAACTTTTGGAACATGTTACTTATACCTTAGAACCTTAAAATAATCCCAAAACCCGTAACTTTTAACTTGGGGACGAGTTACAAATTGAAATAACAAAAAAATAAAAATTCTGTGCTTCTGACCGTGGCTTACGGACCGTAAGCCACCACCCTTACGGTCCGTAAGGGGTGTCTGGGCGGACAGAAAACACAGCAGCTCGCGTTTTTGCACGAAATCCCACTTTCTTAACCCCTCCAATCACCTCTAATCCACATCTAAACACCTCCAATCATACTCAACCTCTTCCCCTATAAATACAACCCTTCTCCAAGCATTTTTACACTTTCACAACTCTCTACACCTCACAAATTCACTCTCAAATCTGTTGCAAATCAGAGTTTTGGACAGATTCATACTCCTTAACAAAAGTGAGTGTAACTTGCTCATTTCTCAACCAAATCACTTGGTTCTTCTTCCTACTTCTTTGGATAATCCTTGGGTTTGATTCTTTGGTTTCTCCTTGGAGAAATCAGACTTGGAATTGCCCTAAAAAGGACCTAAACTTTCTATTTCGTTTTATGTTATTCAAAAACTTGTTTATACTTATCATTCTTGTGTCTAATACATCTCAAACTTATGTACTAATGCTTACAACCTATCCCATGGTTGATTAAGTGTTAGAAACATGATTGAGACATACAAATCAGAGGTTAAACCTCAATTATTTTCTATTTTGTTTAGGGTATTTAACCCACAAGTCATGTCAAGCTTAGACCTTGATGAATGAGTGATTATGGAACAACTTGGGTTGTCCAAACATATAATCCTCACATGATTTGATGATTTCTCTTTAGTTAGGTTGTTTATATTATTGTACTAATCCTAGTTCGTGACCCTCCTTGTTTGTTTTTACATCAAGTGAAGTGGTGAACATTCAAGGGGTTCCTAAACGGAAGCTTGTTCTTCCTACCCCATACATGACTTCCATGATAACTCGAGGTGCCTAAATGAAGATCCTAATCTTCAACCTCCTACATGAATTATTGGACTAAATAATATGTAACCTAAATATATATATACACTCATTCGAACCTTTAATGTTAAACTTGTGTTTATATGTTAAAGTAGTAGAATATCATCTAAGACCTAAAACTCTAAGTATGATTCTAATGGGTGTACTACCCATAAAAACATTCTAACCATATTGGTTACATAGTGTCATACAAGGGTTATAAGGTTAAAAGATGATTATTTTGAATATCATACTTTATGTTATGTTAAACTCCAAATTTATAATCTTCCGTTAAACGCCAAACTCACACACCTATGTTTCCTCGTGTAGAAGGACTAGGTGCTCCAAACTAATCCATCCACCAACTCACTCGCGGGATTTCAAGTAGGAAAGCTTGCAACCACCGTGAGTATACTCGATCCCTTTTCCCCTTCATACTTTGGGATGCAACATGTATATTTATGCAAACAACTTTTAAACTCAATTAAACTTACACTATCCATGATCAAACATGAAACTAATGTGACTTACTTGCTATTCTCATATGCTATGTGAACGCTTTGGAACGTTATATGCTCATTAACTTTGCTCGCCCACCTTAACAATTATAGCGCTATAGGATTAACGCCCCGCCGGTTATACTTTTGGGTATTGTTAAGTTAAACATTACCACCCCGCTAAACTTTTGGGATTAGGCTCTTTTATGCGTTGTATTCTCGGGTTTGATCATATTGTACGCCAAAATTGCATACTAGTAATCACATATTATGAATCATGTTGGACTTGAGTTTTTATTCTATTATGCTAGGTAAACAAACTTGTGTACTCGCCTTTGCTTTTGCATTGAAACTCTATTTTAATACATGTTGCAGGTTGATTGTTAAAGTATGGGTGAATGATGAAACAAGTTTAGGGTGGACTAGATACACACCTTTAATCTATTTATCTTTTGATGTTATGTTGAAATTTGAACAATGTTGTTATTTCTATTTTAAATGTTGTATGACAATTTAGTACTTGCAATGAAATTTGAATTTAATTAAATATGGTCACATAGTGTTATGAAGTCTCTAGCAATCTATACACACTTCGTCTCATCCCGATGTTTCCGCCATCGGTTGGGGTGTGACAGATTGGTATCAGAGCCATAACTATAGGGAATTAGGAAAAAATTGCCATGCTTTTGCCCTAATCTATAGTTTTAGGAAATTTTCCTCTTATGTGTTGTTTAAAACTTTTGTACTCTACCATGCATGCTTCCTAGCTATACTTCTTGTTGATTAAATTTATATGCCTTTCCTAAGGTTAACATGAATACACTTTTGTTTATTCGTATACTCTTGTAAGACAAACGAGACAACTTTACGAAAATAGGCGTGAAACCCACAATTTGGTAAACGACTCTCATTCTACCTTAAACTATTTTTGCACGAAATTTCACCATTAAGCTAGGAGTGAAGTCCACAACTTAATGGTAATTTCCATTTCAACTCTAGTGGACCCTTGTCTTAGTGTCGAAATTTTATTTTGACCCGACAAGTACCAACCACATTTAGGGTACGAAATCGTCAAGTTAGGGGTGAAACCCGCACCTCGTCGATTAAGTCCCATTCCTCGATTTTCAATCTCGCCAAAGTCCCGATTGTTTCAATCGATTAGAGATGTATAGTAACCGGAAGGGTAAGATACCGTTAATCGCTTCTCGACGAGAGTATCTTACCTATAGGCCAAAGCACGTTTTCTCTAATTCGAAAGGACTTTCGACCCAGTTTGGAATAGTCGACGTTTCTCTACCCGAAACAATCCTATGTTTTATTGAGCCTCTCTTTTATGTATCTCAATTTATATGTGATTTTATACTTGAACGTTCGTTCTTTTCAAATTTTGGTTTACTCATTTCGCACGTTGATCGCAATCACAAACAATAATAATCCCTCGTGAACAAACTAAATTTACAATGCTTTCATTTATTCATGCTATGCTATGTGGAACTCATGACTATGCTATATGAGACGTCTAAACTCTTTATGTTATGTGAATCAATTTGAACCTTTTATGCTATGTGACACTTTATGCTATATGAATCAATTTATGCAAACAATTTTCTTAAACAAACATTATGATCAAGTCTCACCTTTTCATTCTTTTGAATCTTAGATGTCTACCTGTCTCTACAAAACGTCTAAGCAGTCAAAGACCCGTGCTACAAAGAAGATGATGGCTTTCATGGCCGATCAGTTCGCGCGTGTCGTTCCTAAGGTCATTACAGAGAACCGAGCTTCTGAAACTCCTCACTCTTCCGTCGACTATAAGGTCAAAATACGCAAGCCTGCTTCGTTCAACTTCAAGCACTTTTCATCGTGCAATCCCGAGCCATTCACCGGCAATGATGGGGTGACCGCCATGCTCGAGTGGTTTGATAGCATGGAGGTCACGTTCATCAACAGTGATTGCCCCGATGAGCTCAGAACGCGTAGTGTGACTGGGGTATTCCAAGCCCGAGCTCTCGAATGGTGGACGAATGAAAGGAACATCCGCTCGAACAAACTGGCCTATGCGTTGACTTGGGAAGAAGTTAAGGCCCTAATGATGGACGAGTTTTGCCCTCCGCATGAGCAACAAAAGCTAGAGGAAGAATTTTGGGCGCTTAAGCAAGTGGGAGATGAGAACCTAGCCTATACCACCCGTTTCAAACAACTTAGCTTCATTATTCCTCACCTCGTTATGACCACCGACCGTAAGATAAGGAAGTACATCAATGGGTTACCCTTTGCTATGCGTGATACGATCGAGGCTGCCAAACTCGACAATATCGAAGCTGTTTATCGTTTGGCCGCTTCCCTGAACAACAACCGTGTACGCGATAAGCAAGCCGCGAACCCCGCTTCATTCAAGCCAGCCAACCAAATTACCCAACAGTCGAGTAGCAATAGGGGGAAGAAGCGAAAGCAATCGAACCCTGTTTGCAATGCGATTGTGCCACCTGTTAACCCAAATCCTGTTGCTCCTGATAACACCCAAAATTCGTACACTGGGATTCACCCCAAGTGTGCCACTTGTAACTATCACCACCCTCCCAATGCCAGGTGTCGCCGCTGTACCAATTGCAACCGTTATGGGCATGATATCGCTTTTTGCCGCAGCTATCAACAACAACAAGCACCACCAGCTCAGCAAGCGCAACAAGCCCCACCCGCTCCTCAAAACGCGAGACCAGCTAGGGCTTGTTTCAAATGTGGGGATACTAATCACCTTCGTCCTCAATGCCCACTATGGAATCAAGAGCAGCAACAACCTCCTCGTGGACGCGCTTTCAATCTGAACGCAAATCAAGCGCGCAACGACAATGATGTTGTTAATGGTACGTTTCTTGTTAACCATCTTTATGCTTCAATATTGTTTGATACTGGTGCGGACAAAAACTTTGTGTCCTTAGAATTCGAATCATTGTTAAATTGCGCACGCTCTAAGCTACCTAAGTCATTTTCCGTTGAAGTCGCCAATGGCAAGTCCATCTTAGTCAATTCCGTTCTTCGTGATTGTCGTCTTACTCTTAACGAACACGTTTTCCTTATCGATCTCATACCCATGCAACTGGGTAGTTTCGACGTCATCATAGGCATGGATTGGCTTCAAAAGAACCATGCTGAAATCGCTTATCACGAGAAATACGTTCGTTTACCCCTTCCATCTGGTGATGTTTTGCACGTCTATGGAGACCGACTTTCAAAGGGACTAAAGTTGATGTCCTGCACACAAGCGAACAAATACTTACGCAAACAGTACTTTGCCTTTTTAGCCCACGTTGTGGAAGAAAAGGGCAAGGGAAAGAGTTTAAGTGATGTTCCAGTGGTGCGCGACTTCCCTGACGTCTTTCCTGAAGATTTACCTGGTCCTCCTCCACCTCGATCTGTTGACTTTCGTATTGACCTCGTACCTGGTGCGACTCCTGTTGCTAAAGCTCCTTATCATCTTGCACCTTCTGAGATGCAAGAATTATCTACGCAACTTCAAGAACTCCTCGATAAGGGTTTCATTAGTCCAAGTACCTCACCTTAGGGTGCTCCTGTGCTCTTCGTTAAAAAGAAAGATGGTTCTTTCCGCATGTGTATCGATTATCGTGAGCTCAACAAACTCACTGTCAAGAATCGTTACCCTCTTCCGCGTATCGACGATCTCTTTGATCAACTTTAAGGCGTTACTTGTTTCTCCAAAATCGATCTTCGTTCTGGTTATCACCTGCTTCGGGTTCTCGAAGAGGACATTCCCAAAACCGCTTTTCGCACTCGCTATGGACACTACGAGTTCGTGGTTAACCCTTTTGGCTTAACCAACGCACCCGCTGTGTTCATGGATCTCATGAATCGTGTTTGTAAGCCTTATTTGGATCGTTTCGTGATCGTCTTCATTGATGATATTCTAATTTATTCTAAAACTTGAACCGATCATGAACGTCATCTTCGCCTTATACTCGAACTCTTGCGAAATCAACATTTATACGCTAAGTTCTCTAAATGCAAGTTTTGGATTAAAGAAGTCCAATTCCTTGGACACGTTGTTAGTGAAAAAGGAATCCACGTTGACCCTGCGAAGATCGAAGCAGTGAAGAATTGGACCGCGCCTAAATCTCCTTCTGAAATCCGTTCCTTCTTAGGATTGGCGGGTTATTACCGTCGATTCATCTCGAATTTTTCAAAAATCGCCGTTCCTCTCACTTCGTTGACTCAAAAAGAGAAACCTTTTGTTTGGGGTCCTGAGCAAGAGGAATCTTTTCGGACTCTCAAAGACTTGCTTTGCAACGCTCCTATTCTCGCTCTCCCTGATGGGAATAATGATTTCGTGGTGTATTGTGACGCCTCAAATCGTGGTCTTGGTTGTGTTTTCATGCAACGAGGCAAGGTCATCGCTTATGCATCTCGTCAACTCAAGATACATGAGAAAAACTATACTACCCATGACCTTGAACTTGGCGCAGTTATTTTTGCGTTGAAAATTTGGCGACACTACCTTTATGGTACTAAGTGTGTGGTTTTCACTGACCACAAGAGCCTTCAACATATCTTCGACCAAAAGGAACTAAACATGCGTCAACGTCGTTGGGTGGAACTGTTAAACGACTACGACTGCGAAATCAAATACCATCCAGGTAAAGCGAATGTAGTAGCTAACGCCCTTAGTCGCAAAACTCATATGAAGGGTATTCGTTGTCTTCAACTCGTGAACGATCTTCCACGCCGCATTCGCGAAGCCCAGTACGCCTCTATTAACGAAGGTAACTTCCATGTTGAGATACGAGGCGCTAGAGAACACGACCTCGTCTCCAAAGCCGATGGTATCCTATACCTTGACAATCGTGCCTGGATCCCTGATCGTGAAGACCTTCGAGACTTCATTATGAACGAGGCACACAAATCCAAGTACTCAATTCATCCTGGTGCTGACAAGATGTACCATAATCTACATACGTCCTATTGGTGGCCTGGTATGAAAAGAGACATTGCCGTTTACGTTTCTAAGTGTCTTACGTGTTCGAAAGTCAAAGCCGAGCATCAACGACCTACCAGTCTACTCGAACAACCTGAAATCCCCGTTTGGAAATGGGATAGCATTGCGATGGACTTCATCACTAAACTCCCTCGTACATCTTCTGGTCACGATAGCATTTGGGTGATCATCGATCGTTTGACCAAGTCCGCTCAATTCATCCCTATTCGTGAAGATTTCAAGGTTGAACGACTTGCTCGCATCTATACCGATGAAGTCATATGCCATCATGGAATTCCTCTCGACATCATTTCTGATCGCGATGGTCGATTTACTTCGCGTCTCTGGCAAACCTTTCAGTCCGCTATGGGTACTCATTTGAATCTCAGTACGGCTTTTCATCCTCAAACGGATGGACAGACTTAACGTACTATCCAAACCCTAGAGGACATGCTCCGTTCTTGTGTCATCGACATTGGTGGTAGTTGGGATGTGCATTTACCTTTGGCCGAGTTCTCGTACAACAATAGCTACCACTCCAGTATTCAAATGGCTCCTTTCGAGGCATTGTATGGTCGCAGATGCCGATCTCCTTTAAACTGACACGAGATTGGTGACAAACATTTTACTGGCCCTGAGATCATACAAGAAGCGACAGATAAGATTCACCAAATCCGTGATAATCTACTCAAGGCTCGAAATCGTAAAAAAGTCTATGCTGATAAGGGACGCAAACCGATGGAATTCAACGTTGGGGATCACGTTCTACTCAAAGTGTCTCCTTGGAAAGGAGTGGTTCATTTTGGTAAAAAGGGGAAGCTTGCCCCTCGCTATGTTGGTCCTTTCAAGATACTCGAAAGGATTGGTAAGGTGGCTTATCGACTCGATTTACCTCAAGAGCTCAACAACGTTCATCCGACGTTTCATGTCTCCAATCTAAAGAAATGTCTCGCTGATGAAGGACTTCATGTTCCTCTCGAAGATCTCCAAATCAACGAAACTATGCATTTTGTGGAGAAACCCGTCGAAATCATGGATCAAGGAGTCAAGTTATTGAGGCGCAGTAAAATTCCTATCGTCAAGGTTAGATGGGATGGAAAACGTGGCGCCGAATTTACTTGGGAACTTAAAAGTGATATGAAGACGAAGTATCCATATCTTCCTAAATTTCGGGACGAAATTCCCTAAAGGAGGGGAGACTGTAATGCCTGGCTCTTTTGTACTTTCCATTTATAGAAAGTTTTGTTCGTATTTCTATTTTTGGAAACCTTGTATTCTTGTAATCGTTCTTTCTTTGTAATCATTGTAAAACCGAGACTTGGATCATTAATGAAACTCGTGTTTTGTTACAAATATGTTATACACACTCTATATATGCTCGTATGTTCGATTTTGTAAATCAATTGATAGTTGATCATTATTCTTGGAAACTAAGTGCTAAACTTGCAATTATTTAAACTCGTGTTATACATACTCTATACATGTTTGTACGCTTAAATTGAGAAACAATTTGGTGTTTATTTGAGATGTTTGCAAACTTATGATAAACTATTACACTCGTGACATTTATGTTTTATACGAAACTTATACTTAATCATATTCAATTGGACACTTACATAACTTTTGGAACATGTTACTTATACCTTAGAACCTTAAAATAATCCCAAAACCCGTAACTTTTAACTTGGGGACGAGTTACAAATTGAAATAACAAAAAAATAAAAATTATGTGCTTCTGACCGTGGCTTACGGACCGTAAGCCACCACCCTTACAGTCCGTAAGGGGTGTCTGGGCGGACAGAAAACACAGCAGCCCGCGTTTTTGCACGGAATCCCACTTTCTTAACCCCTCCAATCACCTCTAATCCACATCTAAACACCTCCAATCATACTCAACCTCTTCCCCTATAAATACAACCCTTCTCCAAGCATTTTTACACTTTCACAACTCTCTACACCTCACAAATTCACTCTCAAATCTGTTGCAAATCAGAGCTTTGGACAGATTCATACTCCTTAACAAAAGTGAGTGTAACTTGCTCATTTCTCAACCAAATCACTTGGTTCTTCTTCCTACTTCTTTGGATAATCCTTGGGTTTGATTCTTTGGTTTCTCCTTGGAGAAATCAGACTTGGAATTGCCCTAAAAAGGACCTAAACTTTCTGTTTCGTTTTATGTTATTCAAAAACTTGTTTATACTTATCATTCTTGTGTCTAACACATCTCAAACTTATGTACTAATGCTTACAACCTATCCCATGGTTGATTAAGTGTTAGAAACATGATTGAGACATACAAATCAGAGGTTAAACCTCAAATATTTTCTGTTTTATTTAGGGTATTTAACCCACAAGTCATGTCAAGCTTAGACCTTGATGAATGAGTGATTATGGAACAACTTGGGTTGTCCAAACATACAATCCTCACATGATTTGATGATTTCTCTTTAGTTACGTTGTTTATATTATTGTACTAATCCTAGTTCGTGACCCTCCTTGGTTGTTTTTACATCAAGTGAAGTGGTGAACATTCAAGGGGTTCCTAAACGGAAGCTTGTTCTTCCTACCCCATACATGACTTCCATGATAACTCGAGGTTCCTAAATGAAGATCCTAATCTTCTACCTCCTACATGAATTATTGGACTAAATAATATGTAACCTAAATATATATATACACTCATTCGAACCTTTAATGTTAAACTTGTGTATATATGTTAAAGTAGTAGAATATCATCTAAGACCTAAAACTCTAAGTATGATTCTAATGGGTGTACTACCCATAAAAACATTCTAACCATATTGGTTACATAGTGTCATACAAGGGTTATAAGGTTAAAAGATGATTATTTTGAATATCATACTTTATGATATGTTAAACTCCAAATTTATAATCTTCCGTTAAACGCCAAACTCACACACCTATGTTTCCTCGTGTAGAAGGACTAGGTGCTCCAAACTAATCCATCCACCAACTCACTCGCGGGATTTCAAGTAGGAAAGCTTGCAACCACCGTGAGTATACTCGATCCCTTTTCCCCTTCATACTTTGGGATGCAACATGTATATTTATGCAAACAACTTTTAAACTCAATTAAACTTACACTATCCATGATCAAACATGAAACTAATGTGACTTACTTGCTATTCTCATATGCTATGTGAACGCTTTGGAACGTTATATGCTCATTAACTTTGCTCGCCCACCTTAACAATTATAGCGCTATAGGATTAACGCCCCGCCGGTTATACTTTTGGGTATTGTTAAGTTAAACATTACCACCCCGCTAAACTTTTGGGATTAGGCTCTTTTATGCGTTGTATTCTCGGGTTTGATCATATTGTACGCCAAAATTGCATACTAGTAATCACATATTATGAATCATGTTGGACTTGAGTTTTTATTCTATTATGCTAGGTAAACAAACTTGTGTACTCGCCTTTGCTTTTGCATTGAAACTCTATTTTAATACATGTTGCAGGTTGATTGTTAAAGTATGGGTGAATGATGAAACAAGTTTAGGGTGGACTAGATACACACCTTTAATCTATTTATCTTTTGATGTTATGTTGAAATTTGAACAATGTTGTTATTTCTATTTTAAATGTTGTATGACAATTTAGTACTTGCAATGAAATTTGAATTTAATTAAATATGGTCACATAGTGTTATGAAGTCTCTAGCAATCTATACACACTTCGTCTCATCCCGATGTTTCCGCCATCGGTTGGGGTGTGACAGTTTGGACTTGGAAAATGAACTGTGAGGGATTTGGATTCTTTAATTGTTAAGAAGGCCAGGTTTTCTATCCTGAAACTGCCAATATTCATAAGATGTGTTAGTTTAGAAATATTGAGTGAGCCAGGTTACAATTCTTGGATAGCTGAAATTTGAAATGCTGTTACTTATAAATGTTTGAGTGATTGCAGCTGAGATTCCAGACTACGATCCCGACAGCTGAGTCCAAGGGGGAGTCTGAAGACGAGCTCAAAGCAAGAGGGAGCTTGTAAACCGAAAAGCAAGGTGACGATCCCTAAAAGCACGGAAGCTTGACGAAAGGGGGAGCCTGAAGAAACTGTTGATGATAGAGCCAGTGACAGATGCTGGTACAACAGTCAAAGAGAGAAGCTGGTTAAAGAAGATAAAGAGTGATGGATACTTACAGTGTTAGACAATTTGGAAAGAGCATGAAGACTGATCAAGACTGAAGATGTGCCATGAAAAAAACTCGACACTGAACACTTCGTCAACATCCAAGGGGGAGTCTGTTAGTGCACTATGTCTATTGACTTCGTCTTGTATCGAGTCATGTAATATGATAGAATGAACAGTGCTCAAGTTGCTAGAAACTGATTTTAGTGGATTAGCTTGTAATTTTGCTTGAATGTGTCAAAGACAAGTTCAAACGGAATTAACATAGTTAATTTCGTTTGAAGGTGTCCTTGCCCATTTCAAATGAAATTACCATTCCTATATATAGGGGAGCACTTTTGTCATTTGTAACGGAATTAGGTTGTGTGATACGGTAACGAAGTGCTGCCGGATTGTCTCCAGGTGCTGTAATTCTATCAGATTAATACAAGAGACATTTATAATTACATCGAGCGTCCGTTTCATTGATTCCACCTTTGATTCGGATAAACAACTCTTCTGAATGACTCATTCGGGTCATACAACGATCCTACAAAAGTATTATACGAGGACTAGGCTATTGCTCCCGCAAAATCAGAAGTCCCGGTATAATACCCCAGATATCATCACGCACAAAGTCCTAGTATGTCAGAAATAGAAAGCCCTTCAACCAAGATTTCAGGGGTTACCTATATATCCGAGAGATGTTCCCCACGAGATAAGTAAGTATTTGAAATTTAGGTTTATATCTCGAAAACAATCTACTAAGAGTGTAAAAACCTACTGGCATATCATCAGTGAGACCGTTTATCACATTTTAACTTTCCAATTCTTTAGCGTACTGTGATTGTCTACTGATGTACTATCATTTTCTTAAATTCACAACAAAACTCAATTTGATTTTTCGATGTTTTTGGTTTTTAGATTTTATCATGTTTTTGGATTTTTCAAATTTTCAAAATTTCTAAATCTTTTTACTCCCCCTAAAATCAAAAATATGTTTCAATTTTTTATTTTCCGGGAAAATTTGAAAATGTAAACAATAAACTGTACAAATAAAATGACAAACTGATGTGAATTGCTTCAATTCTCCATTCACTTGGCGTAAACAGTCAGAACTCCCCCTAACAACAAACTATTTTCCCATTTTGATTTCAAAACACTTAAGTTTGTTTTAATCAAATGGTTTTTTCGGAAAATTAGTTTCTTTGTTATTTCACAAACATGGGGTTTCATCACATTGTTCTTTTAATCACTTGTAAAAGCTATTATTTGACATTTTTCAAGAATGATGCCGATTCATGCTCCACGATTACCAACTTGGGAGCTCCGGCAAGTCAGGATTTTCAGTTAAAGAGATTCACCCAAGCCTGACGGTCCTTGGGTGATTCCGAGTCATCATCACTCGGTTTCCTTCCTTTCTTCTTCTTTTCATAGAATTCCTTTACCCATTTGACCTTCCCGTCAACCATTTTTCCAAAAATATTTAGAACTTTAGGGTTAAAGGCTTTTTCAACATCAAATTCTTTCTTTTAAAAAAAAAATTGATTTGAAATCTCAACTTTGCCAATTTTTTGCTTTAAGTTTCCATTTGACAATGGTGGAAAATTTGCATCATCCATTGTCGGAACGAAATTATCACTTTTTAGCTCAACTTGTGGCTCCTCTGACTTTGATGAGTCAGATTCATCGCCAGAAAGTGTCTCCTTTGCTTCCGAAGAAACAAATTCATCACCAGATTTAACATCTGATTTCTTAACAACCCACATTTGGTTGTTAAGATTCACTCTTCTTTTGTAAAAACATTTTAAACTCTCAACAACTTCAAATGTAGAATTTTTAAACACTTTGAATTTGTTCGTTGGTGGTTCATTTTTATCAACAATTTTTTCTTTGAGTTTAGAAGAAACTTCCTGTTTTGTGTTGGTTGCCTTTGGACAGTTCCAGGCGATGTGACCAACTTTTTTGCATTTGTAACAGGTTCTCGTCTCCTTCTTCTGAGCAACATCATTCTTCATTCCCTCTTGCTTCTTAGCAAGGAATTCTTTGTTCATATGTTTTCTGAACAAATTCTCTTTTTCTTCTTCAGAAGATGTTCCCGATACAAAAACAACTTTCGATTTAAAATCTTTAACAAATTTTTCATTTTCTTTTGGAATAAAACCTAATCCTTTCTTTTTGAAATTACTGTTATGGTTTGGTTTCTTTCGATAACCTGAACCAGAACTGCAACCTTTTTTCTTGTTCAATCTTTGTTGAACTCTTGAAGTGTATTTTTTAGGTTTTGCAGTAAGATTTACATCTTTTATTTCAGAAATATTAATTTCTATTAATTTGAAAACCTTGTTAATAATTTCAGTTTTAACACTTCTTATTGGAAATTATTCATCAGAATATAATTTGTCAGAATCATTCAAAGTATATGCTACTTTGAATGTTTCATCATTCAAATTATTTTGTGAGATCAGAAAATCTTTATTGTAAACGCTTTTGACTGATGATTTCGAACTGTTGACTGATGAACTTGAGCTTTCAGATTCAGACTTTGACTCTGACTCCTCATCCTTATCCAACACCTGATCAACCAATTTCTTTATTAACTCAGACTCATGATCAGTGTCAGACGATGTGAATATGACATCAATATTATCTGGCAATCCATCTGAAGGTTCAGATTTCCACTTTAAATTGGTTGTCTTTTTGACTCTTTCTGAATTAGGATTTCGTGGAGAATATCCTTCTTCAAGCGGAGATGGACACTTGTTATAATTTACACTTTGTTTCTTACCAGTATCCATATCTTCCGACTTCTTCTCTTCAAAAGCTTTCATGCCTTCTACTGTAGGATAAATCCTGTCAATCACGTAAGAAGCACATGAGTAACTTTTCAATAACCTGTTTACCCTCTCAGTTTCTATCCTCTGAGTTTCCAATTTTTGTTCAAGTTCAGCACATTTCTCAATGTACTTATTGATGATTTTCTGCTTTGTCATGAATGCTCCATTGAGTCTCTTCATAGCTATCTCTTGTTCATTGCTTGACTTGCTATATTGATTCATAGCTTTGTTTAAAACATCATAAGATTCTTTCAGTCCGTTCATGTTATGAATCAATTTGTTGTTGTGCCTTTTCACAGTATCACAATTTTCACACTTCTCAGGCATCTTTTCAGTATCAGCTTCTTTCTCAACTTTGATAGCTGGAATTTCTTTAACCTGCCTTTTTATCACTCGAACATTTTCATCATCACTATCATCTTTTTCTTTAACAGTTGCTGCTTTATGATTCTTCTTTTTCGCAACTTGTCTTTCTTTGATCTCTTACATTTTACCTGCAAAATACAAATTATACCTATCAGGTGAAAATTCTCTTTTATAATATTCAAGTTTTCGAATTTCTTCACTATCATTGTCACTCTCTTCATCTGATGAATGATCAAAGATTGGAACTTTTTCTGAAGCCTTTTCTGTTGAAACTGGTTCTTCTTCTTCTTCCTTTTTAAGACTGAATTGCTGAGATTCATAATAAGCATATGCTATTTCTTCTTCAGCAGTTGAATCTTCAAAAATTTGAGCAATAAATGCTTTAGATCCTGAAGTTCTGTTAGGATCATAATCATCCCAATTAAAACCTTCTGGAATCCTTTCATCATCTTGATCTATCAGACCATAACAAGCTCTCTTTGATGGTTCTTCGATCAGATCCTTCCTAGCATGTGCAGTTTGTGACGATTGTTGTTGATGCGGAGCAACTTGATGATAAATTGCCTTTCGATGATAATCATTGTTGCCGAATGGATTTTGAGCTCCACTTGCTTCGCGATTTGTGCATTCTTGCTTAAAGTGTCCCTTCTCCCTGCAACGAAAACAAGTAACTTTAGATTTATCAAAGCCTAAAGGTGAAGTTCCAGCATCACGGAAATCATCTCTTCCAGTGATCTGTTTAACCTTCTCAGCTCTTCTCAACACACTAGCCGTACACCACTTTATATCTATTAATTCCATCTCTTCAGCATCAATCTGATCATAATCCTCTTTGGTTAACATTGGATTTCCGATTCTCCCCGCAACCAAACTTTCATAAGACTCTAATACGGTCACCAACAAAGACATATGACCTTTGGCAACCTCTTCCAAGAAATTTTGACCATTCTGAAGATGTAATGCAATGTTGCATTGTAGTACTTGGCCATTATTGGTTGCTGAAAAATTTGGATCAAATGATGGATATGAAGAGAATCTGGTATTGTTGTTTGATCCTTGAGATGACCCTCCAGAAGAACTGTTTGTGTTAAATGCAGTTTCGATCTTTGGTGCAATGTTGGTTTTATCCATCGTACTTCCTTTGTAATACAAACCAATGTCCTGATCACCATTATAATTCTTCATTTTCTCCATCTTCCGTTGTTCCATCTCTTGAACTTCGAGTTTTTCAATAAACTTGCTCAGTGATAGATTTGCAAATTCACCATTATTCTTCAAAACCATAAGATACGTTCCCCAAACATCTTGTGGTAACGCATCGGCCAACTTTTCAACCCATTCTTCTCTATATTTCTTGATATCCAATCGCTTCATGTTAACCACCAAATTGCAATATCTTTCTATAATCATTTTGGTGTTTTCAGTTTTCAATCCACCAAATAGATCAAATTCTTTCTTCAAAAGCGATTTTTTGTTTTTGATCATGTCTAAACTCCCAACAAACTTCGTTTTTAGTGCTTTCCACATTGAGTGTGCACTTCCATTGTGTTGCAATAAAATCAAGATGTCTTCCTTAATAGCTTGTTGCAGTATACTGATCATCATCTTTTCACTTTTGTACTTCTTTTTCTCATCAGCATCTAAATCTTTGATAGCAACAATCTCTCCGTATTCATCAATCGGTCTAACATATCGTTCCTCAACACATTCCCAAGCCTCTAAGTGATTGGCTTGAACCCTATTTTCAAAACGTTCCACCCATCCACTATACTCCTCGATATTCATGAGCTTAGGCGTTTTTTGCATGGTGCCCATTTCATTCTCTAGGTTCACGTTCTGAGCCATAGTGATCGGAGTAGCAAATGCGTTGTAGAATTCGTTTTCCATGTTTAGGTTTTTAAAAATTCACAAAGTTCAAACAATCTGAGCAACTCGTACGAACTGATAACCTTCAAATGATTTGATACACTCTCAAACACCTCGTACGACCTGAACTAGTTCAACTCGTGTGACCTGAACAATTTCAAGCGACCTGATTCAATTCCAATCCGTGCGACCTGAAGATCTCACATGATCTGAGCAACCTGTGCGATTTGACCACCCCGTGCGACCGGATACATTTCGAACGATCTGAACATGTTTTTTCACGCGGTTTGGTCTATTTTATCCAGTTTTAGGTTGATTTTAGGTCTGATTTTTTCAAGGTTTTATTAAAACTTAGTTTTACGTGTTATATGTGAAATTCAGATCATTTTAACCGTAAATTCGTTGAAATTTTGAAGAAAATGTGTAGAAAATGAGTAGAAGTGAGTAGAAAACAGATTTTATCCTTGAAAACAAGCTGAAATGGTAAGAACTCTTCCTCCTGAGCTCTGATACCACTTGTAGGATCGTTGAATCGATCAAATGAGTCGATCAGAAGAGTTCTAGACCAAATCAGAGGCGGAATTCAGTGATTTGATCTTCATTGCAGCTTGATATGCACTTAGAAGTAGATTAAATGTCGATTGTATTGATTTCACAACGTTATAAGAGCTGGCGACACTTCGGCAGAGCTTCGCTACCGGAATCAGAAAGTTACAAATGACAAACCCAAGACCACTATTTATAGAAGAACCAGGTCGCACGAACCAGCCTTTGTCCAGTTCGCACGAACTGGTCAGTTCGTATGAACCTGCTGGTTCGTCCCTGTTTCCTGTTTTTCTCGAACTACGTGTCTTGGTTTATCTATTCTATTACATGACTCGATACAAGACGAAGTCACCAGACATATGCACTAACACTAAATGCTAAAGACTAAATCATAAAGCTAAACCCACCAAAAAACTAAAAAAATCTAAAAAACACACATCTTTTTTTTAAATATTTTTTTTTATAAAAGATCGCCTATTTTCGTCTTAAAAAAATATTTTTTTATTGACGGAAAGTAGCTTTTTTTATAAAAATATACTAAAAAAAATTTGTGTGTTTTTTAGATTTTTTTAGGTATTTTCGGTTGTGTTCACATTGGTTCTCGCAATAAAGGGTGGTTCCTAACGGATCCTTCTCCTATATCTATATATATACATATGTATGTATGTATGTATGTATGTATGTATGTATGTATGTATGTATGTATGTATGTGGGGTAAGGTTAGTGTCAAAAGGACATTTTTCATACAAAGTGTAAGAAATCTATGTAAGCATGGTGTTTTAAATTTTAGGTATGGTGTTTTATATCCTTTTGAAATGGCATAATATAGAAAAACAACAAGTTATCCTAACTTGCGAAGACTTTTTCACTAAAGCTTTATGACGACCTGTAAGGACTTTTAATGTATAAAAGATACTTAAAATAACTGAGTAAAGATGCACTTGTTGTCGCAGCCCCCGACCCTACCCCGGGCGGAGGCCGCGAGGCCAGATGACGATGGTATCAGTGCTTATTAAATTTGCAGCGGAATAAATCAGCAGGATCATAGTTAGAAAATAATTTCAGAATTTGTAAAACACCAAACTTTTTAATATAAAACAAATGGGCTAAAACCCATATCCCATTCAAATGTTTTTATAGGGATAAACCCTAATTGCTGAAAACATAAATTTCTTCTTTATTCAGATAATCATAGCCACTTTATTTAAGCCTTCAGTGCTCCATAGTGGGCTTCTATTACTTTCACAGTAAGTTACCTGAAACGTGTTTGAAAACATTTTATCTGCAAGAAATACTGCCAAGTTCATTACATTTTATAAAAAGACACATTGTCGTATTTTTCAGTATCAAGAGCGATTACAATGTTTATATCTCTCAATTACTCAACACAGTGTTGCGACTGAGGCCAATCCCCTGTGCTCGTGGTGATATTACTATTGGCTAACTCGTTGTCCAATAGTAATATGTAATGTATACAAAACCCCACATACCGGCAGTAATATCATAATACAAAGACTTAATCACTGTAAGTATAACTGGTAAAAACATATAGGGTTTTGCAAAGTATTTGGAAAAAGAAAGAATGTCACAATATTGTGAGAAAAAAGAGAATGGCTCACTTTGTAAACTTAGGGTTTAACTAAGCACCTCTTGTAATATTTCCTTATATAATTCTTGAGTTCCTAATAAAATATACAATGCACACGTGTTAATATAATAACCCAATTCAACTTTATCGATACATCACAAGATCAAAATTCCAACGTAGTTAACAAAGTGTAGCCTTATTCAGGCAGCACCTTGACATCCGTTGTTGGGTTTAGGATCGATCAGACAGGGTATCGAATTAGTGATTAGAGGTTAAAACACTTACAACAGGGAAAATGTTTGTGAAATTAGGGGTATTGAGTATGATATTTTCAAGCAGAAAGTTGAGAGAAAGAACGAAAATTTAAACGAGTGGAACTGAAGCTTGAATGCTCTATTTATAGCAATTCTGATACTCTATCGCGGCCCGTGATACAATTAAGGTATCCTGTCGCGCCCCTCAATACCATCTAGCTAGGGATTAGGTGTCATTAGTCACCGGTTTAGGCTTGACACGTGGACAACACGTGTCCCTAGGCGTGTCCGGAAAGTTACTAGGATTTCGCGACCCGTGATAGGTCTTTGTTAGTCTGTCGCAGCCCACGACAGACATGAAATTATTTTTTTTCCTTTTTCATGCTAAATATAGTTATGAAAGTTCGGGGTTTTGGTTACAGAGTGTTTTGGGACATTTTTGAGGGTTGTTATATCCTCCCTACCTTGTTTTAAATCTCGTCCTCGAGATTCATTGGAATAAGTAAGGTTACTTACGTTTCATCTCTTCTTCTAGTTCCCATGTGTATTCTGGTCCTCTCTTCAAATTCCATTTCACCTTGACCAGAACTAATCTCTTGTGCTTGAGATTCTTAATATTTCTATCTTCAATTTGTATTGGCTTTTCCACAAACTTAAGCTTTTCATTTACCTCTATTTCTTAGAGAGGTACTACCAATGATTCGTCGGCTAAACATTTCTTTAAATTACATACATGAAATACATCATGTACTCCTGCCATTTCTTCTGGTAATTGTAGCTGATAAGCTACTAGAACTATTCGTTTGATAATTTCAAAGGGTCCAATGTATCTTCGGTTTAGCTTTCCTTCTTTACAAATTTGACAACTCCTTTCCATGGTGAGACTTTATATAGTACTTTGTTTCCGATTTGAAATTCTAATGGCTTACGCCTGTTATCTACATAACTATTTTGATGGTCTCGTGTTGTTTTCAGTCTTTCCTTGACTTGAATTATTTTTTCAGTTGTTTCTTGCACAATTTTAGGTTCTGACAATTGCTTTTCTCCTATTTAAGCCCAACATACAGGTGTTCGGCATTTCCGTCCATAGAGTGCTTCAAATGGTGTAACATTAATGCTTGTATGATAGCTATTGTTGTGAGAAAATTCTATTAATAGTAAGTGATTGTCCCAACTTCCTCCAAAGTCTATCACACATGCTCTGAGCATGTCTTCCATGGTCTGAATCGTCCTTTCACTTTGTCCATCTCTTTGAGGATGATAAGCTGTACATAGATTTAATCTAGTTCCCATAGCTTTTTAAAAACTTGTCCAGAAATGAGAAGTAAAATGACTATCTCTGTCGGATACAATAGATAAAGGGATTCCATGTAGTGAGACTATTTCATCCACATACAGCTTAGCTAATTGTTCCATACTAAAAGTTTCCTTCATTGGTAAGAAATGTGCAGATTTAGTTAATCAATCCACAATCACTCAGATTGTGTCGTTACCTTTTCGTGTCTTGTGTAATTTGGTAACAAAATCCATTGTTTTCAATTCCCATTTCCAAATTGGTATTTCCAATTGCTAAAGTAACCCCGAAGGCCTGATGTTCAGCTTTAACTTGTGAGCAAGTTAAACACTTAGCAACATAACTTGCTATGTCCTTTTCCTTAGATCTTGATACATCTTGTCACTTCTAGGATGTATCGTATACGTGGATTTATGAGTTTCTTCTAGAATTTGGTTTCGTAGGTTCCCTTGGATAGGTACCCAGATTCTTTTCTTATGGAATTTCCAAATTCCGTTTGCTCCCTTTTTTCTAGTGCTTTAATCATTCCTTTTAATCCTTCAGCATCATTCTTGATTGCTGCTTCCTGTACCTTTTTCAATTGTTCATTTAAATCTATTTGCAGGTTTAATCTGAGAGCACGTACCCTTTTTGGCTTCTCATGACACTTTCGACTTAAAGCATCAGCTACTATGTTAGCCTTTCCTGCGTGATATTGGATATCACAATCATAATCGCTAAGGATTTCCATCCAATGTCTTTGTCATGTCTAATTTTTTTTTGCTCGAAAACATACCTTAAACTTTTATGATCTGTGAAGACAGTAAACCTAGTACCGTAAAGATAATGTCTCCAAATCTTAGTGGCAAAAATTATCGCTCCTAGCTCTAGATCATGCATTGTATAATTTTCTTCATGCTTCTTTAGTTGTCTAGAGGCATACGAAATCACCTTTTGACGTTGCATTAGCACACATCAAAATCCTATTTTAGATGCATCACAGTAGACTATGAAGTCTTCAGTTCCTTCTGGTAAAACAAGTATCTCTGTGTTACTTAGTCTCTGCTTTAGAATCTTGAATGCTTCCTCCTGTTTTAGTCCCCATTCAAACTTAATTGATTTGTTGTTAGTTTAGTTAATGGAATGGTTATTCTAGAAAAATCTTGAATAAAACGCCTATAGTATCCTTCCAATCCAAAAAAAAAAAAAAAAAAAAAAAAAAAAAAAACTTCTTACTTCTGTTGGTGAATTAGGGACTTCCCATTTGGTAATAGCATCGATCTTTGTAGGATCCACATGAATTCCTTCATGATTAACTAAGTGTCCAAGAAATTGTACCTCTTGCAACTAGAATTCTGTTAGTGCATACGTCTGTCGACTTCGTCTTGTATCGAGTCGTGTAATAGAATAGATGAAACAAGTCACGTAGTTCGAGATAAGCAGATACAGAGGTGAACAAGCCAGTTCAAACGAAGTGGCAAGTTCAAACGAAGTGGCCATTTCAAACGAAGTGGCAAGTTCAAATGAAGTGGCTAGTTCAAACGAACTAGACCAGTTCGTATGAACTGGAGATGCTTGTTCAAACGAACTGGAAATAGTATAAATAGGTGACTTGTAATTTTCATTTGTAACTTTTGCATTTCCGGTAGTGAAGCTCTGCCGAGGTATCTCCAGACCGTGTAAAGCTTTCATATCAATACAAGAGATAGTTAAACTACTTTCAAGTGTAAATCAAGCTGATTCGAAACCGAAACGTTTGTTTTCGCCTCTCGTTTTGGTCTAGAACACTTCTGATCGACTCATATAGGTCATTTCTTGATCCTACAAGTGGTATCAGAGCTCAGGAGGTAGAGTTCTATCGATTCAGCTTGTTTTTCACGGATAATTTCTGTTTCTACTCCATTCTACACCATTTTTCAAAATTAAATGAGATTTTCTAAATGAAATGGCTTGATTTTGAAATATAACGTGCGTAACTGTGTTTTAATCAATATGTGAAAGTTTCAGGCCTTAAAACAGATTAAATCTTGATCAATTTTACAAGAATTCGCCAGTTCGTTTGAAAGTTTATACATCTCGTATGAACTGAATCTTCAATCTCAGATCTACGACGTTTCAGTGGACGTTTTTGAACGAAAATCACCTTATTGTGATCGGAATATGTTGTAGTATAAGCCTAGGATTTCATTTTTGACAAAAACTCATCAGATTGTTTGAAGATGCTTCACTTCGTTTGAAATTAGATGTCAGTTCGTATGAATTAGATCAGGTCGTTTGAGATTTATGTTTAGTTTGCATGAGATGATTCAGTTCGTTTGAGTTTTCACATGAAGAGAAGGTCAGTTCGTTTCAAAAATCCAGTCCGTTTCAGTTGATACGAAGTGATTAGCTCATAGTTCGTTTGAAAAGGTCAATCCGTTTGAAAGGTTCAATTCGTTTGAAGAACATCAGTTCGTTTGAATCCTAACTCGTGTGAACCTTAGATCGTTTGAATCTTCTCAGTTCGTCTGAATCGTAGTTCGTGTGTACATCATTTCGTGTGAAATAGTTTCAGGTCACGTGAACTCTGATTTATATGTTAAAGTTTTGTCGGACATTTAAAGTTTGCATGTGAAGTCTAACAGTTGTTGGCAATTTATAAAATCAAAGTTGCATGTGATAAAGGTCAAATTAAATTCAATTAGTACTAAAGGTGTTCGGTTATTTTAAAGCTTCATGTGCTTATAATATCAAGAGATTGTCAGCCCACTATAGTATCTTGGTCCAATCAAATTTGAATATTACTTTGATCTTGTCGGCAATATCAGTGTTGCATGTGAGCCACATTAATAACTACAACTGTTGTCACGAGTGTCTCTTGAATTAATAGATAAGTTGTCAGGAATATTTGTTTGCATGTGATGTCCATAGGTTCAATTAATTGGTAATAGCCCATTAATTCAATATCACTTCATAAAGAATTGAAAAGTGTTCAGCCCAATCAGTTTTGAACAATTAAAGTTGTCAGCCCACGTGAATGTTTTAAGTGTACCGGCCCACTAGTGATTTGAGGTCAAATTAAAATTTGTTTAAAAAGGAAGGATTTCGAATGTGATTCCTTGTCAGCTCATTATATCATCAGCCCATGTGATTATCTAGGTCCAATCAAAGTTGTTTTGTGAATTGTCGGCATTGATTAGTGTGTGCATGAGATATGTCAGTTTGCATGGATTGAAAGTCAAGGTTCATCGCACCAAAGTAATACGGTTCAAAGCAGTTCAGTCAAGTCACTTGAAACAGTTCAGTGAGTTAGAAGTGGTCCAGGTCGTGTCTTTGTGAACCAGGTCATTGGAAAAGGTCGTGTGAATTCGATTCGGGTCATAGCAGTCCGCACAGTGTGTCAACCTTCAGTTCACACAGAACAATCACCAGTTCGAGTATCAGTCTTATTCTGTTAATTGATAAGTCTTTAAACTGATTGTGTTTTGTTTGTTTGTTGTCAGGTGATGCAGGTGTTTTACGAGGTGAACTAGTTCGTTTGAAAGCTTGTTTGAGAAATTCTTCAATATCGAATCATGAGTGAAGAGTTCTATAACGCGTTTGCTACATCCCCGACTAGTCCAGCTGCCATTACTCAAAACATGAACATGGAGAATGAGACCGAAACTTTACAAAAACCCCCGAAGCTAATGAGCATTGAAGAGTATGATGGTTGGAAAGACCGGTTTGAAAACTGGGTCCAAGCAAATCATTTAAGATCTTGGGAGTGCATTGAGAAAAAGTATGTTAAACCACGCACAGAATTGGAAACTGAAAAAACTATCTTTCAATTCATAGATCAAGAAGGAGAAGTGTACAAAGCTGAGAAAACGATGATTAGCTTACTCTAACAAGCCGTGAAAGAAGACATCTTCATATTGCTTCAACATGATAATACTTCAAAATCGATTTGGGAAGCACTTAAAACTAAATATAAAGGAAGTGAAAAAATGATTAGGAGTAAGAAATCATTGTTAAAGAAAGAATTTGATTTATTTAAAAGTTTGCCAGGTGAAGGTACTAAGAAAATGATTGAAAGATATTGTCACTTAGTTCGCTCAATGAATCTGTTAGGTATAAGTAAAGACCGAGAAGAATGGGTCGACAAATTAGCTGATGCATTACCTCAGAAAGAATGGGGTACATTTTTGATGATATTGAAGAATACTGGAAGTTATGATGAGCTGACAATTTCTGAGTTCATTGAGAAGATTGAGGGACAAGATTTGGAACAACAAAAGATTGAAAGAATGACCAATCCTAGTAGTCAACAGGATGTGAAGATGTACTACAAAGGGAGTGTTCCAGAGTTTGAAACAAGTCCAAAAATTCAAACTGCTTTTAGTGCTGGTAATTCATCTGAAACCTTTGAACAAAGTCCAAGCAGCAGCAGTGGATTCTCTTCATATCCAAGTGTTAATCCTAAGAGTTCAACTTCAAGGTTTCATTCTCAAAGCTCAAAAGGTGGTAATGGTTGTGTGATACAGTGCAACATTGCATTGAATCTTCCAGATGGTCAAAGTTTTTCTGAAGAAATTGCAAAAGATCACATGGCGTTACTTGCAACTGTGCTACAATCCTATGAAGGTTTGGTTGCTGGGAGGATCGGAAATCCTATGCTGATGAAAGAGGATTACGATCAGATAGACGCTGAAGAGATGGAGCTCATGGACATCAAATGGTGTCTAGCTAGTGTCTTGAGGAGAGCAGAAAAGTTTAAAATGATCACAAGGAGAAATGATTTTCTGGATGCACATGTGTCTACTTTGGGTTTTGATAAATCTAAAGTTACTTGTTTTCGATGCAGGGGGAAAGGTCATTTCAAAAGAGAATGCAAAAATCAAGAGGCTAGTGGAGCAAAGAATCCATTTGGAAAAGATGACTACTATCGGAAAGCCATATATCAACAAGTTGCTCATCAACCATATCAACAAAAAGAAACACAAACTGCTCATGGGAAGATGATTGAAGATGCAAATAGGAAATCTTATTCTGGCATTATTAATCAAGATGATGAGAAAATGGCTCCAGGTTTCAATTGGAACAAATACATATCAGCTGATAGTAAAGCATGTCTAATAAATCAAGATGATGAAAAATTACCTGAAGGGTAGGATCAGTTTGCAGATGAAAATGGAAATTTTAAAGCTTTCATTGCAAAGATAGTTCAAGAACCTGATTTGTTTACCGAATGGATGAAAGCAATTGGTGTTCATAAGAAGAATCAAGAAGAAGAATCTGTTTCATCCGATGAAAGCTCAGAAGAAGTACTTGTTGTTGATCAAACATCATCTGATTCTGGTTCTTCAGATGATAGTTCTGAAAAGACATTAATTTTTGATCAAACACCATCAGATTCTGGTTCTTCAGATGAGAGTTCTGAGAAGAAAATAGATTTTGATCAATCACCAACTGATGACAGTGGTGATGATGAGGAAGAAAGACATATTAATGTTGCAAAAACTCATCTATCTCCTGAAAGTTTTCAATTTTATTTTGCAGATCGATTAGAGAAGATGAAGGAGAGACGTACAGCAAAAGAACAAAAGAAAGTGAAAAGTGAAAATGTTGCTCAAAAAGGAGAAACTGTTCAAAATGAAGAAGTTGAAGCTGAGAAGGTGATTGAAACTGAACCAGTGATTGAGGTTGAGAAAGTCATCGAAGTTGAAAAGATTGTGGAAGTCATCAAGCCTTGTTCAAAGTGTTTAGAATTTTGCAAGCAATGTGCAGAAAAGGATGAGAAGTTGAGTGATCAAGAAAAGATGAAAGAACAATTATTGTTCAATCTCAACTACGTGAAAGAATCTTACGATGTGCTAAACAGAACAGTAACTGATCTTCAAAAGACAAATTCTGAGAAAGAAGACGCCTTAACTATGATGAATGCTACAATGATGGAAAAGCAAAAAGCCATAAATCATTACATCGAAGAATGTGCCAAGTTAAAACAGGAGTTGGAGATAGAAAAGATTGAAAATGAAAGAATTAGACGATTGCTGCTAAGCTATTCTAGTTCTGATTATTTGATTGACCGAATTTATTCAACTGTTGCAGGTTTTGAAGCGTTTAAAGATGATCAAAAGAAGCCAAAGGAGAAGAAGGATACTGGTAAGAAACCAAGTGTTCAGTACAATAAGTGTCCGCCTCCAATTTGGGAAGGGTATTCGCCTAGAAAACCGAATGAGGAGCAAGTCGAAAAAGCGGTCAATATAAAGTTAAAGTCCGACATAACCGATGAATTACCAGAAAACATTGATGTCGTTTTTACATCGTCTGACACTGATCATGAGTCTGAGTTAATAAAAAAGGTGGTCGATCAGTTGTTGGATACATATGAGGAGTCGGAGTTAAAGTCTGAGTCAAAATCCGAGTCTGGGTGTTCAAGTTCGTCAGTCAAAAGTTTGAGTTCGTTGGGCAACAGTTCAAAGTCGTCGGTTAAACGGGTTTACAATAAAGAATTCTTGTTATCAAAATCTAATTTGAATGACGAAGCAATCAAAGTGGCATATACATTGATTGATTCAGACAAATTATATTCTGATGAGGAATTTCCAATAAGAAGTGTTAATTTTGAAAAGATCAAAAAGGTTTTCAAACTAACAGAAATTAATATTTCTGAAATAAAAGATGTAAATCTTACTGAAAAACCTAAAAAATACACTTCAAGAGTTCAACAACGTTTAAACAAGAAAAAGGTTACGGTTCTGGTTTTCAAAAGAAACCAAACCATAACGGTAATTTCAAAAAGAAAGGATTAGGTTTTATTCCTCCAGAAAATTATAAAAATGAAAAATATGTCCGAGATTTTAAATCAAAAATGACATTTATTTCAGGGACAAGTTGTGAAGAGGAATCAAAAAGCCCATTCTGGAAGCAATCAAACAGAGAATTCCTTGCCAAGAAGCAAGAGAATGTGACGAATGGAGCTAATCAGAAAAAGGAGACAAGAACCTGTTTCAAATGCAATAAAGCTGGCCACATTGCATGGAACTGTTCTCAAGCAACAAAGACAAAATAGGAAGTCTCTCAAAAACTCAAAGGAAAAGTTGTTGAGAAAAATGAGTCACCAACTAAGAAATTTAAAATTTTTGAAAATTCAACATATGACGTTGGTGAATGTTCAAAGACTCATTTTTATCAAAAGAGAGCTAAACATGACAACCAAGTGTGGGTTGTTAAGAAGTTTTATGAGAAACTTGGTGATGAATCTAACTCTTCAAAGTTAGACGAGCCACAAGCTGAGTCAAAAGATGAAAACTCAGTACCTCCAATGGATGTTGTTCATTTTCCACCATTGAGGACTGAGAATTTTAAATCAAAAGTTGAAAAAGTTAAGATCTCAGATCAATTCTATTCTGAGAAGAAAGAATTTGATATTGAGAAAGTTTTTAATGGAATTGTGAAAAAGATTTTTGGAAAAAAGGTGGAGGGTAAAGTGAAAGGGGTAAAGGATTTCTATGAAACAAAGAAAGCAACATTTTACCCAAGTGCAGATGAGGAAGAAACATCCAAGTTTGGTGAAGCTTGGATGTCTGTGTTTCACAAGTAAACATCCGGACTTGCCGGAGCTCCCAGGTTGGTAAGTGTGGAGCAGGAATCGGCATCTTTCTTAGTACATGCTCATAAAATTGGTACATGTGGTAAATCAACAGGTAGTATCTTTGAATTGTTATATTTTTATAAGTGACGTGGTTGATAAGTGAACCTGCTAATGGTTGTAAAAGGTTTTCACTGACAAAGTGAATAATCAAGGTCATTAAGTTGAACTTGATCATTCATACATGTAATAATTGAAGAGAAAACAATATGGTGAACACCTAACCTACATGTGGTTTATAAAAATCAACAAAACTAATTTTCCGGAAAAACCATTTGATTAAAACAAACTTAAGTGTTTTGAAATCACAATGGGAAAATAGTTTGTTGTAAGGGGGAGTTCTGATTGTTTATGCCAAGTGGATGGCGAAGTGAAGCGATTCGATATCAGTTGTCACGTTACTTGTATAGTTTGTTTTCAAATTTTCTTTGAATGTTTTTGCATTTTAGGGGGAGTAAGAAATTTCAAAATCCAAAAACATTAGAAAAATTTGTTGAAAAAGTCAAAAACATGATAAAATCAAAAATGAGTTTTTGTGTCAAAGAAGAGGAAATGATAGTACATCAGTGGACTATCACAACATGCTAAAGAAATGGAAAGTTAAAATGTGATACTAGGTCTGTTTCCGCCTCTCGTTTTGGTCTAGAACACTTCTGATCGACTCATATAGGTCGTTTCTCGATCCTACAAATTCACATTTTGAGAATTTAGCATAAAGTTTTTCCTTTCTCAACAATGACAGAAGTATTTGTAAATGCTCGGCATGATCTTCCTTACTCTTGGAGTAAATTAGTATATCGTCTATGGAGACAATTACGGATTTATCCAGGTATGGTTTACATATCCTATTAATCATATCCATAAATGTTGCTAGGGCATTTGTCAAACCGAATGGCATGACCGCAAATTCATAATGACCATACCTTGTCCTGAAATCAGTCTTAGGAATGTCTTCTTCATGTACCTATAGTTGATGATATCCTGAGCGTAAATCAATCTTTGAGAAGAATCAAGGTCCTTGAAGTTGATCGAATAGATCATCGATTCTCGGTAGTGGGTACCGATTTTTAATTGTGATTTTATTCAATTGTCTGTAGTCAATACACATGCGCATCGATCCATCTTTCTTTTTGACAAATAGCATGGGCGCTCCCCAAGGTGATGAACTAGGTTGTATAAAAAATAATTCGTCTAGTTTCTTCTTCAATTCCAGCATCTCTGTTGGTGGTAGGCGATAGGGTGCTTTGGCCATTGGTGTAGTTCCAGGTATTAGGTGAATTCTAAATTCAACCTCGCGATCTAACGGTACTCCATGTAGCCTTTCTGGGAAAACGTCTGAAAAATTAGATATTATAGAAGTATCTTTTAACCTTTTCCTTTGGTGCTAATGATTGCCAAAATCATATATATTATTCCTCCTTTTCGTGCATAGCTTATAGCTTTCATTACAGAGATGAACTTTGTGGATGTTGTCGGCCTGTCTCCCTGAATCGTGATCCTTGTTCCAGTTGGCATACTAACTTCTACTAAGTTTTGATCACACAAGATTCGCGCATGATTGGCTACCAACAATCCATTCCTGACACTATATCTAATCCAGCTAGATTCCATGGTAAAAGGTTAGCGGTGAACTTATGCCCTAAAAATTCTATCTTTTTTTTCTGAAGGATTTCGCTTATGTTGATAGAACTTCCATTTGTTGTTTCCACCGTACAAGCTTGGTGAAGTTTGGTAAGTGGTTGATCAAGTAATTGACAGAAAGTAGTATTTATAAAACTTTGGTTTGAACCAGAGTCAAACAATACTTTAGCATAGACATCATGAGCGAGAAACGTACCGGTAATCACATCCAGAGTTAACTTGGCTTCCTTGGTTGTCAGTACGAATGCTTTGGCATTCTTCTTGGGTCCTTTCGTTGCCTTTGCCTTGTTGTTAGTTGTTATAGCTAGTTTTGGGCAATTTGGTTTGATATGGCCTGCCTCTCCGCAGTTGTAGCATATTTTGGCATTCATTTTCTTTCTACACTCTTCTTCTCTATGTCCCAGTATCTTGTAGAAGTTGCAAAACACCACACATCTTCCCGTATGTTTATTCTTACAGAATTTACACCCAGGTGAAGAAGAGGATAGATCTGTTCCTTTCTTACGGTAGGAATTACCAGAACGTAGTTCCTGGGTAATCCTTTGGGCTACATCCTTCTTCTGTTTTCTTCCTGTATGCGTATTAGTCCATTTGTCAGAGTGTTAGCAAGCTCCACTGTTTCTTCGATTGTTTGTGGTCTAGCTGCTTTGACCATATCTCTGATTTTACTGATTAATCCCCAGATGTAACGAGAGATTAATACTGGTTCTGGCGAAGCCAGTGTTGGTACTATCCTAGCATACTCGAAGAACTTGGTAGTAAATTCACGACAATTTACTCCAATCATTTTATGGTTTAGGAATTTATTGGCTATATGCTCCTTTTCGTGAGGAGGATAGAATTTCCTTTCAGTTATTTCCTTAAAGTTATTCCATTCGATATTATAAACCATGTCACTTCCTTTTGATTGAAGAATGGTATTCCACCATTCCAATGCGTCATCTTTGAAAATGTTAGAAGTATACATGATTTTATCCTCATCAGTACATTTACTAATCTTTAAAACCGCTTCAGTCTTTTTTAACCAACGTAAGACTGAAATAGCTCCTTCATTACCCGAGAATTCGATTGGTTTGCATGACAGGAATTCTTTGTAAGAACAACCATAAGCGATGGTTTTCTTTCATTTAGGAATTGGAGCTTTGATAAGAATACCGTTATCTCCATTAACGATGTGACTTGGCTTAGTGTGCGTACGTTTACTGCGTATAATAGTATTATCGTCTATCGGCTTAGGTTTTTTAATAGCATCGATAATAAATGGCATAACATCTATTATTCTTGTGCCACTATATGTTCTATAGCACTTTTATCCACGTGGTTTCCGTTGTCGTTATTATTCTGAATTTACTGATTTACTTCGTTCGACATCTGGATTGTAAACATTATCAGGTGTTAATATCACAGAATAATTTAAGCAAACAAATATTTAAACACATTTAATCAAAACCGTCGATCATTGCAACGTTTGTGCTTAAATACTTGTACCTTAATCAAATATAGGTTGTAAGTTGTGCTTAAGTGGTTGTACCTTCATCAAATAATAATGGTTTCATTACCTTACCAAATTAAATATGTTTTGTATGCATACTCTTTATATATATATATATATATATATATATATAATGCATCCATATAAATTACAACTATAATTCTACACGTTAGTAATTATATGCGTCGATGCATATATATATATATATATATGTATATATATAAGTGATATATATATATATATATATATATATTAGTATGGATTTTTTTATCAAATTAAAAGGAAAGTATATATATTATAGTATATTAGGGTTTGTTTTTTCTAAGAACTGCATCTCCCTGTCGTCGTACTTCCAGATGTGATTTTCTCCTATAGCATGGATCTTGTTTCCTTCATCTATATGTTCTTTCCCATAGTGACAAAGTTCAGCTATATTTTTAGGATTCATAGGAGAGAGTATTGCTGGTATGGGTTCATTGTAAACATGTATTGGTTATCCATATGGTAAATAGGGATTTGGTTCGTTTATCATGTTTTGGAAAGCCCAGTCATTGGTCCACCATTGTTCCAGTGGATCTGGTGCTGGTATTCTGGGTATTTCCTCAGGGTTAAATGCTAGTATAGGTGGTGGGCTCTCTTGAATAGGTTCGGGGTACAATGGTATTGGTGCTAGGGGTTATTCTGGATATAATGGTAGTAGTTGGGGTTCATGTTCGGCTAACAGATTTAGGTTTATTTCATTTCCTGTAGATTGGAAAAGATCACAATTAGCTAATCTTCTATCTAATTCCTCCCACAGAGGTTTGGTCACGGGTATCTGAGCAGTTCCCTCTACTATGGTTATGGTTGCTTCTTGGTTTTTCTTTTTCCTTCTCTTTTCTCTTTTCCCTTATTAAACCAACCTCTCTTTTTGGGTGGAAAGGTTTCAGTTGATTTAGCCTGGAAAATAAAATATTCTTTTGTGTCTGCCTCGTATCCTGATGCAATCCCAAATGGTCCTTCATCCATTTCTGATTCAGAAAGGTGTTGAAAGGCATCAGACATATTTGGTCACTCATACTGTGAACTCAAAATTTGTCAAAATAACATAAAGATCATAATATAGATATTGTGATTTCTTTACACAGAATAACACATAAGTTATTATATTAATTTCCTAACATAAGTGTTTAAGTTTTAGGTATTTAAAAGAACACCTAAATGGCTTAAACCAGTGGCTCCGATACCACCTTCTGTCGCAACCCTCAACCCTACGACGGGCGGAGGGCGTGAGGCCAGATGACGGTGGTATCGGTGTTTATTAAATTTGCAATGGAATAAATCATCAGGATCGTAGTTAGGAAATAATTTAAGAGTTTGTAGAACACCAAACTTTTTAATATAAAACAAATGGGCTAAAACCCACATTTCATTCAAATGTTTTTATAGGGATAAACCCTAATTGCTGAAAACATAAATTTCTTCTTTTATTCAGGTAATAATAGCCACTTTATTTAAGCCTTCAGTGATCCATTGCGGGATTCTATTACTTTCATAGTAAGTTACCTGAAACGCATTTGAAAACATTTTATTAGCAAGAAATACTAGCGAGTTCATTCCATTTTATAAAAAGACACATTGTTATATTTTACAGTATCAAGAGCGATTACAATGTTTATATCTATCAATTACTCAACACGGTATTGCGACTGAGGCTAATCCTCTATGCTCGTGGTCATATTACTATTGGCTAACTCGTTGTCTAGTAGTAACAAGTAATGTATACAAAACCCCCCATACCGACAGTAATATCAGAATACAAAGACTTAATCATTTTAAGTATAACTAATTAAAACATTTAAGATTTTGCAAAGCATTTGGTAAAAAGAAAGAATGTCTCACAATAATGTGAGAAAAAGGAGAATGACTCACTTTGTAAACTTAGGGTTTAACTAAACAACTCCTCGTAATATTTCCTGATATAATTCATGAGTTCCTCATAAAATATACAATGCACACGTGTTAGTATAATAACCCAATTTAAATTTATCGATACATCACATGATCAAAACCCAACGTAGTTAACAAAGTCTAGCCTTATTCAGGCGGCACCTTGACATCCGTTGCTAGGTTTAGGATCGATCGGACAGGGTATCGAATTAATGATTAGGGGTTAAAACACTTACAACGAAGAAAAGCTTCGTGAAATTAGGGGTATTGGGTATAATATTTTCAAGCAGAAAGTTGAGAGAAAGAAAGAAAACTTGAACGAGTTGAACTCCAACTCGAATGCTCTATTTATAGCAATTCTGATACTCTATCGCGTCCGGTGATACTATTAAGGTATCCTGTCGCACCCCGCGATACCATCTAGCTAGGGTTTAGGTGTCATTAATCACTGGTGTAGGCTTGACACATGGACGACACGTGTCTTGTGTCCTGAAAGTTACTAAGCTTTCACGGCCTACGGTAGGTTTTTGTTAGTCTATCGTGGCCCGCGACAGACATGAAATTATTATTTTTTCTTTTTTCATGCTAAATATCGTTATGAATGTTCAGGGTTTTGGTTACGGAGTGTTTTTTGGGACATTTTTGAGGGTTGTTATACTTGCATATATCAATGAGAATCACAATACAATATGGTGTTGATCCAAGTTTGGTACAACATCCAAGTGTGATTACATTACGAACAACATATCAGAGGCGTTTAATGTTTGGAACGATGGTTTACGTTATAAGCCAGTTCTTGACCTTTTAGATACCATGAGTGAGAAGATTATGGTACGATTTGATAAAAAAGACGTATTCTAAAGAAATGGAATGGTACATTTGTACCGAAAACTATGAGTTATTTTAAGTGAATCTCAAAGGTTAGTGTAATGTTTTTAATTACTGATTAAATATTTTAGATTAAAATTTGTATTACCTTGTTGAATTTTTTCTATGTTATATGTAGAATTTGGGAGAGTACGAAGTTTGTAGAAGCAGTGAAAATCGAGCTGAAGTGAAACGCGACAAAAAGCGTTGGGAGGTAGTACTTGATGAGCGAACTTGCACTTGTCGTGTTTGGCAAGTTAAACGTATTCCATGTTTGCATGCAGGTGCTTTTATTGCTTTCACAAGGAATATAATTTGGGAGAAATTTGTTGATTCTTACTTCACTGTTGAGAAATTTAAATCGGCTTATACTCTAGAAGTTGCTCCCATGCCTACGAAGGATCAATGGGCGCACGTAGATGCAGAGGAGAAGATTACCCGCCTACTATCAAACGGCCGCTCCGAAAGCCAAGAAGAATAAAATTAGAGCAAATAACGAGCAAAGAAAAAAAATATAATTGTTAGCGGTATGGTGGGTATGGACACCAACAAAAAGAAATGCAAAAAATTGGTATCCCAAGATCAACCATTAACAAATAAACGGGGAAAAGGAACAAAAGCTTGTGAGCATAACTAATCAAACTCGAGCAATTTACTTTTTGGTACCATATATATGGTCAAAACTTTGGCATTTGTATTTTGCAATTTTGGATATTGTTACATGAAATTTTTGGGGTTATTTTTTTTTTTGGTACCGTAATGGATTAAAGTTTAGGTATTTTGTTTTTTGTTTAGATGATTGTCACTCGTATGTTTTATGATTGTTACTCTGGCTCGTAAGAAAAAATAATGAAAAAAAATAACTTAGTAAAAGAAGCTAGTAGCGGAAAAAAGACAAAAACTAGTAAAAGAATAGGTAAATATACAATTTTCTAAAGATAAGTAAAGTTAAGGGTAAAATTGTCATTACATAATTTAATTTTAATAAATTAAATCATAATGGTTAAATTTGCAATTTTATTAGTTAATAGAGGAGAGATATGCAATTTTACTTTTGATTTTGGGTAAATATGCAATTTATTTCTTTTAAGAGGAAATATGAAATAAATAAATAAACCCCCTTAATATCTTCCTATGGTCTGATACAGTGTTCATAGTTTCATGAGAACGGCACATGCATCTATTAGACTTTTAATCCGTATATATAATTAGTAGTGCCGTTGGGTCCGGAACATACACATGATCAGATACCCGGCAAGTATCTAAACATATTTGAATTATATGAACACATATATTAACCCCAAAAAGGTGTTGACGGATTGCAAAGGTGTGTTAAAATGTGAATCTGTTTGCAGTTCAAGTCATATAACCAGTAACACGAAGAAACTTTTTTATATAGTTGTGAAGTCCCTTTCCCTTATGTTGTTAAAAGTCTATAAAGATCTCAATATTTTAATAGTGATGTGCTTAATTTTGATAAAGATATATTGGTAGTCAAAATCTTGGTGATCAACTTTTCTTTATGTATGGTGGAAGATTAATATTTGTTATTCCACACGTTATGAAAGTTGACTATATATCATAGTCTTAAACCGTGTTATTTGATCGAATTCCACTGGCCCCAATTTTAAGTGTAAATTATGGATCTAGTTCAAGATGAAATTCCATTTTTCAAATTTAATAAAGCGTTCATGGCCAAGATAATCCGGTTGATCTAAATATATACTGCTTATTAAAATTACTTATGGATTTTAAACTATTGAACAACAAACAGTTTAAAATAAGCAACTTCAAAGTTTGATCCAGTAAACAATCCGAAAGATTACAAAAATGTTATAAACAATTTTTCTAATGTTTTATTTAGGACTCTACTAATCAAATGCCAGTGATCACACTCGAAAGGCCATTTAAAGATAGGGGTGTGATACAAACCTTGTCCTTCAAACGGCCGTTCGACGAATCCTCAAACGGTCATTAAAAAGTATTAGATTATATAAACATAATTTATGACTCTATAGTTATATGTATTTATTATTGCTACACTTTGTTATATTCGTATGTATGAAACAATATAGACAAACGGTTGTGATGTTGGTTAAACGGTTTAGTTGACGGTTACTCCCGCCAAAAACCAACCACCAGAAATAACCGTCTTGTTTATTAAATGTATATAAACCGGTTGCCGGGAACTTCTCTCGGTACCAAGACATTCATACACTTCGTTATTGTTTGTCCATTTTTTGCACATTCTCTCTGTCAAATACCATGCCTGCAAATTCTATTAACAATCCAAAGTTCCTTATGAAACCACCAAAACTCCACTATGATAATGATGAAGATCATCGGCTTCCGCTAACAAGTGGTATCAGAGCCGGTTATGTAAGTGATGATGATCTAAAGCCGTCATCAACCATGTTGCCATGTATGCACTGCACTGAAGAAAAACGTGAACGAAAATGGATGCAGCGATGTTGTTATTACTGCAATAGACCGGGCCATAAAATCTCTACATGTCAAGAGAAGGAGAAGGATGAAGAAAGTCAGTTTTTACGTCTAGCGGTCAATACAGGAACGCAGAAACGTCTAGATGCAGAGATCAATCAACAAATCGATCAGAAACAAGAATATATGGTGATCGGAACTGACGGAGGATACTGGTCAGATATATGGTATGTTAGTAAAACTTACAAACACCATTTTTCTGGTAATATAGACATGTTTAAACGAATGAAAAATATGTCGTGTGTTGAAACGGAGACTGGAGAAAACAATTTTTTCTTTATTAGAGGTATCGGCGTGGTTGATGTTATAACTGGGTCCGAAAAGATTCGAGTACAAAGTGTGTTCTACACACCAGACATCGACATAAATGTCTTAAGTCTCGATCAATTAATGATTCAAGGATTCACAGTGAAATTTATGGGTGATGTATGTAAATTATTCCCAACATTTAGTGTCCCTGTAAACAATAAAAGGAATGGACATACAGGCCTGACGAGAGAAGAAGAGATCGGTGAATTAGAAAAGCAATACATGATTAGTAAGAATTCCGATCATGAGAAGTTCAAAACAGAGTTTCTAAATGAATACTTTAAAAATCTGAATATCTCTGCCAATGAACCAGACTGGAACATTTTGATTTTACAAGCAATGTCCTTTAAGGACTTTCAAGATTGCAAGGCCTTACTAAACATGCTCGAAGATGAAGATTATGTCATCAAGTATAAATATTATCTTGAAACTACATTCAACAACATGATAGAATGGTTTCTTAAAGAAAAACTGGAAATTCACACAAGACCGTTGCCTGCATATGCATCAAACAATCGGAAAGTGGGATTATTAGACCTGTATATGGCGGTGAAGAGGGAAGGTGGTCACCGGCGAATTACTGAGAACAGTATGTGGGCGATGATAGCAAAGGATACAGGTTTCGAATATGAAGATGGTGAATACATGCGTCTGATATACGCTATGTACCTAGACGTGCTTGTATACTATTACAAGTTCAAAACAACTCAGGAAAGGGCAATCGGAAAAGAGGAAGAGAAGATTGTGGATCCCAGACAGAGCATGAGCGAAGGAGATAAGGAGATTATAAATGATGCAGGTCAAACAGAGATTGCTGGATGTTTAAGTAGTACCGGAGCAGTAGAGAAGGAAGTGAAACATTATGCATTATTTACAAATCAAGCAGGTGCAGTCAGCGGATTACAAGAGCAGTCGGAAGCAATTCAAGATGTAGCTGAAGATCACTATGCATTCTATGATGGCAGTGATTGGCATGGACTCAAGAAACTACAACAAAGGAAGAGATTCGATTTCTCAAGGGCAAAGAAAGCTGTAAACGAAGCAAATTACAGCGTTATCAAAAACTCCCGTAAACCTAATTATGTTTAGGGGAGAGTATTAGATTATATAAACATAATTTATGACTCTATAGTTATATGTATTTATTATTGCTACACTTTGTTATATTCGTATGTATGAAACAATATAGACAAACGGTTGTGATGTTGGTTAAACGGTTTAGTTGACGGTTACTCCCGCCAAAAACCAACCACCAGAAATAACCGTCTTTTTTATTAAAGTATATAAACCGGTTGCCGGGAACTTCTCTCGGTACCAAGACATTCATACACTTCGTTATTGTTTGTCCATTTTTTGCACATTCTCTCTGTCAAATACCATGCCTGCAAATTCTATTAACAATCCAAAGTTCCTTATGAAACCACCAAAACTCCACTATGATAATGATGAAGATCATCGGCTTCCGCTAACAAAAAGTAGGGGGTACGACGCAAGCCCTAAACTTCACTCGATCGTTTGAAAACTGTGTAAGATTAGATTTTCTATGATGTGCATATGATGCCCCTTTATCTAAAAAATAGGGGATTTATAGAAGTAAATATATGTTTGATTCTACGTTGCGCAAGTTAACGATTAATACCACTAAACTAAGAAAACAACAGTAATAAAATATCGATGTAAAACAAGTGTCACAATGCGTAGGTAGACATATATGAATTTAAATCATTTTTAAGGTTTTTTGCTAACAAAAAAGTTAAAGAAAATAAACCAATTTGTTGAGTTGTAATCCCATGTGTTTGGAAAAATAAAGAATAAAAAAAAGAAAGTAGGAAAAAGTCTTCTATCTTTTGAGGTGATTGCAGATTGTATATATGAAGGTAGTAGTACTGTATGGAAATCAACACAAAACAACAATAGTCCAAAAAGACACAGGTCTTGGGTAAATGGAGAAGGGAAAAGGAGGGAGGCTACTTCTGTTTGCAACTCAAACACTTTGTGTCTTTTTTCTTTTTCATTTGATTTACATTGCATCATTCAACTTCAAGGCTACCCCATCTCAACAAATAAAAAGTAAGTTATGTTTTTAGATTGGTCATCACTTTTTTCCTGTTATTTTGTGGGTAAATGGTTATTGTTGTGTTTACTGTTTACCAATTTAAATTGCAGGTACAGGGAGGCAAATTTTATCAGAATGGAAGGCTGATCATATGAGCATTGCAGTTAAGAAGGATGATCAACACCAATCTCTGCAAGATGTTTTAGCAAGACTAGTAGAAGGTCTCTCTCTCTGTCCCTCTCTTTTTCTCTCACACACAGACGATCACTTAGCTAATAACCTGAAAATTATTCATGCAACACGATCATCATTCAAATAATCCAATGGAATTAATGCGATTAATGCCCAAATGATTTTCCAACGATTCAAGTACGTTGCATATATAACCAACTCGGTCCGGCGGCCTCATCATACAGGCCCTTTATCCCAGTCTGGTCCTCATAAATTCCCTTAATAATTTCTTGTTTTTTACTTCCTTTTTATTCATTTTATATTTTTGGAGAGTTCAATCAAGTTGCATCTGCATATAAACAATACTCTTTTAAGTATATCAAATAAAGTATGAATCTCTGATGGCCAAAGTAAAGTTTATCTTCTTTCAAATTGATCAATATATTTTTCAGGATGGAATTTTGCAGTATAACTGTTTTGTGATTTCTTGTTTTCTAACTTCCATTATTATTTAAAAATCTGTCAATGTTACGTATTATCATCATGGATCACCTAAGTATATGGGTGAGCTTGACTAAAATTAGCTTCTATATTTTGTAATCCACAAAAAAGTAGAGATCAAATGATGAAAATTCCACGATGCTCATTGATTTTGGTACACTAAAAAATTAGAATTTTTGTGGTTGGACCACCAAAAATGGCCACCTATTTCCACGACTTTTGGCTCCTCTTTAAGATCAACTGAATAAGATAGATGTAACATATTATGTGTTTGGAGAAACCATATAAATTAGTAATTCCATTGGCCTAACGGTCAAGAGGAATTATCTCTGGTGGGAAAGTGAAGGATCAATTCTTAAAGGTGCAATTTAATACATCATTTAGGTGAAAGCTTTATATCTTACATATCATTTACGTATTTGTTTACTATTTCACGTTCCATTTGTTATTTATTTAAGGCTAAAGCTTTATATCTTGCTAACATAACAAATCCAGGTAAAAGGATAACTATTTTCAGATTTTATTATAAATATATACTTGTATATGTGTATATGAGAGGGGCTAGAAACTTATAACCAATAAACTAAATTCTACCTCAATTTTAAAACTTATTACATTCAAAGATGACATATAACCGCATCCACTTAACAAAATATTAAATGTGTAGTAAGAATTCAGAATTCAATTTATTAGATTTACATGGGGTTGTAACTAAACCCTGTGTATGTATATTATTTATAGTGTTTGTTTTTAATAGAAACAGCCGACTTGATGACCATATGATTACTCAAAGCATGACGTTAATTAGTAAAAGACAAATTAAACAATTTGAGTTCAACTTTGTATAGGTGTATTAGACATTTTTTGTCACTTTATGCTCATGTGCTCACAGATGGAATGCCGGTGAGGAAACCTACATACAAAAAAACCTATTTTAGAAAGACAAGCTTGAATGTCAACTTCTCAAGTCATTAGAATATTATTATACACATGATTCACATTATTGATTGACGAAAATTTTGTATTATTTAATTTTAATTGCATCACAAAAAATGCATAAACAATTATATAGATGCGCAGACCTTTGTACGTGTCGAACAACACCATATTTACACATATTTATTTAATCTTAATTGTATCACAAAAATGTATAAACAATTATATAGATGCGCAAACCTTGGTACGTGTCGAACACCACCATATTTACACATTTTTATATTTGTAACAGGTGAAGATCGAACAAATCTTTATTCAACAGGCTTTGCCTGTGACAACAGTTCATGGTCGTTTGTTTGTGTCGTCAACAAACCTGTTAGAATAAACATGAGCACAATGCAAGTACACCTTCCGTCATCACTAGCCGCCAAAAATACGACTACAGTCGTCCGGCCATACGCCATGCAAGGAAACACATACGTTATGAACGACATTACTCCTGTAACCATCTCAACCACCGAGCCAGCACCGCCTACTTGCGATCACACCCACCAACACCCCCCATTATCTTCTCCTCGGGCGGATACACAGGCAACATATTCCACGAATTCAACGAAAACCTAATACCATTATTCATAACATCTCGCATGTTCAAGTCGCGGGTCCACTTCATAGTTGTGGACTACAAACCCTCATTCATTAAAAAATATAGGCGCGTGTTCATGCGCCTGTCAGATCATGAAATAATTAATCCAGCAGTGGACACTAGCGTCCACTGCTTTCCAGGAGCCATAACTGGCTTAAAATTCCACAAATTCCTTGGCATAAACACGCCAAAAAATCCAAGTGATCATTATTCAATGCCAGATTTCCGAACATTCATCAGACAAACATACTGATTAAAAACGCAAAGCGTTTTCGACACACCAAACCCGCCAGTATTACTCCTTATTTCCCGCCAAAGCACTAGAAAATTCTTAAACCAAGAAGAAATGGTAAACATGATGGAAGAATTAGGGTTTCAGGTGATCATTGCCAGCTCAGCAAAAGAAATGTCAAACGTTGAGAAATTTTCTCATGTGATAAACTCCTGCAGTGTTATGGTAGGGGTGCATGGGGCAGGGCTTGCTAATGAGATATTTTTGCCTGATGGGGCTGTTATGGTACAAGTGAGACCTCTAGGGTTTCAGTGGGACGTTGATTCGTTTTACAGTGAGCCGGGTCCGGGTATGGGTTTGAGGTATTTGGAGTATATGATGGAACCCGAAGAGAGTTCGTTGGCTTATGTGTACGGTCTGGATCATCCGGTGCTTCAAGATACTGCGTCTGTAGCCGCGAACGGTGGATATGATGCTGCACGAGAAATGTATTTAGATAAACAAGATTTGAGATTGAATTTAACAAGATTTAGAGAAGCACTTGTTCAAGCGTTGAGGCTTGTGGGACGTGATATAAATGTTGCGGACGTTTGATTATTTTTATTTTTTTAGAAAGTTATTCACTTACATTTTGTTACATATATGTTGGAAATGTAACAAGTTTTCGTGAAAAAAAAGTTGATAGGTTGTAGAGTATTTATGAATAAGAGATTTTATAAGTGTTAATTCGAATAAGAGATTTTATGGTTATTTACTTTAACATATTGTTTGTGTTTGAGAAACAACTTATTATTTAAACAATAAAATTTTTATTGTTTTAATGATAAGTTATTTCTCAAACACATTCAAACAATATGTTAAAGTAAATAACCATAAAAAATACGTGACTCACTAATTCCTTCTACCTTTTCTGCAAACTTTTAAGTCATGAAATATGTATTTTTTTTTCAAACAACAAAATATATGCTTTACTAAAACAAACTTCCAGCAAAGTGACTAGAAGAAGCTGAAGATACAAACTGAGACAAATAAGTTGATAATCGGATCAAAACCATTGAACACATGTAATTTGTGTGATCAGCTCAACAACGACTTTTTCTTCTTTATTAATATCAAACCAAAACAAAAATAATCAAAAATTATTTACCCTAACACACCTATTTATACTAAACCAATAACTTATAGAAAACAAGTTATCCTAAACGAGTACTTACTACCACTATGACATGCTCTTTTTCTCCCTACCACCAAAATCAACAAAATATTAAGAACCATACTAGAGTGTTTTCAGACCCAGACCGGCCGGTCAGACCGGTCGGATCAGGAACCGGAGGTTGAGCTGGTCTGGGTCATGGTATCGGGCCGGAAATGCATTGAACCGGAGTTGAACCGGCGACCCGGCGGTCAGACTGGGAAACCGGCCGGTCGGACCGGTTTTTGGAAGGGTTGGACCGGTTTTTTTATATAATTTGTTAAGATTTAATGCTATTAATTTTTATAATATTTACGATACCTTCCGGTTCTTACGTCCGGTCGTACCATTAAACCGGTAAGAAGACCGATTCAACGTCCTATCCGGTTCTGAAATCATTAATAAAAGTGATTGTGTATTAAATGCGTTAGCTAATCATAGAGCTACGATCTCTATTAATATAATCATACTAATATTCATTTTTACAATTCTTTATAAATTGTGCATTAAACGCAAACTACAATCTCTATTAATATAATCGTACTAATATTCATTTTCTAGAGTCAAGAAGTATGATTTATATGCCAAAAGTATGCAAGTGGATTTCTAGTAAATGCAATATTTTCATTTGGAGGGCGGAAATGGGAAAGATTGCGACTCTTGTTGCGCGCTAAAAAGGAGAAATATTGACGATAATAATACGACATGTGGGTTATGTGGAGAAGGGGAGGAGACCGTTAATCATTTGTTTACAACGTGCTACTTCGCTTCAATGCTATGATCATAAATTAAATTAGCAATTGGTGCAAGATCCAGAATATGGTTACGTTCTCGTTTAAAGACCTTATAGAGATGCACGATCATGTTGGTTTGAGAGGTCAAATGAAGAGATGTCAAAGGGGCTTCTTACTCCCCAAACAAATCCTCCTACATCTCTATATAAACGCTGGTTTATCAAGAAGACTCAAGAAAAGCCCTTCGAATTGGGAGCAATATAATCCTTACGTAAAAGCCATCCTATCCAACCTTCAGGCATTAAGATACGTTTCAAACGTAGATGATTATCATAAGAGATTCCCAACATATCATAAGATTCCCGTTCTTGAAAATCCACACTTTTCCAAACCCGGAAAACAGACGGAATTCTAGGATCCTTCCTCGTGGCAAATACTTTTATACATACATCTTCTGGTTGATCCACGCCATACTCTATTCTAGTAAGATGATACACAACGTTAATGCTTTTTGCTGGTTGGTTTCGTTATCATAAAGCTGCTCCAAAATTGGCTTGGTTTCAAGATGTAGAATCTATAGTGTATGAGACAAATGTATGCATTTCGATTCGGGTCGTATTCTATGGTTACGATTCTACCATATATGTCTTTTTCATTCCGTCAAAAATCTATTTTACGGTATAGACGTTTATGACCTCCCCCTCTATGCCCTGCGGTAATGATTCCTCTGGCATTATGACCTTTACCAGAATGATGTTGTCCATAGATCAAATTATTTCGTGGATTGGATTTCACTTGACTGTCTACCGTTCCATTGCGTGTGCAAGGGGTAGGAGTTTTTAAGAAGCTCCAAAGGGCATCATCAGGTTAGGGTGTTGGATCATTTGGAGCGAGAGAAACGATGCCAGGCTCAAAAACAACACGAGTTAGATCGTATTATCAATGAGGTCAAAAGTGTGGGTTTTTTATGGTATACTTCTAGAACTAAACAAACGTCTATTGCATGGGTAGATTGGTATAATTTTTTAATGTGTGTTTCGGTTGCCTCGGTTTGAGGTGGCTTGTGTTTAATGAAATTTACTTTTGATAAAAAGATTCAATTGCAGCCGGAGGTCGTTGTAGAGACGGGTAGGTCAGGGCTATTTTAGTGATGCATTAAAATCTTAAAGAATAATTAAAAAGGATGAATATTTATTACTAGTAAGATACTTTTAAGAGATCTCACTAGAATTGACTTGTAAAATTCACTTGCATTTTGAAATTAAAATGCGACAACTTCACTGTTTTTTGTCGTCTTTCTTATTAGTAAACGTATGTTAAATAATATAACCTATCTGCAGGAAATAGTCCTAAATCCTGCACCGACTAATCAGGTCATGCGCGGGACTATACTCTTATCAGAATAATTTGGTGGCTTTCAAAACCTCGCACCGGCTAATTAGGTGTAACCTAGTCCGCGTGCGATGTCAGGGCCAACACAGGACCAAATTTGACACTTAGCTCCTTGGATGAAAACTCTTACTTTCTGGGAATTGCGCCAGCTACACGGGACATCCCCGGTGGTCGCACAGAGGAAGAAAGCGCAGACAAACTTAGGACGAGTACCAAAGGTACAAGTGGCAAAGTAGTGGACCAATGAGCATCCAACAGGCTGTATCCGATCATGCTGCACGATTAACGATCGTACAGGAGACAAGAAGGTACACAAGGACGCACGCATGGCACCAATCAGCGTGCGCCGATCACTGCTCCACAATATCCACTTAGCTGCTGATGATAGTCCAGACAACAAGGGTGACTATCAGGACACGTGGATCCATTCGACGTGCGCCAGCTATCCTCTTGCCTAGAAGCACCAGCGGTCATGACAGAGGAGACAGAATGGATATTCCTTGTTGTCGACTATAGGCCTAAGACCCATCAACTCATCTCCTTGACAAACCACTCCGGCTATAAATAGTGAACTTCACCTCCAGGTTTAATCATCGCTCTCTTGCTCCCTCACTTTAATCACACACTTTTATCCTCAAAACATATACTTATTCTTACGTCGGAGGGTGGTTACGAGGAGAACCCCCTATTCCCCTCCTCATAACGAGCTTAACGGTATGTTTAGTGTTTTGCATGATCATCATCACCACAGCTTGGACGAGACAAGAAGATTAACTTTATTTGTCAAGACACAAACCACAAACTAATTGGTGTTTCTTCACTATCTAAATGTGGTAATTGTTTTTTATTAGTAAACGTATGTTAAATAATATAACCTATCTAAATGTGGTAATTGTTTTTGAGTTGACGAAGTAAATAATTTAAGCTTAAAAAAATAATAGTTTATAATAATTATGCTATTTTTAGTCGAAAGGCACTATCAGTAGCTAAGGTGGTGGAGTTGGGTTTCCTGTGGATTGGGAACAGGTCAAGGGCTTTAATTAAGCATGATGTGGGACGACTGGAGATCGTTTAATTTGGGTAGTATTGGTTAGAGTTGGTTTTGGGTCGTGTTGTTGGTATCTGGGTTGTGGTTTGTTTGTCTTGATGTTTGTTTTGTTTTCGTGTATTTTGTTTGCAGGCTAGTTTCTTGATGCCTTGCATTCTTGGACTTTGTGGTGAATAAATTTGGTGGAAAAACCCTAAGAAAATAATATAAGTTGAAGATACCTAGAAAATTTAGGGTTTGGAAAGTGGTGTGTTACATTGTGATTCAATTTGAGTAATTATTCAGTTTATCATGACGTTAGTCAAAGGATAAAAGTCTAAGGATCAAGAGCTAGTACTTACATTGTGATTCAATCTGATTAATTACATTGTGATTCAATTTGAGTAGTAAAATATAAAATAAAAGGCATTTGGTGAATGGTGGGCATAAAATAGAAGACACCTTCGGCTACCGGAGGGATGGAGGGCATAAAAGACAACGGTGACCGTAGGAGGAACATCGACAAGGAAAACATCATTAAGTTCTACATCACGAGGCTGCCAGAAAGATGCAGTTCCAACGAAGTCCTGGAGATCCTGAAAAAATACGACGAGGTAAAAGGGATGTACATAGCGAGGAAAAGGGATAAGAAAGGTAATAGATTTGGGTTTGCAAGCTTTATAAGGTAAGAGATGCAGTGGAGAAGGAAAGGGAGATGAGAAATATATGGATAGGAAACTACAAGAAAATTATTAACATTGCCAGGTTTGTTTTAGAAAATGGAAATTTGTGGTAAAGCGAACACCGGCAACATAAACATGGATATGGAGGATCTCAGCAATAACAACTTTCCTCCGCTGGTGCAAAATGAGGCTCCGGTTAAAAGGGAGTTTAAAGGTTGGAATCGGCCGCCGGAATCGGGTAAAGAGATTGAGGTCTCATGTTTTGTTGAACCGTTCACAAATCTTTATAACTTAGCGTTGTGGGGAGAACCATAGATCTGTGGACGCTCAGAAAGTTGAACTTGCTAATGACGGAAGCTAGATTTCGGGATGTGGTGATCAAGTATATCAGAGGTATGTGTGTTCTTCTAGTTTTTAAGTCGTCTTTTGAAGCGGATAGGATTAGAGCAAATGAATATTGTTGTGGGTGGTTTCTAAACGTTGAGATCTGGAAAGGACAAGCATTCACTTTCGAGAGAGTCGCATGGCTTAATATACATGGATTCCCGCTTCATTTGACCGATAATGAATTGTTTGATTCTATCAGAAGATGCTACGGTGAAGTGATTCATGTGTCTCAACTCCAGGAGGAAGATGCTAATCTTTCAGTCGATCGGGTTGGAATTTTAACGGATATAAGAACGAGGATCGAGGAGGAGATCACAGTGTTATGGGAAGGTAAAAATTTTCGGGTTTGGGTGGAGGAAGAAAGGGCCTTCTTGGCTCTGGATTTTAACGGCGAGAACTATATCTAAAGTAAAGAAAAGGAAGAGTGGGATTTACTATCAGAAGAAGATGAAGAAGCAAATACTAATAATAATAATAATAAGAGGCATCCATCGTCAAAAGGAACCCGGTCGTCAACGGAAAACAGATCCTCACCGGAACTCAATTCCACGGTGGCGCCCGATGACGGAGTGGTTTCACCGGATACTAGATTGGTACCACCGGAGCTGGAGGAGGAGAGCAATCAATCGGCTGAAGGTGGCATCGAGATCAATGCAAAAACCGTTAATTCGGGTGATAGAATCGTTGAGGAGGTGGGTATGGAGTTTCCTAGGTTCTATGATTCAGTTGGTAATTATGAGTAGGAACATGTTTCTAGGTCTATAGTGGGTGGCAAGGAGACTTTTAGTCTGAGTAATCCTTTCGAGGGGACAACCGATTTCCTCAATATGGATGGGGATGGGTAAAAAAAATTTTTGGGAAAAGAATTTAATAAATTCAAGGTTGTAAGAAATGTTTCGAAAGGGACAAAATCTGGTGGGCTTAGGCTTAAAGCAGTCAACTCTAAGAATTCGGGTATGGATCAGAATAGCGGGAGCAGTGATGGGCGTCTTAGACCCAGGAAAAGAAATAGGAGGTACGATCCGTTTGAGCTAAATGAAATGTTGGGTATCCAGTCGGAAGGATCAATAGAAGAAAACGAAAATGATATGGAAATGGATAACTAGGAAATAGCGGAAATGAGCGGATACTAGTAAGCAGCCGGAGGAAATATGGAATCAAAACAACTTAAAGGCAAAAGCAAAAGCTACGGTCGAATTAGGAGCAGTGATCGGGGCAGATTTCGGAAATCAAGATACCTTGGTCAAAAAATCAATCTTGGAAGAAGGCTTTCAATCAGGTAAAAGATGAAATTTTTATCGGTTAATATAAGAGGGATTGGGGTCGGGGATAAAGCGGGGTGCGTAAAAGATTTAAAGAAGGATCACGGTATTGATTTTGTGTCTATGCAAGAAACTCAGGTTAGGGATGTTTTTGGGGTGGATTTCAGGAGGTTTTGGGGGCCCTCTCTTTTTGAGATGGAGCATGTCACGGCTAATGTGAGGTCCGGAGGGTTGGTTAGTATTTGGGATCCAAAGGTGTTTAAATTGGTCGACTCCATCAAAAACCAAAATTTTTTATTGACTAGGGGGATTATGAAAGGTAGTAATATTTTGATAAATATGATTAATGTTTACACTCCTCAAAAGGTGCCTAGTAAAAAGGCTTTACGGGGGAATCTGGAAAATGTTATAAGAAATGGTCTGAGTTGGTGGGTTTTATTAGGGGATTTCAACGCGGTTAGAGGGCCGGAAGAAAGGAAAATTTCGAAGTTCAAGCCATCATGTGCCACAAATTTTAATGGTTTCATTGATGAAATAGGGCTCAGAGAATATTGTATGAAAGATAGGAGGTTCACCTTTCACGTGGACAAAGGCAACAAGTTAAGCAAAATCGATAGGTTCCTTGTGTGTCAAAACTTTTTCAATAAGTGGCCGGAGGCGTGCCTTAGGGCTCTTCCTAGATTACACTCTGACCATTGTCCACTGGTTCTAACTACCATTCACAGAAATTTTGGCCCTCGCCCGTTTAGATTTTTTAACTCGTGGATGGATAGAGAAGATTTTGATGGCTCATTAAGAAAGCTCAAGAGGCTTTTACAAATGAAGGTCTAGCTGACGTATGCCTTATGAATAAATTCAAGATTATAAAAGAGCATCACACCAAGTGGAAGAAAGAAGTGTTAGGTAAGGAACTAGAAGCGGAAATTAGGCTTAAGGAGGAAATTATGAGAATAGATGGTTTAGTGGAGGATAATGAGTTGGAAGAAGAAGATCTATGGATTAAAATGGAGTGTCTAAAAGATTTAAAGGAATTAGAGGATCATAAAAATAGAGATTTGCAACAAAGAGCTAGATCAAGATGGGAATTGGAGGGAGACGAGAACACTGCATTTTTCCATGGTTTCATTAACAACAGAAGAGTGAGCAATAACATTCCAGTTTGTCCATTAACGGGGCTTGGGTGACCAAACCAGCCGTGGTTAAGAGAGAGGTTATGGGGTATTTTAAAAAGATTTTCGAGGAAGAGGTTAAATCTAGACCGGTGCTGAGATGTCAAAACATAAATAGGTTATCAGATTCAGAAGCGGGAACGCTTACTGCTCCGTTCTCGGTAGAGGAAATCAAAGAGGCGGTCTTTGATTGTGGGGTGAATAAGGCGCCTGGCCTGGACGGATTCAACTTCATATTCATCAAGAGGTACTCGAATTTATTTGTACGTGATTTTATTAATATTCTTGAGTCCTTTCACAGGTTAGGGAGGATAAACAAAGGTTGCAGCTCATCTCACATAATTCTCATCCCGAAGTACAAAAATCCAGTGGGGCTTAAAGATTATAGGCCGATAAATCTTATTGGTGTGATTAGCAAAACAATTTCTAAGATCCTCGCGAATCGCATCGAAAAGGTCATCGACTCAGTGATTACAGAGAATCAGACGGCATTCCTTAAAGGAAGATATATCCTTGATAGTCCGCTTATGCTTAATGAGGTTTTATCTTGGTTAAAAAAATCTAAAAGAAAAGCGTTTCTTCAAAAAATTGATTTTGAAAAGGCGTATGATAATGTGAGTTGGGTTTTCCTTATAGATATCATGGGCCAGATGGGATTCCCCCCTTTATGGTGTAAGTGGATTAAAGGGATTTTAGAGTCGGCTAGATCCTCAGTTTTAGTTAACGGGGCGCCGGCTTATGAATTCCAATACTCAAAAGGTATTCGTCAAAGGGACCCATTATAGCCTTTTTTGTTTCTTATTGTCATGGATGTGATGTCTTGCATCTTTTCTAAAGCTAGGGAAACGGACATCTTTAGAGGAATTCAAACTCAAAAAGGAGGTCCTGTTCTTTCCCATTTGTTATATGCAGATGATGCGTTAATTCTCGGTGATTGGAGCAAAGAAAATGTGCTATGTGTCTCCTGTTTCCTTAAAATATTTTATATGTGTTCGGGTCTAAAGATCAATTTGAAAAAATCAAATATTTACGCGATCGGGGTAGAGGAGGGGTATGTCACCTCTGTAGTTGAGGTCTTGGGTGTAAAAGAGAAGAGGTCCCCTTAACGTACTTGGGGATAATGGTGGGCACTAATATGAATCGAATTAACAATTGGAAACAAAGGTTGGATACATTTGATAATAGACACTCCTCGTGGAAAGCAAAAACTCTGTCAATTGGGAAAAGGCTTACCTTAATCAAGGCGGTCTTGGAAAGTCTTCCTATCTATTTCTTTTCCTTGTATAAAGCTCCTACGGGGGTGATTGAAGCCTTAGAAGGAAAAATAAAAAAATTTCTATGGGCGGGGTCTTGTTCCGGAAATAAGACGCACTGGGTGATGCTTCCAAAAAAAAAAAAACAAGGGGTTTGGGTGTAAACAATTAAAAGATGTCAATGAAGCTCTATTGTCTAAATGGGTTTGGAGGTTTAAGGTTGAAGATCAAAGTCTATGGAGGAGAGTGGTGGAAGCTTGTTACTTTAAAATGAAAGGTTGGTCGTTTCTTCCTCACAATCCTGCTTTAGTAGGGTATTGGAATAACATTAATAAAATGGAAAACAAATTGGTTATAAATGGTAAAAGCTTTCAAAATTTCATTAAAGGAAAGATTGGGAATGGGAGGGAAATCCAATTTTGGATTAATCTCTGGGTGGGGAATATGCCGCTTAAAGATAAGTGGCCGAGGCTTTTTGAGCTTGAAACCCAAAAATTATGTAAAGTGGTGGATAGGGTGGGGTAAGGTGGTGACAGATGGAAATGGTCTAGAAACCTGGATTCAGCTGAGGAACTGCTAGAATGGCAGGAGTGCCAGGAACTAGCAGCAAGGACAATGCTTTCTAGGGTGAAAGACCTTTGGATTTGGTTGGGAGATGAGTCAGGTGGATTCTCTGTCAAATCGGTTAAATCTTTAAGGGAGAAGGATTGGGGGAATACAGGGCTTTTAACGTTTAAGTGGTGCAGGTGGGTTCTGCTCAAGTGTAATATCATGGCTTGGAGGGCGAACATGGATAAATTAGCTACTCGGGAGAATCTGTGCAAGAGAAACATCAACATTCCATAGACTTCATGTCTATTCTATGAAGAGGAAGAAGAGTCGGGTGAACATTTTTTTACGGCTTGTCTTTTTGCGAATAGAATTTGGATGTGCTTAGTGCTTGGTGCAACATACCGCCTTTATATGTTTTTTCCGTTAAAGATCTCATGGAAGCTCTTGGTTTCTTACACCTTGGTTCTAAAGGAAAAGAGATCATACACGGTATCATAATGGTAACTTGTTGGTGTATCTGGTGTAACACCCCGAAAATATGAATCCTTATATTAAAATTCTAATGAAATAACAAACAAGAATTTACCAACTAGGAACTTAACCTAGTTAAAATCAAGTCTTGAAATAATTCATAACATGGTTAAAATACTTAAACTTAAAGGAAAATCATAGTTGAGGGTTTAAACTTGTCAAAAGTGAAAGATAATTACTAATAGTAACAAAACCAAACCAAACACACAAAAACTTGTGTGTCTGGTCGATCAAGAGAAAGGGGGGCGACACAGGGGATTCTCCAACCCTAGCTTCACACCAAAATCTACTAAATTGAAGCCTCAAATCTGTTTCAAATCGAATTCTAAACATGAATTAGTGATCACCTCGTCATAGGGATCAAAAGGTATGTATAATTTTGATTCACCATAAATTCTAGGTTAATGGTGAATAACTGAAATTGAACCTAGATATGTCATGCATGAATGAATCTTGAAGTAATATGTTGTTTAGGATTAAACCCTAGATGATAAATTGTGAAAATCATTGCATGTTACTTGAAGAAATTACAATCACCATTGTAGGTGATTTATGATATTGTAAAGACTAGACAAGTACTAGGATTATGAATTTTAATCTAGAGAAAAGCTGAATGGTATGAGGAAATTCAGTAATTTGAATGTTTAAATGAGTACAAATTGCTTAATTAAAGTGAAATTAGATGTTAATTACAAACCATGAACTTGGTAATAATTATAGAAGAATCTGACCCGTTAGGTGTTTGTTGAAATGCCTAAGAGAGGATTTAAATGATAAAAATTATGATGAAAATGCAGATTTGATCATGTTTCACAATGATATGATTATGGTCATAAAAAGAATTCTAAACAAGCTGTAAACTGAATCTTCTAGGTAAAGAGTCCGGATCATCAAGCGGACAAGCCGGAGGGAATTCACGGGGGGAAAACGTGCTCTAAAGGTACGAAATTACCGTTTCGTTACATTATGAATTATTTGTTAGTTTTATGTTGTAGTTTTGAAAACATGGTAAACAAGATAGATCAATACGTCACGGAAGTGACTATTCGTCTTAATCAAGTGAGACGGGTCAAAACAATTGTTAGAAATTGGATTTTTGAAATGCCTTGTTTGATGCCTAACTCTTGGCATCCAAACGGGTCGAACAATCAAGTAAGGCATGATTAATGCTTCGGAATATGATAGATTGTTCTTTGATGATTGGTTAATATATATATCATATAAGAAATACGAGGTTTTAATGTTTCGGTATCATAGAAAAACAGAAATTCGAGAGTTAGAAACTTGGTGTAATAAACAAACAAAACAAAACTTGAAATTCCAGGTACTACCGTAAATTACGGTAGTACCGTAATTTACGGTAGAAGTTAAATGTTTACGGTGGTATTCCCCTGGTTTACGGTGGACCAAATATCTCCAGAACTCACCGTAAATTACGGTAATACCGTAATTTACGGTAAATCCAGAAAACTTTAAATTTTTTTTTATTTTTAATTGATGATTGGATCATATGTTTAAGTCTTATGTACCAAAGTCAAAACTAATGTTTTAATGGTTTTGACCCTAGGTGGTTAGATGGACCTTACGGATGGTGGTCAAGCAACGTCGAAGAACCGAACACGACTTTTGAAGCTTCCGCTATGTGTTTAATCTTACTTAAATTTTGTTCATGGGTTGTAAACAAATTCTCAAACAACTTTTGTATGTTCTAACTTAGTCATTAGTTGACTAAGGCTTATGATACTTCTGAAACTTATGTTAAACTATTATCTTTTGGTATAAATAAATGATTAATTCAAGTATAAATTTAAGGGTGTTACAAGTTGGTAATCAGAGCTCAAGGTTGTCAATAAGTGTTCGGTTCAAGCTTGATCGATCGTCCGGTAAGAACTAACTTATTTTGTTAATAAATTATGTACTACGTAAAGAATAAGAAATGAACAATATGCATGAAAAGAGTGTGTAAGCTCACTCAAAAACAAGAAATGCATGAAACAAGAATGATTAAATCAAGTTACGAACTTGATTGAATTGAAACAAGAATGATTAAATCAAGTTACGAACTTGATTGAATTGAAACAAGAATGATTAAATCAAGTTAGGAACTTGATTGAATTGAAACAAGAATGATTGAATCAAGTTATGAACTTGATTAAATCAAAACAAGTAAAGCATGTGTTATAAATGGAATGTTTAACAATCTATGTAAACATTTCAGAAATAGAGATGGCTGATGGAGGTAATGATAATGCGGTGCCAAGAGTCACCGAACAAATGAGGGAAGTGATTGCCGAAGAGGTTGGAAAGGCGATCGAAAACAGTTTGTCGGGCTTTATTGATAAAATTCAAAACACAGTTTTATCAATAGTAGAAGAGAGAATCAAGAAATTGGAAGATGATTCCAATTCAGCAAAGGAAAAGCATGGTGGATGAAAGCCTTGTTCATACAAGGAATTCATGGCCTGTAAACCCCCAATATATAATGGGGAGGTTGATCCAATTGTGTGCCAACGATGGCTAAGTGATATTGAAGGAGTATTCGAGAGAACTCATTGTGATGAAAATGACTACGTAGCTTATGGTACGGGTCAATTAAGAGGTCAAGCGAAAGACTGGTGGGATAACAAAAAGAAGAAATTGGAAGTGAAGCGGCTAAGGCCATGACATGGGAGGATTTTAAGACGCCGTTTCTTAAACACCATAGTCCCAAAGCGGTCATAAATCGAATCAAGGAAGAGTTCATGCAACTCAGACACAAGGGTGAATCCATAGACAAGAGCACGGGGATGTTTATGGACAAGATAAAGTTCTGTGATGATTTGGTGACAAACGAAGAACAAAAGGTCTATTACTACCATAACATGCTAAGTGCGGAGTATAGAGAATTCATAACCCCTTCAAAATACGAGACCCTTACCGAGATTGTCAATGCTGCTCGGGAAAGGGAGATCGAACTGAAAAAGAGCATAGAACGGGGTGAACGAAGGGCACAAGATGTGAATCCAAGCCCTACTAAGAAGGCACGAACAAACGAAAGCGCAAAGAAATCTGATACGAAAGGCGGGTCGCCAAGTTGCAGAATCTGCGGGAAGGGTCATAAAGGCGAATGCCGTTACAAGGATAAGCCTTGTCCCATATGCAAGAAAACGGGACATATGGCTATATCATGCCCGGAGAAAGTGACGGTTTGTTACAATTGTTATCGAACGGGCCACAAAAAGTCCGAATGCCCGGAACTGGTTGGAAAGAAGGATGGGCAGGAACCGAAAGGTGAAGCCCCGAAAGCAAAGGCGAGATCTTTTCAACTAACCACCGCAGAAGCAAAGGTTGAACCTGACGTGGTCTCAGGTATATTTGCTGTAAATTCGATTCCTGCACACGTGTTATTTGATACGGGTGCGAATAAATCCTTTGTTTCATATGGATTTATTCGACATCCTTCATTTGTTCTAACAAAATTACCTGTGCCTTTAGAAGTAGAGATAGGTAATAACAAAAGCTTTATTGTTTGTGATGTATGTAAAAACTGTAAACTGAGCATTGACGACGAAGAATATTCGATAAACCTAATCCCGATGTCAATGGGAGAATTTCAAGTAGTCGTTGGAATGGACTGGCTATCTCAACACCATGCAAAGATTGTGTGTTTTCGTAAAGAGATAAAACTAACATCTCCGAGCGGGAAACACGTCACCATTTATGGCGAAAAAGGAGGCAACCCTATAGTATGCTCAATGTTGAAAGCTCACAAGCTTATGAAGCGAGGATGCAAGGCATTCATAATATACGCTAATGAGCCCGAAAAAGAATCACGAAATATTGGAGAGGTACCGGTAGTACGAGATTATGAAGATGTGTTTCCGGAGGATTTACCGGGGATACCGCCTGAACGGGAAGTAGAATTCGGGATCGAATTGATTCCGGGAGCGAAACCCGTAGCAAAAGCCCCGTACCGACTTGCACCTTCGGAATTACAAGAGTTGATGTCTCAAATCCAAGACCTGCTTGACAAGGGATTTATAAGGCCAAGTGTGTCTCCTTGGGGCGCACCGGTGTTGTTCGTAAGAAAGAAAGACGGGAGCATGCGCATGTGTATCGATTATCGGGAGTTAAACAAACTCACGGTAAAGAATCGATACCCGCTTCCGAGGATAGATGATTTATTCGACCAACTACAAGGTGCGAACTGGTTTTCAAAAATTGACCTTAGATCGGGGTATCACCAATTAAAGGTCAAAGAAGAAGATGTGCCGAAGACGGCTTTCCGCACGAGATACGGACATTACGAATTCCTCGTGATGTCATTTGGGCTAACAAACGCACCCGCGGCTTTCATGGACCTCATGAACCGGGTTTGCAAACCAATGTTGGATAAGTCGGTCATCGTGTTTATCGATGATATCTTGGTGTATTCGAAAAGTGAAGCTGAACACGCACACCACCTACAAGAAGTGTTAGAGACACTTAGACGAGAGAAGTTGTATGCAAAATTCTCTAAATGTGCCTTTTGGTTACGAGAGGTACAATTTCTCGGCCACGTCATAAGTGCCGACGGAGTATTGGTGGATCCGTCAAAGATAGAAGCTGTGTCAAAATGGAATATTCCGAAGAACCCTTCGGAAATTAGAAGCTTTTTGGGGCTTACGGGGTATTATAGGAGATTCATTCAAGATTTCTCCAAGATTGCGTCGCCGCTAACAAAGCTAACACGGAAGAAAGAAAAGTTCATTTGGGGTGCTGATCAAGAGAAAGCGTTTCAAACGCTAAAAGAAAAGTTAACTCAAGCTCCGGTATTGACATTGCCGGACGGAGTCGAAGACATGGAGGTTTATTCGGATGCTTCACTATCGGGACTCGGTTGCGTGTTGATGCAACGGGGCAAGGTAATAGCCTATGCCTCGAGACAATTGAAGATACACGAGAAGAAATACCCCACACACGATCTCGAGTTGGCGGCGGTAGTGTTTGCATTAAAAATATGGAGGCACTACTTGTATGGGGTAAAGTGCACCATATTCACCGACCACAAGAGTTTGAAATACTTCTTCGATCAGAAGGAGTTAAATATGCGACAAAGGCGATGGCTGGAAACGGTGAAAGACTACGATTGCGAAATACGTTATCACCCAGGAAAGGCTAATGCGGTGGCGGATGCTTTGAGCAGAAAAACGGATTATGTCCCGATACGAGTAAGATCGATGCAACTCGTGGTAACCTCGGGTATACTTGAACGTATTCGAGAGGCGCAATTAGAAGCAGTAAAAGAAGAGAATTGGAAGAAAGAAAGAATAATTGGTCAGTTGAAAGATTTGTCGGATGGGAATCACGGGTTAAAGGCTCGATCCGGAAGGATATGGGTCCCACATACCTGTGGAGTGAAGGCGCTTCTACTTAATGAAGCTCATAAATCCCGTTATTCAATTCATCCGGGTGCGACCAAGATGTACAATGATTTGAAACAAAATTATTGGTGGCCCGGAATGAAGAGGGATGTGGCGAAGTATGTGGAAAAATGCTTGACATGTTTACAAGTCAAGGCGGAGCATCAGAAACCATACGGCAAACTCCAACCGTTAGAAATTCCGGTTTGGAAATGGGAACATATCACAATGGACCTACTAACCAAGTTGCCTAAAACGAATCGTGGTTTCGATGCCATATGGGTAGTGGTGGATAGATTGACGAAAAGTGCTCACTTCATTCCGATTCGTGAGACTTATACGTCAGAAAAGATGTCAGAAGTTTATACCAATGAAATCATAGCACGTCATGGGGTACCGGTGTCCATCGTGTCTGATAGGGATACCCGGTTTACTTCGAATTTCTGGCGAGATTTCCAAGAGCAAATGGGGACCAAATTATTCATTAGCACTGCGTACCATCCTCAAACGGATGGACAAACTGAAAGAACGATACAAACATTGGGGGACATGCTACGGGCGTGTATAATTGACTTTGGAGGCAGTTGGGATGTTCACCTACCGTTAGTCGAGTTTTCATATAACAACAGTTACCAATCTAGTATTAAGATGGCACCATACGAAATGCTTTATGGTAGGAAGTGTCAAACCCCGGTATGTTGGGGTGAAGTGGGTCCACGTGAACTCGCCCACCAAGATATAGTACGAGCCACGAATGAAAAGATCGATATTGTTCGGGCACACTTGAAAGCGGCTCAAGACAGGCAAAAGGCATATGCTGATAAAAGGAAAAGGCCAATCGAATTCCAAGTTGGTGACATGGTCATGCTAAAAGTTTCCCCATGGAAGGGCGTTATTAGATTCAGAAAAAGGGGGAAGCTAAGCCCAAGGTTTATTGGGCCATTTAAAATTATCGGGAAAGTTGGCAAGGTAGCTTACCGTCTTGAATTACCGGAGGAGTTAAGTGGAATCCATGGCACGTTCCACGTGTCACAACTAAGAAAGTGCTTAGCAGACGAAACGGCCTATATCCATTACAATGATATCGAAGTGGATAATAGTCTGAATTATGCGGTGAGACCGGTGGAGATTTTAGACCGAAAGGTCAAACATTTACGAAATAAACAAATTGATCAAGTCAAAGTCAAATGGGAACATAGGAAAGGTTCGGACACTACGTGGGAGTCCGAAGAAGAGATGCGACGTCTTCACCCTACTTTATTTGGTACGTAATTCGGTTTCGGGGACGAAACCCTTTTTAAGGGGGGTGAACTTGTAACACCCTGAGAATATGAATCCTTATATTAAAATTCTAATGAAATAACAAACAAGAATTTACCAACTAGGAACTTAACCTAGTTAAAATCAAGTCTTGAAATAATTCATAACATGGTTAAAATACTTAAACTTAAAGGAAAATCATAGTTGAGGGTTTAAACTTGTCAAAAGTGAAAGATAATTACTAATAGTAACAAAACCAAACCAAACACACAAAAACTTGTGTGTCTGGTCGATCAAGAGAAAGGGAGGCGACACAGGGGATTCTCCAACCCTAGCTTCACACCAAAATCTACTAAATTGAAGCCTCAAATCTGTTTCAAATCGAATTCTAAACATGAATTAGTGATCACCTCGTCATAGGGATCAAAAGGTATGTATAATTTTGATATTTTGATTCACCATAAATTCTAGGTTAATGGTGAATAACTGAAATTGAACCTAGATATGTCATGCATGAATGAATCTTGAAGTAATATGTTGTTTAGGATTAAACCCTAGATGATAAATTGTGAAAATCATTGCATGTTACTTGAAGAAATTACAATCACCATTGTAGGTGATTTATGATATTGTAAAGACTAGACAAGTACTAGGATTATGAATTTTAATCTAGAGAAAAGCTGAATGGTATGAGGAAATTCAGTAATTTGAATGTTTAAATGAGTACAAATTGCTTAATTAAAGTGAAATTAGATGTTAATTACAAACCATGAACTTGGTAATAATTATAGAAGAATCTGACCCGTTAGGTGTTTGTTGAAATGCCTAAGAGAGGATTTAAATGATAAAAATTATGATGAAAATGCAGATTTGATCATGTTTCACAATGATATGATTATGGTCATAAAAAGAATTCTAAACAAGCTGTAAACTGAATCTTCTAGGCAAAGAGTCCGGATCATCAAGCGGACAAGCCGGAGGGAATTCACGGGGGAAAAACGTGCTCTAAAGGTACGAAATTACCGTTTCGTTACGTTATGAATTATTTGTTAGTTTTATGTTGTAGTTTTGAAAACATGGTAAACAAGATAGATCAATACGTCACGGAAGTGACTATTCGTCTTAATCAAGTGAGACGGGTCAAAACAATTGTTAGAAATTGGATTTTTGAAATGCCTTGTTTGATGCCTAACTCTTGGCATCCAAACGGGTCGAACAATCAAGTAAGGCATGATTAATGCTTCGGAATATGATAGATTGTTCTTTGATGATTGGTTAATATATATATCATATAAGAAATACGAGGTTTTAATGTTTCGGTATCATAGAAAAACAGAAATTCGAGAGTTAGAAACTTGGTGTAATAAACAAACAAAACAAAACTTGAAATTCCAGGTACTACCGTAAATTACGGTAGTACCGTAATTTACGGTAGAAGTTAAATGTTTACGGTGGTATTCCCCTGGTTTACGGTGGACCAAATATCTCCAGAACTCACCGTAAATTACGGTAATACCGTAATTTACGGTAAATCCAGAAAACTTTAAATTTTTTTTTTATTTTTAATTGATGATTGGATCATATGTTTAAGTCTTATATACCAAAGTCAAAACTAATGTTTTAATGGTTTTGACCCTAGGTGGTTAGATGGACCTTACGGATGGTGGTCAAGCAACGTCGAAGAACCGAACACGACTTTTGAAGCTTCCGCTATGTGTTTAATCTTACTTAAATTTTGTTCATGGTTGTAAACAAATTCTCAAACAACTTTTGTATGTTCTAACTTAGTCATTAGTCGACTAAGGCTTATGATACTTCTGAAACTTATGTTAAACTATTATCTTTTGGTATAAATAAATGATTAATTCAAGTATAAATTTAAGGGTGTTACATCTGGAAAGGTAGGAATGAGATGGCATTCGAAAATAAGAGAATATCTACTCAAGATATAATGGGGGAAGTCAAATCAAGAAGTTATTTCTGGTTGAAAAATAGGTCTTCCTTTAGATACATTTGGTATTGGTGTAAATGTCCTTTGTACATGTTGTAAATTTTAGGCCTTTGCCCGTTTGGGTCTGGGCATGTTTTGTATTGGCCTTTTTCCCTTTTGGGTCGAAGGTGGTTGTTTAATGAAGTTAATTTTCAAAAAAAAAAAGTTATTTGGATTAATATGGTATCGCAAAACCACACAAACGCATGTCGACACTGTAATACTTACTCTTAAGTGTGGAATATAAGTTGTGTATGTAACTTCACAACCATATCTCTTTTCTCTCTATCGCTTTATCATTGAAGCACTCGCGACATACATTTGTTAATTATATAAGGGTGTAAGGGGTGCATATCTATTGAGATTTGTCAAACTTTCCACCCACCCAATCATGTTGTGCCATGTAATTTCCCTTTCATTCTTGCCTATTGCCCAAAAACATATAGGGTGCATGCCTAAATTGAGATTAGGCAAACTAATTTAAAGAAAAAAAGATGATTGGTTTACAAGAACTGGGCCCACCACTTACCCTTACCCTCACCTTTGCCACATACTCTCCCCGAAAAGTGGACTCCCGATCGGCAAACTTATGTTGGCAGCGGACATGCCGTGTGACATGTCGGGTTGCCAATGGGTTTGCCTAACCCACCGCGCACACCCTAATAGTATAATTTGTAACATTGCTATGCAATGTTGCTTGTACCATATGCATAAAGAATAGTTCATAAAGGTTTATACTTTCTTTGTTTTACAATTTAACTGGCTTTGTGACCATAAAGGTTTATACTTTCTTTTGGCTTCCAGAGAGAGAGAAAGCCCCTAATCACTTGTAGCCTCTATCTCTCTCTATCTGAACATCCGAGATTCTTCTTTCTGCTCCTTATCCGGCGATACACAAGCCGGTCCCATGGTGGTTATGGATCTGGGATTGACAAATAGAGAGAGAGTGAGAGAGAGAGAGATGTACGATGATATATAGTGAGAAGCAGAGACAGAGATTGGCGTTGCCGCTCGCCGTTGCTGACGGCTCCTACCACCTATGGCGGCGGCGGACTTAAAGAGTTGGTGCCTTAGATTTCCTCTCTGTTTCTCTCTTTAAATATTTTTCTTTGAGTTGATGATACCACGATGGTGTTGTTGTTTACCAACGACCTATCCATGTAGTGTTGTGTGGTGCATTCCATCTCTGTAAATTGCGTCGATGATGATGCGCGTATTGTGCGTCTGAGAGGTACTAGCGTTGGTGCTCCGTTGTTGATGGGTGTAAACCATAAACTTTTTTTGCTTGATTTGTTTTTATTGTTGTCTCCATGATTTTGAGCCTAGCCTCATCTGAGAGCTTCATAGATAAGTAATCTGGTGATGATGGGTTTAAAACTTTAATTTATCTTTCAAAGTTGGTTTCTGTTTAGATTATTTAATAAATTAGGGTTTGGTTTCAGCTCTTAAAATTTGGGTGTGGGCTTAACATATCTGATGAATAATTGAACATAAAGGCAAGAAACTAGGGATGTATAGAAAAGAAAAGATACAAAGATAAAGGAATGATGAAAAATGAACAGTGATTATTAGAGTTGAAGGGAGATAAAGCAAGCACATGGTTTTGGTGATTTTGGTATTAGAGAAAATGGTTTACGAGAAGGCTTTGGTGGTTTTTGGTATTTAGAGCATATGCTTTGATTGTGTTTTCACTATAACTAATATAACACTGCAATTAGTATACAAGCAAGAGACATAATATAATTTGTTATTTATTTAGGAATATGACGGTCTATAACGGGTTTTTTTTTGGACGAGCATTATTGTTTAAGAAAGAAACTATCTTATGTAATTAACTTAATCGATGCTACTCAATGAAAATCGACTATATATAAATATAAACATAGCCTTCGTCGCATCACGCCGAGTTGCATTTCTAGTTGTTTATATAGTTCTCAACTTTAAACTAATTTTGCAATGAGGTGAACAAAAAGGCCAGTATTATAAGCGGAACCGGTTATTAACTGATACATTAAAAACCTGTTTAGGGTTATAAATAACCGCAGGATACCGAATTACTCAATAAAAATTTAATGGCAATCAGATAGCTATTTGAGTAAGATTTCAAAAAATTCAAAGAACAAAAATTCAAATATTAGTTTATGATTTGTTCTTTTTTTAATGCCAAATATCTTTTAATTCTTGTTGTCTCTGGGACTTAAACTCAAAACCTTTATCAGATGACTCTTCACATACTCAATACCGTTTTGGTTATTTCTATTTAGGTATAGGCCCTTGTACTTATTCTTTATGTAATGTATTCAACTAGTAGAAATCCCCCGCGCTTCGCGGCAGGAATTTGGTTGGTATCGTTACGTTTTTTATGATACGGGCACAACAAAATGGTTTATAGAAATTCTTCTAGAAAAAAAGTTACATGTTTGTCAGCAAGCAACTAGTAGGTGTAGTGTTGCCATCAACATCTTTAGTGCTAACAAACTCATGAGCACCCATAGTCTTTACTAAAACCTTCAAAACTTCTAGATGGGCTGACCTTGCACCAGCTCTTTCACAACTCCCCAATGCCCTTCAATTAATGCAAGATGAAGAAGGTTTCTCCCATCATGATCATGTGCACCGCATGCATCAAGGTTATTTAATAACTAAGCATTACCTATTTTCACATGGCCTTTAGCAAATGCTATATGAAGTGGCAGGCGTCTTTGCGAATCACATTCTTGGGTTAAGATCATATCGAAAAAATCAATGTGCTTGCCACTCAACCTGATCAAAATCGTGTCGTAAAATTTTTCCACCATTAGGTTTGGTTTTCCTTGTAAATGGAGCTTCTTTACCTGTAAAACAAACCAACTACGTTATTGTGATCAGATAATCAGCTGTAATAGAGTAGAAAACATGGTGCATAGACGGTTTTGGATGTACATTGTTGGCTAGAGTTGTAATAAAGAAAATACTACAATGATGACATCACTGGCTCCTTCGATCTCGTCAAGTCAATATAATATTTTTTTTCAGCATCACTTTCCTGCAAAATAAAAGTGAAACCACACAAATTGAGCAATATCTATTTCTATAATCACAAAGCAAGCAAAATGCAGTTCAACAAACACAAATTGAGCAAAACTCATTTCCGTAATCACAAAGCAAGCAAAACCCAGTTCAACAAACGCAAATTGAGCAAAACACACATCAAACGTAGAAGAAAAGAGTGAAAATGAGAGGGGAAATGACAATACATTGGTGAAACAGAGAGAAAAATCAGATTAAACTCACCTCTGGACACCTCTTTGCCACTTTCTTCTTCCATGAAATCTGGCAACTTCTCAGGCCCATTCGGTACTGCATCATGGTTTCTTTGGTCACCGTTTTTGGTATAGAAATCAATACCATATATTAAACTCGAAAATAGTAAATTATATTAAGCAGACCATCACTAACCACCGCCACTGCACCCCAGCTTTAACAGCGACCACGTGCATCGCCACCAAGGGTTCCGTAATCGAACTCAGCAAACGACTGATGATGGTAGGGGAAAATAATTAGCGGAAGAGAGAAAGAGAAAGAGCACATGAGGGATAACAAAAACGGCGAAAACCCTAGTCGCCGTGACTGTTTAATCCACAAAAACCACCACCGTCACCGTACACGCACCAGAAACATACATGTCAGAGCCCTAATTTCAGACGACAAGCATCAAACATGGATTCCAATGTAGGGTTCGCCAGAACCGAAATTGAAGGGGGAGATGTTTCAAAACGCAGAGAAACGATGCGGAGGACGTCGAAGGATACGGTAGAATTGGATTAGGTTCTCTGTTTCTCTGATGTGAAGAACACATGATTACTCTGCAAACAGACTTCTAACGGCTTATTTACTATAGCTAAGAAGCTATCTAAATTGTTATATTAGATAATTCATATGGTATCAACCATTAAGATTAGTGGTTGAATTTCCCCATCTTTCTCTATTCCTATTCCACATCTTCTGCCATTTCTTTTCACGTCCCAGTCATCCATCTTTTCTATGGCATTTTCATCTAGTGAATCAAACCTCTTTGGCGGCCTTGCACTAATGTCGGCCTTGAAACTGTCATCCTCAAATGACTTGTTTTGGCGCTCTGAAATAATGCCATTGTTGACCTACTAGCAGGTCATCGGTCAAGTCGATAGCACCACTACTGCTCCTTTTCCTACGATTTCAACAAATAACAAAACTGCCGATAACCATAATTATGCCGACTGGCTTCGAACCTAGCAAAAGGCAATTATTATCCTCACTGGATCCCTTACTGAAGAGGCACTTGCTATGATCATCGGTTTAATGACTACCCGGAAAATATGGCTTGCGCTGGAAGCCTCCTTATGTAATGCATCTGTTGAAAGAGTTTAGAACCTTCGTGATAGTCTTCGGCTTACACGGAAAGGAGACAAGTCTGTATCGGAGTTTGGTCGATCCTTCAAGGCCATATGTGACCAGTTGCATGCTACTGGTCATTCGGTTGATCTCGTGGATCAGATTCACTGGTTCTTATGTGCTCTCGGACCCACTTTTGAAACGTTCTCCACTTCTGTCCGCACTACCAGACCTACTCCCTCTTTTGCATATTTGTAACAAGAGCTGAAAGTCATGAACTCATTGTTCGGGCTCTTCATGGTCCGTCTAAGCAGCCCACGTCCTTTACGGCCCAGTGTCATAATCACTATAACAACAACCCACCTACCAGGGGTTCATATCCACCTACTGGTCCCAACAATCGGCCACGTCGACCTCTGACATGAAAAATATGTCGAACACATGGTCACTATGCTAGCCCGAGTTGCAGTCCTTTGTTTTTCATTGCCAGCCCTTCCGAAGAACAACTTGCTCATGCGTTTCATGCCCAATTCAGCCTCAATGCCAACATTCCGAATTAGACATGTGATCTTGGTACCTCGGATCATATACTTCCTAATACTCAGGGGTAACAAATCATTCTCCTACACAAGGTAATAAACGTGTTTTCTTTGGTAATGGTCAATCGTTGCTGGTATCTCATACGGGTAACTCTAAATTGTTAGGTTCTCTCAACCTTAACAAAGTTCTTGTTCCTCAACTTACTAGAAACCTTTTGTAATTAGTAAATCAACCGAGGATAATTTAGTTGATGTTTCTCACATGCATATTTTTATATTCAGGACCGATTAACCAAACAGGTCCTAGCCCAGGGTTGCCGTGAAGACTAACTTTACGTTCTTCACAACACAGATGAGGCCTTTCTTTCATCATCCACATGTCCTAAAGCATCGTTTGAAGTATGGCATTCCTGTCTTGGGCATGCCGATTTTGACACTACCAATATGTAAAAAACTCGCGGTTATTTATCTTTTACTTCTTTATTACCTAAACTGGAACTTGCTCCTCATGTGAGCTTGCTAAATCCAATGTTTACCCTTTGATAATAATAATAATAATAAACGTGCCACTAAACCCCTTGAGTTGATACGTTGTGATTTATGGGATCCATCACCGGTAAATTCCGTTGACAATTTTCGATATTATGTGGCATTTGTCGATTACTTCTCTCAGTTTACATGGTTGTTTCCACTTCGCACCAAAGCTATATATTTTGATGCTTTGAATTTCAAAGTGATGGTGGAACGGAATTCACAAATCACAAAGTTCGGGCATTATTTTAATGTAATGGTACTCTACATTGCATGTCTTGCCCATAAACAACCCAACAAAATGGGCAAGTGGAACGCAAGCATTATACATTGTCGAAACCGGGTTAGCTATGCTTTTTAATACTAACATTACTCCCACCTATTGGGTTGAAGCTTTTTCTTCGGCGGCTTACATTATTAACCATTTACCCATTCCGACTTTTAATGGAAAATCCCCATTTGAGTTATATTATCACCAATAACCCAACTATTCTACTTTTCACACCTTTGGTTGCCAAGTGTATCCTTATTTACGTGATTATGCCCCTCATAAGCGGAGATTTATAAACCCCGTCGTCGTGCTGAACTTGCCCACACCAGAACTATCCTTCTTCATCCTGCTTTATTTTCTTCATCCGATCATAAAACATATTGGATTGCATCCAAGGATGCCAAATGGGTTGATGCTATGAAGACAGAACTTGATGCTCTTCATCGGAATAATACTTAGACCCTCGTACCACGTCCGAAAACCTCTAATGTTGTTAGTTCCAAATGGCTCTTTCGAACCAAGTTTCACTCTGATGGCACCATTGAATGTCACAAAGCGCGCCTTGTGAGTCAAGGTCATACTAAAATTCTTGGCATGGTTGTAAAAATCCCGAATAGGCACTGATTAATCCCTGATTAATCTCGATTAATTTTTGATTAATTACAATTAATCCCGATTATATCCCATTAATCCCGATTAATCGCTAGTCCCCACCGGCCGACTAGCGACTAACGATTTCTACAACCATGATTCTAGGCCTAGACTTCTCTCATGCTTTCAATCATGTTGTTAAGGCTGCCACTGTTCGCACTGTCTTGGCATTAGTCATTATAAATCAATGGAAGCTACATCAATGGATGTTAACAATGCGTTTTTGCATGGTACGCTAACTGAATGTGTGTAAATTAAACAAGGCAATCTATGGTTTAAAACAGGCCCCTAGGGCTTGGTTTCAGCATCTCAATGCCTTCTTAAATGAGTATGGGTTTCTTTGCAATCATGCAGATCCCCCTTTTCATTTTTAAAAAGGGATCATGCGTTATGTACCTTCTTGTTTGTGTTGATGATCTTATCTTAACGGTTAATACACCTAGTGCACTTACTTCCTTTATCGATTATCTTCATAAAGAATTCACTATCAACGATCAGGGGAAACTTAACTACTTTCTTGGTCTGGAGGTTACCTACAACACAAACGAAATGTTTTTAAATCAGTCTAAATACACTTTAAATATTCTAACATGTACAAAGATGTTGGATGCTAAACCTGCTCCAACACCTTTGAGTACGGATGTTTCTTTTGTATCTACAGGTGACTTATTTCCAAACGCTACACACTATCAATCCATTGTTGGTGCTCTTCAATACTTGACGATCACCAGACCTGACATCACATATGCTCTTAATCAAGTTAGTCAATTTTTGCATGCTCTGACCATTGTGCATTATCAGGAGGTTAAAAAAATTCTTTGATATCTTAAAGGCACTCTTGCATTTGGGCTTCATTACAGTCGCCCTAGCAAAACATCTCTGATGGGTTACTCTGATGCTGACTGGGCAAGTTGTTTAGAAACTCGTCGCTCAATTTATGGATATTCTATATTTTTAGGAGACAATCTCATCTCTTGAAGTGTTAAGAAGCAACCCACCGTTTCTCGGTCAAGTTGTGAATCCGAATACAGGGCCATGGCAAACACTGTTGCACAAATAGTTTGGATCACACATCTTCTTCGTGAACTGCACTCTTTTCCGATGGATCGACAGACAATCCTATGTAACAATCAAAGTGCTCCGTTCCGAACACAAAATCCAGTTGCTAACAAGCGTGCTAAGCACGTTGATCTTGACTATCACTTCTTACGGGAACTCGTTGCTTCGGGAAAGCTAGTTACGTATTTGTTCCAACCAAGCTTCAAGTGGCTGACACCTTTACCAAAACTCTTCTAAAACCCCAGTTCATCAACTTTCGTAAGATGCTTCGTACTGGACGGCCACCGTTTCGCTTGCGGGGGGATATCAGATGACTCTTCACATACTCAAGACCCTTGTTATTTTTATTTAGTTATAGGCCCTTGTACATGTCTACATATTGGTTATCATTCTTTATGTAATGTATTCAATTCATAAATCTAATAACCTTTCTGTTCCAAACCTAGGTGTTTAAAGGTTTTGTCTTTGTAAATGGACCACCACTCGTTGGTATTAGTTTATGATTCTTAAATTTGTGTAAAAGTTTACAAACACCAAAGGTGTTTTACAAGAAATTATGTGTTTATAGATAGCCGACCAATTTTCAATGTAGAATCTCAAAGTTGGAATAAAGCAAAGATTGAACAACAATTACACGCCTGTATCTCTAATTCCACGCCCAAAATACCCCCATTTGTGACGCACAAAAAAAAAAAAAAAAAAAAAAAAAAAAAACTCAAGATGCAACTGACTCATTGCTTTAAAAAGGAGTATCACGAACGATAAAATTAATTAAAGGTAATTTCGACAACCATACAAGTTGTCTATGATCTGTCCATAAATAGGTCATTATGTATATATAAGATTGGAGAAGAATGTTGTACAAAGTGAAGAAAACGTGAGAAATGTAGAAAGTCATCAAAGAGTAACACGTTTTCAAATGAGGACGAAGAGAGAAGGGCAAACGGTAAAAGAAACTTGCACATGGTTCTCACATCTCAAGAACACAACACATGCAAATTATATGCAAGTTTCTTCTTGTTTTTAAACGTCTATAACTTTTTATATGCCATTTAAAAAAAATATATATATACCATAAAATCAAGCGACTTTTTTTTATCTCTAATACGAGTATACAATCGCTATAATTTTGAGGGACTGTTTTTCCAACCTAATCTAAACACTCCATATTCTTGTCATGATTTTTTTATCCTAACTTTTAGCATAAGATTGTGTAATTATACATATACAGATGCTAGAATTTCTACTAGAACAGCGCAATATGGCTATATGTATTGAGATTGAGATATAGAGAGAGAGACACATACATTGAATTACTCAATAATAGACAATTTAATGGTAATCCGAGAGCTATTTGAGTAAGATTTCAATAAATTCAAAGAACAAAAGTTACAATACTAGTTTATTATTTTTTTTAACGCCAAATTTCTTTTAGTTCTTGTTGTCTATGGGACTTGAACTTAGAACTTTTCTGTCTCAAACCTAGGTGTTTAAAGGATTGCCTTTATCGATGGACCAACACCCCATTGGTATTAGTTTTAATTGTGTAAAAGTTTACAGCACCAAAGGTGTTTTACAAGAAATGGACCAATTTTCATGGTAGAATCTCAATGTTGGAATAAAGCAAAGATTGAACAACAGTTGCTCGCCAGTATCTCTAATTCCACGCCCAAAATACCGCTCATTTGTGACGCACAAAATCATCAAAAAGAATACTCAAGATGCAACTCATTCATTGCTTTAAAAAGGAGTATCACGAACAATAAATTAATCAAAGGTGACCTTACAAGTTGTCTATGATCTGTCCATAAATAGGTCCATCATTGATCTCTCAGTAAATTTCGTTGTATTCTATCGAAAATGAGATCATCCATGACCGTTTTTCTTCGTATGATTACTGGCGGACAGTCGTTGATAACCGCATTTACCGATGGATTATCAACGGTTAAACACCGTCTATGGTACTCCTTGTTTTCTAATGACAAATTATCACAAAAACAAACAATAAAGTCTATAATATAAAAATGAGCAAAATTTTACAAAATTTATTACAAGTATAAAGTAAGAATAAACAACACTTTTCATGTTGAGCGTGAGAATTTAACATTAATAATTATTAATACAAACATGCATGAATTAATTAGTGACCGAAACAATATCCAGATCGAAGAATAACATGAACTTAACCAATTAAGCATAGTTGCAAAGACCATATATGCAATAACCATCAGGCATGCACTTGTTGCCACACGACCCACAATGCCTCTTATCATAAGCCAAATTCACACACCCTCCATCGCAACATGAGTACGTAAACTTGCACTTCTTCTTGCAGGCTCCGCAGTTATGTTTATCCTCACTCAAATCCATGCACTTGTTACAACAAGTCGAGTTTTTACCTTCCAAAACATAACAAATCTCGTCGTCTTTGTTGCAGTGATCTGCGGCTCTAGGGTTTGGTTGTTTGTCCGCAAGGAACCGGCTAATGGGCCTTGTGGTTGCCGGAGATGTTGGGGAGGTGGTGGTGATGGTGGAGGTAAAGGTGATGGTGATGGCTACCAAGAAGATTGTTTGCATAATCTTCATGGTGATTAATGGGATCGGTTAGAAAGATTTTTCAGAAGGGTTGGTGTAGAGATTATGGTTTATTATGAATAAAAGGATTGATTCAGTCAGTAATGGGTTGTGGAAGATGGATGCAACAAATTGGGACTTTTATAGAGAGTAGGGGGGGGGGGGGGGGGGGTGACCTCTTGTCATGCACTCTTTCAATGTTATGGGGTTCGTTAGGGCACACTCTAGTTTCGTTGTCATTTGTTAACTAAGTTTCTTATCATACCTTATTTTAAGTTTAAGAATGGGAACTTTTTAATATACATTTTTTCTATTTATTGGTTGGTTTCTCACTCGCCTATTGCGACAGGGATTCAACATGTGTGGCAGTTTATGAAGCGTATGATAAGTTCATTAAAGTTTAGAGGTAGCAAAATAAGCTAGTAGTTGGTTGTTACCTATGCTTTATGGCCGCTTAAAACGTAGATAAAATTAAGAAAGACGCAAGGATTAATAAAAAGAATAATATATAAAATTTTGTTGTTAAATTTTGAAAAGTGAAAACCTTAGGATTGGTTTAAAAAGAAAAAAAAGAAACTTTTAAAGTTCAAGATCTGTGTGGTAACTATACTAAAATTTTAGGTTGCAAGGTACGTTGGTCTAAAAAAAGAAAAAAAATGGTTTAAATAAAGTGTAGAGGGGCAAACGTAAAATTTGAAAGTATAAAAAATATGAGAGTAAAATTGCTAAAAGAAGTGTGGGAAAGTAAGCATAAAATTTCAAAGTAGGTTTATGAGAAAACATTTTGTCTCCAAATCTATATATAATATATAATAAAATGAAAAGTGAATGAACAGTAGATCTATATATAATTTAAAATTAAAATTAGAATTAGAATAGATTAGAATGGTAACATCATTAAAAGATGAGCAAATGGTATCGGGTACAGGTACCGGTCTCAAATTTACCAAACCGGTGTATTTTCGGTACCGGTTCTGCACAGGTATTCACCGGTTTTTACCTTCAAATACCGGTGCCGTACCAGTACCGACCGGTACCGAACCGTACCATACTAGGTATATTCGGTACCGGTACCCACGTTTGGAGATTTCGGTAACGGTATTTTCGATACGGTTGGTACCGAACTCATCAAATCCTGTAGCAACGTAGCAATGCAAGTAATTGCACCGTTTATATTACTTTTCATACACACAGTAAGTAAACTGTATTTTGTTTGAATGAGGTTTTATATACACAACAACTTATTTTGCTTTCTTTTTTGTCTTTTTCTGTAATGAATGAATTGTAGCATGTAAAATTAACTTGGATATTTAGATTATTGATGAGCAAATCGTATCAAATCCTGTAATCAAACTGGTATCGTATCGGTACCAAATTTACTATACCAAATAAAATGAAAAGTGAATGAACAGTAGATCTATATATAATTTAAAATTAAAATTAGAATTAGAATAGATTAGAATGGTAACATCATTAAGAGATGAGCAAATGGTATCGGGTACAGGTATCGGTCTCAAATTTACCAAACCGGTGTATTTTCGGTACCGGTTCTGCACAGGTATTCACCGGTTTTTACCTTCAAATACCGGTGCCGTACCAGTACCGACCGGTACCGACCCGTACCATACTAGGTATATTCGGTACCGGTACCCACGTTTGGAGATTTCGGTAACGGTATTTTCGGTACGGTTGGTACCGAACTCATCAAATCCTGTAGCAACGTAGCAATGCAAGTAATTGCACCGTTTATATTACTTTTCATACACACAGTAAGTAAACTGTATTTTGTTTGAATGAGGTTTTATATACACAACAACTTATTTTGCTTTCTTTTTTGTTTTTTTCTGTAATGAATGAATTGTAGCATGTAAAATTAACTTGGATATTTAGATTATTGATGAGCAAATCGTATCAAATCCTGTAATCAAACTGGTATCGTATCGGTACCAAATTTACTATACCAAATCATTCTCGTTACCAATTTGGTACCCACCTTTTGGCGTTTTCAGAATTGTTACTTTCGGTTCGACACCGGTCTAGCACCATACCTGTATTTATTGATTTTTACCTTCAAATACCATACCGTATTGTACCGAGCATTTTCGGTGCCGGTACCGAATTTCGATGATTTTCCGGATCGGTACTTTCGGTGCTGTTACCGGTACCAAGCTCATCCATATTTTAACGTGATAGCACCGTAATAACTGAGCTCTTTCATATTTTAACGTGATGGCACCGTAATAGCTTAATTGAAAACAATCGAATTTCCAACGTGTAGGACGTGTGGGTCCTATACTTACCACGTCATTTTATTTATGTTTTGATATTCGGTATCTGCTTGCTGTTGCTGACAAGCGTTTTGCAGTCATTGAGTCCCCGCCGCAACGCGCGGGTGGAAAATAACTGGTTGTAATATAGAAAAATATACTTTGTTCATAAAAGATAATATGAATTGAACATTTCTTTCTTATATAAGTAGGTTTATGAGAAAACATTTTGTCTCCAAATCGTTTTATAAGAAAAATTGACATGTTTATTAATCATATCATTATTATTTGTCAATTGGTATGATGCTCGGGTCTATAATCTATTATAGGAATAAAGTGAGGATTTTATCTAATTACATGCTCAATTTGAAATATATAGCAATAAAATATAACCGAGTTCAGTCTATACGTAAAAAAGAGTTTTTTACATTTTTTTAAATTAATGTACTAGAGCCATTGTTTTAAGAAAAATATCATGAGCACTTACACGTTCTAAAACATTACAATCTAGTAGATCCGTTTTTAGAATATATTTGCGCGTATGATCACCCTACCCTATACATGGTACCACTAAAACTTTTTGTTGATACATATTATTGGACGCGACTCGGTTCGGTTCGACTCGGTTCGACCCGGTTAGGTTCGGCTCAAGCCCGACGTCACGACATTCCTCCGTCGTGCGCCCCAGAGTTCGTCACGCAAAGCACGAAACGCCGCGAGCCTTCCCGACGCCACATCATCATGACATCATCATGATGATGTCATGATGATGTCACAACTTTGACTAATCTATGAAATCTGAATGTTGGAGACTCACGTATAGCATGTGCATTATGTTTGGGCCAATCAAACTTGGATGATCAGAAACATCACATGGGCCAATAAGAATCTCACTTGGGCCGTAACTAAACTTAGGCCAGACTACAAACGGCGAAACCCATTATTGTAACATGTGGGTCGACGAAACAAGTGTGTTTCGTCGACTTTGATGAATTTGTTAGTGTGTTTCGCCGAGAGTTCTGTTTCGTCGAAGTTGTCATTGCTGTGGGTATAAATAGACTGAAGACAGAAACAACAAGTAGAACACAAGTGGGAGAGCACAGAACACACACACGAGAGAGTTTGAGAGAGTTTACAGAAAACATTTGTAAACCTTGTGCTGTAACTGACTTTCATAGTATTAATACAATGGAGTGTTAATCGTTGAGTCTCGTGTCTATCATTTACGTGTTCGATCTCGGTTTGCTATCTCGGTTGGATTCCGCACAACCGGGTTGGTTTGTACACAAGGATTAGGCGACTAGATCCTCCCCTAGCCGGACCTACAAGTGGTATCAGAGCCTTGGCTCTTCTCCTTGTTAAAACCGAGTGTTTTCGGGTTGTTTTTCGGGTTTGTGAAGTTCATATTTTTCTGAAAAATCAGTTCATAACTTCGAAATTTCTGGTGTTTTTGTTGTTAGTTCATAGAAAACCTTGTTTAAAACTCTTTTTAGCATGATGTGTTAAGGTTTTTAGTGAAGTTTCAAGCAAAATCGCGTTTTCGGAAAATTCGTCGGTGACCGGAAAACTCATATTTTTACCTGAAACTCATCAAGTTCATCTCATCTTCATAAGAGTTCTTCAAGTTTTCACCTTTTTAATCTTGATCAAGTGATTGAGAAAGTTGTTTTTGTATTGAAAATTGTAACTTGATTAAAATATTGATAGACATACTTTGTTCGGTTAAAAAGCATGGTGATGGTTTGAAAAGTAGGGTGTGTGTCAGGAAGGATAAGGTCAAGCCGAAAGTTGCTTTACCAACTATGAGTGTGTCAGGAGATAAGATTTAAATTGGAAAATATCTTTTATTTGCATGTCATATTAGTCAACGAAATCAGTTTCGCCAAGAAACACAGACTTTTGATCATTTAACATCAGTTACGTCGATTTGAATTTTTAAATCAGTTTCGTCGGACCTTCATTATTAAACATCAAACTGTGTTTCGTCACTTTATCATATTCAATTGAGTTTCGTCGTCTACAAAGATTAAAGCCAGTTTCGTCGAACACCATTACATTTCTGTTTCGTCGGACCTCATCAACAACCTGTTTCGTCGATTTGGAAGCCCAAAAGCTGTTTCGTCAAACAAAAGTTAATCAATATAGTGGGCTTCTGTTTCGTCATTGGGCCTGGGCTGTTTCGTTGTCTGGGAGCCCAAGTTTATAAATCTGTTTCGTCACAAAACATAAATTCAGTTTTGTCAACATTCTATTTCGTCGAGACACTTGGAATTTTTAAACAGAAGGTTTGCAATAGTGGTTTAACGTTTTGTTTGAGGTGTGATTTTCAGGTATTCATTTTTCTTGATCAAATATGAATCCAAGTTGGTGGGGTACTCCGGCTCCGGATAGCGGAAAGTATAGAAACACGAGTTTGTCTCCTTCGTGGGCAGAATCTCCCGCACCGGTATCTTCACAAGCTAATCCAATTTCAACCGGTCAATGGGCATTCGTATCAAATCAAACTCCGAGTATTCAAAGTATTCTATTGAGCGAGAGCGAAACCGGAAGTTTGAATCGGCCTCCAAAGTTGATGCACTTAAACGAATATCCGGGATGGGTTGATAGATTTCATACATACGTCCTTGGTCAAAATACTGAACTGTGGTTACGCTTTACCACAGATTTCGATCAAGCTATGGAAGTTGCCGCTTCAACTGCTGCTACATTTGCCGATCTTCCTGAAGATCAGAAAAAGACATATGACTTGGAAAAGAAAGCATATGCCATTCTTACTCAGGCATTAAGCAAGGATATTTACCATCAATTTGTCAACTTTAAAACGACAAAAAAATTATGGGATGCGTTGAAGACGAGAGGTGTAGGAAACGAAGCGACTCGCCAATTGAGACACGATCTACTCAAGAAAGAGTTTGATGGGTTTACATGCATGGATAAAGAATCTTTGGGAGATTTGATGAGTCGATTTTCTCATTTGTTGACTGAATTGGGAAATTTTGGAGTGGTAACGACTCCAATCGAAGTTGTCACCAAGTTTGCTGATGCTTTGCCACCACAATGGAGTAATTTCTTGGAAATTCTGAAGTACAATGGCACTTTGGCTACAACAAGCTTCAATGACTTTGTTCAAATCCTGGAGAATAAGAATCAGGAAGAAATCCTTAAGGCGAAAAGGGTCCTAGTGCCACAGAATCCTGAAATGTATTATGGGACACCTAGCACTCCTGCAATACAAGTGCGACATAATCCTGAAATGTATTATGGAACTCCTAGTACTCCTGCAAGACCAATCTCACATGCTCCAATTCAGACGGCGTTTGTGTCTAGCACAGATCTACATGGCAATCCTATCCAAGTTCCTGTTAAGCCAGCTCCAACAACAGACTTGTATGGAAATCCTCTACAACCAGCTCCACAACAGCAAGTCTATCGGCCATCTACTGTAACCGCTTGTTTTGCTGAGGTTGTTAAGGATCTTAAACATGCCAGTGGTGGAGAATCTTCCACCAATGGTGATGAATCTTCTGAAGACGAAGACAGTTCTGGCTACAGTAGAAGCTCAGATGAAGAATCCTAGAGTTCAGGCGATGATCATTTGGATGACACATCAAGTGCGTCAGTCGATGCAGATGTTGATGAGCCATTGGAGGAAGCTGCAGCAGGAAATCATAGGAGATCTATATTGATGGATCAAGCTGCATATTCTTCTTCTTCTCTCCATTCAGCCTTTATGGCTAATGTCGACAGTTCATCAAGCCATGTATGTGTCGATGAACCTACTGTTGTTAAATGTGATAATTGTGCTAGCTTAAGTATTAAATGTGCTGATTTGGAGGCAAATAAGTCTGAGTTGCAAGGCAAACATGATGCTTTAAAAGCTGAATTGTTTGACTTGCAAGACAAACATGTTTCGTTGAATGCTAAGTGGTGTGAGTTGCAAAGAAAACACGAGGCTTTGCAAGACAAGTATGATGTGACATTCATCCACAACCAAAAGTTGACCGTGGATCTTTCTAAGTGCACAGAAGCCAACATGTTTTATGAAAACCATGAAAAGGAATTTAAAACGATGATTGAAACTTTAAGAAAAGATAAAACCGAACTGATAAAAATGGTTTCCAGAAAACAAACTGACATAAATTTGTATATCACTCGTCTTGAGATAATGCAAAAAGAAATGGCTTGTGTTAAAACTGAAAGTGAGGCGATCCGACTCAAGTTAGACAGCTATTTAAGCTTTAGCTATGTGTTGGATCACATCATTGATGTTCAGAAAGAGAAACGGGATGTCACATGCATTGGATATAAGAAATGTCCACCACCCGTGAGCAGTGTTGTAAGAATCGCTAGGCGCTAGTCGGGCGGTGGGGTACCGACTAGCGATTAATCGGGATTAATAGGGATTAATCGGATTGAGATTTTTATATGTAATTTTTAGTTACATATATATAAACGCATTTTTATATGTAGTTTTTTAAATTAGACATGTTTTAACCCCTCATTAACCCATTTTTTTAAGTAATTGGAATGAATTTATATGGTTTGGTCAAAATTTAGCCGACATCTAGCCAAAATTTAGCCAGAATAGGACCGACATTGACTGCCTAGCTATTAATCGGCCATTAGTCGGTGAACCTCCGATTAGTGATTAATCGGCGACTAATCGGAGACTAGTCGGGATTTTTACAACCATGCCCGTGAGAAACAATTATGATGCACTGCCTGATGAGGAGTATAGAACTCACTTTGAACCATCTGTTCCTTTAGACGTTGAGGAATTTGCAACAGGACTCGGATACAAGAAGGAAGTATCGTCAGATTCGGATGTGTCAGCAGATACATTTGTAACTGCTGAACAAAATCAGGATCCTCCAGTCATTGTTGAGGATACTGATTCTTCAGATGATGAATCTAATGATACTGACTCAGCAAAGTCTGATGCGGTAATCAAAGAAGAGGACATACCTCTTGAGAATCATATTCTATGTGATCCTCCCGCAAAACCTGCTAAGACTGCTCCGACCGAGTCCACGTCTGCAAAAGAGTCGGAAAGTGTGGATTTGCTGTACACTCTTGTTGGTGATGATAAAATTTATTCTGACAAAGATTTTCCAATTAAGAATGTAAATCAATCTTTAATCAGTAAAGTTTTTGAAAATTCGACAAGTAAGTTCTTGGGAAAGACAGGATCACACGTTGTGGTAACACAGTGCCCTCCTATCCCAAAAGCTGAAGTTCGAAAACAATATGGCAATCAGAAATTACCAACAATGAAAACGCAACAAAATCGCACCAAATCAAAGGGTAAATTACCGACTCAAGGTCAAAAGAAACAGACCCAAAAGAAGAACAAGAAAGTGAACTTTGTGAAATCCAGAGGGACTGATAAAATTGAAACTTTCGAAAACAAATCCAACACGGATTTTGTTAAACAAAGTAACATTTTAAAAAGAAACAGTCAAAATAATTACACACAACACACAAACGGTTGTGATGTAGGACCAAGTACCTCAAGATCACGAAGTTCATCGTCAAGCTCTTACAGTTATGATACTCCGAGGTTTGTTGAGCGGAGATCATGTTTTGAATGCGGTGAGTACGGGCACATTGTCAGAAATTGTCCTTATCTCACGAAAGGAAAGGCAAAGGTTGATGCCCCCCATGGTAACAATTACCATAAAAGATCTGTTTCACCAAAACAGGACCCTCGTCTTGTTAAACAACAAGAAGTGAAACAGAGAAAGAAACAACGGAAAAATGTTGAAAAGGTTTTAAAACCGGAGGTTGTCCAAACACAGTCTGTTAAGTTAGAAGTTAAAAATGAAAAACAAAAACAAATTTGGAAACCAAAACCTGTAAGTGTTTCAGGGGGAGCTACATCAATTCCGAATCATCGGGAAATGGATGTCACAATTCTCGATGATGACGGACGACCCAAGTCTGTGAAGGCTTGGGTCCCCCTCTCCAACTAATCTCTGAATGAGTGTGCAGGATGTTCCAGGAGGAACTATTGATAGTCTTAGGATTGTTGATAGTGGAGCGTCCATGCACAAGATCGGCGACATAAGGCTCCGAAACATTGTTGTATCCAAGGAGAATATTGTTGCCTTTGATGGAGAGAGGAGAAAAGAAGACAAAAATGTCTGATGAAGGAAAAAGGAATGAAGTTAAAAAAAATTCGATAAGATGAAATATGTGCCAAAATTTGGTTGTTATGGTCTTTGATCGGGTTCTCAGGATAGATTCCAACAAAAAGTACGCGCCTGCAGCACGTCTGAAGCTTTTCGAAGATTCATGGATTTTTCTTCCACAAGAAATTCAAAGTCCACAAGATGAACGTGTAGGGTACTTTTCTCCACGGTGTGATTGAAGAGAATGTGTTTGTTGATCAAACCAACCGGGTGTGTGGATGCCTTGGCGTGGATTGAACAACCGCACACGACTTCTCAAGAGAAAGATAAAGACCTTCGCTGGTGCAATGTGGAAGACCAGCCGGACCCAGAGGTCTATGATCTTGTTGCTGTCAAGAGATTTCTCAGTAGCTACAAAATTGACTTTGAAATCCACACCGGGTGGATATCCAGTTTGGGAGAGCACTCAGATTCCTGGCAATGCACGGAGCAGTTGCAGGATACGGTTTTGAATTTCTAATCTCTCCTATACTTGTCGATATTTAAGCTGCTTTATGAATTTTTTATCATCTCATACAGCACTCTTTGACCAGACACGTTGAACTCGAATATCACCTCACACGTGATTGTTTCAATATGAAACTCGTCAATGTTGTCATGGTCCACACCGATGACCAACGTGCCGACCTTTTTACCAAAGCGTTTGACAAATCAAGATTTGACTTTTTATTATTGGTAAACGGCATTAAGGTCAAGCAAGAGTAAAACCAACATCGGAAAAATCATTTTTGTAAATATCTTTGTGTCTTTTAAATTTTATCTTAGTTTGTTGATTTTAGGGGGAGTAAATCCAAATTTGAAAATCCAAAAACATCGAAAAATTTCAAAAACACAAAAACAATAGAAAAGCAAAAATGAGTTTCCAGGCGAGCAAAAGAGAAAATGATAGTACATCAGTGGTCTGTCTAAACCTCTTTAAACCTTAAATGAAATATGATAAGCAGCTCTATATAAGATGTATCGGTAGGCTCACAATCATTTTAAAGTGTGCAGGGGATATAATCTTAAATCGACTGAAGACCAGGTGGGAACCACTCATTGGCATATGGTCTTAGTACCGAAATTTCGTTTGAGAGATTGCCGAGGTTCTGAGATATTCGGTCTTTATGCTGCTTATCATCTGGGTATCATGGTTGTATCTTTTACCGAAAAATAACGGGGACGCAAGTCTAGATCTTCCATGATACCATACATACGTGTACATACTGCATACGACCTCAATAAGTGATAAACAATCACATGTCCAAACAAATAAGTGATAATATATCACATTTATCCGGGAGTCAAGTTCGTCTCTCTGTTGTACGAAAGTACTGACCTGTTCACGGACTTGCTCCTGTGCCCTCATGCATCGAAAATCAAGTTCCTCATCAATAAGTGATTCTATCACATAGGGCTTGTTTTCAATCAAAATAAGTGAGTTTCTCACATCATATACGGTCAAACAGATGATAATCGGTATACTCACCGGTAAGATGAACTCTCGTGCATACCTTGATACGGGAATGTGTCGTGATGTGGATGAACACCGGTCGGTAAGTATAAATCATACCTTAACGTATCCCCTCACCATGATTACATCTGATAAGTTGAGCTTATGTGGATAACAATACCGATAATCGTTATAGGATGCTTATCTAAATGTTAACTAATTGAACAACAAGAGCGTTTTGGCATGACCGTACACTGATATGATTCTCTTACCCTCGAAACTCGCAAAAAGAATGTTTGTATATATTTACTTTTCTTAGTTTCTGCAACTCTGTATATATTTATTTACTGCTTTCTGTCTTTTCATTTGAAATATTCAAAATACCAAAAAGATTTTAGGTGTGTTTTAATATAAACTTTCTAAAAGCCAAAAAGATTTTATTTCTATCTTATTTTCGATTGTACGATGTTGGATCTCGAGTCTTCGTTACCTGAAACCTGACTGAAAACCAAATTGACTAAATTTTCATAAACGGTCGAAATTTGCAAGTTTTGAAAGTTAAAGACTGAAATTGATAAATCTGTTAACTTTTCAAACTAAATTGTTGGACGGTAGTTGAATAATGGTCATACGTGTGTCGTTTGTTTATGTTAACTATATTCCAAGCAGTTGTTCTCATTACGCGTTTAGATTTCTTGCATGTGCAGATTCTAAAGGCAAGGAGAACATGGTCGATGACAAGCTTCGGAATGAAGACACGACGTGAAGGCACTCAAAAGATATGGATGATCGAGTTGCCGCTGATCAATCTCCAACACCACAAGGATCTCAAGTACTAATGATCAAGTCATTCACGAGCATAACTCAAGGGGGAGCTTATGTTAAGGGGGAGTTTGTCAACACACTTCCTACATGACAAGGGGAGTTTGTTGATACACTTTCTGCTTTCAACACGTGAAGACTTTGAAGATCCTCCGACATAGAAGACATGGAAGATGAACCTCACGAGTAGCGTCCAAGGGGGAGTTTGTTGATACATATTATGTGGACGCGACTCGGTTCGGTTCGACCCGGTTAGGTTCGGCTCAAGCCCGACGTCACGACATTCCTCCGTCGTGCGCCCCAGAGTTCGTCACGCAAAGCACGAAGCGCCGCGAGCCTTCCCGACGCCACATCATCATGACATCATCATGATGATGTCACAACTTTGACTAATCTATGAAATCTGAATGTTGGAGACTCACGTATAGCATGTGCATTATGTTTGGGCCAATCAAACTTGGATGATCAGAAACATCACATGGGCCAATAAGAATCTCACTTGGGCCGTAACTAAACTTGGGCCAGACTACAAACGGCGAAACCCATTATTGTAACATGTGGGTCGACGAAACAAGTGTGTTTCGTCGACTTTGATGAATTTGTTAGTGTGTTTCGCCGAGAGTTCTGTTTCGTCGAAGCTGTCATTGATGTGGGTATAAATAGACTGAAGACAGAAACAACAAGTAGAACACAAGTGGGAGAGCACAGAACACACACACGAGAGAGTTTGAGAGAGTTTACAGAAAACATTTGTAAACCTTGTGCTGTAACTGACTTTCATAGTATTAATACAATGGAGTGTTAATCGTTGAGTCTCGTGTCTATCATTTACGTGTTCGATCTCGGTTTTCTATCTCGGTTGGATTCCGCACAACCGGGTTGGTTTGTACACAAGGATTAGGCGACTAGATCCTCCCCTAGCCGGACCTACACTTTTGAACTCTTATAGTTCAGATAACATATTGGGCTCATTACCACAACATGACATTCTGTGAAATTATATTGGCTAAAATACTCAATCGCACTCTATGTCTCGCCATTTTGTAAAAGAAAAAAATAAGAAAAGACGAAGCTTTTTAGTCCTTAACTGATTGATTATTTGTAAAACTTGAGATCCAGACTTTTGTATTATTACTGAAGAAGAAAAGATCGGCATATGAACATATATCGCCCCGATCCATTGCTCTTTACATGTTTCTTTAAATTGTGAAGAGTTTCAACTTCTTTAAAAATTGAAGATGCAGAGATTGTTGCACCCTGTTCATGTTGGTCCAGTTAGGTCCATACGGACCCTAAGGTTATGTGTAGGGTGAAGTGGAAGTAGGAAGAGATCAGCATTGATTTTAGCCATTTTTGGGTTGTGGAAGATGAAGAGATTTTTGCTTTTAGGGTTTCTGTTGAAAGTGGCTGATGAGAAGATCTCCAAGCGGTAGTTATTTATAAGTGAAAGTGATACTTTACCATTTATGGCATCTACCTACTCAGATTTTCTTATCTCAATTTTCTTTATAGTTAAGCTTGTATGTCAGAAGAATAAAAGAATTTTGGGAGATAAAATACTCTTCATTTATGATTTTGGCGGGCCAAGTTCTGATAAATTTTAATCATGAACTGCCTAGGTGTCACCTCTTTCTCACTAAATATTGATGCGTAAGCAATGAACGTAGGAGAGAGAGCTAACATGCATTAATGTTTTCCTAGAAATTTTTCTTTGTGACTAACTACCCTAAGCTAAAGAGATAATCTTTGATTTTTGTTTAAATAACATTAAAGAAAATAAAAGAAAGAAAAGAGATATGAACAAACAGAAATTTACAAGTTTGAGTATGTGATAACTAAGTTTGGAATATGTTCATGCAAATAAGATGGAAAAAAATTGATATTTTAAGTTTCATCAGATTTATTTTATGTTGACTGGGTCAAAATCTGATGATTTATTAGATTTTCTAGTAAGTTTATGAGTTTTCTGATGATTGATCACATTTTACCAGAAACCTAACCAGACGCTTGTATATCAGAATTTTCTTCCTTTTGTGACAAAATAATTTCTTTTGCTTCCTCAAATTTCATCTTGACCATGCCCAATTTGCCAGTTAAAAAATTGTGTCTATTTTCATCTAAAGGTTTATTGAAAATGTCAGCAAATTGATTTTCTGTTGCAACAAAATATATTTCAGTGTTACCTTTCTCCACATGATCTTTTACGAAGTGATATCTGACATCCATGTGCTTTGTTCTTGAGTGATGCACTGGATTGGATGTTATTGCAATTACACTCATTGAATCACATAAAATTGGAATTTTGTCAGATTTACTCCATAATCTCTGAGTTGAGTTTGCATTAATAAAACTTGTGAACAACAACTTGCTGCTACCACATATTCTGATTTAGCTGTTGAAGTGGATACACAGTTTTGTTTTTTACTTGCCCAACATACTAATTTTTCAACCAACATTTGACAGGCCCCAGATGTGCTTTTTCTATCAAGTTTGCATCCTGCTTGATCTGCATCTGTGTATGCTATTAGTTCTAAATTTATGCTTTTAGGATACCATAATCCAAGATCTGATGTGCCTTTTAGATATTTAAAAACTCTTCTGACGGCTTTCAAGTGGGACTCTTTAGGATTACATGGATATCTTTCCAGAAAACAAGTGGAAAACATTATGTCCGGTCTGCGGGCTGTTAAGTATAACAATGAACCTATCATTCCCTTATAAGTTTTTATATGAACAGATTTTCCTTCAATATCAGAATCAAGTTTGTTTCCTGTTGCCATGGGAGTACCTTGTCACACCCTGACTTTTGCGGAATATTATCTTTAATAAAAGTTCACCAATATATATTTCCAAAATATATATATACTTTAAGAAATACTACTTAGAAAAATTATTTATAATCTTTCCCTTGGGCAAAAATATTTGTATTTTCATATAAGTTTCAAAAATAATATATTTTCAAGTCTAACTTGGAAAATATATATATATATATATATATATATATATATATATATATACTTATTTTTCTCCAAAAATAATATATTCCATTTTTGTTTGAGAAAATATATATTTCTTTATAAAATAATATATCTTCTAATATTTCCAAGGAAACACATATTTTTATTCAACCAAAAATAATATATTTTCTTCTTGTAAAAAATATGATATAATTTTGTAATGATTATAAAAATTCATATTTTGTTTCCTTGGTGTCCAAAATATTATTTACCAAAATATTCTTGTGAATAAATTTTCGGAATATTCTTATAAGTTATATTCCTTAGTTCGGTTTCACCAATATTTTGTGTATAACTTGTATATTTATTCCCTGGAATTTTGGTAATATTTTGGATTGTAATTTCTTGGTATTTTGATGAATTATATTGTTTCAAGTCATAAAATAATATAACTAATACACAAAATATACAAATAATCACACACACGGTGTCATCTAAATATATTTCCTAAATACATATTTAGTCACTTTTATTTATAAAAACCAACCTCCAATATTTATATTTTTGAACAAAAAATTATATGGCAAATTTTATGTGAAAATCCATGGTATAAAATACACTTGTAAATATTTGTTTAGAAATATTTTTCTAAGTGTTTAATTTTTAGAAATATTTTGCCATAGTTTCCCCTAAAAATGGAGATTTCCATGCTTTCAAGCATATCATTTTCTTTTATAAAAATCAACACAATCAATCCACAATCAACAATAAACAATCTTTACTTACCAATTTTGCAAAAAACAAACATAATCTACTACTTCATGAACTTGAAAATTTGTAGTGAAAAATTGTATTAACTTACTAGTGTTCTTAGTAAGCCTTGTTACCTTCTAAAGTGTGATTGATTCTTTGAAAACTTCATTTTTAAGGAATATAGATCTTTACAACTTATGATCATATTTTCTAAAAATGTTTCTTCTTTGATTTTTCTTGTTACACATATACTTCTATACTTTATTAACCACCAAAAGTAAGGTTTATTTGTTTAAGAACAATATTTAGTAAAACTTATATTTTTAACTTGGTTTCTTAAGAAATCACTCTTGACATTTTAGATCTACATGATTAACAACTCACTTTGATCTTTATTTTACAAGAAAACCACATATTCTTTCAAGTTCATGCTTCTCATGAGGATGATCCATTAACTTCTATCATGTTCATCATCTCATCTTGCTAGATTATGTTTTTAATCATGATCTAGCAAGATCATATGATGATCAACATCATTTTCACAAGCTAACAATGATCAACAAGTATATCAACACATAAACAACTTAGTTTCTTCATTATTCAAGCTTATGTTCAAGTTTCATTCCTTTGATTCTTAGTGTTCTTCATGATTAACATTATGTAACATCTTTTAACCACTTGAAATAGATGTAAAATAGAAAGATCAAGGTTCTTACCACTAGCTCAAGGCTAGGGATGATCAAGAGGAGAAAACAAGTGGATAAAAGCAAATGAACAAGGTCCTTGAACTTCCGTAAGCTCCTAGCTCCTTTGTGTAACCTCTAACACCTTTGCATATACTTGGAATGGATGTAACTTGATTGAAAAATGGTGATGATGATGGGGTTGGGGTCGGCCGAGAGCAAGAAGGAGGATAGGAGAAGATGTGTGTGTTTTTGGTGTGTGTAAGAATGAGCTCATGAACTTGATGTATTATACTTATATCCAAATTGTGTCTTTAACTCATGGTTTAAGTGTTCTTAAAGAAGGAACACAATCTAATATTTAATTGCAAGAAAATCACAAGTGTGGGGGCCATGTTGGCCGTCCACTAGGTGGGGGGGGAGGGGAGGGGTAGTAGGCTAGGTTTCAACTAATAGTTAGTTAGTTAGGTTAAAATCCAAGTATTAGTTAGGATTTAGTTACTAGATATTTTTATGATGTGTTATGATGTTCGGGGACCATAACTCGCTTGGTAATGTTAAAACAGTGCTTCTAGTGTAAATTTGGTGTTTCGGGTAGTGTCCGGTTGTTCGGTTGGTTACCGGTTTGTTAAGGTGCTAAACTATGCAGTTTAGTGTGCTTTATGTTACCTTTTGTGACACTTTTGATTCCCGACACTTAGGAAATCATTCAGGACCATTTAACCATATTTCTGCATGATATTAGATTGTTTAAATGCTGAATTTGCTGATTTTCTGCAGAATTCTGCACTTTATGTGAGTTTTAGGCACTTTCCGGCACTTAAACTATCACTAGGAAGGCAGTTTTATGATCCTTACTTTCCTACACACTATACTAGTGTAATACTTGGTTTCTGGCTCATTCTGTGTCTCAACACACTGCCTGTCTATGTACTGAGTTCTGTTAGCATTTTCCTGATTTATCTGATAACTGTGCTAACTGTGTTTCGTGCATCATTTGAGTCATATAAGCTCGCATGCAATAATGATATATCATTTGCAATGTATGATGCACATGTATGTATATGGAAATAATCAGAAAGCAGTTCAAGTTATTAATTGTAATTCAGCACAGTCATTAAGCACTAATCATGGTTTAATAGTTGTACGGATACCTGAAATTTTGATAGTTGTCACATTCTCCCCCTGTTAAGAAAATTTCGTCCGGAAATTTTAAGCTTTACTACTAGCAGCAGGGGTGTTAGGGAATAAATGCGGGTATTTAGCTTTCATACGGTTTTCACGTTCCCAAGTAAACTCTGGGCCGTGACGTGCGTTCCATCGAACCTTGACATGTTTAACACCACTCCTCCGAGTCTTGTTAACTTTCCAGTCAGTAACCTCAACAGGTTCTTCGGTAAAGTGGAGTGTGTCGTCAATGTGAACTTCATCAGCAGGAATAACCACTGTTTCTTATGTTGGACTCTTCTTCAGATTAGATACATGGAATGTATCATGAACACCATTAAGTTCTGCTGGTAGTTCCAACTTGTATGCTACTGTGCCAATCCTTTCCAGGATTTTGAACGGTCTGATAAATCGTGGGTTTAACTTACCACGCTTTCCAAAGCGTGCCACACCTTTCCAAAGTGAGACTTTCAATAAAACCATATCACCCACTTCAAATTCCAAAGGTTTTCTTCTTTGGTCCGCATAGCTCTTTTGTTGATCACGAGCCGCCTTGATGCGCTCTCGGATCTGCATGATCTTATCTATCGTTTCCTGGACCAATTCGGGACCAACCAGCTATCTATCACCTGCATCTGCCCAGCATAACGGTGATCGACACTTGCGTCCGTAGAGATCTTCGAACGGTGCAGCTTGAATGCTTGTATGGTAGCTGTTGTTATAGGAAAACTCGACCAAAGGTAGGTGAGTGTCCCAACTGCCACCCAAGTCCATTACGCAAGCTCGTAACATATCTTCAAGTGTCTGAATCGTTCTCTCACTCTGAACGTCCGTCTGTGGATGAAATGTTGTGCTCAGATTTAACTGAGAACCAAACGCTTCTTGGAAGGATTGCCAAATCCTTGACACAAATCTCCCATCTCTATCAGATATGATCGAGATAGGCACTCCATGACATGCAACCATCTCCCTTAAGTACAGCTCAGCTAGCTTACCTGTGTTATCCTTTTCTTTGATTGGCAAAAAGTGCGCATATTTTGTTAACCGGTCCACGATTACCCAAATCATATCATGACCTCTGGGTGTCCTTGGCAACTTTGTTACGAAATCCATTGAGATCTGTTCCCATTTCCACATGGGTATCTCAGGTTGCTGAAGAAGACCTGAAGGCTTCTGATACTCGGCCTTCACTTTGGCACAAGTCAAACACTTTCCCACGTAGGTAGCCACATCGCCCTTAAGTCTTGGCCACCATTAATAATCCTTCAAATCTTGGTACATCATATCCGATCCTGGGTGGATCGAGTACCTTGATTTATGAGCTTCATCAAAAATAACATCTCTAAGACCACCCAAGATGGGAACCCAAATTCGTCCCATAAAACATAAGGTTCCTTTCTCGTTGGATATCAACTTTTTCTCCATCCCACGTAGATATTCAGCCTCTAGATTTTCCTTCTTAAGAGCTTCCCTTTGTGCAGCACGAATGCGTAACGAGAGGTCTGTCTGAATGATCATCTCTAAAGCCCTAACCCTTATGGGCTTAATCCTCTCTTTTCGGCTTAAGGCGCCTGCCACCACATTTGCCTTTCCTGGATGATATTTGATTTCGCAATCATAATCATTTAACAGCTCTACCCATCGCCGCTGTCTCATATTAAGCTCTTTCTGATCAAATATGTGCTGGAGGCTCTTGTGATCAATAAAGATGGTGCATCGGGTGCCATACAAATAATGCCACCAAATCTTCAAAGCAAACACCACTGCGCCTAATTCCAGATCATGCGTGGTGTAATTTTTCTCATGGATCTTTAACTGGCGCGACACATAAGAGATAACCTTCTGTCGCTGCATCAGCACATAGCCTAAACCCTGACGCGAGGCGTCACGGTATACCACGAAGTCGGCGGTGCCTTCGGGTAGGGATAAAATAGGTGCATCGCAAAGCTTATTCTTTAGTAGCTGAAAAGCTTCCTCTTGTTTGTCTCCCCATTCATACTTCTTGTCCTTTTGGGTAAGGAAGGTCAGCGGTTGAGTGATTTTAGAAAAATCCTCAATGAATCGACGATAATCCTCAACGAGAGGTCTGTCTGAATGATCTTCTCTAAAGCCCTAACCCTTATGGTCTTAATCCTCTCTTTTCGACTTAAGGCATCTGCCACCACATTCGCCTTTCTTGGATGATATTTGATTTCGCAATCATAATCATTTAACAGCTCTACCCATCGCCGTTGTCTCATATTAAGCTCTTTCTGATCAAATATGTGTTGGAGGCTCTTGTGATCAGTAAAGATCGTGCATCGGGTGCCATACAAATAATGTCGCCAAATCTTCAAAGCAAACACCACTGCGCCTAATTCCAGATCATGCGTGGTGTAATTTTTCTCATGGATCATTAACTGGCACGAAGCATAAGCGATAACCTTCTGTCGCTGCATCAGTACACAGCCTAAACCCTGACGCGAGGCGTCACGGTATACCACGAAGTCGTCGGTACCTTCGGGTAGGGATAAAATAGGTGCATCGCAAAGCTTATTCTTTAGTAGCTGAAAAGCTTCCTCTTGTTTGTCTCCCCATTCATACTTCTTGTCCTTTTGAGTAAGGGAGGTCAGCGGTTGAGCGATTTTAGAAAAATCCTCAATGAATCGGCGATAATACCCAGCTAAACCCAAAAACTGACGGATCTCGATTGGCGTCTTCGGAGTTTCCCAATTCTTAATTGCCTAAATCTTGGTGGGATCCACGTGGATTCCATCTTCGTTCACTACATGACCAAGGAATTGTACTTCACGCAACCAGAACTCGCACTTCGAGAACTTAGCATACAGTTTCTCCTTCTTAAGCAGCTCTAAGATGGCTCTAAGTTGTTGCTCGTGCTCTTCCTTCGTCCGGGAATAGATCAAAATATCGTCGATAAATACAATCACGAATTTATCGAGATATGGATTACAAACTCGATTCATCAAATCCATAAACACTGCTGGTGCATTTGTCAAACCAAATGGCATCACTAGAAACTCGTAATGTCCATAACGAATTCTAAAGGCAGTCTTCAGTATGCTCTCTTCTTGTATTCATAGCTGGTGATAACCTGATCGAAGATCGATCTTAGAGTAATAACTCGAACCCTGAAGTTGGTCGAATAAATCATCAATCCTCGGCAAAGGATACCGATTCTTGATGGTTAACTTGTTCAGCTCTCGATAGTCAATGCACATATGGAAACTACCATCCTTCTTCTTGACAAATAGAACTAGAGTTCCCCAAGGCGAGAAGCTTGGTCTAATAAATCCCTTGTCCAATAGCTCCTGAAGCTGCATCGACAACTCTTGCATCTCTAAAGGTGAAAGTCGATAAGGTTCCTTGGCTACAGGAGCGGCGCCTGGAACCAAGTTAATATGGAATTCGACTTGTCATTGGGGCGGTAATCCTGGCAAGTCTTCAGGGAAGACCTCAGGATATTCCCTTACCACAGGGATATCTTCCAGCTTTGGCTCTTCGGCTTCCTTATCAACAACGTGAGCCAAAAAGGCAACACATCCTTTTCGCAACAACTTTCGTGCTTTCAAGCAACTGACAACTCGTAGGGGCGTATCATGCTTTTCTCCGTGCTCTACAATCGTCTCTCCATTTGTTGCCAGAATACGAATAATCTTCTCATGACATACGATCTCGGCTCGGTTACCCGACAACCAATCCATTCCAACTACCACGCCAAAGCTTCCCAACTCAACTGGTAGGAGATCGAGCGTAAACTCATGCTCTCCAAGTTTTATTACACAACCTCTAATCACTTCATTTGCCTCTATTAGCTTTCCATTAGCTAGTTCTATAGAGTACGGAATATCTAGCTTATTGGCAACTAACCCAAGTATATCCTTAAATTCTAGAGATATGAAACTATAGTCGGCACCAGTATCAAATAGCACAGATGCAAAGTGTTGGTTGATAGGGAACGTACTAGTGACTACGCTCGGATCCTTACGAGCTTCCCTAGCTCCAATGTTGAAAACTCTACCTTGGGCTTGGTTGTTCTTCGGGCAATCCGCTTGAAATGCCCAACATTCTCCACAGCCAAAACAACCTTGGCCGCGACCATTTTCGTTTCCATTTCCGCCCTGGTTGTTGTTTACTCCACGGTTTCCGTTTCCAGCTTGATTTCCAGAACCACCACGATTTCCATTTCCACCGAAATTTCCATTTCCTCCTTGATTACGGTTCACAGTCTCATTCCCATTACCGTTTCCACCACGGTTTCCATTACCATTTCCACCAGATCCTCCATTTCTTCGTCCAGTACCGTACCAGTATGCCCCTGGCATGCCCTACCTTGCCACAGTTCTCACATTTCCCATACCTACATCGCCCTGTGTGATGATGCTGACAAATATCACACTTAGGCAGGGTGCCCATGTAAACTTTCCCTTTGTTCTTAGAACTTACAGCACCAGTCCTGACCTCGACTGGTGGGTTAGCATCTCTTTTCTTGTTAGCACCACTGTTGTTGTTTCCTTGGGTACTCTTCTTAAAATTCGAGAACTTCCTCTTGTTCTCTCCAGACGACTCGACATGAGTCTTCTTCTTCTTATTGTCAGAAATCGAGAACTTGTTCAATCTGATCGCTTCTTCGGTCAGTGCCACGCTCAAATCAATGGCCTCAGTGATCATTGGGGGCTTCGAAGTTGTGACAACCCAGGAAAATCAGGAAAACCACGCAACTTAACTAGCTTCCTCAGTAACCACGCGCTAAATTTCGGGACGAAATTCTCTTAACAGGGGGAGAATCTGTCACACCCCCAAAATCCACCATGCGGAGTACCACCGCTTGGAGGCGTGACGTACCAGGATCGAGCCACCAATCATATTGAACAACTCAATTAGGTAAATAAAACCAAACATAATACGATTGGTGACCAAAGCTAGTTAACCTTGTTTAGTTTAAACAGCGGAAGCATAAACGTGAGTTCGAAAGCATAAATGTGACAACCCTCAAAATCCCATGTATTCCGTACAAATTATTAATGATAATTAAAGTGTCTGACGACTATGTGGGATTACTTAACTGCTTTCTGATATCTGTGTTATGCTTACACGTATTTGTTAATATGCTAATAATGTACAGATAGGTCACTAAATAGTCCGTTATATTTTCCTAAGTGTTAGAAAATAAAAACGTTACAAAAATATACATATAGGACACTTTACGGGTTAATTAAGCACTTTAACGGAACAGTATGAAACCGAACACCCCGACATTACACGGAACACCAAAATATTGCTAGAAGCAATGTTTTTATTTTTCTAAGCTAGTTAGGGTCCCCGAATACCCTAACACACTACATAATTAATAACACTCATAACACCCTAACGATATCAATTAGTTTCTAACTAGAACTTGCAACTATCATAGAAACCAAACTAGACACCCCCCCCCCCTCTTGGACGGTCACCATGGACCCCACCAAGATCATCCTAATCCTCCATGATCTTGTTTAGATTTTGGAAAGATCTTTATAGATTGAAAGAAGATATGAAATGAACATGCTAGTACTTTAGGGAACATGAGGTCTTTTGGATAATAACCTAAATTTATTTATAAAGACACTTCATCTTCATCATTCAACACCCACAAATCTCACTCCCTCTCCTCCCCATACCTACGGCTCCACCCATCACCACACCATCACCACTTTTCAAACATCATTCATCCATTCCAAGTTCATCTAGAGGTGTTAGAAGGTGGTTGACGAAGCTTGGAGCACTCGGAAGTGGAAGGACCACTCTCATCTTCTTTTAACCACCACTTTTCTTCACTCGAACTTCCCTAGCCTTGAGCTAGTGGTAAGAACTTAGATCCGTTCATTCTTTATGTTATTTTAGTGGTTAATAAGAGTTTCGTCGGTTGAAAATCACTAACATATAAGATCACCAACTAAAAGTTTACTAAAGTAATGAACAAGGTGGTTAATGGATGAATATGTGTGTAAATCATGTAGATCTTGTGTGATTATGATGATTGGGTGATTATCTGATGTTTTACTGAATGATATTAGTATATGATGTTGTTGTGGTCACTAAACTTGTTAAAGGAATCGATCGAACACGATTTAGAAGGTTAAACACAAAAGAATCAGAATCTGTCTAACTTTTACAGCCCACTTCTGTTGGCTGTAAACAGGTCTTAACCTCAACGAAAAATCGATATTTTGAATCTAAAATATGTTATTATGAAATACGGTTCTAATGGCACCGGAATCGTAATTTTTGGACTCCGTTTACTATTTTTAAAGTGTTAATTTGTAACAGCTACTTAAGCTGAATTTTGACAGCAATAAATGAGTGTCGTACTCTCAGTCATAACCTGAGTTTTGTGATGAATCGGACCATGAAAATTTTACTGTAGATGATAACTGAAGTATTTGTAATTACCCCACTGGAATTTCGTAAATCGGACACTCGATGAATTTTTAATAAATTGTTCCGTGGACTGTGGTCAGAAATACACAAATCTGAGTTCAGTCCGGAATATGAATTTTTATAAAATATTGGTAATGAACCGGACCCCGATATTTTTACACAATAAAATATGGAATGTTTATGACATTCTATAAAAATTTGGGAATTTTTGGAATAATCTAACTATTTTATTTAAATGTCCGAAAACAGCCGGTTTTGAATATTAATGCTGAAATAACATAAGTTGTGATTTGCGCGTCTAAATGTCGAGTATGCTATCTGTGAATGATTTGACATGTTATATATGTTATGTGCATTATCGTATGTTTGATTTTGAGTGGGGAATGGACGGGAAACTTAGATGGGCGTAAACCGTTACAGTGATGCATGTTGTGTGATAGATACGTGTAGGAACTTTGTGTTCTATTTGAAAGCCACTAAATGACTAACTGGTAAATCATACTAGGACGTGATTGACCGACCTTGACTGTTAGCTATATTGAGAATCTAACCGAGCAAACCGAGGTGAGTTCACACTTTCTAAGGCATGGGATTCCCGGTGGTTTGGGAATGGGTTAAAGAATTAAAACTAAATCTACATATCCTCCTTGGGTAGGATTTGTACGGCCATCCTCCGTAGAATGGATGCCATTATTAAACCTACGAATTCTCCTGGTGCAGAATACGTACGTTCGTCCTCCTTGGGTAGGACAACAACCTTAAAACTAGCTAGACAAAACTCTATCATGAAGTCCCTCAATTTATATCGACTTAATCGCCGAGGCCAATGGCGAGCGGGTCATTAGTTAATAGCGCTATTAGGTTTAACAAACCTCACACCGTGCCGTTCGGACGGGCGTGTACTAATGGACTATGGCAGATTGTCAGTGATGATAGACACTGATATAGGGCACAACTTATTTGCGTAGCAGTCGATATCATTCCGTCTAGTAGTTCCAACGGGGAAAACCCCCACTGATCATGGTTATGGATTGGGTAAAGAAAAAGGGAAATGGTTAAACATACTTTCGACTACGGGGTAACCCCCACGGCAAATAAGCCAACGAAAGTCAAACCACGTTTTCAGAAACACTTAAAACTAAACAACCAAACGTGAACTCACTCAACTTTGTTGTTGACTCGTTGTTACATGCCTTACAGGTCGCTAGATGCTTTTGGGAGCTTGTACGAGGAGGAGGTTGTTGTGGAACATGGGTTGTTATATCCCATACTTAATAATTGAACTTTATAAACCTATGGAACTTATGTTTGAGACTTTAAACTTATGAACTGTGAACTTATGTTTTGAACTTACGTTTTATGCTTCCGCTGTTAACCTAAAATCGGTTTACTTCCTTTTGGTCACCAATCGTATTGTGTTTGGTTTTATTTACTTAATTATGTTGTTCAATATGATTGGTGGCTCGATCCTGGTCACGTCACGCCTCCAAGCGGTGGTACTCCGCGTGTGGATTTTGGGGGTGTGACAGATTGGTATCAGAGCCATTGGTTATAAAGAACTTGGTTTTAATAAGGGAAAAGTTTTCATTAAAACCAGACTATAACCTGTACAGTGCTCAACGATCCACAACGACGCTTCGCTCCACGTGCAAGACTCGACACCATAAGTGGTATGATTTAAGTTTATATTTCTTACTTGCTAGATTACTTTTGTCCGGTATGGTGTTTATGGTGTGTTTATTTAGGGTAGTAGCATGTTGTCTATTAGCCCTACTACATTCTTTATGATATGCAATTGTTTACTTGAAATTTGACAAATGGTGGTCAAATTCTATTCTAATTTCTCGTCACCCCGCTACGACGACTGTTTATGCATTCTATCTACTCGCATGTTTACCTCGGCACGACGTCGCCATCTGACCCTCCGTACAGCCGGTTCGTACGTCAACATCCGCGAAGACTAGACTTGGCTTGCACGAACTTGGGCTTAGGAGAACAAAACCCACGCATCCCGGTTGACGAACTTTATCACCTTCACCTGTCATCATCACCAGAAGTGAAGCAGTCACAGTTACACGCGTTAGTCGTTATGCAAACACGAAACCTTGCTCTGTTTTGGACAAGTGATACACTCGCGCGACCGCGATGCAACGAACTTCCCTTTTGTGCCATGCCGCCCCGCACCACTACTAGAGATTACTTCTAGACAACAGATTAGCTGGTCAAATCCTTCGAATATTGTGGGACCCCTGTTTTCACTCGATTCTTCGCATGAACCTCATTAATTCCCTATCGCTTCGATTGACAACCGATTTAATGAAACGCCAACAACTATACCACGATTTTCACCAATCACAAGACTACCTTATTACCATGTTGGATGGTTTATTCTTAATCTACTTGATTAGCTCTCTCGTATACCCCACTTAACGAATGGATGCCTTTACTGATGGGATTGTCTTCAGGACATTCGAGGACGGAGTTATGGATCACATAACCTACAGGCGTACACGATAACCTATACGTCTACCCTACTCCTCCTACACTACAAGAGTCGTATTTTAAATTCCATGATAGCCTTCTTTAATAGGCAGAATCCTTGCGCTAGCTTTTGCACTGACACATGATTGTTGATTAATGATATGTCCAATTTCTACCATTGGCTTAGACCAAACCATCACTCTCTCACCACGGTGACATTACGTTCTCGCTTCTCCATGCTGAGGCACCGAAACGAACACCCTCTGGTTTAGAAAAGTTGGAAGGCTCGACTCCCGATCATTGGTGACACCTCCTCGAAACCTTGAGAATAGTGATGTATTGTTGATACGATCATAATCTCTTGAACACGTTTTCGAGTCTTTCTTTGGAACCTCACGACTACGCAGACGTATTTTGGATTCATTCGCCCGACCTAAGTAAACTCCTCTAAATTTGGTTGCTTACCGACTCGATAAACTGCAAACTCATCTAAGTTCATCGATCAAGGTGAATTATTCCCCCTTCGCATGAGGAAGCCCAACAACTTCGATAGAAATTTCAATAAACCTTAACACTACAAACCTGTACGACGGTCATCCTCCTTCAGGTAGTTCTGGTTGTGCCAACCATATCGATGTAACACTCCTATCGGTGAACGACGTCGTTATTGGGATGGTATGGCTATCTTATCATCAAGCGGAGATTGTTTGCAAGGAGAAAATCGTCCGCATCCCTCGTTCTGGTGAAGAACCTCTCGTGATTCGTGGCGACAAGAGTGGTGTTGTCGAAGGCATCATCTCTTTCCCAGAAGTGTCTGCGAAAGGGCCACACTGCTATTCTAGCACTCGTTACTGACACATCAACGGAAGAGAAGAGAATTGAAAACATCCCTATTGTACGTGACTTTCCTGAGGTATTTCCTGAGGAATTACCTGGTCTTCTGCCTCATCGTCAAGTTGAATTTCAAATCGAGCTAGCTCCTGGAGCAGCGCCAGTAGCTCGAGCACCATATCGTCTAGCTCCATCAGAACTCGAAGAACTATCCACGCAGTTACAAGAACTCTTGGAAAAGGGTTTTATACGTCCTAGCTCTTCGCCCTAGGGAGCTCCAGTACTATTCGTAAAGAAGAAAGACGGTACTTTCAGGATGTATATTGACTATCGCGAGCTCAACAAGGTGACTGTGAAGAATCGTTATCCTCTTCCACGTATTGACGACTTGTTCGACCAGTTGCAAGGGTCGAGTTATTACTCTAAGATTGATTTGAGATCGGGCTACCATCAGCTGAGAGTCCGAGATAAGGACGTCTCCAAAACAGCGTTCAAAACTCGTTACGGCCATTACGAGTTTCTGGTTATGCCATTCGGGCTGACGAATGCACCGGCAGTCTTCATGGATCTCATGAACCGAGTGTGCAAGCCTTACCTGGATAAGTTCGTTATTGTGTTCATCGATGATATCCTGATCTATTCTAAGAGTCAGGAGGAACACGAGCAGCATCTACGACTTATGCTGGAACTTCTTCGAAAAGAACAGTTGTATGCCAAGTTTTCGAAATGTGATTTCTGGCTTCGCGAAGTCCACTTTCTAGGCCACGTGGTAAACAAGGATGGAATTCATGTGGATCCATCTAAGGTTGAATCGATCAAGAACTGGCCCGCACCCCGCACACCAACAGAAATCCGCCAATTCTTGGGTTTGGCCGGATATTACAGAAGGTTTATAAAAGATTTTTCCAAGATTGCGCAACCTCTCACTTCACTGACTCAGAAGGGTGTCATCTATCGTTGGGGTGATGCACATGAGTCCGCATTTCAACATCTAAAGGATAGACTTTGTAGCGCGCCTATCCTCTCATTGCCAGAAGGCACCGATGATTTCGTGGTTTATTGCGACGCTTCCATCCAAGGACTTGGTTGCGTATTGATGCAACGTGACAAGGTCATTGCCTACGCATCGCGCCAACTTAAAGTTCACGAAAGAAACTACACTACTCACGATCTGGAGCTGGGAGCAGTTGTATTCGCACTTAAGATATGGAGACATTACCTGTACGGTACAAAGTGCACCATTTACACCGACCACAGGAGTCTCGAGCATATCTTCAAGCAAAAAGAGTTAAACATGCGACAACGACGATGGGTCGAACTCTTGAATGATTACGAATGCGCTATCAAGTATCATCCGGGTAAAGCCAATGTTGTGGCTGACGCCCTCAGTCGAAAGGATACTTTACCTAAGCGTGTACGAGCATTACAGCTTACCATCCAGTCTAACCTTCCTGCTCAGATTCGAGATGCCCAGGTCGAAGCATTCAAAGCAGAGAACATCAGGGCTGAGTCCCTACGAGGATCGAGACAGCGGCTAGAACAAAAGGAAGACGGTGCCTACTATGTTAACGGACGCATCTGGGTTCCATTTTATGGCAACTTACGCGAGCTTGTGATGGATGAAGCACATAAGTCTCGTTATTCTGTACACCCTGGTTCGGACAAGATGTACCACGACCTCAAGATTACGTATTGGTGGCCTGGCATGAAAGCCCACATAGCAACCTACGTCAGTAAGTGCTTGACTTGTGCGAGAGTCAAGTCTGAATATCAGAAACCATCAGGCCTACTTCAACAACCGGAGATCCCGAAATGGAAATGGGAGCAAATTTCCATGGATTTCGTTACCGGCCTGCCCAGATCTCAACGCGGAAACGATACCATTTGGGTGATCGTAGATCGATTAACCAAGTCTGCACATTTTCTGGCCATCAAGGAAACGGATAAGTTTTCTACTCTTGCAGACATTTATCTAAAGGAAGTAGTGTCAAGGCACGGAGTGCCAACCTCCATCATTTCTGATCGTGACGCGCGTTTTACCTCTGAACTGTGGCAAGCTATGCACAAGTCCTTTGGCTCACGTTTAGATATGAGCACCGCTTATCACCCGCAGACGGATGGGCAATCTGAACGCACCATCCAAACCCTTGAAGACATGCTTAGGGCATGTGTAATCGATTTTGGTAACGGCTGGGAAAAGCACCTCCCGCTAGTGGAGTTCTCATATAACAACAGCTACCACACCAGCATCCAAGCCGCTCCGTTTGAGGCATTGTACGGACGCAAATGTCGATCGCCTCTCTGTTGGGCAGAAGTTGGTGACAGCCAAATCACTGGCCCAGAACATGCGGTAGATACCACCGAGAAAATTGCTCAGATACGACAGCGAATGGCGGCAGCTCGTGACCGTCAGAAAAGCTATGTTGATAAGGGAAGAAAACCACTCGAGCTCCAGGTTGGGGATCGAGCGCTACTCAAAGTCTCACCTTGGAAAGGTGTAGTCCGCTTTGGCAAACGAGGCAAACTCAATCCACGTTATATCGGACCGTTCAAAGTCATTGAGAAAATTGGCCAAGCCGCCTACAGGTTGGATCTACCTGAAGAACTCAGCGGAGTTCACAACGTATTCCACGTATCAAATCTGAAGAAGTGTCTGTCAGATGAGCCCTTCATAGTTCCTCTCAAGGAACTCACAATCGACGACCAGCTGCGGTTCGTCGAGGAACCAGTAGAGATTACTGATCGAGATGTTAAGATTCTCAAGCACACAAGAATACCTCTAGTTCGAGTTCGTTGGAATGCTCGTCGTGGCCCAGAGTATACCTGGGAACGAGAAGACCAAATGAAACTCAAGTATCCCCAACTGTTTAAGAAAAACGCAACCACTACTGAGGCTGAAGCTACCGCAGAATTTCGGGACGAAATTCCAAATCAACGGGGGGATGATGTGACACCCCAGGAAAATCAGGAAAACCACGCAACTTAACTAGCTTCCTCAGTAACCACGCGCTAAATTTCGGGACGAAATTCTCTTAACAGGGGGAGAATGTGACAACCCTCAAAATCCCATGTATTCCGTACAAATTATTAATGATAATTAAAGTGTCTGACGACTATGTGGGATTACTTAACTGCTTTCTGATATCTGTGTTATGCTTACACGTATTTGTTAATATGCTAATAATGTACAGATAGGTCACTAAATAGTCCGTTATATTTTCCTAAGTGTTAGAAAATAAAAACGTTACAAAAATATACATATAGGACACTTTACGGGTTAATTAAGCACTTTAACGGAACAGTATGAAACCGAACACCCCGACATTACACGGAACACCAAAATATTGCTAGAAGCAATGTTTTTATTTTTCTAAGCTAGTTAGGGTCCCCGAATACCCTAACACACTACATAATTAATAACACTCATAACACCCTAACGATATCAATTAGTTTCTAACTAGAACTTGCAACTATCATAGAAACCAAACTAGACACCCCCCCCCCCTCTTGGACGGTCACCATGGACCCCACCAAGATCATCCTAATCCTCCATGATCTTGTTTAGATTTTGGAAAGATCTTTATAGATTGAAAGAAGATATGAAATGAACATGCTAGTACTTTAGGGAACATGAGGTCTTTTGGATAATAACCTAAATTTATTTATAAAGACACTTCATCTTCATCATTCAACACCCACAAATCTCACTCCCTCTCCTCCCCATACCTACGGCTCCACCCATCACCACACCATCACCACTTTTCAAACATCATTCATCCATTCCAAGTTCATCTAGAGGTGTTAGAAGGTGGTTGACGAAGCTTGGAGCACTCGGAAGTGGAAGGGCCACTCTCATCTTCTTTTAACCACCACTTTTCTTCACTCGAACTTCCCTAGCCTTGAGCTAGTGGTAAGAACTTAGATCCGTTCATTCTTTATGTTATTTTAGTGGTTAATAAGAGTTTCGTCGGTTGAAAATCACTAACATATAAGATCACCAACTAAAAGTTTACTAAAGTAATGAACAAGGTGGTTAATGGATGAATATGTGTGTAAATCATGTAGATCTTGTGTGATTATGATGATTGGGTGATTATCTGATGTTTTACTGAATGATATTAGTATATGATGTTGTTGTGGTCACTAAACTTGTTAAAGGAATCGATCGAACACGATTTAGAAGGTTAAACACAAAAGAATCAGAATCTGTCTAACTTTTACAGCCCACTTCTGTTGGCTGTAAACAGGTCTTAACCTCAACGAAAAATCGATATTTTGAATCTAAAATATGTTATTATGAAATACGGTTCTAATGGCACCGGAATCGTAATTTTTGGACTCCGTTTACTATTTTTAAAGTGTTAATTTGTAACAGCTACTTAAGCTGAATTTTGACAGCAATAAATGAGTGTCGTACTCTCAGTCATAACCTGAGTTTTGTGATGAATCGGACCATGAAAATTTTACTGTAGATGATAACTGAAGTATTTGTAATTACCCCACTGGAATTTCGTAAATCGGACACTCGATGAATTTTTAATAAATTGTTCCGTGGACTGTGGTCAGAAATACACAAATCTGAGTTCAGTCCGGAATATGAATTTTTATAAAATATTGGTAATGAACCGGACCCCGATATTTTTACACAATAAAATATGGAATGTTTATGACATTCTATAAAAATTTGGGAATTTTTGGAATAATCTAACTATTTTATTTAAATGTCCGAAAACAGCCGGTTTTGAATATTAATGCTGAAATAACATAAGTTGTGATTTGCGCGTCTAAATGTCGAGTATGCTATCTGTGAATGATTTGACATGTTATATATGTTATGTGCATTATCGTATGTTTGATTTTGAGTGGGGAATGGACGGGAAACTTAGATGGGCGTAAACCGTTACAGTGATGCATGTTGTGTGATAGATACGTGTAGGAACTTTGTGTTCTATTTGAAAGCCACTAAATGACTAACTGGTAAATCATACTAGGACGTGATTGACCGACCTTAACTGTTAGCTATATTGAGAATCTAACCGAGCAAACCGAGGTGAGTTCACACTTTCTAAGGCATGGGATTCCCGGTGGTTTGGGAATGGGTTAAAGAATTAAAACTAAATCTACATATCCTCCTTGGGTAGGATTTGTACGGCCATCCTCCGTAGAATGGATGCCATTATTAAACCTACGAATTCTCCTGGTGCAGAATACGTACGTTCGTCCTCCTTGGGTAGGACAACAACCTTAAAACTAGCTAGACAAAACTCTATCATGAAGTCCCTCAATTTATATCGACTTAATCGCCGAGGCCAATGGCGAGCGGGTCATTAGTTAATAGCGCTATTAGGTTTAACAAACCTCACACCGTGCCGTTCGGACGGGCGTGTACTAATGGACTATGGCAGATTGTCAGTGATGATAGACACTGATATAGGGCACAACTTATTTGCGTAGCAGTCGATACCATTCCGTCTAGTAGTTCCAACGGGGAAAACCCCCACTGATCATGGTTATGGATTGGGTAAAGAAAAAGGGAAATGGTTAAACATACTTTCGACTACGGGGTAACCCCCACGGCAAATAAGCCAACGAAAGTCAAACCACGTTTTCAGAAACACTTAAAACTAAACAACCAAACGTGAACTCACTCAACTTTGTTGTTGACTCGTTGTTACATGCCTTACAGGTCGCTAAATGCTTGGAGCTTGCACGGGGAAGGAGTCGTTGTGGTGTACGGACTGTTATGTTCCGTGCTTAATATTTAAATCCTTATGAACTTACTAAACTTGCGTTTTGAAACTTTAACTTATGAACTATGGACTTATGCTTTCGAACTCACGTTTATGCTTCCGCTGTTTAAACTAAACAAGGTTAACTAGCTTTGGTCACCAATCGTATTATGTTTGGTTTTATTTACCTAATTGAGTTGTTCAATATGATTGGTGGCTCGATCCTGGTACGTCACGCCTCCAAGCGGTGGTACTCCGCATGGTGGATTTTGGGGGTGTGACAGAAGTAGTCACCATGCTCATTATTTGGGGTGCCAATCTCCAAATGAAACATTAAATACGCTTGAATTCTGGTTCTACCATGTAGGGGACAACACGAGACAGGTCATGGAATCTCTGTACGTACTTAGCAATCTTAGGACCATCCATCTTCAGATTCCAAAACTCGGTTTCCAACTTCTGAATCTCAGCTCTTGAACAATACTTCTTGCGCATCAGTTCTTTCATCTCATCCCAAGTCATAGCATATGCAGCATCCTCACCTCGGGGCTGAACCTGGAGGTTCCACCATGATAGAGCTCCGTCTAGGAATAGTCCAGAAATATAAGTGACCTAGTGCTCTGGCGCACACTTGCTCATTCGCAGCACAGAATCTGTTTTCTTCGCCCATCTTACGAAAGCTACAGCACCTCCAGTGCCGTCAAAGTTCAGAGGTTTACAGTCAAGGAACTACTTATAAGTACAGCGTGTATAACCAACATCATTCATAGAAAGCATTAGCAAACGCACATGGAATGTCCAAACGTATCGTAATGTGTCTTAAGTGACTTAAACATTACTGTGAGGTGGGTTATTTCCTGAGGTACCTCTGCTGTGTTCAGAGCGTAAGGCCTCATGTTGTGCGATTTCCTGTGAAATCCGTTCTTGCAGTTCTACCTCTGTTGTGGGCAACTGAGTGTTCCTTCGAGGAGGCATCTTCTATAAAGAAGATTGTATAGGTCAGGTCTTATTAAAGACTCAAGCACATAAGCATCTATTACACGAATACGACCTAGGAGTGTATATACATAGGTATATAAGTAATCATCATAACATGCAATCTTATCACAATCATAGCATAATCATGAAATTCAACAATGTTTTTAATGAGAACATTACGATTGAGCTTTCATTAATCATCGACCACCAATATTGTTACATGTTTTACAACTATGTCGTATCAAAAGGGAACACAGGGTCACACTACCCTTGTCCAAAATGTCTATCAGTCTACAACAGTCATACAATCAAAAAGTGGTCTCCAAAAGGCTTCACTAGCTCAGCTCAATAGCGGTGCTCTCATCAAAAGAAAGCTACCTACATAAAACCAAAACCGGCTATGCTGATGGTGGTGGAGGAGGAGGTAGAGGAAAGAAAAGCAAGCTGCGTACATGCGCAAGCTCCTCCGCAAGATCATAAACATGACGTAACAGATAGCTGATCTGCTGCTCAACGGTGAGAAATCGAGTATCAAACTCAGGAAATGGAGTAAGTGGTGCAGGAGGATGTGAAAATGGGGACGGTGATGAACGAGGGGGAACAAAAGCAGGCTGACACGGACATGGCAAAGGACGTGGTGTCATCTCAAGCTCTAAAATCCTGCGACTCATGATCTCATACTGGAGCTGCAATGATAGAAGTAACTCATCACGTGTATAACCAGTAAGGTGCGAGGGAAGGTAGGGATCAGAAATCGGCATGGTGTACGGTAGGAACCATCTGAGTGGCTCATCAAATGGTGAAGTAGTAAAATGAGCAAAAGGTGCAGACTGGGGTATATGGGGAAAAGCTGCTGAATCATGAGGGTTATGGCTAGGCTGCTGGCTAGAAGTGCCTTCCCCTGGACGGGTTGCAGGTATCTCCTGCAAGAAAACAATAGGCAGGTTGACACGGTGTACATCAGACTCCACTGGGTGAAAAGGAGCAACATCAGCGGGTGCAGGTGCAAGTGGAGGAGTGACTGCCTCAATAATAGGAGGGTCAGCGGGTGCAGGAACTGGATCTGGTATGAGGGGTGCAATGTCAAGTATGCCAAATGGAATGGGGTCATGATCAGGCAAACGCTCAGGAGCAGGTATCGGCTCAGGATCAGCAGGTGCAGCATCGTCATCAGGAACAAAGTCTAGCTCAAGACCAAGCTCAAAGTCGTGTGGAGGGGATGGTGTAGCCGACATGGCTGTATCATCATCGGAATCAGTGGCGTAGCGTAGCAATCCCACTGCCTGAAGGAGGAAGATGTCACAGACTCAAAGGAATCTGAGACAGAGTGTAAGCTAGAATCAGAAGAAATCTCAATAATGGGAATCCCCAGAAGTGGAACGTCAACAACGTCCTCATCGAGCTCTCCATCGCCATGAGCGTCATTGGGAGGACCATCAACAAACAGATCAAAATCATCGTCAAATAGATCATCGAATGGCCAATCCTCAGGAGGAATGACCACTAAAGGAACAGGAGCGAGGATCGTGCCACAAGGTGCTCACCATCGGGATGACCGATGATAAGATGATCGTGGACAGGGATGGGAATAACAAAAGGATCCTCGTCTGGGATACCATCAGCAAGCGGTAAATCGTCTCCGAAATCGGGCAACGCAAATGGCTGGTGATGTGCGTGTAGTGTATAGATTTTTTTGTATAATTTAAGCCCTTTAACACTTTTTAGCCAAGTTTTAAATTTATAAAACACGATATTTACTAACACTAAACTCACATATGGGCAAGTGCACCCATCGTGAGCGTAGTATAGTGTTGGTAAGATACCGAGGTTCTCCAAGGACACAAGAGCTTTTAATACCGGTTTATCCTCAACGTCTAATCAAATCAAAAGTTTAGAAAAAGGTTATAAACTAGAAAAATAAAAACTAACTAAAATGCTGAAAAATAAAATAAAATAAAAACAGATAGACAAGATGAATCACTTGGATCCGACTCGTGTTTAGTGTAACCTTTGATTAGTTCCGCACTTTTGCACTTTTTAAGAGATTATCTTAGTTATTGTAGTAGGCCTCTCTTCTGAAGGTGACGTTACCCTCAACCCAATAGTTTGAGTCAGCAAGGATACAATCCTAAAGGGTTGGATTATTGAAAGATAATTAATTAAGTTATTAATGCATATTGTGGTAGGCCCCTCTTTTGAAGGTGACGTTACCCTCGGCTAAGTAGTCTGAGTCAGCAGGGATACAGTCCTAAGTAGCCAGGTTAAAGTTTTAATAGTAGTTTACATATGAGGGGATCAAGGAGTTCGGACCCCCGCCATCCAATACCAGTGGGTATTGAAGGAGGTCCTACTAAAGTTGACCCAGGTCCTTGCAGGATCTATACACTGAACAAGGCAAGACTCTTACCAAACCGTTCCCTTAACCCCCGACCAGGTAGCCAACATACCTCCATATAGACCGTGGAGATATGAATGGTGAAAATCTTTTATTTTATATAGACAGCAAAAATAATGCCAAGACACCACGGACAAACGATATGGAAGACTCACCTTCAACATAAGAAACTAGTTATTAAAGTCATTAATACATAACCAAATAAAAAGTGTGAAAAGATTAAAATAAAAAGTATTACACTAGACACTTGTCTTCACCAAGTGATGTAAGAGGCTTAGGCAAACATGGCCTTTGATTATCAAGAACTCTTACGATCAATCTTGGATCCCGAGACTACTCACACACTCTATGATGGATGATGGATGATGGTGGTGGATGATGGTGTGTGGTGGTGGTAGTGGAGTGTGGGTGAAGTGTGAGAGAGGTGGTTTGCCAAGGGATGGTTTGCAAATGAGCCAAGCACCCCTATTTATAGCCTGTACAGAAGCCCGGACACGACCCCGTGTCCACCTGTCTTCTCTTTCTTCATTAATTGCAGTTTGTCTGCATTAGTTGACCACGCCCTCGTGTCCGCTGGGCACGAACCCGTGTGCAGAAGCGTATTTGTACTATCAAGATTTCCTCAGATTCTGCGAATCTTAGAGTTGACCACGGTCCCGTGTCCGCTGGGCACGCCCCCGTGGTGGGTGATAAAAGCTTCTACAGCTTTGTCTTTTCTGCAGACACTTGGGCACGCCCCCGTTTTCACTGAGCACGGGGCGTGTTCAGCCTTCTGTTCTCTTGTTTTGCTTGGCAAGATGCTGTCGAGGGGTCGGGAATGCCACATTTATCTCTTTTCTTGTATTCATGTTAGATTTAGCTGCCTTTTTGGTTCTTTTGTTCATTTGAGCTCATTTAATCCTGAAAATACAAAAGGAAGACAAAAACACACTTTTTCCAACATTAGTACTAAAAAAGGGTTAGTTTTATTCCACATTTGATGTAGTTTATATGTTGCATTTTGCACACATTAAATACCCTCACACTTGAATCTTTACTTGTCCTCAAGCAAAACTCTTTAAAATGTGGCTTTACACTCCCAAATGGAATGGGTAGAAGAGAAGGTTTTTGGGCTTGTCATAGAGTGTCAGGATTTCCAAGATTCTTTATTAAGTTTTATTTTTATTTATTTACAATCCTATTCGTCATGATTTATTTAAAGCATTACATAAGATAAATTACTTATTAGGGCATAACATGCCTCTTTAAAATTCCATTTATATACAAGTTCACATACCTCACGGGGGATCACTCAACACTCGGCCGAAGGTGTATTTTTGTGAAAACTCTCGAGAGCGGCATGGAACTTACTTCTTCCATAAGCTTGCCAAGCAATCAATCCTCCTCCTTTTTAACTATATACCTTTTTAAATATCAAGAGGACTTTGGGGGAAGGGTTAGGCTTGGGTTAAAGGTAGGTGGTTGGGTTAGTGGTTAGTAGAAAAGGGCAAAAGGCGTAAAAAGCGTCGGTTTTCGCAAAACATTTTTGTGGCTTTTTATTCCAATGAAGCTTTATTCAAACAAGCCTTCTTTTGATGAGCTTTGTTTGTTTATTGCTAACTTCATTTTTTTTTTATAATAAGGAAGTCACATGAAAACCGAGCTTTGTTACTAAAATAAAGGGTTTAAAATGAAAAAGGGTTTTGGTGGGTAAAAGGGTGTTTGTTTTGGGTTAAGAAATGAAAAGGTTTAGGCTCAAAGAGGTTAACTAGGGGGATTTTGGGTAGGTGGTTAAAAAAATAATGGTGTTGAAATAAAAAGGGTTAGTCCTAATGCCTCCATCATTTACTTACTCGAGTTTAAGTTGGTAAGGATCGGGAATGTATCGTCGTGGCAAATTCTAGAGTCGTAAGAAACCAAGCGGCTATTCACTCAAGAAATGAAAAATGAGCATTTAGTTTAGAGATGTGTATTTGTATGCTCAATAAAGGCTCAAAACTCACTTTTTGTGGGAATGGGTTTTTATGTGATCAAGTATATATAATCAAATTTTAACTAGATTTGTCATGCCGTTTCTTAATTTTCTTATGTTGGTTCTTTTTATCACGACGCTATCGGTTGTAAATTTGTAAAAATATAACCTTTTTAAAATTTGAAATTCCCAAATTAAACCTAGACAAGTAAAAAAAAATGAAAATTTTTTGAAAAAATTTGGGGTGTTTAGCGGTTCCAATAGAGTTTTGTGTAAGGCTTGTAATTAGGACTTGCAAAATTCAAGGTTTTAGCATCCCCCCCCCCCCCCCACACTTAAGTTACACATTGTCCTCAATGTGTCCCAAAAATAAGTTTTTAGGTTGATTGAATGTGTAAAAAGTTGTGAAAAAGCAAAAATTTATGTTACTGGGCGTCTGGACACGGCCCCGTGGTGTCCGGGCACGGCCCCGTGTTCAGATTGCTAGTAATAGAAAAGAAAGTAAAGTAACAGAAGGCTGGACACGGGGGCGTGTTCAGTGAGCACGCCCCGTGTCCAGGTACCTGAACTGGGAAACTTCCTGCAGATGGTTGAGCACGGGGCGTGTTGGCTGAGCACGGCCCCGTGCTGAACTTGCTGTAATGAAGAAAAATCAGCGGGAGGCTCTGTTTTTGTGCATGGGTTGCTGGTGCAAGTTTCTCTTGGTATCCATCACCATCCCGAGTGTGTTTTATTCCTGAAAAATAAAACTAACTAGAAAACATAAAAACTAATCTAAACTAAACTAAGGATAGTTCCACGGAATGCCTCCGTGGTGCGCCACGTTTATAAGGGTCCTTGGCTAGACCCAAAACCAGTCATATGTTACCCAAGTGGGATGTCATGCATCCCATGTTGCACCGTTGGAGAGCATCATCCAAACTTGAGTCTATAACCTTCATGTAATTGACCGAGTCATCATCTTCTACTCTTTTGCCAACTCCAAACTTCATTTCCTTGTCCCCAACCCTTAATGTTAATGTCCCACCATTCATGTCTACCACTGCATGGGCCGTGGCTAGGAATGGCCTTCCTAAGATGAGTGGTACTTCGATATCTCCCTCCATATCTAGTATGACAAAGTCGGCTGGGAAGACAAATTCGCCGACTTTAACCAATAGATTTTCAGTGACACCTTGTGGGTATTTGACCGACCTATCGGCGAGTTGTATGCTCATTTTTGTAGGGCTTGTTTTCCCTAGGCCGAGTCGGTCGAACATTGATGTGGGCATGAGGTTGATGCTATCCCCGAGGTCGGCTAGTACATTGCGAATGGGAGATTCCCCAATCGAACAAGGTATTGTGAAGCTTCCAGGATCAATCTTCTTTTGCGGGAGTTTGTTGAGTAGCAAGGCGGAGCATTCTTCAATTAAATTAACTAATTGCAATGATTCGATTTTCCTTTTGTGAGCGAGGAAGTCCCTCATAAATTTAGAATATTTAGGCATTTGGGTTAGGACTTCAACAAATGGAATATTAACATGCAATTGTTTTAGTAAATTTATGAATTTTGTGAATTGCTCATCGGTCTTTTGGCGAATTAACCGACCGGGGTATGGAACTGGAGGATTTTTGGGTGTCTCTTGATTTGGTTTGGGAGCCGCTTCTTGTTTGGCCGTTGGTGGAGTCACGGTTTGACTAGATCGGCTCTTTTCAACTGGGGTTAGCGGAGCCTCCTCGGGACCCACGGTGCGGTTTCTCAATGTGATGAGATGTACTTGTGCCTTTGGGTTGGTTTCCGTATTGCTGGGTAATGTGCCTTGTGGTCTCTCGGACATATTTTGAGCTAGTTGATTTATTTGTTTTTCAATGTTTTGAATACTAGCTTGTTGATTTCTAAAATTCGATTCCAGTTGTTGAAATCGATCCGAGTTTTTCTTTTCGAAGTCGGAGATGAGGCGAGATACGGTATCTTCAAGCCTCTCTCGTCCCCCTTGTTGTTGTTGAGAGAAATTTTGTGACTCGTTTCTTGGTTGTTGAAAGTTTGTTCGTTGGTTTAGATTTTGTTGGTTACTACTATTGCCGGGTTCTCTCCAACCAAGGTTCGGGTGGTTACGCCATCCTTGGTTGTAGGTACCCGTCGAAGGACCCGACGGCCTAGGTCTATCATCAATGTAGTTTACCGATTCCGTTTGATTAACCAATTCTTTCATACAACTCCAATTTTCATGTGGCCCACCACACCCCTCGCAAGCCATAACCGAAGCCGTTTTTACCATTTCTAACTTTTTGATTTTTGAAGAAAGGGCTTCGATTTGGGCTTGCAAGGAAGTTCTCTCATCAACCTTATGGGCGCCCGGGGCAATAGATTTGTTGCCTCGGGGAGTGTGCCACTGAAAATTGGTTTGAGCAATTTCCTTGATTTGATTATAAATTTCATTTGGGCGACGATTACCTAAGAGTCCCCCAGAGCTAGAGTCAAGTGTTTGTCTTGTGTGTGGCAACAATCCATTGTAGAAAGTGGAAACTTATTGCCATACTGCAAGACCATGATGAGGACACTTTCTCAGTAGCTCCTTGAACCTTTCCCAAGTTTCATATAAGGATTCCCCGTCCTCTTGTGAATATGTATTAATTTCAGTTATTAATTTAGCCGTTTTAGTAGGAGGGAAATACTTATATAAGAACTTTTGGGCCAGTTCATCCCAAGTGTTTACCGAGCCAACTGGGAGGGTATTAAGCCAAGCCTTAGCTCTGTCTTTTAGTGAAAATGGAAACATTCGAAGGCGGATGGCGTCGTTTGATGCTCCTTTGATCCGAAAGGTATCACATATTTCTAAGAAATTAGTAATATGTAGATGGGGATCCTCGTCCGTAAGCCCATGGAAGGTTGCGGAGTTTTGAAGCATTTGTAGCAAATGCGGCCGAAGTTCGAAGTTGTTGGCTTCGACATTCAGTGCATTGATAGTGGCGCCGAGATTTCCTACGGTGGGTCGTAGGTAATCCATGAGGGTACGTTGGTCCGCCATTGGAAGTGGGTCCCCCGAAACTTTCTCTTGATTTTTAGCTTTAAGTCTTTTTTTGAGAAAGCGTTCGGGTTCTTCTAGAGGTTCTTTTATGTCTCTATTAGAACTAGAGCTCATACACTACCTAGAAAGTTCAGATGTGGCGCCTGGGTTCCAAGTCCTGCAATAAAAACATAATAGAACGATGGTCAGAAGGTTCACCACGGCCCCGTGCTCAGGTGAACACGGCCCGTGGTCGGAGATACAGTAGTTGTTTTCCGGATCCCTGTTACTGGGGAGTTCGACACGGCCCCGTGCTGCACCGACACGGCCCCGTGCTCAACTCCCTGTAACTCGGAAAATAAAAACTGCCAGTAACAATGCTGAGCACGGCCCCGTGTCCGACCAGGCACGGCCTGTGCTGAGCTCTGCAGAAACTGAAAAATTAAGAAAAATCCTAAAAAAAATAGAAAAATAAGAAAAAAACGATTAGGCCGTTGATTCCTAACCTTCTTAAAATCCTTGTGTCCCCGGCAACGGCGCCAAAAACTTGATAGGCGTGTAGTGTATAGATTTTTTTGTATATTTTAAGCCCTTTAACACTTTTTAGCCAAGTTTTAAATTTATAAAACACGATATTTACTAACACTAAACACACATATGGGCAAGTGCACCCATCGTGAGCATAGTATAGTGTTGGTAAGATACCGAGGTCGTCCAAGGACACAAGAGCTTTTAATACCGGTTTATCCTCAACGTCTAATCAAATCAAAAGTTTAGAAAAAGGTTTTTAACTTGAAAAATAAAAACTAACTACAATGCTGAAAAATAAAATAAAATAAAAACAGATAGACAAGATGAATCACTTGGATCCGACTCGTGTTTAGTGTAACCTTTGATTATTTCCGCACTTTTGCACTTTTTAAGAGATTATCTTAGTTATTGTAGTAGGCCCCTCTTCTGAAGGTGACGTTACCCTCAACCAAGTAGTTTGAGTCAGCAAGGATGCAATCCTAAAGGGTTGGATTATTGAAAGATAATTAATTAAGTTATTAATGCATATTGTGGTAGGTCCCTCTTCTAAAGATGACGTTACACTCGTCTAAGTAGTTTGAGTCAGCAGGGATACAGTCCTAAGTAGCCGGGTTAAAGTTTTAATAGTAGTTTACATATGAGGTGATCAAGGAGTTCGGACCCCCGCCTTCCAATACCAGTGGGTATTGAAGGAGGTCCTACTAAAGTTGACCCAGGTCCTTGCAGGATCTATACACTGAACAAGGCATGACCCTTACCAAACCATTCCCTTAACCCCCGACCAGGTAGCCAACATACCTCCATATAGACCGTGGAAATATGAATGGTGAAAATCTTTTATTTTATATAGACAGTAAAATAATGCCAAGACACCACGGACAAACGATAAGGAAGACTCACCTTCAACATAAGAAACTAGTTATTAAAGTCACTAATACATAACCAAATAAAAAGTGCGAAAAGATTAAAAATAAAAAGTATTACACTAGACACTTGTCTTCACGAAGTGATTTAAGAGACTTAGGCAAACATGGCCTTTGATTGTTAAGAACTCTTACGATCAATCTTGGATCCCAAGACTACTCACACACTCTATGATGGATGATGGATGATGGTGGTGGATGATGGTGTGTGGTGGTGGTGGAGTGTGGGTGAAGTGTGAGAGAGGTGGTTTACCAAGGGATGGTTTGCAAATGAGTCAAGCACCCCTATATATAGCCTGTACAGAAGCCCGGACACGGCCCCATGTCCATTGGGCACGGCCCCGTGTCTACCTATCTTCTCTTTCTTCATTAATTGCAGTTTGTCTGCATTAGTTGACCACGCCCCGTGTCCGCTGGGCACGACCCCGTGGTGGGTGATAGAAGCTTCTACAGCTTTGTCTTTTCTGCAGACACTTGGGTACGCCCCCGTGCTCACTGAGCACGGGGCGTGTTCAGCCTTCTGTTCTCTTGTTTTGCTTGGGAAGATGCTGTCGAGGGGTCGGGCATGCCCCGTTTATCCCTTTTCTTGTGTTTATGTTAGATTTAGCTGCATTTTTGCTTCTTTTGTTCATTTAAGCTCATTTAATCCTGAAAATACAAAAGGAAGACAAAAACACACTTTTTCCAACATTAGTACTAAAAAAGGGTTAGTTTTATGCCACATTTGAGGTAATTTATATGTTGCATTTTGCACACATCAGCTGGAAATCGTCGTCATCGTCGGACATCATCTCTGGGTCACTCTCGGTATCGGATGTGAAGATCTCTGGCTCAAGGACGATCTCATCGTCAGAAACAATAGCCATGGGGTCGTCAGTGTCGGACAATCCGCTCTCGGATGATGACATGGTGTCTGTAACATAACAATCACAACATATGCACATATATTAACCACTAACATTAAGTATGCAAGCAAAGTCAACGTATCATGAAATTATGTATCCTCGTGATTCCTCACGAACTCTTTCTATCCTTCCTAGTCTCTCAGACTGAACCACAACATAAACCTTGAAATGAGTTTCGTGTCTTTTTGTTTGTAAAAATGTTTGTTTTCCTGGATCTGGGCGTTTCGTGTATTTAATGAAAACATGTTGTGAAAACATTTTCGTGAGAGCCCTAATCATTGCAGTCTAGACTCGAGAAGGAATCCTAGTTCCCTACAATTGAGCCTCTGATACCAAACTGTCACACCCTGACTTTTGCAGAATATTATCTTTAATAAAAGTTCACCAATATATATTTCCAAAATATATATAAATACTTTAAGAAATACTACTTAGAAAAATTATTTATAATCTTTCCCTTGGGCAAAAATATTTGTATTTTCATATAAGTTCCAAAAATAATATATTTTCAAGTCTAACTTGGAAAATATATATATATACTTATTTTTCTCCAAAAAGAATATATTCCGTTTTTGTTTGAGAAAATATATATTTCTTTCAAAAATAATATATCTTCTAATATTTCCAAGGAAATACATATTTTTATTCACCCAAAAATAATATATTTTCTTCTTGTAAAAATATGATATAATTTTGTTATGATTATAAAAATTCATATTTTGTTTCCTTGGTGTCCAAAATATTATTTACCAAAATATTCTTGTGAATAAATTTCAGGAATATTCTTGTAAGTTATATTCCTTAGTTCGGTTTCACCAATATTTTGTGTATAACTTGTATATTTATTCCCTAGAATTTTGGTAATATTTTGGATTGTAATTTCTTGGTATTTTGATGAGTTATATTATTTCAAGTCCTAAAATAATATAACTAATACACAAAATATACAAATAATCACACACATGGTGTCATCTAAATATATTTCCTAAATACATATTTAGTCACTTTTATTTATAAAAACCAACCTCCAATATTTATATTTTTGAACAAAAATTATATGGCAAATTTTATGTGAAAATCCATGGTTTAAAATACACTTATAAATATTTGTTTAGAAATATTTTTCAAAGTGTTTAAATGGAGGTTTCCATGCTTTCAAGCATATCATTTTCTTTTGTAAAAATCAACACAATCAATCCACAATCAACAATAAACAATCTTTACTTACCAATTATGCCAAAAACAAGCATAATCTACTACTTCATGAACTTGAAAATTAGTAAAAAATTTGTAGTAACTTACTAGTGTTCTTAGTAAGCCTTGTTACCTTCTAAAGTGTGGTTGATTCTTTGAAAACTTCATTTTTAAGGAATATAGATCTTTACAACTTATGATCATATTTTCTAAAACTGTTTCTTCTTTGATTTTTCTTGTTACACGTATACTTCTACACTTTATTAACCACCAAAAATAAGGTTTATTTGTTTAAGAACCAAGATTTAGTAAAACTTATATTTTTAGCTTGGTTTCTTGAGAAATCACTCTTGACATTTTAGATCTACATGATTAACAACTCACTTTGATCATTATTTTACAAGAAAACCACATATTCTTTCAAGTTCATGCTTCTCATGAGGATGATCCATTAACTTCTATCATGTTCATCCTCTCATCTTGCTAGATTATGTTTTTAATCATGATCTAGCAAGATCATATGATGATCAACATCATTTTCACAAGCAACCAATGATAAACAAGTATATCAACACATAAACAACTTAGTTTCTTCATTATTCAAGCTTATGTTCAAGTTTCATTCCTTTGATTCTTAGTTTCTTCATGATTAACATTATGTAACATCTTTTAACCACTTGAAATAGATGTAAAATAGAAAGATCAAGGTTCTTACCACTAGCTCAAGGCTAGGGATGATCAAGAGAAGAAAACAAGTGGATAAAAGCAAATGAACAAGGTCCTTGAACTTCCGTAAGCTCCTAGCTCCTTTGTGTAACCTCTAACACCTTTGTATATACTTGGAATAGATGTAACTTGATTGAAAAATGGTGATGATGATGGGGTTGGGGTCGGTCGAGAGCAAGAAGGAGGGTAGGAAAAGATGTGTGTGTTTTTGGTGTGTGTAAGAATGAGCTCACGAACTTAATGTGTTATACTTATATCCAAATTGTGGCTTTAACTCATGATTTAAGTGTTCTTAAAGAAGGAACCCAATCTAATATTTAATTGCAAGAAAATCACAAGTGTGGGGGCCATGTTGGCCGTCCACTAGGGGGGTAGTAGGCTAGGTTTCAACTAATAGTTAGTTAGTTAGGTTGAAATCCAAGTATTAGTTAGGATTTAGTTACTAGATATTTTTATGATGTGTTATGATGTTCGGGGACCACAACTAGCTTGGTAATGTTAAAACAGTGCTTCTAGTGCAAATTTGGTGTTTCGGGTAGTGTCTAGTTGTTCGGTTGGTTACCGGTTTGTTAAGGTGCTAAATTATGAAGTTTAGTGTGCTTTATGTTACCTTTTGTGACACTTTTGATTCCTGACACTTAGAAAAGCATTCAGGACCATTTAACCATATTTCTGCATGATATTAGATTGTTTAATTGCTGAATTTGCTGATTTTCTGCAGAATTCTGCAGTTTATATGAGTTTTAGGCACTTTCCGGCACTTAAACTATCACTAGGAAGACAGTTTTATGATCCTTACTTTCCTACACACTATACTAGTGTAATACTTGGTTTCTGGCTCATTCTGTGTCTCAACACACTGCCTGTCTATTTACTGAGTTCTGCCAGCATTTTCCTGATTTATCTGATAACTGTGCTAACTGTGTTTCATGCATCATTTGAGTCATATAAACTCTCATGCAATAATGATATATCATTTTCAATATATGATGCACATGTATGTATATGGCAATAATCAGAAAGCAGTTCAAGTTATTAATTGTAATTCAGTACAGTTATTAAGCACTAATCATGGTTTAATAGTTATACGGATGCCTGAAAGTGTTTAATGAAGGTGTAAGAAGGTGTTTAATGAAGCTTGGTGGTCTTGAAGATTGAAGGACCTCTCCCGATTGCTTTTATCCATCACATTTGCCATCATCAACTTCTTGTGTTCATCCCTAGCCATAGAGCTAGTAGTAAGACCCATATAATCTCTTTGTTACTTCATATTTAGTTGGTTAAAAGATGATGAACATTGTTAATCTTGATGAACACTAAAGAACATGATCATGATACTTTAACATAAGCTTAATAACATAAGAATACATGTTGAATGTTGATGATTTGCTTCTTGATGATTGATGATTTGTGTTAGTGATGTTAGACATCATAAGGAACCTACTAGATTGTGATTAAACACATGATCTAGTAAGTTAAGGTGATGATCTTGTGAAAGACCAAGATGATCATACTTTATATACATGAACTTGAATGATGAAATTTGTTTTCATATGTAAAGATGATTTAAACAAAATACAAATCTTGTAAATAGATGATTGCAAAACTAATTTTCTCAAGAAACCAAGTTATTTATAAGATTTACAAGGTCATGGTTCCTAAGTAAACTAATCATATTTTTTGTGATTAATCAAGACTAGGAACATGATTATAACAAGAAAAATACAAAAGAAATATTTTTAGAAAAATCATCTTACAAGTTGTAAATGACTAAATCTTTCAAGAATGTGAGTTAGAAACAAATAAATATGTTTTAAAGGGTAACTAAACCTACTAAATAACATGGTAAGTTACTACAAACTTTTACAAAAACTTCAAGTTCATGATGTAGTGTAATTTACATGATCTTGGCTTATGGTAAGTCTTGATTGTATTATTGATGATTGAGGATGATTTTAAAAAGAAAATAAACACATGTTTTGAAAACATGGGAAACCTCCATTTTTAGGGGAAACCATGTCAAAATTTCTATAAAATTTTGACACTTAGAAAAATATAAGTTTTTGGTGAAACTTATTCCCTAAAAATTCACCTAAAAATATTTACCAAGGTTTCCCTAATTTTTGTGTAAATTTCAAATTAAGATATGATGATTTCTTCAAGATAAAAAATGATATTAAGTATGTATATTTTTGAGGAAAAATATATATATTTATTGGTCACCAAATTTTATGCTAAGTGTATGTAATATGTATTGTATGTGATAGTGTATTAGGACTTGAAAATACACTAAATACTCCTAAGGAGTAGAAATACAAAAATACACATACAACATGCTTAGACAAATACAAGAACATATATTTATGAAAATATATTTCTTAAAAGATTATGTAACTTGGACAAGTTACGAACTTAAAATGTCTTTTTGGACGAAAATATATAACTCGGGTGAAAAATACAAGATACTTATATTTATTTTTGAGAAAATAATATAAGTAAGATACATAGTTAAAAATATAAATTATTTTTAACAACAAAGAACACATACATAAAAGATGGTGACTTGTACTTGTGCAATACAAATCTAGTGACTAACGTTAATAAAACATGTATAGGTCACGACGCTATATGAGCAAACCCGGTGAAGTTTACGGCGTAGGAAACGTAAAGTTGTGAGTTCATGTCCCCACTTTTAAACTTTTATATGCTTTCTAAACTTGGGGAAAATACATGTGTTATGGTATGTGGAATACAAAAACTAAGGAATGATACTTTAGATCATGTCACGAATAGGGTGTCATAAGCACCATTAATCAGTTACATACCAAGACCGCGGAACAAAAGGTTAGATCTAATGGGTTTCAGGCAGCCACACTCTTGCTGATACTAGTACCAAGCAGTGCTTTTGTGTCTCTAGTTGTGAATCGATAGTCGTGGATTCGACAATTAAAAATGCCTATGGTTTGGATGCTTCCTATGTCGTGTCACATGTTAATGGCCTTGCAAACCATTAGCGATCTCGATTTCCTTACATTTACAGAAATACTCGTTTTATACAAATTACATACCATGTTTTCATACAAGTATACAAACGTTCGATACAAAAACTGCATGAATTCACACCAACATTATGTTGATGATTTTCCAAAAACTCACACGTATTTCAGGTAACTAAAGTGGATATGCGCGCGGTCATACTCTTGCTCCTGGGTGTTGTTTATGTTTTAGATATGTTATGTCAAGATTCCGATGCCTCTTTTGCAGGATTTGGTTGTTATATCCCACTTCACGTGGTGATATAATGACTAATCCTCGATGTTCATCTTTAAATAAAGTTGTAAACTTGTCAGACAATATTGTATTTGTGTTGTAAACACTAAACTCATGCTTTGCTAATGGCATTTGGAGTTATTTTATGAGCATGAAGTATGTTTACCTTTCGTATGCAATGAGAACCTTTCAAGATCACACCTCGTGCTTCCGCCTTAGAAATGGGTGTGACAGATTGGTATCAGAGCCAGGTTGTAGTGAACCAGGATTCCTTCTCGAGTCTAGACTACAATCTTTAGGATCCTCTCACGAAAACAATTTTTTTTCAAAAAGTTTTCATTGCATAAAACTTTTCGCGACATCCACTGCCTGAAACAGATTTTCAAAGTCAAGAAAGGACACTATGAGGCTTAGGGTGCATTGGAGTAGCACTTGTCTTTGACTAAGAAATTACTTGCAATTATGTGTGATAATTAATATATACATATACTAGGAATAGAATATCTCAGGTACTCGTGTCTTCACCTGAAAGCAATGGCCTATCTGAAGGAAGTGATCCGACGATGAAACGAACTGTGCGGACTCTGCAAGGACTTACGTAATTATGGATGCATACATAATTACGGAATTCAGTGCACAGAAACCACAGCAAGTCTTGTCACGTATCAAACAAGATTCCTTCAATGCAAGAAAAGGTCAAAATGTGAACCCCCTCACCCTTCCCCCAGCCTATTAAATACTCTTTTGGAGTATTGATGTAGGGTATAAAGATGAGAACCGCCAATGTGAGGAAAGATATTTTGTTCTTTACATATGTTAACTTGTACTATGGGGGTGATGTAACCCTTATGCATTTTGTTTACTTCGCAAACAATGATGTAACAAGTTGTCCTAATATATGTAAAGACTCGGAGAATATCTTATGACACATCAGTAATTATCTATTTATGCATGCTTGTTGCTGTATGAATTGATTTATACGTTTGGCGGATTGTTTGATGTCACTTATGTGGGTATATGTCTGTGTATATATACTACTATTGTCTCGTATATGACGATATCAAACAAATGTCTAACCCTGTTGTGTTGTGTTCTTTCAGAACATGGCACCTAGGAGAGCTGTGAACAATCAGGATTCCGATCAACCCCCTCCTCCTCTGCTGCCGAGGACTGCTGAAGAACTGAACGCCCTACTGGAAGAAAGGATCTCCGCAGCTATCGCCCAATACGAGGCGAACCGAACCAAACAAAGTGGAGGACCCAGCAATGCTAGACGTAATGGACAGGGAGATACATCTGGAGGAAACACAGCTCAAGGCTGCACCTTCAAGCAGTTTATCGACTGCAAACCGCTGAACTACGATGGCACTGGAGGTGCAGTGGCTTTTGTACACTTGACGGAGAAGACTGATTCCACTATCCGTATGAGCAAGTGTGCCGCAGATCAGCAAGTCACTTTTGTTACGGGGTTGTTTGTTGATGAAGCATTGACTTGGTGGAATTTGCAAGTCCAGACTCTGGGTGATGATGCTGCATACGGCATGACGTGGGATGAACTAAAGGAACGAATGAGAGAGAAGTATTGCTCTCGTGCTGAACTCCAAAGGTTGGAGACTGAGTTCTGGCACTTGACCACGGAAGGTGCAGACATTACTGGTTACACCCGAAGGTTCCACGATTTGTCGAGAGTGATCCCCTATATGGTGACTCCCGAATTTAAGCGCGTTGAACGCTACATCTGGGGATGGCTCTGGCTGTCAGCCTTACTGAACCTGAAACAATCACTCAGGCTGTAACTCTGGCTGTCAGCCTTACTGAAGATGCTGTTCGAGTGAAGAAGTTATCGCTGAACCCAACTGAAAAGACCGATACGCATGCTGAGTCGTCTGGTGACAAGAAGAGAAAACATTCGATTCTGAATCAAGCAACCCGCAGCAACAACAAGGGTTCCAACAATAAGAAGCGTGACCCCAATCCGCCACAGGAGGCGGGAACTCTTGCAGCCATGAATGACGCTCCTGCCAGAGGATACCAGGGCACTCTACCCATCTGCAACCAGTGCAAGCGTCATCATGATGGAGCTTGTCGCGTTCCAAAATGCGACAAGTGTGGAAAACTAGGTCACCATAGTGAGAGATGTTGGGGAAAAGGAAGGAACGGGAATGGAAACCGCAACGGTGCTAGTAATAGAAACGGTGGTGGAAATGGCAATGGCAATGGTAACCGGAATGGTAATGGAGCTGGGCAGAACCAAGGATGCTTTGGTTGGGGAAGCAAAGATCATTTCAAGAAAGACTGCCCAAGGGAGAACACTGCTCAGGCTCGAGCATTCGTGATTAGAGCAAGGAACGCACGCGAGGACTCTAATGTGGTCACCGGTACGTTTCTTGTTAACAATCACTTTGCATCCATACTATTTGACACTGGTGCCGATTATAGCTTCATGTCTGTGGAATTTAAACGTATGCTTGGGATAGAATCTAGTAGATTAGATATTCCTTATTCCATAGAACTAGCCAATGGTAAACTTGTTGAATCGGGCGAAGTTGTTAGGGGTTGCACATTAGAACTTGGTGAGCGAAGATTTAGCATCGACCTCTTACCTATTCAATTGGGTAGCTTCGATGTAGTGGTCGGAATGGACTGGTTGTCTAAGAACAAAGCTGAAGTTGTTTGTCACGAGAAAATCATTCGCATCCCTCTAGCGAATGATGAAACTCTCATCGTGCATGGAGAAAAACGAGACACGCCTCTGCGAATCATCAGTCGTATGAAGGCGCATAAGTGCTTAAGGAAAGGATGTGTTGCATTCCTGGCGCACGTTGTAGATAAGAAGGCTGAGGAGCCGAAACTCGAAGACATTCCTGTGGTGAAGGAATTCCTGATGTTTTCCCGAAGATCTACCAGGATTACCTCCGCAACGACAAGTCGAATTCCATATAGACTTGGTTCCAGGAGCCGCTCCTGTAGCCAAGGCACCCTATCGGCTTGCACCATCCGAGATGCAAGAATTATCTACACAACTCCAGGAGTTGTTGGATAAAGGATTCATAAGGCCAAGCTTCTCGCCTTGGGGAGCTCCAGTGTTGTTCGTGAAAAAGAAGGATGGAACTTTGCGGATGTGTATCGATTATAGAGAACTGAACAAGCTCACTGTCAAGAATCGGTACCCACTACCGAGAATTGATGACTTATTTGATCAGTTGCAAGGATCAAGCTACTATTCCAAGATCGACCTTCGATCTGGATACCATCAGTTAAGGATCCAAGAGGAAAGCGTACCAAAGACCGCATTCAGAACGCGTTATGGGCATTACGAGTTCCTTGTGATGCCATTCGGATTGACGAACGCGCCAGCGGTATTTATGGATCTAATGAACCGCGTTTGCAAACCATGTCTCGATAAATTCGTGATTGTATTTATCGATGATATCCTGATTTACTCGCGAATGAGAGAAGGGCATGAGCAACATCTCAGGACCATTTTGGAACTATTGAAGAAAGAGAAACTTTATGCAAAGTTTTCAAAGTGCGAATTCTGGATTCGCGAAGTACAGTTCCTTGGTCATGTTGTGAACGAGAAGGGCATTCATGTGGACCCAGCCAAGATAGAAGCAATAAAGAATTGGGAAGCCCCCAAAACCCCAACTGAAGTTCGACAATTTTTTGGGCTTAGCAGGCTATTACCGACGATTTCTCGAGAATTTCTCCAAGATAGCTCAACCGCTGACTACCCTTACGCAGAAAGACAAGAAATACGACTGGGGTAATAAGCAGGAGGAAGCCTTCCAACTACTAAAAAATAAGCTATGCGATGCACCGATACTCAAAAATAAGCTTTACATCTGGTAAAGATGGCGAGACAAAGAGTACGATTGGCTAAAATACTCAATCGTACTCTTTGTCTCGCCATCTTTTAAAAGTAAAGAAAGAAGAAAAGATGAAGCTTTTCCTTAGTTGATTGAGTATTTGTAAAACTTGAGATCCAGACTTCTCAAATACAATTGGAAGAAGAAAAGATCGGCATAAGAACATATATCGCCCCGGCCCCAAAATCTTATTTTCACACCCCAAAAATGTATACGGCCCGTATAGAGTTATACTGGCCCGTATAACTGATTGTTGCACAAAAAAATGTCAAAGAATGTTTTTTTGTCCATGTATACGGGCCGTATAACATTATATGACCCGTATAGAATGTTATACGACCCAAACCTCATATAATGCTATACGACCCGTATAATGTTATACGACCCGTATAGAATGTTATACAGCGTAATATTTTCTCTATGTATACGAGCCGTACAACATTATACGAGCCGTATAACATTAAAGGCTCTTAAATTCGTATAAGACGTGGTTGAGTATAAGACGGGGTTATTCTGATTTTTCTTGAATATTTTATGTAGTTATTGGTTTTAAGACGGGTTTATTAGTTGAACCCCGTCTAAAGTAAATATTGAACACCGTCTAATGCATCGTTAACTGTATCGAGATTTAGAAACGAATCATCCCATGGGCGGCTCGGTGGCGAGCGGGGAGGACCACCGACCAGGGCCCGATATTTCGAAGGGCCCGTTATTATTAAAAAAAAATCTGATATGTATATGTAAAAGAAAATTTAGTATGGTACATACATACAAACACCAAAATAGGCCAACTTACAAACTTATTCCTATGATTTAGATTAGTTATTAGCTCATTTGCATTAAGTTTAAACCATTAATGAGCCCAATAACCAATTTCGTTAAGGGCTAAGGGCATGTTTTTTCGAGCTCGAATAGGGTACACGAATTCTCAGGGCCGACCCTGAATCATCCATAGCAACCGAAGAATGTATATATAGCTACTTATCTAGAGAAATGTGTGTAGACGACTTGTATTATTAGTACAATTTATCCGTTATAAATTATCAACATTTTGATGCATAGAGTAGTTGTACTCTATGCTTAGGGAGATTTTCAAAAAAATTGATATAGTTACACTTTTAACCTAAAACTATTTTTGTTTTTTTACCTTTAACCCCAAAGCTTTTTATCTTTGTTAATTTAACATAAGAACTTTTTTACTTTCAACTTTGGTACCATATACTTTTCATATTTTGCAAAAATTTGTTTTACGTTTTGTTCTAAACTTTGCGAGTTAACACGACACAACGTTTATGTGTGATTCAACGCTTTTACGTTTTGTTTTACGCTTCGTTCTAAATTTTGCGAGTTAAAACGACGCAACGTTCATGTGTGGTTCAACGTTTTTACGTTTTGTTTTACGCTTCGTTCTAAATTTTGCGAGTTAACATTACGCAACGTGCGTGTGTGGTTCAACGTTTTTATGGTCGTCTATTTTTCCCGTTTGATAGGTTCATCGTGACGCACGAGTCTTAAATCGACTTAGTTATTATTTTATATGGTTTATGTTTCGGTCTAATTTCTCCGCATTAAGACGTCACAACTTTAGTGTTTGTGGTCGCTAGCGGTGCTATGACCTTGGTGCTATTTGTCACAGTTTTACCCCCCCACCGCAACGCGGAGGCTTAATACTAGTTTAATTTATTTGGAAACCAGAAATACTTTTTAATTAGGCTTTCATCCTTTATTAACTACTTGTTGATTTAAAAGATTAAGAAAATATTGTTGTGGAGTGAAATGAAGACTCTAGTCAACAAACTTAACTTAGACTATCTCTAATGTTAAACGTGCCCTTAGACACCCTTAGCTGCCACATCATCTGCCACATAATATCCTTATAAATCCTTTAAAACCTCAATTTCATATCCAACCCTACAAATATTCTTACCCTTCTTAATTTTCACATCATCACCTATCCATTACACACAATATTTAAATAAAACATTTCTTTTTTTACTTTGGGTCCACCTCATCACATGAACCGAGGCAACCCCGTGCCCTTGTGCAAGGGCATCTAACCAAAGGGCATGTTAGGATAGATGCACTCCAATGGTAATGATTTTCAAGGGCTTGTAAGGGCATCCTCCAATGGATACATTGGAGATAGTCTTAAAAGTCTGAAAAATACCAAAGTACCTAGATTCTTTAGTATAAACTGAAAAATATCAATTCAGCCATAAATGGGAAGGAACTCTTGAGCTACAACATTATCAACATTATGCACTGTGCACAAGGATGTGGCAAGTCACCGTTGCCATCAGTAAACAAAAAAGGTGTGTCTACAACACATTGCACAATTCCAAATATCAGCAGCGGAGGTTGATCAAAAGTTCTACAGGGGCGTAAAGTTACAGGACTCAACTTTTTTTCCGTTCGCTTTGTTTCGGGTTATATGTTCGGGTCGGCTATTCGATTCGGGTCGGGTCAAACAATAGTAATTCCAAATAAAACAAAATAATCTTCATTCATTCAAAGAACTAATTCTTACACATAAAAAAATTTTAAATATATACCCTCAAGTTTCATTTATATGAAAACTAGTTTCAAACTCTTTATTTAAACTCACTTAAAGTTTAGAAACAATTATAAAAAATTACTAATAGCCCCATTATTCACGTTTTTTTAGCTCAATACAAAAATATGTATAAATTATTTGGACAATAAAATTGATAAGGGCAGAGAATTTTTAAGCAATAAGTGACAGGGACCGATCTATTTAATTTTAAAAATTTCGGATGAAAAATCAGAAAGACTACACTAATAACCTAAATATTGACGGGGTGGGTGCACCCCTCTGCCCTTTAAAAGTTCCGCCCTTGCCAAAGACATAAGAACTTATGATAGTTAGGAAAACCACACTTGTTTAAAACTATATAAAGTTTCATAAGCAAGTCTAGAGTTGAGCCATGCAAATATTTTGGTCAACCAAGTCTAGAGTTGAGCCATGCAAATATTTTGGTCAAACCCCCATTATTTTTCTTTAACGGCGGTCAAACCACCATGTAAATATAAATCATTGACATCCACCAAATATCTTATTCGTGACACAAGTAACTGAAAATTAAACGAATAGTAATATGTTTAATAACTATAGTAAAGTCTCCCCAAAATTAACAGTGTAAATTAGAAAAAGGCTCATTAGTTTTTTTTGAACAACCACTCCTAGATTCTCTAGGCAAAATACACCATAAGCTGTATCATACAATATTTGAATCATCCACCTTTGGATAGAAGGGAGACACCTTACCACCACACCATATCCCTCGAAAACAAAAACGACTCACTAGTTAACCATCGGTCATCTAAGCTCTAGAATTTTTTTATTTCTAGGGTTTGCGAGTCATCTGTATTGTTGTTACGTTTACTGAAGCCCCTTTTATTCTTCTGGAACATATACGTATCCGCTTCATTTTAAATATATACAGAGCATATTTAAACTTTGTTATAAATTTTAAAATAATGTATCTATGAGATTGTTTACGTAACATCACAAAATATATTTTTGCATCCAACCAAATATATTTTGTCAATGTGAAGCAAAGGTGAACTCTCATAAATGTATGAAGACCACTACCCAATATCATGGTGGTGCAAGATTTAGTTTATTATTTAATAAGCAATGTGATTGATTTTTTAATTACGTATAAATACACGTTGTTTGGGTTAGAAGTGAACTGTGGTTTGATCTTATGCATTGTCTTGCAATTGAATTAACAATAAGTCAATATATCTTTACACCATTCATGAGTCTTGTGTTCAGTGGCGAATCTTGAGATTTACGACCGATGGGCAGTTAATTGTGTGCAAGGACCATCTGAATAAGTTGGAACCCCCGCGCCGCTTAACCACGCCACAGTCTAACAATAAATACAAACTAATATTAACAAAATGTTTAACCAAAACACTAAATTTTATATTACATAATTATGTTATTATGCACTGATATTATAAAGTTGAATTTTAAAATATATATAACTGTCTTGCGATTAAATTAATAAAAGTCATAATATAATATTTTTTACACCATTCATAAGTCTTGTGTCAGAAAAAAGAAAGTGACATAACTCATAGCAACATATAAAGAGGTTATACTAACAAAACGTTAAAACTAAAACACAAGTCTTGTGTACGAAAAAAGAAAGTGAATAACTCATAACAACATAAAAAAAGTTATACTAACAAAACGTTAAAACTAAAACACTAAATTTTATACTAACTAACGATGTTGTGATGCAATGAACGTATAAAATTGAATCACAATATATAACTTGTATAATATGCCGATAGATTAACGTTGTCGGCTCAAATTTCTGGGGGCGGGGAACCGGGAATATGAAGTCAAAACAGCGGACCGTATGTATTCTGTTTCTACTCTAAATAAAAATAATTTACTAGCCTTGAGAGCAGGGGAGGTTTAGATGGTGTGCAGGGAGAACTTTTGTACAGGGCCCGTGATTTCGAGGGGCATATGTTCTCAAAAAAAATAAAAATAAATATATATACATGTTATTTTTCTAAAATAGTAAATCCATACAAATTTCAAGTAAGGCTCGTTTACAAATTATTTTTTTATTGTTAAACTTTAGAATTTAGCTCACTAGGTTAATTGAGCTCATTACTAATTGAAAATGAAGTCTTAGATAATATAAATTGTGAAGAGTTGATCAACCAATTTGCTATTAAGAATGCAAGGAGGGTTGTACGAATCATTGGTTAGCTATTAGCTTATTAGTTATTACGGTGCCTAACTCATTCGAATACTATAATTTTCTTACTTTTTATAATTGCATTGTTTATCGAATACTACGATTTTGTCATTTTCGTAATTGCATTATTTATCGTTAAGACATAAAGGCATATTTTTCGAGCTCGAACAGGGTGCGTGGGTTCTTAGAGACAGACACCACTGCTTGAGAGGTTGAATCTTAAATTTCATAATTAAGTTGGTCGAGAATCAACAAGTTAAACAATTAAATATGGCAGGACTGACCGATGCATTGAACCAGTTATAGCATTTGTAACGTGTTGATTACGGATAATAATGGGAAAAGTATTAGGAATCGGAGTCCTCGATTGTCGATTGTGTAATTGTGTTCCATACGTGGTGGAAATCTGGTTAGTCATTATAAGTCGGGCAATGAACATACATGTTAGGTAGTTAGTTAGTTGGCTAGTTAGACTAAAGTGTATCGAGCTGACGCCCTGTACACATAAACTACTCAAGGAGTTAATCACCGATCCATAGGTGGAGCAAGAAAGCATAACCGGAGCCAACGCTATGCTGGTAACAGTCGTGAAGTTTGAAAGAACCTTTTTTAGCCAATCAAATAATTACACTATCACACCCATTTTTGCTTTCTTTTTTACTGTTTTAAGGGTTTAGTTAGTAAGAGCCTCCGGCCATACCTATGTGACAATCATTTTTTTCACTTTTTATTTAAACACTATACATAATTTTTTTAGTTAAAATTTACCCACTCAGATTTTCAAGTACAATTCATTCTATTTATAATTTTTTTATGTGGTTTTATTACCCCCAAGGTATCAGGAATAAAAACTGAAAAAGTAAGTGGATTACTCATATCGATCTAACTGGATTAGTAGATTACTCTGTTAGCTAAGGATAAAGAATATAAAAATAAAGTGTTTTCTAGTAAAATTTGTGTAAATATGTATATACGTTATGGTCATCGTTATTATTTATTTTATTAAAATAATATTATTTCTTATTAGATTAGTTGGTAATTATTTAATAAACCTAACTACCCTTGCTACCTAATCAAGAGGTTCCTCTTGGGTTTACATATAAAGAGATAATTAAAGATGTTAAAGGTTAGACCATACAGAGTGGGGGTAAGTTTGTGGCGTGGCGGCCTCTTCACATTGGGCACATCGACCCGCGAACGGCGTGGAGTTAAAGGCGGGGGATTTTCCACCGAAGTGGAAAAATTGTTGTGGCGACGTGACACGACTTGGTTGGGTGTGGACTATAGTCATTGTCCCCCCAATGGTTCTTTAAAAAAACAAAGTCTGTTTTCCAAAAAATTCTACTCTTATTTAATCCAAACCCAATCTACCATTTTGTACCTTCAAAATCTCTCTGCTTTCATTTCATTTCTCACAAAACTCTATCAACATACATCTCATTTCTCTCTTTAAAATGACATTGAATTCATGGAACCTAGAAAAGGACATTGCGTTGTGTGAATCTTGGATCGCAACACTTACCAACAACGCGCCTCCCTTGTCGCGCATCTGTTTTGGGAACAGATTTTCCAACAATTTTGTATGCATAGGGGTGAGGTTACCCTAACTGTCACACCCCTAAAATCCACAAGCGGGGTATCACCGCATGGCGTGTGACTGACCAGGATCATACCATTAATCATACTGAACGATAAGTAAATAAAATAAAACCATCCCAATCCAAAGGTATAATGTTTACCAAAAACGAAATCCCAAATCAAGATTAAGTGTTAGCGGAAGCATAAAGTTAAAAACCCATTAAGTAAAGTAAAAAGTCATAAAGTTTAATAGTAGGAATCCAACAGTCGACTCCTAACCACAACGCCCACGCCCACTCCTCGTGCAAGCTCCAGCCATGTACCTAACGACCTGCAAAGCATATAGTAACGTATCAACAAAAATGTTGGCGAGTTCACAGTTGGTTGTCTGTTTTAAAGTTGTTCCAAAAACCATAAGTTGTTTCGAAAACAAAAAGTTGTCAAGTTCCTTGTTCTCATAACCATAAGTCGTGGGGGCTACCCCATTGTTTTAAACCACTAGAGCCGTACCATATCGACTACTGACTTAAGTTATGTTGAGTGCCCCAAGTCAATGTCTATCCTCATTGACTAAGTGCCCAAGTACATTAGTCCACGCCCGTCCTCTGCGGCACGGTGTGAGGCTTGTCAGACCTAATAGCGCTATTTAACTAATGACCCGTTCGCCATTGGCCCGACGATTAAGTCGATATAAAAATGGGGGACCTAATGATAGAGTTGTTGTCTAGTAAGCTTAAGGTTGTCGCTCTTCCCAAGGAGAGCAGAGATACGTATTCTACCCAAGGAGAATACGCAGGTTGCATCCCACCCAAGGGGGATTGTTGTTGTTGTTTAACCCATTCCCAAACCACCGGGAATCCCATGCTTTGTAGAAAAGTGTGAACTCACCTTAGATTAGCTCTGCAGATAAAGGGTCACTTGAGCTAATGTGGTCAACCACGTCCTAACATGGTTACCATACAAGTCAGGTTCATATCCAAGTAATGCACGCATTTGTTCTACACGTATACTAACAGACTACGTACACAGAATGATCATGGCATACATGTAGTATCATGGCAGTTAATTAACAACACATAACATGTTTAACAGTAACGTTTACGTACACGTATAAAGCCCAGGTGTGCGGCCCAAGTACATGGGCCTGTGCTAGTGTGCGAGTCCAAAACAAGTGTGCGATCATGTGGTCTCGAATTGTAGTCTTAAGGGTCTCGGGTCGAGACTAAGGGGTCTCGTGTCATGCATTTATCAGTCGAGACCAGGTGGTCTCGAGTCAGGTCTCGAGTCGCAACCAGACCCGCAACCATGGTCTCGAGTCTTGTTGTTTGTGTGCAGGTGTGGTCTCGAGTCGAAACCAGCCGATTCTGACTCCCAACCTCAGTCAAGACCCGAATGTTGTAACTGATTTCCTTATTTGTTGTCCATTATCTCTGTAATATTTGTTAACACAATTTGGCAGTTTCAAACAGATCAAACAATCACATTTATGCATAGTCATACAACCAATTTATGATCACAAATTAAATCAATCATTCTGGACATTCAAATCGAATACTAACATGCAATCCTGATCATTCATTAATGTTCATAACAGTTTAGTAATTCACCCTAGTCATAAACTAGACATTAGCAGAAACAATCATCATCTAATCATTGAAAACCCTAAGGCTCATAACCTGATCAATCCGTCAAACCGAATCGGCAAAACAACAATTAATCCAAGTTTATCATTCAAAATCAAATCAGATCAAACTACTCATACATAACAACTAATGTTCATCACCCTTAGATCATGTATACATAGTTTCATGTCGAACCCTAAGATTCATGCAACCCTAGTTATCCCAACCCTTCATGCGATCCCAACACATACATTCAAATCAGATCCATGTAACCATATGATTTATTATCATCATGCACATAACATATACGAATACACACGACGGAAAAATAAACAAGGAATACAAACCGAAACCAAACTAGATACTAACCGAGAGTTTGTGTGCACACTAGTGATAGAACGAGGGAGAGATGGTGATGGTGTTGCGATCCAACAAGAGCTTCGAAGGAACTAGGGGTTGTTGTCGTCGAGCGAAGGAGAGGAGAAAGAGAGTTTAGGGTTTGGTGTTATTTTGTGATTGGTAAAATTATGAAGGCTACTCACAAAGTTATGTGTGTATGCGTAACAAGGGGTAAGCCGTGCTCACTAGTTTGGGCCGAAAGGACTTGGGCCGAGACCCAAGTGTGCGATTCAAGTGTGGTGTACGACCGGAGAGTATTGTGCGACGAGAATTATATTACACCTACATACTTACCACATTCACAATCATTCACATGCAAATCAAACACATTCATTAAACATTTAATCAAGTCAACACGAATAGTATTCGAGTAGCATACATTCAAGTCACATCAACGCACGACGAAAGACTCTAAAATACGAGTTGTCACACTAACCATGGACGCACTTTGTTCATTCTTTATGACTATTTGTACGAGTAGTTCGAGATTTTAGATGCTTTTCGACGCTGTGGAAAACGACGATGCTGAGTTCACCGAAGACGACGCCATTCAACTCGCCCTTGTCGACTACAGGCACACGTACGATCGTGACTTCAAACACGTTGTGGCATGGCAAATAATAATATTTTTTGGTTAAGCATGTTTAGGTTTAACGTTAAATTTTAATTATGTAATGTTTTTATTTTATAAGTTATGTAATGTTTTTATTTTTTAAATTATGTAATGTTTTTTAATAATATTAAATTTTTTAATTAGTATTAATGGGTTTTTAAACTAAATAGATTTGTGATAATTTTTAACTATAAAATAATAATAAAAAATGTGTGCCATGTGTCGAACAACGCCTCCCTTTAACGCCCAATTCCCACGCCGCCTTTTTGTACCACGCTACTTTTCTGACATTTACTGACATGGCTGCCACATGTCGCAAAACGCCCACTTTTCATGCCCTCCACTCAGTATAGTCTTACACAATCACAAGAATAATTTGTCCCATACTCTCTCTCTCTTAAAACTGTGTTCGTCTACTTCCATCTCTATTGCGGTAACTGGATTATGTGGCATATTAGGTATTAATCTACTTTAGAGGGTGTTTGGGGTTGAGTTTTGAAAATAGAGTATGCGTTTTGAATTAGCTGTAACGAAACGTGCTGCAGACACATAGTGTTTGGATTTAATTTTGTTGTTTGATATCAAAATAATCAGATAATCAACAGTGTTTGGATTTGAATATGTTGTTTGATATCACAATAATCTGATAATCAACTATTTGAGTGTTTGGCAAATATATATATTTTAAAAAATAAATAAGTGAAAACGTAAAAAATCAGTTTTTGGATTATCACGTTTTCCTGCAGTAATGGGTGACCTACTTTTGGATTATCACGTTTTGATCTCTACAAAAAGTAAAAAAATCATTTTTTATTAATTTTTTACCAAACACTCAAAATAGAATTTTTTGCGATTTAAAAACACAATAATCAAAAAATCAGGTTGAAAAAGCAATCCCAAACACACCCTTATCATGTTTTCCATTTAATCTTTAGAATTGGAAAACTATTTTGTTTGAATCCCTGATATTCGAGTTTAAGCTTTGATAATTAAATCGTATTTCACAAACTGTTTTGATCTCATTATATTCGAGATATGATGTTTTTTTTTTGAAATTTGTATAAGAACGAGTTTTAAGATTTTGATTCCAGAACATTGTTTTTCAAAATTTTCGATGTTCTTCTTTGTATTTTTCATGATTCCCCCTTTATTTTGGTTAAGAATCAATGTGTTTTCTAAAAAATTATTGGAAAGCCTTATCTCCCCTTTATTTTGGTTAAGAATCAATGTGTTTTCTAAAAAATTATTGGAAAGCCTTATCTCCAAGAAATTTCGAAATACATTAATAAAACTGTATACTTTTTCGAAACTAAAAGATCTTGGATATACTTAAATCCTTTAAAACGAAATAAGATTTATCATAATCTCTTAAAATTAGCTGAATAAGGCTTATTAGATCAAGTTCATGGTTTCATGGTATCAGGTTAACAGGTTAAAGTTATATCGAGAACTACTTTTTAATCGGGAACTAAAACTTTCACCGGGAACCTGTCTTGTTACAAGGAACTAACTTTCTTACCGGAAACCAAACCTTTTAAAGGAAACTAAGAATTTTACCATAAACTAATCTTTTACCGTGAACTAATCCTTTACTTTACCGAGAACTCTAATAATTGTCCAAAAGTTCGATCCGCGCTAAAAGGTGTTTTGATATTAACTAATACATTAGTTTTGTTAAACCTTACATATATCAAATGTTTTACTAAACTTAAATAGCTTAACTTGAATAACACTTTAATGTTTCATTTCTACTCAAAGATGGTGTTACATTTACCTTATTATTCAAGTCTAAATGAGCATATTTTTTCCTAACATACATAAATGTTTTACTTCTACCCAAAGGTGATGTGCTACATTTATCTCTTGTAAAACTAACTTGTGCCTAACAAATTAATTGTGTCACTTTTGCCCAAAGGTGATGTGTTACAATTATTTTGCATTTGTTTTCAAAATACTTAAATTGTTTCACTTCTGCCTAAAGGTGATGTTTTTGTTCAAATGGATATTTTTACCGTAGTCTATTATTTTCGATGTTAATAATAGACATAATTCATGCATGTCTTAGTTTAGTTGCCCATATATTACTCTAAACTTTCTAGTTAAGTATCTTATTCTTCTACTCTAATTTTCATGGTAGCTCCTAATTGTGGGATTCCAGCATTGACTAGTGATAACTTTACTGCCTGGAAAAACTCCCTTATGCTGACTCTTGCTTTATTGGCCTTTGATTATGGACTAAGAGAGAATGAACCTCCACCACTTCATGACAAAAGCATTGCTGCTAACAAATAGTGTTTGAGAAATGGACGATGTGCAACCGTACGCCTCTCATGTTTATGAACAATTCCACTAGCATTGCAATAAGAGGAGCCATTCTAGACTCACCCAATTCCAAAACCTCATTGGCTTCTATGGAAGAACAATCAAGGGAATGTCTAAGGTGCATGCTAGCAATCCATTTTGGAAGTTGGTGACTATGAAGTATGATGATAGGAGTGGTATTCGTGAGCACATCATGATGATGAACGACATGGCCCATAAACTAAAGGGATTAGACATGTAACGCCTCGCTTTTCGTTGCTTTCCGTTTTTAGAAAGATTGTATCGTAATTCTATTTTCGAAAGCTCGTTTCCTTTGTAATCGTATTTCGTTTCAAACCATTGTAAACCCGAGACTTCGATCGTAATGAAACTTATCATTTATTGGGAAATATACATTGTTCGTACACTCGTTTATACATTCAAATCATACACTTATACGCTTGATTCAGTTATAAACTTATTGCATATTCGTATCATGAATATGTTTAACGTATAAATGATTAATTAAAAATACGTAATTTAAACATTCTACGCATACATATAGTTGACTAATCATTCCAGTACTTTATTTATTCCTTACAACACAAACCCATGTTTACAAACTTGTTTAACATTTGATTTCATGTTTCATATACATTTTAGGCCTTGTTACATGTTAGATACACATTAAACATCATGTAACACCTTGATACGCTACAAATACCTAACTAATGTTGTTAAAAAAATTTAAAGCTGAAAAACAGCTTGCGGCCGCAAGCTATATGAGGGTGTTTGGTCTTTTTTTTATTACATCTAACTCCCAAATACTCATATTTAATACACAACTAACTAAACCCTAATGTCCCCAACTATAAATACATCACTTCCCCATTCATTTTTCACTTTCCAAGCTCCCTAAATGTGACAACTGGCCCAAACCGGTAATTTCCGTACACATTAATTATTGCTTAATGACTGCAATTATGAGTTTAATTGTCAGCAATGTCTGAACACATGATTAAACAAGTGAATTCATGCATGTTGTATACTACAAAATATTGCTTTATGCATAAACGAGAGCGTTGCGTCAGAATAATAGTAAACTCACCGGTAAGACACACTGTGTCAACAGAACTGCAGAAAGCAGTCAGACAATAAAATTGGAGCCTAGGTGTAGGTCCGACAACAAGAATGCATTAAAACCCAAGAGTACATACAAGGGTTTAATATATATGCAATACGAAAGCAAAAATAAGCACTAAAAAGCACCCGAAACGCACTTTAAGTGCAGAATTTATATAATTCAGCAATAATTCAGCATTTAGACATATGAATATTTTGCAGAAATGTCGTTTTATTGTCCAGAATATTTCCCTAAGTGTTGGGAATCGATAGTGTTATAAAAAGATACTTATTAAACACTAAAAGGGTGCAATTTAACACTTTAACGAATCGGTATGTAACCGAACAACCGGACTTTACCCGGAACATAAAAATATTGTCATTAACATAGTTGTTTTTTTTTTTCTGAGCCAATTAGGGTCCCCGAATACCCTAACACCCGTTATATATTACAACACACATAATACTCTAATTAAATTCCTAACTAAACTAAATATGTGCTTGACTTATTAGTTGAAATCTAACTAATAATACCCTCCCATGGATCCGATCGGTTCCCCCAAAGGGGACACACACCACAATGTTTGATTAATTTAATCTAAGTGCCTAATATCTAGTGGACATAGTGTCCAATGGGTTTTAGTAAAAAAAAAATAGTTTATAAGAAGGTTTAATGATAACATCTCATTCACTTCCACTCATCAAAAAAATTGCCTTCTTTCTCCTCTTGTTAAGATCGGCCGAAACCCAACACCCACCCACCATCACTTTCAAGTTGGTTCTTGTAATTTTACCTATACACAAGGGTGAAGGGTCACACACAAGGAGGTTCGGTGCTTACGGAATCGCAAGGACCTCTCTACGACGCTACTAACCACCCATTTCTCGTCTAGTTTCTTCCCTAGCCTCGAGCTAGTAGTAAGTGTTCTAAAACATCCTATTGATCTTGTCTAAAGTGGTTAATAAGAGATTTGTCGGATAAAAATTATGAACACTAGAGACCAAAACTAAAAGTCTACTAAAAATAATAAACATGGTGGTTAATGAATGAATGTTAGTGTAAAACTTTTGAAACTAGTTTTGTTATGATTATTTATTGTTGTGGATTGCTAGTGTTGGAATGGATCGTCATCAAACCACGCTAGATCATGTTCTTGGAACATGAACTAGCCTTATGTTAAGTCGTAAAATTATTAGATGACGAACCCTTTCAAACATAAACATGAACTTGTATAAAAATGATTTCTCTTATAAAATGGAGTTCTAAACTAGTAGATCTAAAGATCTACAAGTGGTTTTTCGGAAGAACCAAGCAAAAATATTAGTGTTGTTAAAACCCGGATCTTATCCGAACTAAAAGCATTTTTAGTAAATAAACAAGTGTGTGGACACTTGTGTCACAAGAAAAATTTAACAAAGAAATATTTTTGCGAATCTCGACTAGAAGTTGTGAGACTTCATATTCTTTAAAAATAAAGTTTTTAAGAAACTAAAATTATTTTTAAAGATAACGAGACTTACTAAATGTGCTAGTAAGTTACTACACATTTTTTGTAAATATTCAAGTTCATGAACTGGAGAAATTAGTGATTATTGTGGATGATTATTGTTGATAATTGTTGTTGATGATTGTTGATGATTTAAAAGAAAATAAACACATGTTTTGAAAACATGGGAAACTTCCATTTTTAGGGGAAACTCTGTCAAAATTTTTATAAATTTTGACACTTAGAAAAATATAAGTTTTTGAGAAACTTATTCCCTAAAAATGTGTTTAAAAGTATTACTAAGGTTTCCCTGATTTTTGATGATAAGAAATGATGATTTCTTCAAGAATAAAAATGGATATAAGTATGTATATTTTTGAGAGAAAAATATATATTATTTGATCACCAACTTATGTGCTAAGTGTATATAGTATGTGTTATACGTGCTAGCGAATTAAGACTTGAAATTACACTAAATACTCGTGAGGGTATAAACACAAAAATACACATACAACATACAAGATACACAAATCGGGTGCAAAGTGCAAAACACAAAAGACTTATATTTATTTTTGAGAAAATAATATAAGTAGGATACTTAGTTAAAAATATAGAATATTTTTAACACAGGAATATATACACAACAGAAAGTGACTGTACTTGTGCGACGCAAGTCTAGTGACTAACGTTAAGAAAACGCGTATAGGTTACGACGTTATTTAAGCAAATCCGGTGAAGTTTACGACGCTAGGAACGCAAAGTTGTGAGTTCATGCTCCCCCTTTTCTCTTTAACTGTTTTCAGTTTTTATAACTACGGGGGTGAAATACATGTACAAAAGTACAATATTTATAAATGGTATGATATAAATACAAGAAGTACACTTGGTGAGAACGAGAACCAAGTGTGACGAAATATAAGAATACTAGAAGTACACTTGGTGAGAACGAGAACCAAGTGTGACGAAATATAAGAATACAAGAAGTACACTTGGTGAGAACGAGAACCAAGTGTGACGAAATATAAGAATATGAGAAGCGCACTTGGTGAGAACGAGAACCAAGTATGAGGCGCTATGAGAAATGATAACAAGAAACGCGCTTGGTGAGGACGAGAACCAAGTAGGATGCGTTATGAGAAATAGTGTCACGAATAGGGTATAGAAGCACCATTAATCAACGTATACATTCAGACCGCAGAACAAAAGGTTAGATCTAACGGGTGCCTGGCAGCCACACTCCCGGTCGGGGCGAGAACCGAGGAGTGCTTTTGTGTCTCAGAATATACCAATTAAATGCCTTAGGTTTGGTGGCTTCCTATGACGTGTCACATGTTAATGGCTTTGCAACCCATTAACAATCTGATAAGTACAGAAATACTGTATTTACATAAAATTCATACCATACAAAAATTGATATATAACTTGAAGTACGTGGGGTACTCAAGAGAATTGATAAATAACTTGAAGTACGTGGGGTACTCAAGAGAATTGATAAATAACTTGAAGTACGTGGGGTACTCAAGAGAATTGATAAATAACTTGAAGTACGTGGGGTACTCAAGAGGATTGATAAATAACTTGAAGTACGTGGGGTACTCAAGAGGATTGATATATAACTTGAAGTACGTGGGGTACTCAAGAAAAGATTGAATTATACATGGGTACGTGATGTACACATGAAACTGGATTTATATATGAAAACTTGATTTACTCACAAACTATGTTTTCATACAAAGTATACAAACATGAAATACAAAACTGCATGAATTCACACCAACTTTATGTTGACGTTTTTCCAAAAACTCACATGTATTTCAGGTAACTAGGATGGATGTGCGCGTGGTTTTGCTTATGCTCGTGGATGTCGCTTATGTTATCTCTAAATAAAGTTGTAAACTTTTTAAGACAATGTTTTATGCGACTTAGCGATGTAAACGCTAACGTATGTTTTCAAATTATGGTATTTGAATGTTATTTTACGAGCATGTAGCATGTTTACTCTTCGTATGCAATGAGAACCTTTCATGATCACACCTCGTGCTTCCGCCGTAGAAAGGGGTGTGACAGATTGGTATCAGAGCTGCGATTGTAGTGAACCAGGATTCCTTCTCGAGTCTAGTCTACAATCTCTAGGATCCTTTCACGAAAACAATTTTCAAAGAGTTTTCATTGCATAAAACGTCCCGCGACATCCACTGCCTGAAACTGTCTACATGAGTCTAGAAAAGACACTACGAGACCTAGGGTGCACTTGTGTAGCACTTGTCGTTGAATAGAAATTACTTGCAATTATGTGTGATAATTAGCATGTACTAGAAGTAGAATGTCACAAGTATATGTGACTTTACCTGAAAGCGATGGCCCATCTGAAGGAAGAAATACGAGGATGAAACGAACTGTGCGGACTGTGCAAGGAGTTACGTAATTATGGATGCATACATAATTATGGAATTCAGTGCACAAGAACCACAGCAAGTCTTGTCACGTATAGATTCCCTCAGAGCAAGCCTACTAAGTACTCTGCTAGAGTAATAATTGTTTGATGTCACTTATGTGGTATATATACCTGTGAATATATATGATACTACTGTCTAGTGTGACGATATCAAACAAATGCCTAACCCTGTTGTGTTATGTTCTGTCAGAACATGGCACCCAGGAAAACTGTGAATGCTCGCAATGACGATCAACCTCCTCCTCCCCTACTGCCAAGAACTACTGAAGAGCTGAACGCTCTACTGGAGGAAAAGATCTCCGCTGCTATCGCCCACTACGAGGCGAACCGTACCCAGGACAGTGGAGGACCAAGCAACGCTAGGCGTAATGGGAATGGAGATTCATCTGGAGGCAGCACAGCTCAAGGCTGCACTTTCAAGCAGTTCTTAGACTGCAAGCCGATGAACTATGACGGCGCCGGAGGTGCAGTAGCATTTGTGCGCTGGACGGAGAAGACTGAAGCTACTATCTGCATGAGCAAGGGTACCGCGGACCAGCAAGTCACTTTTGCCACTGGGTTATTCATCGATGAAGCTCTGGCTTGGTGGAACTTGCAAGTCCAAACTTTGGGCGATAATGCCACTTATGGCCTAACCTGGGAGGAACTGAAGGAAAGAATGGGAGAGAAGTATTGCTCTCGTGCTGAACTCCAAAGTCTGGAAACGGAGTTCTGGCACTTGACCATGAAAGGTGCGGATATTAGCAGTTATACTCAAAGGTTCCACGATCTGCCAGAGTGCTTCCCTACATGGTGACTCCCGAATTCAAGCGTGTTGAACGCTACATTTGGGGACTGGCCTCAGAGTTTCGTGGCATGGTGACGTCGGCCAAACCACAAACAATCACCGAGGCTGTAACTCTGGCTGTCAGCCTTACTGAAGATTGTGTTCGAATGAAGAAGCTATCACTGAACCCAACAGAAAATGCCGAGACGCATGCTGAGTCGTCCAGTGACAAAAAGAGAAAGCATACAAGTTTGAACCAAGCAACTCGCAACAACAAGGGTTTCAGCAAGAAGCGTGACACTAATCCGCCTCAGGAGGCGAAAACCCATGCAACCAAAGCATACCAAGGCTCCATGCCTAGATGCCAAAAATGTAGGTATCATCATGATGGAGCTTGTCGCATTCCAAGGTGCGACAAATGTGGTAAATTGGGTCATCAAACAGAAGACTGTTGGGGAAAAGGAAAGAACCGAAATGGGAATGGTGCTGGTAACAAGAATGGTAACGGGAAAGGGCAAGGATGCTTCAAGTGTGGAAGCAATGATCATCTCATGAAGAACTGCCCAGAGAGAAACAACGCTCCGGCTCGAGCATTTGTGATTGGAGCAAGAGACGCACGCGAGGACCCTAACGTGGTCACCGGTACGTTTCTCATTAACAATCACTTTGCATCCATACTGTTTGACACTGGCGCCGATTATAGCTTCATGTCTGTGGAATTTAAACGCATACTCGGAATAGAATCTAGTAGATTAGAAATTCCTTATTCCATAGAACTAGCCAATGGTAAACTTGTTGAATCAGGCGAAGTTGTCAGAGACTGCACATTAGAACTTGGCGAACGAAATTTTAGCATCGACCTCTTACCTATTCAATTGGGTAGCTTCGATGTAGTAGTCGGAATGGACTGGTTGTCCAAGAACAAAGCTGAAGTTATTTGTCATGAGAAAATCATTCGCATCCCTTTAGCGAATGGTGAAACTCTCATCGTGCATGGAGAAAAACGAGACGCACCTCTTCGAATCATCAATTGTATGAAGGCACAGAAGTGCTTAAGGAAAGGATGTGTTGCTTTCCTAGCACACGTTGTAGATAAGAAGGCTGTGGAGCCAAAACTCGAAGACATTCCTGTGGTGAAGGAATTTCCTGATGTGTTCCCTGAAGATCTGCCAGGACTACCTCCGCAACGACAAGTCGAATTCCATATAGACTTGGTTCCAGGAGCCGCTCCTGTAGCCAAGGCTCCATATCGACTTGCACCATCCGAAATGCAAGAATTATCTACACAACTTCAGGAGTTGTTGGATAAAGGATTCATAAGGCCAAGCTTCTCACCCTGGGGAGCCCCAGTATTGTTCGTGAAGAAGAAGGATGGATCTCTACGGATGTGTATCGATTACAGGGAACTGAACAAGCTCACAATCAAGAATCGGTATCCGCTACCGAGGATTGATGACTTGTTTGATCAACTGCAAGGATCAAGCTACTATTCCAAGATCGACCTTCGATCTGGATACCATCAGCTGAGAATCCAAGATGAAAGTGTGCCAAAGACTGCATTCAGAACGCGCTATGGGCACTACGAATTTCTTGTGATGCCATTCGGGCTGACAAACGCACCAGCGGTCTTCATGGATCTGATGAACCGCATTTGCAAACCATATCTCGATAAATTCGTGATTGTATTTATCGATGATATCCTGATTTACTCGCGAACGAAAGAAGAACATGAGCAACATCTCAGAACCATCTTGGAGCTACTGAAGAAAGAGAAACTTTATGCAAAGTTCTCGAAATACGAATTCTGGATTCGCAAAGTACAATTTCTTGGTCACGTGGTGAATAAGAAGGGCATTCATGTAGACCCGTCCAAGATTGAAGCAATAAAGAATTGGGAAGCTCCCAAGACCCCAACTGAAGTTCGTCAATTTTTGGGCTTAGCGGGCTATTATCGGCGATTCATCGAGAATTTCTCAAAAATAGCTCAACCGCTAACGACCCTGACTCAGAAAGACAAGAAGTACGACTGGGGTCACAAACAAGAAGAAGCCTTCCAGCTACTGAAGAGCAAGCTATGCGATGCACCGATACTATCATTACCCGAAGGCACTGAAGACTTCGTGGTATACTGCGACGCCTCACGACAAGGCTTGGGTTGCGTGCTCATGCAACGCCAAAAAGTCATCGCTTATGCTTCAAGACAACTGAAGGTTCATGAGAGAAATTATACCACTCACGACCTGGAGCTGGGTGCAGTGGTATTCGCCTTGAAGATTTGGCGACATTATTTATATGGTACTCGATGTACAATCTTCACAGATCACAAAAGCTTACAACACATATTTGATCAGAAGGAATTGAATATGCGCCAGCGACGTTGGGTCGAGCTGCTGAACGATTATGACTGTGAGATTAAGTACCATCCTGGAAAGGCAAACGTTGTAGCAGACGCGTTGAGCCGAAAAGAAAGGGTTAAGACCCTAAGGGTTCGAGCATTGGAAATGACGATTCGAACGAACCTCACTGCACGCATGCGAGATGCACAACAAGAAGCTCTTAAAGAAGAGAACCGTAAAGCTGAATACCTTCGGGGTATGCTTAAATACATGGCGCCAAATGAAGAGGGAGCCTTATACTTTAAAAAGCGCATTTGGGTTCCGCTCTATGGTGGCCTACGAGAAGTCATCCTTGATGAAGCGCACAAGTCAAGATACTCGATCCACCCAGGGTCGGACAAGATGTATCAAGACTTGAAGGAATATTATTGGTGGCCGAGACTCAAAAGCGACGTTGCTGTCTATGTTGGAAAATGCCTAACCTGTGCTAAGGTTAAGGCAGAATATCAGAAACCGTCCGGCCTACTACAACGACCAGAGATTCCCGTGTGGAAATGGGAACAAATCTCGATGGACTTCATAACGAAATTACCCAGGACCCCGAGAGGGCACGATATAATATGGGTAATAGTTGATCGATTAACGAAGTCTGCGCACTTCCTACCGATCCGAGAAAAAGACAGCACTGGAAAACTTGCTGAAATATACTTAAGAGAAATTGTGGCACGTCATGGAGTGCCAATCTCAATCATTTCAGACAGAGATGGACGCTTTGTCTCAAGAATCTGGCAATCATTTCAGGAAGCCTTTGGATCTCAGTTAGATCTAAGCACGGCATTCCATCCACAAACAGACGGCCAGAGCGAACGGACTATACAAACGTTAGAAGATATGCTTCGCGCATGTGTCATGGATCTAGGCGGCAGCTGGGATACTCATCTACCTTTAGTTGAGTTTTCCTACAATAACAGTTATCATACGAGCATAAAAGCCGCGCCGTTCGAAGCTCTGTATGGCCGCAAATGCCGATCGCCCTTATGTTGGGCAGATGCCAGAGATAAACGTATGGTTGGTCCTGAACTTGTACAAGAGACAACCGACAAGATTGCGCAGATCCGAGAGCGCATTAAGGCGGCTCGAGAGCGACAAAAGAGCTACGCTGATCCAAATAGAAAGTCGGTAGATTTCAAGGTGGGAGACAAAGTGTTGTTAAAGGTCTCACCATGGAAGGGCGTAGTCAGGTTTGGAAAGCGTGGAAAGCTGAATCCACGATACATCGGACCATTCAGAATTTTGAAGAGAATTGGTACCGTGGCATACAAGTTGGAGTTACCGGAAGAACTTAATGGAGTACATGATACGTTTCATGTATCCAACCTGAAGAAGAGTCCAACACAAGAAAACATGATCATCCCGATGGATGAAGTGCATATTGACGAAGCCCTCCGATTTACAGAGCAACCCGTTGAGGTTACTGACTGGAAAGTCAACAAGACCAGGAGGAGCAGTGTGAAGCTTGTCAAAGTACGTTGGAGCTCTAAGCACGGACCCGAGTACACATGGGAACGTGAAGACCAGTTCAAGAAAAAGTATCCCCACCTATTCAAGAAGACTCCAGCGAGAGTGAGTTCAGTCTGAATTTCGGGACGAAATTCTTTTAACGGGGGGAGACTGTGACAACTGGCCCAAACCGGTAATTTCCGTACACATTAATTATTGCTTAATGACTGCAATTATGAGTTTAATTGTCAGCAATGTCTGAACACATGATTAAACAAGTGAATTCATGCATGTTGTATACTACAAAATATTGCTTTATGCATAAACGAGAGCGTTGCGTCAGAATAATAGTAAACTCACCGGTAAGACACACTGTGTCAACAGAACTGCAGAAAGCAGTCAGACAATAAAATTGGAGCCTAGGTGTAGGTCCGACAACAAGAATGCATTAAAACCCAAGAGTACATACAAGGGTTTAATATATATGCAATACGAAAGCAAAAATAAGCACTAAAAAGCACCCGAAACGCACTTTAAGTGCAGAATTTATATAATTCAGCAATAATTCAGCATTTAGACATATGAATATTTTGCAGAAATGTCGTTTTATTGTCCAGAATATTTCCCTAAGTGTTGGGAATCGATAGTGTTATAAAAAGATACTTATTAAACACTAAAAGGGTGCAATTTAGCACTTTAACTAATCGGTATGTAACCGAACAACCGGACTTTACCCGGAACATAAAAATATTGTCATTAACATAGTTGTTTTTTTTTTTTCTGAGCCAGTTAGGGTCCCCGAATACCCTAACACCCGTTATATATTACAACACACATAATACTCTAATTAAATTCCTAACTAAACTAAATATGTGCTTGACTTATTAGTTGAAATCTAACTAATAATACCCTCCCATAGATCCGATCGGTTCCCCCAAAGGGGACACACACCACAATGTTTGATTAATTTAATCTAAGTGCCTAATATCTAGTGGACATAGTGTCCAATGGGTTTTAGTAAAAAAAAAATAGTTTATAAGAAGGTTTAATGATAACATCTCATTCACTTCCACTCATCAAAAAAATTGCCTTCTTTCTCCTCTTGTTAAGATCGGCCGAAACCCAACACCCACCCACCATCACTTTCAAGTTGGTTCTTGTAATTTTACCTATACACAAGGGTGAAGGGTCACACACAAGGAGGTTCGGTGCTTACGGAATCGCAAGGACCTCTCTACGACGCTACTAACCACCCATTTCTCGTCTAGTTTCTTCCCTAGCCTCGAGCTAGTAGTAAGTGTTCTAAAACATCCTATTGATCTTGTCTAAAGTGGTTAATAAGAGATTTGTCGGATAAAAATTATGAACACTAGAGACCAAAACTAAAAGTCTACTAAAAATAATAAACATGGTGGTTAATGAATGAATGTTAGTGTAAAACTTTTGAAACTAGTTTTGTTATGATTATTTATTGTTGTGGATTGCTAGTGTTGGAATGGATCGTCATCAAACCACGCTAGATCATGTTCTTGGAACATGAACTAGCCTTATGTTAAGTCGTAAAATTATTAGATGACGAACCCTTTCAAACATAAACATGAACTTGTATAAAAATGATTTCTCTTATAAAATGGAGTTCTAAACTAGTAGATCTAAAGATCTACAAGTGGTTTTTCGGAAGAACCAAGCAAAAATATTAGTGTTGTTAAAACCCGGATCTTATCCGAACTAAAAGCATTTTTAGTAAATAAACAAGTGTGTGGACACTTGTGTCACAAGAAAAATTTAACAAAGAAATATTTTTGCGAATCTCGACTAGAAGTTGTGAGACTTCATATTCTTTAAAAATAAAGTTTTTAAGAAACTAAAATTATTTTTAAAGATAACGAGACTTACTAAATGTGCTAGTAAGTTACTACACATTTTTTGTAAATATTCAAGTTCATGAACTGGAGAAATTAGTGATTATTGTGGATGATTATTGTTGATAATTGTTGTTGATGATTGTTGATGATTTAAAAGAAAATAAACACATGTTTTGAAAACATGGGAAACCTCCATTTTTAGGGGAAACTCTGTCAAAATTTTTATAAATTTTGACACTTAGAAAAATATAAGTTTTTGAGAAACTTATTCCCTAAAAATGTGTTTAAAAGTATTACTAAGGTTTCCCTGATTTTTGATGATAAGAAATGAGGATTTCTTCAAGAATAAAAATGGATATAAGTATGTATATTTTTGAGAGAAAAATATATATTATTTGATCACCAACTTATGTGCTAAGTGTATATAGTATGTGTTATACGTGCTAGCGAATTAAGACTTGAAATTACACTAAATACTCGTGAGGGTATAAACACAAAAATACACATACAACATACAAGATACATAAATCGGGTGCAAAGTGCAAAACACAAAAGACTTATATTTATTTTTGAGAAAATAATATAAGTAGGATACTTAGTTAAAAATATAGAATATTTTTAACACAGGAATATATACACAACAGAAAGTGACTGTACTTGTGCGACGCAAGTCTAGTGACTAACGTTAAGAAAACGCGTATAGGTTACGACGTTATTTAAGCAAATCCGGTGAAGTTTACGACGCTAGGAACGCAAAGTTGTGAGTTCATGCTCCCCCTTTTCTCTTTAACTGTTTTCAGTTTTTATAACTACGGGGGTGAAATACATGTACAAAAGTACAATATTTATAAATGGTATGATATAAATACAAGAAGTACACTTGGTGAGAACGAGAACCAAGTGTGACGAAATATAAGAATACTAGAAGTACACTTGGTGAGAACGAGAACCAAGTGTGACGAAATATAAGAATACAAGAAGTACACTTGGTGAGAACGAGAACCAAGTGTGACGAAATATAAGAATATGAGAAGCGCACTTGGTGAGAACGAGAACCAAGTATGAGGCGCTATGAGAAATGATAACAAGAAACGCGCTTGGTGAGGACGAGAACCAAGTAGGATGCGTTATGAGAAATAGTGTCACGAATAGGGTATAGAAGCACCATTAATCAACGTATACATTCAGACCGCAGAACAAAAGGTTAGATCTAACGGGTGCCTGGCAGCCACACTCCCGGTCGGGGCGAGAACCGAGGAGTGCTTTTGTGTCTCAGAATATACCAATTAAATGCCTTAGGTTTGGTGGCTTCCTATGACGTGTCACATGTTAATGGCTTTGCAACCCATTAACAATCTGATAAGTACAGAAATACTGTATTTACATAAAATTCATACCATACAAAAATTGATATATAACTTGAAGTACGTGGGGTACTCAAGAGAATTGATAAATAACTTGAAGTACGTGGGGTACTCAAGAGACTTGATAAATAACTTGAAGTACGTGGGGTACTCAAGAGAATTGATAAATAACTTGAAGTACGTGGGGTACTCAAGAGGATTGATAAATAACTTGAAGTACGTGGGGTACTCAAGAGGATTGATATATAACTTGAAGTACGTGGGGTACTCAAGAAAAGATTGAATTATACATGGGTACGTGATGTACACATGAAACTGGATTTATATATGAAAACTTGATTTACTCACAAACTATGTTTTCATACAAAGTATACAAACATGAAATACAAAACTGCATGAATTCACACCAACTTTATGTTGACGTTTTTCCAAAAACTCACATGTATTTCAGGTAACTAGGATGGATGTGCGCGTGGTTTTGCTTATGCTCGTGGATGTCGCTTATGTTATCTCTAAATAAAGTTGTAAACTTTTTAAGACAATGTTTTATGCGACTTAGCGATGTAAACGCTAACGTATGTTTTCAAATTATGGTATTTGAATGTTATTTTACGAGCATGTAGCATGTTTACTCTTCGTATGCAATGAGAACCTTTCATGATCACACCTCGTGCTTCCGCCGTAGAAAGGGGTGTGACACTAAACACTCAAAAACACTCTCTAATCCTCTGAAATTTCCGGCAAGTTTGAGCAGAAAGTTTTAGTGAATCTAACTGAGTTCTAACTCACTTCATCATCTATTTATTTCTTGTTTATTCTTCTTAAAGACTTAGATAACCTCTAGGAAGGTTTTCAGAAGTTTGCTTGGGCAAACTAAGGTGAAACCTCACGATATTTGATGTCCAAAGTGCATTAAACTTTCTGTTTGTTTTTATCTTCTTGTATGTTCATATTTATGTTAATAACTTGGTGGAATCTTATGCCCACCAAGCTAACAATCAAGTCTATGATTGTGGATCTGTGTTGAGGTGAATGAGTTCAAACACTCATTATAATTCTGCTTATACATGACAAAATCAATAATGATGTAGGATCAAGATTCGATCAATACGAGTCAATCTGAGTCAAATCTGAGTTGCTAGAAAGGCGGAAACAGACTAGCAACCTTGAATCAGTGTTAGAATAGGAGTAAAAGAGCAGAAATACACTTTAAACATGTTTTCCATTGATTATAAACGTTTTCGTACGGAGAGAATTCGTCAGCACTTCGTGGCAAGATTCTCTCAAAAGTTACAAATGAAAAACACAACAGACCTATTTATAGGCCAACCAGTTCGCACGGGCTGAGCAACACCACTTCGCACGAACTGACATCCCCCAGTTCGTGCGACCTGACCCTTAAGGTCCACTTCGTGCGAACTGGCTCAATAACATACAAAACATAACTTTTAAGCCTATTACACGTACATGACACGACCTAGACTGATGACGTAGGCGATAGACATTATGTACCAACAAACCCCCCCTTGGATATTGCCGCAGTCTTCAGTCAGCCTGTCTTCTAAACTTTCTTCACAAAGACTTGAACTTCTCCTCTATTTGCTTCGGTTTCTTCAGCAATGCTTTCCTCAGGCTCCCCCTTTCGTTAAGCTTCCGTGCTTTTGGGATCAACACCTGGCTTTCCAATTACAAGCTCACCCTTGAATTAAACTCGGCTATCGGGATCGTAATCTGGAACTTCCATCTGCAAATCTCAAACATTTATGAGAAAAATCATTTTGAATGTCCAGGATTGATGACCTGGCTCTTTCAACATACTATAAAGATTTGACGATATTAAGAATCCAATAACTAAACTTAACTCTTTACAATCAGATTTTACCAATTTGAGCATCCAAATCCCTCACAGTCAATCATCCAAGTTCAACTTAATGACCTTGGAGACTTCACAAACTGTTTTTGATTTTTGAATTTTTTAACCTTTTGACTAACACACTGTAACACCCCAAAACCCGAATGTTTATATTCGTTAAATGTTATGATATGGCACATCAAGAAATAAATAACTAGGTTATTTATCCTAGTTAAAAGTATGGTATAAACAATTAGAGAATGTCAGATGTGCCAATTATAAATAAGAGATAGAACATGAGGGACTAAGATTGCCAAAATTGAATAGGAGTTTAATTAAAAACAAGAATCTCACACACAATGGGTGTGTGTGTGTGCGTGAGATCGAGCAGGAGGAAGAAAGAATGGGTGTAAACCCTAGTTCACAAGAAAGCTTCAAATTGACAAGGAGATTAGTCTCAAATCTGATGCATGAACTCGTTTTCTTGATAATCTAGCCCTAGCAAACATGTGGTAAGTTGTAATTTAAGATTTGATGATATTGTAGGAAGTGGGTTATGATCAATCCACGAAATTGTATGAAATTAAGCATGATTATGTGTTAACATCATCATAGGGAAGATGTGTTATGCATAATTTTGACTAATTTGATGTTTAAGGATGTAAACCCACTAGTTAGGTGATTAAGATGACATGGGTGTTCATCATGTCCAATTCTGTTAAATATTCATGAATTATGTTGTGTTATGATGAATTATTGTTAGAAGAATTGAAAGAAATATGGTGTTGATATGTTTGATGTTTATGTGTTAATGGTACTTGTTGATTAGTAAGAAGATTTGATGAAATTTGAATGAACTTGGATGATTATGCATAAACTAGTTGTACATGGTGCCTAGGAAGTAGTACGCACACCACGTGTTTGATAAAATGTCCAAATGACAATAATATGTGAAGGTTATGTTATGATGATGTCGAGTATGCTATGTGCTTTTTTGAATCGAACTAATGAAATACATATGTGAGATATGAATAATCATGTATGCTAATAAGGATGTAAATGTAATGACATGAAAGTATAGGAATCATGTCAAGATGGATGGGAGCGTGGAAGGCTAACGGGACAAGAAGACTCAAGTAAGAGAATGCAAATACGGACGCATAAGGTAAGTGAACTCCGAACTTACCCTTTTGTTTGGTAATGTATTTATGATATACGGTAGTTTGTTTAATGTAATGTAAGAAGATATGAATCGATGTTGTTACGAAGGTATGTTTTAGTGGTAATGAGTCGGAAGTGGTTAAGAGAGAGATTTGATTAAGTTTGGGTAAGAAAGAGAACTTACATAATGAATTATGCATAAAGATAAATTAAGGAGTTATACATGTAGGATGTAAATTGTAAGTACGTGTATGAATAGAAAGTGAATACATGCTTGAGTGGGTATTTAATTATATGCTTGAATGAATAAGATGAGTTATGTGTATTCGAGAATATGTTCATATAAAGGGAAGCTAATGATACTAACCGTGTTTCTATTGAGAACTAATGTGAAGTATAGGCATCTTAACAATGGAAGTGAAGGTTGACTCCGCTATCCGATGCGAGTGATCGAATGGATGGATGAAAGGGCTAGTATAAGAGAAAGCATGATATGTTGACGCCTTATTATACATGTGTTAAGATTTGTATTATGTCACCGGTTGCTAATGATGTAATTGAATGTGGTGACTGCAGGTTTACAGGTTTATGGATGTTTCATCAAGAAGTGTACGCGGTTGAAGATCGAGTCAACGCATGGATTGTACGTGGGTGTGAATGTGGTCACTTAATTTTATATAAGTATGTTAGTTTTTGAATAATTTAAAAAAAGGGATTAAGGTATTTAAGTGAAAGAATGAATATAATGAAAGAAATTTTAAATATGCATTTTCCACTGCGTGATATTTGGTAAAAACGTGTTAGGGCGTTACACACACTCAGTTAACCAAGTCCAAATTAATGACCCTAGTCAACTTTTTAGCCTGCCAAGTCTAAGTTAATGACCTTGGCTGACCAAATTATGATCTCGCTGACAATTTTGAAACAAATTAAGTTCAAATTAATGAACTGTTAAACATTTTGAGCAATTACCAACACATTTCTCAAAATTTTCTCAACCAACCCAAATGATCCAACAGCACTGTGAGACTTTGATCATCAGATCCCCAACGTCTGTTGTCAAAAATAAGATGAAATATCAAATCTTTTTGGATTTTACAACAATTTGCTAAACAAACAGGAAATCTTTTTGGATTTAAGAAACAAGAAACTGTACAAACATATTTACAAACATCTTTTTGTAAGTTTGTGTAAGAGGATCATATCAGTTTTTGAGACATATCACCAACACCGTTGATCTTGATTTAACTTTAAGTCTTAAACAAATTCACTTCTGATTGTCAGTATTGTTGTCCACTTAAACTTCTACACAAGTTTCAATTGGTTCAAGATACGAGATTAGATGTTTTAAGGACTGAACTTATTCGCGTGTCCCACCTCAGAATATACTCTCTTATCCAGACTTCTATATTCAGTCTTACAGGTGAGTGCACACTAATGATATCTGTAAGGGGTTAAATGCGAGGCCATGAGAGCTCAGCCTATTGCTTCCACAAAATCAGAGAGATGATGGCTCGACTTTAGGTGGGTCCCCTTTGGGGATCTTCTTTTTAACAGCACATGATTAGCATTTTTCAATGTTTCATCATTTTTTATGCTGAGGGCGAGCTTTAATTATAAAGCAGTGCAAAGTATTATACGAGGACTAGGCTATTACTCTCGCAAAATCAGAAGTCCTGGTATAATACCCCGGATATCATCACGTACAAAGACCTAGTATGTCAGAAATAGAGCCTTTCAAACAAGATTTCGGGGGTTACCCATATATCCGAGATATGTTCCCCACGAAATAAGCAGTTATTCGTTATGTTTATATCTCGAACTCAATCTACTAATTGTGCGAAGCCTACTGGCACATCATTAGTGAGACTTGTTTAAAAACATTTTGACTTTTCATTTCTTTAGCATGTTGTGATAGTCCACTGATGTACTATCATTTCCTCTTTTTCACGACACAACTCATTTTTAACTTTTTCAATGTTTTTGTATTTATGAAATTTTATCATGTTTTTTATTTTCTATAAACTTTCTCCCCCTAAAATCAAAAACATATTTTTATGATTTTGGTTTTATCAAAAGCAGTAAAGGAACTGTACAGAAAACATGACAACTAGACGCAGATCACTTCTGATCGCCGTCCTCCTCAGCTTCTCATTCTCTGTTTAGCTCACATGCACCCCCATGATTTACAAACCACTTGATTATAACACTTTGAAACAATTTTTCAATCTAGTTTTATCTTGTGTTTGTTCAGCCGTGAGGGTTTCGGCGTATTCACTTTAAAATTTCAAATTTTTAACAATTCAAACCAATCACTTCCTGTTTTAAACCACAGACACATAATTTTCTTCTCATGTGCCAAGCTGTTCTGCTATTCATGCTGAACTTGAATTAACCTCTGAACACCTGCATAAGCATAAGAATTTGATTAGATTTGAATTTGAACCCAATATGTCGTTGTTGCAACTCTCATGTCTAGTATATAGTTATCGTTTTCACGAGGAACTCGCATCAACACCATTTCTTCAGGTATCTTAAACCCTGGTTTAAGAATCAGACATTCATCCATTGAAAAATAAACAGTAAATGAGTTATCACAAATCTGAGAGATGCTCAACAGATTGTCTTCCAACTCAGCAATGTAGTTCACTTTTTCAAATGAGACGACCCCGTTTGTGAGTATTCCTTCTCCGATAATTCTTCCACCTTGAGTTCCAGCAAACTTGACATAACCTCCATTGATTGATTTGACGTCATATAGCAGTGCTAACATCCCTGTCATGTGCCGTGAGGCGCCGCTATCCATTATCCACTTAGAAATGATAGACCTTGGAAGCCCCTACACATATCACAAAACATTTACTTAAACAACGATACCCAAGATTTTTCAACATTTGGTATACTACCAAAAACAATATCATGAGCTACTTTGTCAAGTTTTGGAATGTTAAAAACAACATTTGGGACATCAGGTTCTGGTTTTGATTTTAGAGTTCCCTCCTTGATAGGTGGAAATTCTTCAATCAACTTTTCTAACTCAAACTCTCTCATTGTTGGTTGCAAAAATTTTTGGTTCAGATTTTAAAACCTTTTCCATTTTCTTTTCCTCAAAAGAACGTTTAGGTTTCTCCACCCATGATTGACTTTGGGAAGTCTTTGTTTTAGGATAAACCTTTGAAGTCTTTTGTGATTTTGAAGATTCACCAATTTCAAAAGTTGATTTTGGTTTATCTTCTGACTTCAATGATTCACCGCGTTTCAGAATACGCACGGGGGATACCATAGGTGATTTTCCCTTTTCATCCTTTGAAATCTTTGGTTTTGGTTTTTGAAAAACTGGTTTTATTATCTTTTTGACACATTGTTTTGCCATGTGACCAATTTCATTGCAGCGATAACAGATTCTTTTGTCATATTCAACAAAAGTGGATCTGTTGGTCTCATCTCTTATCTTTTTGGCCGCAATAAAATCGTCAACTGCTTGCTTGCTAAAGATATAATCCTTTTTGACTTCTGTGTTATTACCAGCGATAAACACATCACTCAATTTTTCTTTTGGCTTAACTTCTTTCTTAGCCATTTTCTTCTCAAAACCAACACCTTTATTTTTGAAATTATTGCCATGTCTCTTGTTACCATTGTTACCCACCCATTCATTCTTCTTTCCCGGGTTGTTTGTCGGTTGTTGTTTAACAAAAGAATTTTTCGGTTTTGAAAGAAACGAATTGTTGTTAACTTCTGAGATATCAATTTCCACGAGTTTGAAAACTTTTTCAACATTTTCCAGTTTTGCATTCTGAATCGGGTACTCAAAATCAGTATACAGTTTGTCAGTTCCTGTCATCATATAAACCACAATGATCGAATCATCATCCAAAACTTTATCTGATTTTGGAATAAACTTATCAAGAAAGTTTCCGTCATCTTCAGTGTCAGACGAAGAGAATTTGACATCTATATTTTCCGGTAACTCTTTCTCCTCTATTCTCAATTTGAGATTCAATGCCTCTTCCACCCCGTCTGGATATTTCTGAGTATAAGGATTCCACATTGGGGGTGGAACATTGTTGAAAGCTGGTTTAACATCAGGTTGTTGAGGAACGATCTGATCAATCACATATGAAGATGAAAGATACCTGATTAACTTTTTGTCGACTCTTTCTGTCTCAATGCGCATCAGTTCAAGTTCCTTCTTTAAAGATGCGATTTTGTCCAAATGAATGTTAATCGACATTTGTTTATCCATGACCGTAGCTTTGAGCAGATTAACAATTTTATCATTTTCTATACTCTCATTTTGAATCATTTTGATTGATCGTGACAGAGTGTCATAAGCTTCTTTAACATCATTAAAATCAAATTTTAATTTGTCGTGAATCTTTTTCAATTCTTGAAACTGTTTGTCTTTTTCAAGACAATCCATGCATGGTTTTAAACAGTTTTTGCATGGCGTTTCAGGAACTGGATCAACTTTTTCAAAAATATTTTCTTGTTTATCATTTTTAATATCCGATTTACCAAACCCTCCGGACTCAAACTCAGATTTCTCTCCGGATTCGGACTCCACATTTTCTGATTTGTCATCTGACTCGAACTTCCCATTTGACTCCATTTCAACTGACACTGACTCTTGAGTTGCATCTTCAGTCTCATTGTTATCAGAAGGTGTTTTAGTTTGTTCTACCTCTTGCAGCTTGATCATAAGAGCTTTGTCTGCTATTTCTTTCAAAGTCTCTTCATTCATTTCCTTTGAGACATCAATGATCTCTTGAACCGGTGTTTTCTCAGCTGCGTACTATGAGCAAAAACCCGTAGTCGGTTCTCCAAAGAAACCTGCAAAAGAATCAAACACATGAGCTGGCATTATAGATTTGAATGAATTAACAATAATCTCCTATTCAGACTGATAATAGTAGACCGCTGCTACTGCCTCTTCGAGTTCTACAAAACTTTCTTCAGTCATCACTTCACTGACTTCTTCAAATTCAGGAACTTCAGTAATTTCAGCCATCATTGCAAGACCACTTTCGGGAATGTATTTATCCCAACTGAAGCCTTCTGGAAGCTTTTCATCATCTTGATTCACCAAAAGAGCTTTTTCTGTTTGTTTGGATGGACTGTTCTCGATTGAGGCCTTGGATTAAATGGTGTTTGACTATTTTTATGATATATGGCCTGTCGGTAATAATCATTGGCAAATGGATTCTGGTGATTGTTAACTTCTCTGTTCGGACATTCGCGTTTGAAGTGTCCCTTTTCTTTACACTTGAAGCAGGTCACCTTTGATTTGTCGAATCCGAGTTTACAATCAGGACCTAAGAGACTATTTCTTCCCGTAATTTCCATGAACCTCTGAGCTCTTCTCACAAGACTCACCATACCCCATTTGATGTCAATGAGTTCTAGTTCCTCTGGATCAATTTGATCGTAGTCTTTTTTAGTCATCTCTGAATTACCAATTCGTCCGGCTACTAGACTCTCGTAAGACTCAAGTACGGAAGCTAGAAGTGCTATATGCTGCTTTGCGGCTGTCTCGGTAAAATCTTGACCGTTTTTGATGTTAACAGCAATGTTGCACAGTATCCCATGACTATAATTCTGATTGTTCGAACTTGACGAACTCTGAAAAGACGCCTGTTCTTGAAAATTCTGAACCTTAGGATTCGGTTCGTAATTTGGAAATGGTGAAAAATTGTTGTTAGACGTGTTTTGAGATACTCCTGATGAAGAATCTACACTGAATGCCGTTTGAATTTTTGGACTTGGAGTAGATGTGGCAGATGAGCTTCCTTGTAGTAAAGCTGAACGTCTTGCTGTACGTTTGCAGATTTCATTTTACTCATCTTCCGCATTTCAAGCTCTCGAGCTTCAATTCTCTCAATGAACGTACTCAAATTGAAACCAATGTATTCCAAGTTGTTCTTCAAAACCATTAAGAACGTACCCCACACTTCTTGTGGTAATGCGTCAGTCAACTTATCAACCAACTCTTCGTCTGTTTTATCTATACTCAAATGCTTCAACTCCACTACCAAGTAGGATCGAGATTCGATCAATACGAGTCAATCTGAGTCAAATCTGAGTTGCTAGAAAGGCGGAAATAGACTAGCAACCTTGAATCAGTGTTCGAATAGGAGTAGAAGAGCAGAAATACACTTTAAACACGTTTTCCATTGATTATAAACATTTTCGTACGGAGAGATTTCGTCAGCACTTCATGGCAAGATTCTCTCAAAAGTTACAAATGAAAAACACAACAGACCTATTTATAGGCCAACCAGTTCGCACAGGCTAAGCAACACCACTTCGCACGAACTGATATCCCCCAGTTCATGGGACCTGACCCTTAAGGTCCACTTCGTGCGAACTGGCTCAATAACATACAAAACATAACTTTTAAGCCTATTACACGTACATGACACGACCTAGACTGATGACGTAGGCGATAGACATTATGTACCAACAAATGAAAACAAGCACAAGTCATCATCTTACATATGATGAACTTGTGACTTGTGACGCGTGAACAAATGGAAGCTTTGGCTTTCCAAACTAAGTTCCCCTCTTTCATTTGAAGCTCGTGTATGAACACTCAAAGTGACTTACTAGAATCAAAGTACCTTAGCCCCGTCTAGCCCTCCTCACTTAGTTAATTCTTTTCATGATGTGTTGGCACAACGGGTTGTAGAGTACTTGGTCACTTGAGCTTATGTTAGATAGGTTTATTTCTTGTTATTCATGACCCTTCGAACCATCCTTGTGATGGTTTGTGTAGTGGTGAATCATATAATGAGGTTTTCACCTCCATTCTTGACATACATGATGCTCCATGATAATCTATGATTGGACTTAGTTTTAGGATGTTATTATCACTATATAAACTATGCGTATCTATATAAAACATGGCTGAATTTGTGATGATAATCAAGTTGTGATTATTCGTCATAAACTTAGGCTAATATATCTAAGATTCTAAGTTACTTGTTATGATTCTAATGGGCAATTTGGGACCCATGAAACCACATAAACATAGTGTCATAAAAAAGCACTTAGAATTAGATATTACTTTCGTATACATACTTTTGTTAATTTAAATTCCAAGTCTGAATCTTCCATTCCAATTCCATAAACTTACACACCTTCATTTCCCCATGTAGGGTGACTTGGTGATTTCAACCTCAAACATGCAACTCTTCACGGGATTATCAAGTTTGAAGCTTGCAAAACCGTGAGTACACTTGACCCATTTTCATTTTACACATTTTTGGGTGCAACATGTTAGTCTATTAAGTTCACAAACACGACATACTTTATGCAATGAACAAAACAATCCAAATAAATGTATACTTATTTGTTATACTTTATTCGTATTATTGGGTGATTCTTATGTGATTATCATGTCAATAACTCCGTACAAGCCTCCATTTAACATGTATAGCGATATAGGAGTAACGCACCACCCGTGAACGAGAGGTCATGTTAAATTTAATTCATGCGGTAATCAGAGGGTTGACTTGAATATTCATGCCATTGATATGTTAATCTGGATAACTTAGGTTGCCATGTGGATTCGTTTTAAACTTTTTTTTATACTTATGTTATATACTTAAACTTGTGTACTCGCCAATGCTTTTGTGTTGAACTATACTTTTAACATGTTGCAGGTTGATGATGATGATTATGATGAGATCTAGTAGGGACGACCTTAGAAACTCATAACAAAATACTAGAATTGTTATCTCATTTTTGTTGAACTTGTCGTACTTTGTCTTTCTATGTTGTAATTTGAATTTCCTATGATGTACTTGACAATTATTATTATGAAATGAAAGCGGTTTTGAATTTCACTATTGTAACATAATTTTGTGAAGTCTTTGAGCAATCTCGTTCGTCTCACTCCGATGTTTCCGCCATCGGTTGGGGTGTGACAGATTGGTATCAGAGCCATAACTATAGGGAATTAGGTAGAATTGCCATGTTCGACCTAGTCTATAGTAGGTACCATGTTTGACCATTCTTGCTACTTGTTTAAAATGCTTATTCTTCCTATTTGCTTCTGTCTACTTCTTTTGTCTTAATACTTACAATATGTCTTTCCTAAGACATTTACACAATACACTTTTGAAGACTTGAAGACATTCGTAATACAAACGCGACGAGTTCACCAAAATAGGTGTGAAACCCATAATTTAGTGAACGACTCTCACTCCGCTTATTCTATTTCTGCATGAAATTACACCATCAAGTTAGGAGTGAAATCCACACCTTGATGATAAATTTCCAATTCAAATTCTAGTGGACCCTCGTCAAAGTGTCGAAATTAAATTTTTGACTCGACGAGTACCAACCACACTTAGGGTAAATCGCCAACTTAGGTGTGAAACCCACATCTTGACGACTAGTCCCATTCCTCGATTTTCAATCCCGCCAAAGTTTCGATTGTTTCAATCGATTAGGGATGTGTAGTAACTGGAAGGGTAAGATACCATTAATCGCTTCTCGACGAGAGTATCTTACCTATAGGCCAAAGCACGTTTCCCTAATTTGAAAGTACTTTTGATTCACTTTAGAATAGTCGACGTTTCTAAACCCGAAACAATCCAATGTTTTATTGAGCCTCTCTTTTATGCTATCTCAATTTATATGTGATTTTATACTTGATACCTCATTCATTTCAAAACCAATGCATGATTCGCATGACCCTCGCAATAAAAAAACAATAAGAATCTCGTGAATAAACTAAATTTATGCTCTTTTATGCAACCATACGTTATTATACTTATGAATACTTGTTGAATACATGCGATTTATGTGAATCATACGTAAATACATACACGCTTATACATGCTAAACTTATTTTACATTATGATCAATTCTTATCCTTTACTTCTCTTTCGATTCTTTAGATGTCTTCCCACAGTCTGTTCAAGAAAACCAAGTCCAAGAAGGGTTCCAACTCCAACTCTGACATCGTTAGCAAGATCCAACCCAACCCTGACTCACCCCATGCCTCCGTCGACTCAAAGGTGGAAACACCTAAGGCGACGTTCTTGTTTAAACAGTTTATGGCCTGTAAACCCATTGAGTTCACTGGCAAAGATGGTGCCACCCCCTGCTGACATGGTTCGATGCTATCGAACTAACTTTCCTCCAAAGCGGTTGTCCTGACAACCTACGAACTCTGAACACTACAGGGGTATTCCGTTCGAGAGCTCTCGAATGGTGGACCTCTGAGCGTAATATGCGAGGAAACGACGCAGCCCATGCCTTGATCTGGGCTAAATTGAAGAAACTTATGATGGATGAGTTATGTCTTCCCACAAACTTAGGAAACTGGAACATGAGTTCTAGAATCTAAAGCAAGTCGGGAATGACAACGATGGTCTCACCACTCGCTTCAAACAGCTTAGTATCATATGCCCTAGCCAAGTCGTTTCTGTCGACAAAGCCATTACCAAATATATCCACTGTCTCCCTACCTCGATCATGAACCTCGTGGAGTCTGCTTCACCAAAGACTCTCGAGGATACTTTTCGTTTGGCAGCTCGCCTTAATAACAACTGTGTCATTCGTGGAGTTTCTGAAAAGACACCATCGAAGAGCGCACACCAAGCTACCACCAACACCACCACCGTTGAACCATCACCCAAACCATCATCCTCAAAAGGGAAAGGCAAGAAGTGGAAGGCTTCGAGCCAAAACTGTGCGGTTGTTACTCTGCAAAATCCCAAGCCTTTGCAATCAGTTCCCGCTGCCTCAAACACCGAACCACAAAGACGAGCCTACATTGGGACTCATCCTCAGTGTACCACCTGTTTCTATCACCACCCTACACCCGCCGTAAATGCGCGACTTGTCATAGGTTTGGGCATTTTACTGACTGATGCCGTAATGGTCCATAACCACAAGGCAATCAAAACCACGCCATGGTGGCCCAAAACCCCGCCCCCAATCAAGCGCAACCCCAAGCCAACAATGGTAGAGTGTGTTACAAATGTGGCGATCCGAACCACCTTGCTAATGCTTGCACTCAGCGCAGTAACAACAACCAGTAGCAGCAACATCAGCAATAGCAGCAACAACAGCCTCAACAGCAAGCTCGAGGCAGAGCCTTCGTTATCACCGCCACTCAGGCGCAGAACGCTAACGACGTCATAAATGGTACGTTTCTCGTCAACCATGTCTATGCTTCTTGTCATTTTGATACTAGCGCAGATAAGAGTTTTGTATCTATTGAATTCGAACCTATGATTAAGTGGAAATGCTCTAAGTTACCAATATTATTCGTTGTCGAAGTCACAAATGATAAATCTGTCACTGTCGATTCTGTCCTCTCTAAGTTTTCTTTGAATCTCAACGATAATAGGTTTTTGATTGACCTCATACCTATACAAATGGGTAGTTTTGACGTCATAGTAGGTATGGACTAACTTAGGAAAGTTCGTACTGCAGTTGTTTGTTCCGACAAATTCATTCGACTTCCTCTTCCTAACGGTGATTCCTTGCACGTCTATGGCTAGAAACCTTCTGAAGGTCTCAAGCTTATGTCGTGTACTCAAGCGAACAAACACTTGCTTAAGGGTTCCTTCGCCTTTCTTGCCCATGTTGTGGAAAAGAAGGATAAGGGCTCGAGCATGAGTGATGTTCCTGTTGTTTGTAACTTTCTCGACGTTTTTCTTGATGATCTTCTTGGTCCGACTCCTGCTCGTTCTATTGACTTTTGCATCGATTTAGTGCCTGGCGCTACACCTGTCGCTAAGTTTCCTTATCGCTTAGCACCCTCAGAAATGCAAGAGCTATCGAGTGTGAGGACCGGGAGTTCAGTTAGTCGAACGCGCTCAGACCGGATTAGCAACTACAGCCTCGTGCGGAATCCAAGAATGTAGTAGGAGTGAGAGAAACAACGTAGACACCGTTTAAGATCATTCTCATTGATGATAAAAACTATTACAAGATCCAGAGAGAATTCGACAGGGCTTCGCCTTAGGTACCAAGAGATCAGTACCAAATGAGGAACCAGGCACACCTATTTATAGGCACAGCTCATCCGAGAGAAACACTATATTGCCCATCCGTCTGGATGGGGTTGTCCATCCGTCTGGATGGACTCTGTTGGTCCCAATTGGACTTAAAAACTTCTTTTCACGTAATACGGCAAGTGATTTCAACAAATATGAAAATATTGTGCGAAATAGAAATCAGACTTTCAAGAAACAAGACCTACAGAATTTTCAAGTTTATATCACTTTGAAACAAAATGGTTTACAAGGTGATTGTGAGGTTATTATCTATTACAAACGAATACTTGTATAATTCTGAGCTGAAAGGATAATGGATTTTTGGTGGGATGTATTGAATGCTTGGCTTAACTCATTGTCCTTTACTTGGTGAACTTTCTATTTATAGAAAGCCCAAGGGCATGAATAAACATTTGTTTATTCATGCATATGTCTTGCAAGAAGTAGCTTCTTGACATATTCATTGAATCCAATTATCAAGTTGCCTTAGTCATCATGAGATCCAATAATGTCAAGTTGCTTCGGTTATTGTGGCAATGTAGAACTCATTTAGACAAGTGGGGTTTTATCAGAATTTCTGATAACCACTTCATCATAAATTCTGGTGAACAAATCATCAGAAAATCTGATGATCAGATTCGCCAGAAACTGATGATATTTCATCAGAAATATTATCAGATCCATCAGAATGGATTTTTCTGATAATCTTCTTTTGTTCTTGATCAGCTTCTGATTCTTTGAAGTAGAAGTTGTTCTTTTTAGTTGTCCTATCCAGTTCCTTCTTGTTGTTTGATCTTCAGGACTTTATCTTCTTCATAGATCAAGCTGAATTGGTTTTTCTTCAATACTTACAAATAAAGTTTCCTAACAGTTTCCCCCTAAGTATTGTAAGAAAAACAACTATCTATATCAAACATAATCAAACTTCAACCAGACCTTAAAAACAGAATTCAAACAACCAAATTCAGAAAAAGGAAACAAAATCCAACCAACCAAGTTCAAAACAAATAGAAAAAAATATTGTTTTCAAAACATAATATAAGTTCATGAATTTATCAATTGATCATCAGCCCACTTTTGAACTTGTCTCCTTGCTTCAACCTTTTCTTGTAATCAATCATCTTGTTAGTTGCTTTGTGAAGATCTTTGTACCAACCTCTTGCTTCTTCCACCTTTCAATGATATCTTCAATTGCCATCCTTAGTTGTTTATCATTCTTCCCTTTCTTCTTGAGCTGCTCATGTTTCTCATTTATACAGTTCTTGATATAGTTCAGAGTCTGATTTGAATACCTGTTTATTTCACTGATTCTGAACAGAGCTTTCTCATCATGAGCATCTTTGAAAACCACTGACATTTCTGGTTTGTCAAAGATAGCTCCAGTTCTTTCTTTGGAGAGTGGAATTTCAGCTGGAATGGTGTTTTCAGGAGGAGGTGTTAGTACTTTGCTGCTATACTTAAAGTTAATGCATAAGTCAAAGTCTGCCAGTGCAGCTCTTTGATATATCTTCATTCCTGCATCTTTGATACTTTCAAGGGCTCTTCTGATCTGTACTGTGTTGCCTTTTTCTTTATCAATGAGCTGTTTCAATTTTATTAGGTTCAGTGGATGAATATCATCAGCCAGATCTCCATCAGTAACAGTTGATGGAGTTCCATCTTCCCTGACCAAAGTATATTTATTCTGTCCATAAGTACCTATGACCCTTCCTTGAATACTCACATTGCTAATCTTCTCAATAGTAACCCCCAGATTTGTAATAGGATTGTGCTAGAGTTTCCAACTTCTCCCATTTCTGAGTTCAATGATTCTTGAGCTTACTGGAGAGAGTGGCCTTTCCTGTTTATCTTCATTATTATTCCGGTAGTAGTGCTTCAAGTGTTCTTCAGGGTACATCATTGTATGTAGATCAGCTTTCAGGAGTGTGAATTCTTTAGGCTTTCCATCTGGACCTTCTCTGATCACTGTTCTTGGTCTTTTTGAGGATGTCACTTCATCTTCTCTTTTTGTTTTCTCTGTTTCATGAAACTGTTTGCTTAATTCTGTTTCACCAGTGAGAGCTATGGAAGATGATTCAACTGGAATTGCTTCTTGTTTTGGCACCTTTAATTTGTCTGTTTGTGGTATATTTGATGGAGGACCCATGAGTAATTTTGGCACATTTGGAGGAGGACTGTCACACCCCCAAAATACCACATGCGGAAACACCGCAGGACGTGTGACATACCACGATCCAAGCCACCAATCACATTGAACCAATAATAAATAATTAAATAAAACATTCGATTTATTTCAAAATATAAATCCAAGTCATAAGTTATAACCAAAGTAAACGTTCAGCGGAAGCATATAGTAATAGTTAATCAACTGTTTCAAAACAAGTCTTCAAAAACCAATGTAACAAGTATCCAAGAGTCTCGATCCATGACCACTCCAGCGCTCCCAGATAGCAAGTCCATAATCAAGAATCTAACGACCTGCAAGCATGCAGACAAGTGTGTCAGACGACGCTGGTGAGTTCAAAGTTTGTTTAATACGTTTTAGTTACCAGATATGTGAATAAAACATTTCGATGATTTGATGTTGTAATAACTCGTTTACCGCTGATGGCTTACAGTTTGTTTGCCTAAACCACATTGCCTCTATCAAAGCAATGGTCAAGACTGGTATCATTAGTTCACTCCCGACCTCCCCAGTACGGTGTGAGGTTGCCAAACCTAAATTGTGCTATTAACTAATATCCCGTTGCCTCCCCGACAATAATCGGTAGAAGGGACTTGATTGATAGATATGCGAGTATTAACAAACATCCCAATAACCCGACATTCCTCCCCGGAACGTTTACCAGATGTCCCTCCCCGGGACGCATGCTTGGAAAAAGAGCAGTGAACTCACCTTGGTTTGCTCGGTATGACTAGTTACTCGTTTACAGTTGGTCAACCAAATCCTAATATGGCTATCGATGACAGTCAGTTTCGTTAACATGAAATGCAAATTGTAACGCATAATACACGAGTGACATACACACATCAACGTACAAGTTGTAACAATTGATCATGAAATCCAATAATCCATATCATACAAACACAGCATCATATGACAGATGTTTGAGTCTCATATCAGTTCATTTACATGTCCACATTAGTCTCATACCAGTTCATTTACATGATACCATAGTTCATCGATTAATAATATCACTAACCATCACAAATATACAGCATAACTAAGTTAATCTCATATACCCTTACATGAACATCTAGCAATCGTTACAAGCCACCACGACTCAACCATATACAAAACACATACTACACAGACATTAACAGCCATCATGTCAAACGAGTTAACCACCCTAGTACTATATCCAATTTAATACATCGATAACAGGATAATACACCAAATCTAGTTTCATTTAACACTATACACATCATACACCACATAACTATTCTGACCATGCATCCTCGACAACAGTCACAGGTGACGAAACACCTGTTTTTCGTCGGGATTACACGTGGCAAAACATCTATGTTTCATCGACAAGAGGGTGTGAAGAAACACTATGTTTCGTCGGCAAAAGCGGTGGCGAAACACCAAAGTGTTTCGTCGGGTTAGCTCTTTCACCGGAGCTCTGATCTTTCACTGGGGTTATCCTCTGTCGCACAACAGTTACAGTTTTCCCAATCCAGTAATCACATTCAGTAATCCAATCAAACCATATAATTCCGTCAGTTATCGTTCATGATCAAGCAGTTTCATATTAACAACACAATCAACAATACTTTTATGATTAGCTATAATCCCAAACATCCTTTAACAGTTTCGCGTACAACCTAACTTAGTTAATATGACTAATCCTAGTAGTTGTTGATGATTCCTTGAACCCTAATCATCGACTAACAGTTACATTACAATCTCTAACATCAGTCATCGATCCTAACACATGGATCACAGTTTTCATGCATTCCAATATCATTTAACATATTAAACCCTAATTTACACGAACATCACACAGACATATGTTAATCTGTTAATCAAGTTCACAACTAAACAAGAACAAGCAAGTAAGAAATAACACAAATGCGAATCTACTAACCAAGAGGTTCGACTGAAGGAGATGATGTCTTGATGGGGGTTTACTGCCGTCGCTTGTTTAGAGGAGTATAGGGTTTGCGACTGATCAGTTTTTGAGACATATACACGTATATATTCTAATGGATTGGGTTGGGCCTGAATACGGAAATGGGCCGCTAACTGTTCTTTGCCGAAACATCTGGTCGACAAAATACATGGGGCGACGAAACATATCTTTCGTCGAAGAGTGTTGTGGCAAAAGACTTCTCTTTCATTGAAGAGGAGGTGAGGTGACGAATGAACATAAACATTCAATCAATTAACTATCAAATACCACACAACTACACATGCCATACTATAGAACAAAATGTTAAAACAAAATTACAAACAAGTGAAGCATAGACAGGGATCTTGGATTCTCGGGTTGTCACATCATCCCCAACTTGAAAGAAATTTCCTCCCGAAATTTGATAAGCAATCCAAAATAGTACGGTGTTAGATCAGGATAACTGTGGATTTACCCAGGTGCCACATCATCCCCAACTTGAAAGGGAATTTCGTCCTGAAATTCGTCAATGATATCAGAAGTTAATACAATCGTTTGAACAACTGAGGATGCTAGAGCTTACTCCGATCATCGTGTTCCCACGTGGACCCCGATCCACGTCTTGAGTCCCAACGCACTCTCATGATTGGAATTCAACCATGCTAACGAATCTTGATGTCCTGGTCCATGGTTTTAGTAGATTCCTCAACCACTGCAACTTGTTTAATGAAGCTATCACAGATGTTCCCTCGGACAACCACTTCTATAGATTTGAGACATAACGACATCGCGAACGTTACCTAATTCGTCCGGTAACTCGAGTTTGTGATCCATGTCACCGATTCGTTCCAGAAATCCAAATGTCCCGACGTATCGTAAACTAGGCTTGCAACGTTTTCCCATGGTGTACCGCACCCTCCCAGGGTGAGACTTTTGATCATGACTCGTTCACCTATAGCGAAATCCCAGTGTTCCCTAAGCTTATCAGCTTTCCTGACGGTCACGCATTGTCGTCAAACAATTTTCGATCTAAATCATCTTCCCAAGAGTTTCAAGTACAAGTCCTGAACCTGCTATTACGTTGTCACCCACGTTAGCCCAATCAGGATGGCATTATCGTCCACGCAATGCCTCAAACAGGGCTGTCTAAATACTAGAATGGTATCTGTTGTAGCACAACTCAACCAAAGGTAAATGTCCTTTTAACGCCTTCTAAAGTCAATCACTTCTATGCTCGCTGCATGTCTTCGGGTGCTAGGATGGCTCGTTTACTCAGACCGCTTGTCCTACGGTGATAAGCGATGCTCATGTCTAGACGTGAGTCGAGGGTGTTGTGTTTTGCCTGCCATAAATCAGATATAGCTCAAAATCATAGGTAACAGGAGTTGGCACCTCATGCCTAAAAGCCGCCTCTCCCAGAGGAATATTCACAAGCTGTGACGACTTGTCCGGGTCCTTGATTGCAATTAAGTGCGCTAGTTATGTAAGACAATCAACGATCACCAAGGTGATATTGTTTCCGTTTTGAGTTGTAGATAGACTAGCGACAGAATCTGTGGCAGTCTGTTCTCATTTCTATATAAGTGCTTCTGGTTGTTGATACTCCACCTTGACTTTCCCACAAGTTAACCATCAGTCACCTACATTGCTAGGTGGGCCTTCACGCCCGACCACCAGTACAAGATTCATAGATCCTAATATCTCTCATCAAAACCCAATCGACTGGAATATCGAGGCCGATGTGCTTTGCTCAACACGAGTTCCCTACAGTTGCCGCATAATGAGATTCATATTCGTTCCATGAGGTAGCGCATATCGTCCGACCTGCCAAAAGTTGCTTCTCCATGCCCCGCATGGGTTCAACTTAAAACTTCCCTTCCCTCAGTTCTCCAGTTTGAACAGAGCGAGCCTGATTCAGGTAGGTTAGGGTCGAAAGTGAGCTGCAAAGCTCGCGCACATTCAAGTTTCACAGTCATAATCATCCAAAAGTTTCCATCCAGCGACGTCATTAACCGGTTTAGCTCTTTTGAAACCCGGGTACACGGAAGGCCCTTGTGATCGGTTTAAGTAGTGCATTTGGTACCGTCCAAGTAATGCCTCCACTAGAATCCAGAGACCATGGTTTCCACTGCAGGTTGTGACTCGTGCAACTCTTCTTGTAAATCCACTACGTAAGCCATCACTTTCTCGTGTTGCATCAATGTGTAACGAGACTCTGATTCGATCCATCAAAGTATACCACTAGATCACCCGAATCCCTGGGGTAGAGACGATGCTCAGCACATTGCAGAGTTGAGATTCGTAAGCTGAAAAGATGTCCTCCTGTTTTGTCTTTCACTAAAACAGCACCCTGCTGTGCTAAGGAGATTAAAGTTGCGCGATCTTTGAAAATCCTGCAATGAATCTACGATAGTATCCAGCGAGACCAAGAAATTGTTATATCCTCGAAGGGATCTTTGGTGTTGATCAGTTTCTATCACAATGAGTCTTAGCGAGATCCACGTGTATTCCCACCTTGTTTATATGACCAAAAATGTACCTCTCGAATCCAGACGTCACCTTTAGCAAGACTTCGCGCGGAGTGGCTTCTCCCTCAGGAGCTCTAATATAGGATACATATGCCGCACATGTTGTTCCTTTCTCCTGGTAATGATTCAAAACGTCATCAACAAACACGGTCGATTCATGTGGTCCATAAAGCTGCTGGTGTGTTGATTAACTCAATGGTCATGGAATACAAAGTCGTATGGCCATACTACGTCGGTATGCCGTTCCAGGAACATTCTCCCCTTGGACTTCCATCTGATAACAGCTGGTTCGTTAATCAATCCTCGAATGGAAGCTTGTCCCTCGCAACTGGTCAACAGAGTGTTACTACATGGTCAAAGAGTACGGTTCTTGACTGTCACCTTGCTGAGTTCTCAATAATCAGTACTCATACAATAAGGCCTATCTTTACAGATATAACTAGGGCTCCCCAAAGCAAAAACTAGGTCCAAGAAACTCCTGTCCAACAGTTCCTGTAATTGATTAGACAATTCTTGCAACCCTCCTGGTGCAAGATGGTAAGAGTACAAGTATTTAGAGCTGCCTCTAGCGTGAGGTCTACTAGGATTCCGACTAACAGTTGTAGAAGTAAACCTGAAAGTTTCTCGGGTAGCACACTGAGAGGAATTATGAGCAACTGGTGGATCCTCGATCCTTTCTTCCTTAGCCTTATCGTTAGTAACAGTTGCTAACAATGGCAGGGTAATCCCTCCGTAGACACTTCTGGACTTTCATTGCAGAATTTATGCTAACCTTTTCACAACTCTGATTCTTTGGATAGATGACGATTCTCAACTAGGGAGAGGGGTACGCAAAGTCTTCCTCTCATGGTGCATATCTGCGCGATATCTGGATAACCAATCGACACTAACTACTGCATCGTAACTATCATGGGTAGCAGAAAGAAGGTCAATGTCGAACACTTGTCTCACCAGATCGAGCTTGCATCCCAACCAACATATGAGGTTTCAATTGTCTTGCCATCAGTCGATTCCACCACAGGTTCGGCTTCAAGAAGCATCAGGGTTAAGCAGAATAGAGACGAAGCGATTAGCTACTCACACTAGCTACCATGTTGCTATTATGTCTGGCGTTGCTCACGCCAATCCTATATGCCCTTCCACAAGCACCACTACCAGTGTTGTTACGGTCACGTGGATTCCCAATACTGTCATTGTTCCCTTGGTTGTTGTCATCTTGAATTATCAACGACCAACCCATGCCGTAGGCACCTTCATTTCCATACTGTAGGTTACAATTACCAGTACCTTGATGTTGCCGTGACTGTTGCCTCTAATGTTGTTGCCAGAAACAGAACTCTACGACCTTTCACCAACCGGGTCCACCTTTTCACATTCTGTGCCACGTCCTAAAACGCTAATCACTGTGCTGGTAGTCACACATTCCATACTATAACCGGTTGTCATCGCAAGAGTTGACTCCCATGAGCCGCTGACTAGGGTTAAGAATTCGATTGTAGTCGATTTGCTGGTGTTCGCTGCCAGTAATCAGGGTCGTCCTAATACTGAGATCGGTAAGGTACCATGCTCATCCTCTTGTCCATAAATCTTGCAAGTCGATCGAGTAATACACGGTATGTTGCTAGAGTGTTACAGAAGTGATCACACTTCGGGATCTAAGGCGTCAATACGTTGAGTTCCAGTAAACGAAGATAAGTGAGAAGAGTATATACCAATCATTCAACACTGCGACATCCAACTCAGGGATGTTCGTGCAAGCTCCTAACATTCTACACTGTTCGCTAGGCGTTCAGATGGGTGTTCAGGTAATACTTGATAGCATCGAGTTTCGTAATGATTCAGAGAGGAGTGAAAAGATCATGCTTTTAGTAAGAGACAACTACTGTTATGACTCTTATAGACTGTTGGGTTTCACGTCGATCAAATAATGGAACATAACCCCTTTTTCACTTGTTAAGCCTCACTGGGACTCGCATGCACACCACATTATTATTATGTGTGCACCCACAATAATATTGTGATTTGCATGCTCATCTCAGCTCCTCCTAACTCATGTCAAATGGTTCCTCAAACTCGAGTAGCAAACAAAAAGCATCACGAAACGTGAGTCACGAATGTTTAGGGAAATACCACCCTATCAGTCATATAACACATGCAAGTAATACATGAATTCATACTGTTGTGCTAAACGTTCAATCACATGCAATATCATATGTAAGTGTTCACTAGTTACGCAGTACAATGAGTATACGAGAGACGAACCTTGCAATCTGGAGCTGAGTGTCATGGTCGTATTCACGTTTTCCGAATTGTTCGGTTATAGTCTGGTTTTATAAAAACGTTTTTAAAACCAAGTTCACTATAACCAGTGGCTCTGATACCAAACTGTCACACCCCCAAAATACCACATGCGGAAACACCGCAGGACATATGACATACCAGGATCCAAGCCACCAATCACATTAAACCAATAATAAATAATTAAATAAAACATTCGATTTATTTCAAAATATAAATCCAAGTCATAAGTTATAACCAAAGTAAACGTTCAGCGGAAGCATATAGTAATAGTTAATCAACTGTTTCAAAACAAGTGTTCAAAAACCAACGTAACAAGTATCCAAGAGTCTCGATCCATGACCACTCAAGCACTCCCAGATAGCAAGTCCATAATCAAGAATCTAACGACCTGCAAGCATGCAGACAAGTGTGTCAGACGACGATGGTGAGTTCAAAGTTTGTTTAATACGTTTTGGTTACCAGATATGTGAATAAAACATTTCGATGATTTTATGTTGTAATAACTCGTTTACCCCTGATGGCTTACAGTTTGTTTGCCCAAACCCCATTGCCTCTATCAAAGCAATGGTCAGACTGGGATCATTAGTTCACTCCCGACCTCCCAGGTGCGGTGTGAGGTTGCCAAACCTAAATAGCGCTATTAACTAATACCCCGTTGCCTCCCCGGCAACAATTGGTAGAAGGGATTTGATTGATAGATATGCAAGTATTAACAAACATCCCAATAACCCGACATTCCTCCCCGGAACGTTTACCAGATGTCCCTCCCCGGGACGCATGCTTGGAAAAAGAGCAGTAAACTCACCTTGGTTTGCTCGGTATGACTAGTTACTCGTTTACAGTTGGTCAACCAAATCCTAATATGGTTATCGATGACAGTTAGTTTCGTTAACATGAAATGCAAATTGTAATGCATAATACACAAGTGACATACACACATCATCGTACAAGTTGTAACAATTGATCATGAAATCCAATAATCCATATCATACAAATACAACATCATATGACAGATGTTTGAGTCTCATATCAGTTCATTTACATGTCCACATTAGTTCTCATACCAGTTCATTTACATGATACCATAGTTCATCGATTAATAATATCACTAACCATAACAAATATACAACACAACTAAGTTAATCTCATATACCCTTACATGAAATCATTACAAGCCACCACAACTCAACCATATACAAAACACATATTATACAGACATTAACGGCCATCATGTCAAACGAGTTCACCACCCTAGTACTATATCCAAGTTAATACATCGATAACAGGATAATACACCAAATCTAGTTTCATTTAACACTATACACATCATACACCGTATAACTATTCTGACCATGCATCCTCAACAACAATCACAGGTGACAAAACACCTGTTTTTCGTCGGGATTACAGGTGGCGAAACATCTATGTTTCGTCGATAAGAGGGTGTGAAGAAACACTATGTTTCATTGAAAAAAGCGGTGGCGAAACACCAAAGTGTTTCGTCGGGTTAGGTCTTTCGCCGGTGCTCTGATCTTTCGTCGGGGTTATCCTCCGTCGCACAATAGTTACAGTTTTCCAAATCCAGTAATCACATTCAGTAATCCAATCAAACCTTATATTTTCGTCAGTTATCATTCATGATCAAGCAGTTTTATATTAACAACACAATCAACAATACTTTTATGATTAGCTATAATCCCGAACTTCCTTTAATAGTTTCGCGTACAACCTAACTCAATTAATATGACTAATCCTAACAGTTGTTGATGATTCCTTGAACCCTAATCATCGACTAACAGTTACATTACAATCTCTAACATCAGTCATCGATCCTAACACATGGATCACAGTTTTCATGCATTCCAATATCATTTAACATATTAAACCGTAATTTACACGAACATCACACATACATATGTTAATCTGTTAATCAAGTTCACAAATAAACAAGAACAAGCAAGTAAGAAATAATACAAATGCGAATCTACTAACCAAGAGGTTCGACTGAAGAAGATGATGTCTCGATGGGGGTTTACTGCCGTCACTTGTTTAGAGGAGTATAGGGTTTGCGACTGATCAGTTTTTGAGACATATACACGTATACATTCTAATGGAGTGGGTTGGGCCTGAATAAGGAAATGGGCCGCTAACTGTTCTTCGCCGAAAGACCTTGTCGACGAAATACATGGGGCGACGAAACATATCTTTCGTCAAAGAGTGTTGTGGCGAAAGACTTCTCTTTCGTCGAAGAGGAGGTGAGGTGACGAATGAACATAAACATTCAATCAATTAACTATTAAATACCACACAACTACACATGTCATACTATAGAACAAAACGATAAAACCAAATTACAAACAAGTGAAACATAGATAAGGATCTTGGATTCTCGGGTTGTCACAAGGACCCATGGGTTACTTCTGTTTTTGTGGTGCTGATGTTTCTGGTTATCTGGGTGGTTCTTGTTGAGAGACTTCTGGTTGTTTGAATTGTTGTTGAGAAATTTCTGGTTTTTTAGACTGTTGTTTAGTAATTTCTGGTCCTCTCTTTGGTTCATCTTGTGGAATTGGAGCTTTCAGATCATGTATATCAATATTTGCCAGTTTGGCAACATTGTGCTGCAACCTCTTTACTAACCATTGAACGTTAGTAAGAGTTTGAGCATTTGTTTCTTCTTGTTTATTCATTTTCTGAAATTCCAGTTTGTCTTGATTCTTTTGTGTAGACCATTCCACCATCAGTTTTTTCAAGAGCGTCAGCCATGCTGCTGCTGTTAGCTCTTAGGATTTGAACTTTTTCAAGAATCCTTCCAGGACTTGCAACTTCTGCCATCTTTGTCTTGATTTCTTGAAGTTCTTTGAGAGGTTTCTCAAATTCTGATGATTTTTCTTTGCTTTCTGATGACTGCTGTAGTTTGCTGAGAGCTGCAGTGTTATCTTCTATTTGTTTCTTCACAGTTTCAACCATTTCTAACAAAGCCTTAATGTCAGATCTTTGGTTTCTGATCTCTTCCAGTATCAGATCAAGCTTTTCTTCTATTGTTGTCTTCCCTGTACAGACAACTGTGATGTCATCAAGCTCCTTGTGTAGTTGTTCTGTTGGCATAGTTTGATGTTGTTGGGTGACAGGAGGAACAACAAATGTTCCACCTTTAACACCAGCAGAAGACACACTTGCTGCTGTTTTAAGGTTAAGAGGATGAAGATATTCCCAATTCTCTATACCCTTACCAGAATATTGAAACTCACTCAAATCTGGGTTTTCCTCATATCCTTGAACCTTTTCAGGTTCTCCATGAGTTGTTGAGAAACTCTTGTTTTTCTCATCCAGGTTTCCTTGATCAGTAGACTGATCTCCACCTGCTGCCACCACATTCTCCTCCTTAGTTTCTGATTCAGAGAATGGGTCTTTGGATTCACTCATATCTTGTTTTTCAGAAACAGTACTTCAATGTTCAATAATATAATTTCCATGAATTGATTCATCAGAATCACTATCAGAATCTTGAACAATATTAAATTTAGAGTGTTGTGCACCTGTTTCTCCCATATGTGAGGTTTCTGCATAATGCTCTTCTGCCACAGGACTCATGTGTACATCTTCATCACCTTGTTGAGGTTCTAACTGAGCCTCCTGCTCTATTTGAGGTGCACTGGATTCTTGGGCATCATGCTCCATTGGGGGCACACTGTCAAAAACTTCTTTATTTTCTTGTTTCTTGCTCTACATCTTTAGATATTCTGCTCTGTAGGGTGAATCCTCTGGTATCAGATTCAACACACTTTCTGTCAGAACAGGAACATCAAAATCTGATTTCCAAGACCCCACTGCAAACCATGGTCTCATCACCTCTGTACTCCACATATTTTCTGATGCAGGAATTTCCATATATCTTTCAGAAAATGCATCAGAAATTATGATTGACAGGAATCTGGGAAAAGGTAGATGTGAATCTATCCTTCCAGTGTTGGTCAATATTGATCTTCTGATCAGATTAAATATTTCTGCTCTGAAATCAATGTTCATCCCTGTGATGAGGCTGAACATGATTGTCAGAACATTCTTATTTATCTGATATGTTCCCCCAACTTTGATGATAAGCATTTGTTCAAAATCTCCATTAGCACTTGCCAGAAGGCAGGTAACTTGTTTCTTTTAAATTCACCAATCTTTGAGATTTTTACCTTGTATCCCATCACAGCATCAAGCTGTGCAAACATATCATCTTTTGTCAGTGCTTCATCATAATTTTGGCTTATGGGTAACTCCAGACATTCCCTTATCTTCTCTGGTGTGATTGCAATGAAGATATCTCCCCATACATGTGCTGTAAGCTCGTTTGGATTTGAGAGTTTGAGTGTCTTCACCACTTGTTGTATAAGTTTTTCTGGTATCTCTCTGGTCTTTGTTAAATCTTGAGCTATAGGACATCTTGTCATAAATTCGATCAAAATTTGGCACTTCGTGTCATATTCTTCTATGTTGTTGTTCATGGCTTCATTGTTGCTCTTCAATGGTAGGAATTCTGCTTCGGTGATGAATTGAACAGAGTGTTCAACTGGTGGCATGTTGATGTTGATTGCAGCCATGGTGAATTGAGTTTTTGCTTCCAAAAGGGTTTTTAGGTTTTTGCTTTTGAGGAAGAAAGTTGAAGGTGGAATTCTCTACCTTTGAAAGATGTAATTATAGTGTTTTGAGACAGAGATCTTTGAGCGTTTTTCGTGGGTTGTTTGTATTTAAGGTGGTTTATGACACCTTAATGATGTTTTATTCCATTTAGGAAACAACCGTTTTTAAAAACCCTTGGTATTTCTCTAATATTTTAATACAAATCTTTTATTGAAAATCATAGATTTCAAGGATTTAGAAGATAAACACTAATATCCAACTTGCACCTTTTCTTCATGTGGGACCCTTATGTTGTAAAAAGGTCCAATAAAAATCCTTTTTGAAACTAACTTGGTTCCCAACAAGTCCTCGTGATGATGTGTATCAGAAAATCATTGAATAAAACTTTTGAGTGTTGAATTTTCTCTATACTTCATCGGAAATCATTGGATTTAAATTAAGAGATTGAATCATCATTTTTTTTTTTTTTTGAGATGAGAGGGAATAAGTAAGGTTTTGAAGATATTACTTACATAGCATTCTTGAACTTCAAATCTTTGCTTTTGATCTTCAAGGAGTATTTGTTGTGAATGATTTCACATCATCGTTGTTTCGTTCCTTTTAAGATTATCTTTAACCAAAAAATTTAACCCTTGACAGAAACTTTTATTCTTTTTCTACTTTGTCATAAGTTTCTTTGAATCTGGTTTTAAGCAATATTAACTGATATTTCTTCACATTTTTCTGTTGATTTATCAGTCTTTCTGGTTATCTTAAAACTTTTCTGATGTTTTAACAGATTTTTTGATAAATTATCAGATTATTGATATTTTATCAGAATTTCTGATAATTCATCAGGTTTTCTGATGTTTTATCAGATCCATCAGATTTCTTTGAACTTCATCAGATTTTCTTGATTTTATCAGATATGTTATTTTACTTCCCCTAGATCTATTGTGATGTTTTTGAGAAAATATAAAGCAAATATAAACTTTTCAAACAAACAAAAAAAAATTACAAAAAAGAAAAACTACTCATTATAGATAACCTTAACATACAACCATAAGTAGGTTTTGTGTCCACTGTGATTAGGTGATGGAACTAAGGGGGGAACATTCAAGTTTTCTTGTAAAACCACCTGGGCCCTTGGGTACCAGCTTCTTACTCCTCTGAAGTCCAGCTGACTTGTTATCACCTTGGTCACAAAGCGAGGGTAGATCAGAAAAGGTTGACGAGTATGCGTGTTTGATTCCAAGTTTCTCATGAGAAACTTGGAGAAGATGTACAGTTTCTCTTGTATAACTGCATGTACCACCTCCATCTTCTTGTAAGACAGCTCATTGAAGTGTCCAATCTTCTTTGAGAAGCAGACACTGAGCTAAGTCACCAAGTACTGGAATGGTTGAATGAAACCAGACTTGCTGATCTGTCTCGAAACGTTGGGTGTGCGATAACCCATATCCTTTAGAGTTTCTTCCAGCATTTCCCTTGGGAAGAAGGTGGTGTCTAGATCATCACCCAACTGGAGGGCATCCCTAAGAGTTTCCTCCTTTAGAATGATTGTAAAGCCCATCACCTGGCTTTGTATCCACATGCTGGTGCCTCTATAGACAGTTTCTGCATTCCACCAAAACTCTTGAAGGAGTGCAGGGTAGATTGTGACATGTGTTGATATAGCATGGCCCAAAGGACTTTGCTTTAACATGTTATACACAAACTGGCAATCTTCCCATGCAGGACCCTCCAGTTTTGACCTTAGTCTAAGGTTATGTGTTTTGTGAAGAATGAGAGGAAAGTGCTCGGTTCTGATTTCTTTTGCCATTTTAGGTTTTTGAAAGTTCAATTTTCTGAAAAAGTTTTGAAGAGGAGGTTGTTGAGATGAAGAAAGTCTTCAAGAGTTGTTAATATTTATAGATGAAAGTGATAGTTATGCCATAAATGGTATTAACAACTAAAGATTTTCTTTTCCTTTTCTATCTCTTCATTTAAGACGATATCTGGTTCAGTGGATATATGGGAGAGTTTGAAGCCCCCGTTTGTGAGTAGCATTGAATAAGTAGGCGGCTATTTTTATAGCCCCTAATCATTTTCATGCCCCCGTGTCCCTCTATAATCTTATATAAAAGATGACGTTGCATGCTTTGGGAGTAGAAGAGAAATCAATTTTCTGCAAAAATTTTACCTGTGACGGTTGCATTTCCCTATGGTGGCTTTGAATTTATCTTAAAGCAAGTTACTTTCCCCCTTTTTGATTTTTTTTAATATGTACAAAGAAGAAAAAAAAATTCAAAAAAAAAATTATCTACAGTTATGTGTTTATACAAATATGAGATATGAATAAAGATGGTAAATTCATGAAATTTTTTGATGATCAGTGGTGATTATGATGTTTTAACAGATTTTCTGATGTTTTATCAGAATTTCTGATAATTCATCAGATTTTCTGATGATTCATCAGATTTTCTGATGATTCATCAGATTTTCTGATGATTCATCAGATTTTCTGATAAATTATCAGATTATTGATAATTTATCAGATTTTCTGATATTCCACCAGATTGATGGACTTCTTTATCAGAAATCTGTTGCTTCATTCTTTGATTATCAGAATTTGCACCCTGATTGTTATCAGTTTGGTTTTCAGGTTGTGACTTATTGTTTTCTAAAACATCTTCATCTTTTATGTTAACCGTGCCAAGTTTGCTGATTAGAAAATTGTGTCTCTTTTCATCAAGAGGTTTTGTAAAAATGTCAGCAATTTGGTTTTCTATTGGAACAAAGTACATTTCTATGTTACCTTTTTCAACATGATCCTTTATGAAGTGATATCTGACATCTATGTGCTTGGTTCTAGAGTGATGAACTGGATTCTCTAAAATTGCAATTGCACTCTTTGAGTCATATAAAATGGGTATCTTTGTCAGATTTACTCCATAATCCTTCAGCTGAGTTTGCATCCACAGCACTTGTGAACAGCAACTTGCTGCTGCTACATACTCAGATTCAGCTGTTGATGTTGCAACATAGTTTTGTTTCTTACTTACCCAACATACTAACTTTTCTCTCAAGATTTGACATGCACCAGATGTGCTCTTTCTGTCAATCTTGCATCCTGCATAATCTGCATCTGTATATGCAATTAGTTCAAGATTTGTATCTTTAGGATACTAGAGACCAAGTTCTGATGTGCCTTTTAGATATTTAAAAACCCTGTTGTCTGCTTTTAGGTGAGATTCTTTAGGATTACATTGATATCTTGCCAGAAAGCATGTAGCAAGCATAATATCTGGACTGCTTGCAGTTAAGTATAATAATGATCCTATCATCCCCCTATAGGTTTTAATATCCACACTTATTCCTTCTTTACCAGAATCAAGTTTGTTCCCTGTTGCCATGGGAGTTTTTGAGACTGAGCTGTTTTCCAGTGAGTATTTGTTCAAAATTGTTTTCACATACTTAGATTGACTAAAAATTATACCATCATTTCTTTGTTTGACTTGTAAACCTAAGAAAAAGGTTAACTCACCCATCATGCTCATCTCAAAATGGCTGGTCATCAATTTTTGAAAATTTTTGCAAAACTTTTCATTTGTTGATCCAAGTATAATGTCATCAACATAAATTTGGACTAACAAAGTGTGACCCATGTGTGTTTTAAGAAAAAGAGTTGTATCAATAGTACCTTTTGTGAAGCCAGAATTGAGTAAGAAGTTTGAAAGTGTTTCATACCATGCTCTAGGAGCTTGCTTCAAACAATACAAGGCTTTGTTTAATTTGTAAACATGGTTTTGAAATTTAGGATCAACAAAGCCTTCAGGTTGATGCACATAAGCTTCTTCCTCAATCTTACCATTCAGGAAGGCAGATTTCACATCCATTTGATATACTTTGAAGTCTTTGGATGCAGCATAAGCAAGAAAGATTCTTACTGCTTCTAATCTGGCCACTGGTGCAAAGGTTTCATCATAGTCAATACCTTCTTGTTGACAATAACCATTGACCACTAACCTTGCCTTATTCCTAGTTATTATGCCATTTTCATCTGATTTATTTCTAAATACCCATTTTGAGCCTATGACTGATTTGTCATTTGGCTTTGGAACCAGATCCCATACCTTACTCTTTTCAAACTGATCAAGCTCTTCTTGCGTTGCTTGAATCTAGTCTGAGTTATTAAGAGCTCTTTGATAGACTTGGATTCTATCTTGCTTAAGAACCCAGCAAAAGCACACTCATGTGCTGTTGCAGATCTTATTCTCACACCATCTTCTGGATTTCCAATGATGTTAGAATGAACATGTCCTTTTATCCATCTCAACTTGTTGTGAAAAGTTGTTGGTTCTAATGGATTTGAAGTTTCCCCCTGAACATTTGCCTAAGTTGTATGGAATGTATCAGAATTTTGATTGTCAGATATATTTTCATTGTTCTAATTCAAGTTTCTGATACATTTTCCATTTATTCTGCAGGGTTAGCACATGAATATCTATAGATTTGTTTGTGAGAGATTGATCATGTTCTAGGAAATCTTCTGTTATTATTTCAAAAAGATGTTCAAGTTTTTCTTGTTTATCAGAAAGGTTTATTTCCTTCATATATTCATCAGAAACATCTGTTTCTGATGAATCATCAAAAGATACATATAAATTTTCTCTGATTGTCCTAGTGTTTAGAATAAAAATTCTATAGGCTTTTGAGGACATTGAATATCTAAGAAAAATACCCTTTTCTGTTTTTCTGTCAAATTTTCTCAAGACTTTCAAAGTTATTGAAAATAAAACATCTACAACCAAATGTGTGCAAAAATTTTACACTTGGAATTCTTCCATTTATAATGTTGTAGGGTGTTTTATTATGTCTTTTGTTGAATATGGACCTGTTCTGGGTAAAACAAGCATTTTGCTATTGCTTCTGCCCAAAAATGAGTGGGCAATTTTGCATGAGCAAGCATTGTTCTAGCTGCTTCCACTAAGGTTCTATTCCTCCTTTCTACCACTCCATTATGTTGAGGTGATCTTGGAGCAGAAAAATCATGAGAGATTCCTTTGCTTACAAGGAAGCTCTCAATTTTTGAATTCTTAAATTCTGTTCCATTATCTGTTCTGATCTTTCTGACTGATAATTTTGACAGATTTTCAATTTTTCTGATATAATTTATGATCAGATCAGGAGTTTCACTTTTCTTTCTTAAAAACTCTACCCATGTGTATCTGGAAAAATCATCTACACTGACAAGTATGTACTTCTTTCTAGAAAAGCTTTCAGTGCTTATGGGTCCACAAAGATCCATATGCAAAAGTTCTAAATTTTTTGTTATTGAAGATTCAGAAATTGTTTTGTGTGAGCTTCTTTTAGATTTACCCATTTCACAAGCTTCACAAATTTTATCCTTCTTTGAGGATATGAAAGGTAATCCTTTTAGCAGTCCTTTTGCTTGCTAATTTTCTTAAATTTTTAAAGTTTAAGTGGGCTAACCTTTCGTGCCACAACCAACTACTACCTTTGTTTATTTTTGAAAATAAACATAATTTTGGATGTTCATTTTCCACTTTAAAATCAAAATAGTAAATTGATTGTCTTATTCTTTTTCCACTTAATTAGATCTTATTATCATCCATACCAATTAGCAAACATTTTTCTGGTAAAAAGGTTACCTGAAAACCTTTGTCACAGAATTGACCACAACTTAGAAGATTGTACTTTAAGCCTTCTACATAAGCTACTTTTTCGATGGTCAAACATCCATACTTTATACATCCATACCCCAAAATCCTCCCTTTTACTCCATTCCCAAAATTAACCATTTTACCCAGTTTTGAAACAAAATTACTGAGTAAGCTCCTGTCCCCAGTCATGTACTTGGAGCTTCCAGAATCGCAATACCAGATCTGCTGCACATGATGGTCCTGAAATGGAAAAATTAGAGGGTTTTTGGTACCCAGACTTGCTTGGGTACTTTTTTTGATGAATTTTTAATTAGATTATCTTCTTTTGATGAACTTTCATCAGAGTATCTATTGCATACTGAGTTATGAATAGTTTTTTCAATTTGTGTTTGGAGATGGTGTTGAACCAGCTTCAGAATGTCAACACACATACAAGTTTCTTTTTCAGAAGTTTCTGATTTCTCTACTTGTGATGGTACTGTTGGATAATTTTGAAATTTTGAGTGAATCACTTCTGGAGTTTTTAAACACTTTTGTTTGGATTCACTCCTTTTTTCTTTTAAGTTGAGTTTTTTTAAAGAGTTCTTAGAACTTATTGATCTGCATGATTCAGAATCAGATTCTGATGTAAATTTATCAGAAATCTGATGTGTTGCTTTCACAAAGGTGGTGGGTTTGATTTCACTTGTTTTTACATACCTCAAAGCCTCACCTCTGTTCTTTGGTGTAGTTTTAATAAAGTTAATGAATTCCTTTGCTTGTTGAAATCCCTTTACATTTATTTCTTTATCATGAATTTTCTTATATAGATCTTTTCTTTCTTTTTCATAAAATTCAATTTTTTCTCTGTGATCTAAGCTTTCTTCTATCAGTAACTGGTTTTCAAGTATAACTTTATTCATGGTTCTTTGCAACTCATCAGATTTTTTACTACCTGATTTCTGTTTTTCTTGCAGACTTAGAAAATCGGTCATGAGTTTGTTTAATTTGTGTTCAAGGTCAAGATTATCTAGATTTACCTTATGTTCTGATGTTTCAGGTAGTTCATCAGAGAGTGCCATGAGGCAGAAATTAGCCATCTCTTCTTTTTCTTCTTTAGAAGAGTCATATGACATCCATGTATCTGTCCCTGCTATCAAACTGACTTGTTGTTGCTTCTTTGCTTCTTCCAGCTTCTTCTCATAGTATTTAACATCCTTCAGTTTCTTGGTTTTGCACTTTGATGCATAGTGACCCTTTTGTTTACATTCGTAACACACAACTTCAGCTTTTCCCTTATCCTTTGATCTTCCTTCGTCCCTAGATCTTCCTTCCATCCTCTCTTTATCACTTTTCTGGTATCTTTGGCCACCTCCCCTTAACCTCTGCTCAAAAGTTTTGGTGAGTAGTGCAATTGATTCAGTAAAAGCTGAAAAATCTGATGATGTATCAGAATTTTCAATATTTTGACTGTTTGTGGTTTGTGGATCATTGATGAGTGTTCTTTGTGAGTTTGAGATTAAAGCTAAAGATCCCCCTCTCTGATTTGATTCTTCAAATATCTCATCTTCTCTAGGGGCCAGAATGCTATATAAGTCATGAAGACTCATCTTACCTAGTTCTAAGGTTGAGGACAAAGTCATGGTTAGACTTTTCCATTCTCTAGGCAAAGCATCCAGAAATTTTATGTTTCTTTCATCATTTGATTTTGTAATTCCAAATTTCTTTAGCTCGTTCAAAAGTTTAGCAAATCTATGATAAGTTTCATAAAGTTTTTCATTTGGTAAACTTTTAAACCTCTCATAGGAGGAAACACAGTTTGTTCTTTTGTTCCTTTTCATCCTTTCCCCTCCTTCACAAAGATTTTCTAACTGATCCCATATCTCTTTAGCTGATGCACATGCATCAACTTGAGAGAATATGCCATTAGGAAGAGCCATTATTAAAAGTGATTTTGCCCTTTCATCTGCATCCATGAGGCCCTTGTCTTCTTGGCTCCAAAGACTTTCACTTTTGGGAGCCAAGGAGGCAGGGACTCCTGGTGATTGATCAGTTGGTGGAATAGTTGATATTTTAGTCGTTGGTACATATGGACCCCTTACAATGGATTGAAACAGAGTTTAGTCATGTCCATTAAGGAAGTTGACCATCCTGATTTTCCATTGTGGGTATTCCTCTCTGACCAAGGTCGGAGGTTTAGACATAGAACCAATGTTGAAAGCGTTATTCCACGTTTGAAAGTTTGCCATATTTAGAGAAAAAGAGATGAGCAATTGATCGTTTGAAAATGATTTGTTCAATCTGCTCTGATACCAATTATTGGTCTGAGTTGGACTTACAAACTTCTTTTCACGTAATACGGCAAGTGATTTCAACAAATATGAAAATAGTGTGCGGAAATAGAAATCAGACTTTCAAGAAACAAGACCTACATAATTTTCAAGTTTATATCACTTTGAAACAAAATGGTTTACAAGGTGATTGTGAGGTTATTATCTATTACAAATGAATACTTGTATAATTCTGAGGTGAAAGGACAATGGAGTTTTTGTTGTATGTATTGAATGCTTGGCTTAATTCATTGTCCTTTGCTTGGTGAGCTTTCTATCCATAGACTTTGACCATCTTGGGATCTTTCTTTCTTCAGATTCGATCGGAGTCTGATCAGTCTCAAAACTCCCTAATCCCAGCCTCCATCTAGTACGCTTAGTAGCTTCTGCCATCTTCTTATCCATTCTTTCATTATGGCCCTCTTCCTTTAGAAACCCTTCCAATTCTAAGTCTCTCCACTTTGATTCCTAGTAGCGCCCTGAAATGATATCTTTCTCGAAACAAACTTTCACTAGCTTCTGGAATCTCATTGCCTGCTCTCTATCTGCATCATTGTACATTATTTTGTTGAAGAAGAGACATTCGATATCCTTCTTCGAGCAGTTAACGAGCCACATAGGATCAATAATATGAATGTATCTCCAAGCCTTTCCATCAAACAACGTGATCACCGCTTCAACTGTCTCAGGATTAAGAACCCACCCTTTGAAATCCTTTTAGAAGTCTTGCTCCATCGCTTTTAAGGGCATGTTCTTCATACAACGTGGTTGCCTGACATGTAGCGTAATGAGACGCCCAACTTTTCACATTCGACTAATAACAAAAAATTCATACAATTTTACAAAATTTTGACATGACCCGTTTGTATTAAGAAGTTTTCCCCTGCTTTTAACAACATCATTTTAATTAAGTCCTACGACACTTTTCAAATAACAAAAGTTATGACCATATAAGGTTCACCATAAACATTTTGTACAAACTACACAAAAGGTTTAGAAATCCATACTACTTACTAACATACTAGAAACAAGTTTGACATCAAATCACAAAATGAAAATTTAGACCCATTCATAATAGACAACTTGAACCGGAAGCGTATAAAAGTTGACATTGTGTGTTCGGTCCGAGTGCGCCGCAATCAAGCATGAGATTTACCTATCATCTATAACAACAAAACATTTATTAGTTCTACATGTACATGCAATAACGAATCTTTTACCCAACTACCATTATTCGACCCGTTAACAAATTCATTCCTTTTGTCAACGACCATACTACATTTCATTCTTTTCCTCCCAGCATAAATTTCTTTATGCTCTTCAACTTTTCTTTTAGAAATGTTCAACATCTAGTCTACTCGAACCATCCGAAATGGTTTAATACATACCCTTCATTTGACATGCTTTCATCATTTTGACCCGTTATCCACAAGTCATTTTCTAGCCATTTCCATTCTACCTTTCCAACGACTTATGACCCATTTGAGTGGTCATTACACATCCAATGTTATTAGATTACTTATCCGTATTCAAACATACAACATATCACAATTTCCGCTATAAGCAAATATACATCTCAACACTAAGGTTTAAATAACTAAATTAACATCCGTAGAACTACATAAAAGGAGAATTAAGTTCATATGAACTTACCGCGATCTTGGGATGCTTGTGATTTCGAGTGACTTGTGCCTTCTTCTTTCTTCGTGCCTATATGTCCTAACTTTATACTTTTAGCTTTTGTATGCTTTACATTACTTATGCATTTTATTCATTGATCATGGTGTTATATGACTAAGCATACATTCATTTTCATTCAATAACATTATTTTATCAAAATTCCATATCATAACACAACTAAATTATTTTATGGCATTTCTTCAAACACCTGACGTGCATACTAACAAATAAGCATAAAGTACAATTATCTTAAGCACATTCTTCCATAATTCATCAATGGGAATAAACATCCCTAATTCCACATTTTGCCATACTAACTAATAACATATGGTTGTAGCATCAATTATTTATCAACATTTCTTCAAACACATTGTTTCAATCATACATACCATACTAGTTAGCATATAGGGTTTCAAGGTTTCTAATCATCCTATGACATACATATGGGTTTTTACTTCAAACCATTATTGTGTACAATTTCAAGCATGATTACAACTCCCATATGCTAATACATCTCGTTTTCATATCTAATTTCACATAAGAATCACTGATTATACATATCACACTTCATCAACTAAGATTAAAACATAAAATTCGACTTACTTGATACTTATAACACTTAGGGGATCATGATTCCTAGCTCATGCATTGAAATTTCGACCCTTTACTCTTTTGATTTTGTGGAAATTTGAAGAACTAGGGTTTTGAAGGAAAAACCTCCTCCTGGCTCTCTCTCTCTCGATCGTACCCACCCCCCCCCCACACAAGTACTGGGCATTTTTTTGTTAAGGGTTTTTTTATTACAAAACTTTCACTAAACCCCCTCATCTTTTAGAACATATCACTTTATCTCATTTCTACTTACTAACTTAGTAAACTTAATGCATATATGAGGTTTTGATTTGTTAAATGTTATAAATCTTAATAATGGTAAAATTTCATATTTACCATTTCTTTTCGTCAAAGTTTTGCGATGAAGCATTAAAGTACGTCACATACGAAATTTGGGGTGTTACAAGTCTACCCCCCTTAAATATGGTGTCGTCCTCGAAACCTGAATACGTACCAAATAATTCCGGGTAGTGCTTTCGCATGTCATCCTCCGCTTCCCACGTAAGATCCGATCCCTTTCGATGTTGCCATTGGACCAACACTTGTCGAACGGATTTGTTGTGGAGTTGCTTCACTTTAAAATCTTTTATTGCCACGGGGTTTTCCACATAATTTAACTTTTCATCCACTTCAATATCATCCAAGGGCACATATGCCGTTTCATCCGCGAGGCACTTCCGTAGTTGCGACACATGAAAAGTGTTATGAATTCCATCCAATGCGGGAGGTAATTCTAACTGGTACGCTACCGACCCGACCCGAGCGAGTATTTTGAATGGTCCAATGTATCGAGGACCTAGCTTTCCACGTTTACGAAAACGAATTATCCCTTTCCATGGAGAAACTTTTAGCAAGACATAATCCCCCACTTGGAACTTAATCGGACGCCTTCGCCGATCCGCATAAGACTTTTGTCTATCTTGCACCGCTTTTATTCTTGATCTAACCATATCAATCTTCTCATTCGTTTTGTCTACAACTTCTTTTGATGCGAGTTCGCGCTGACCCACTTCACCCCAATAAACCAGGGTTCTACATTTCCTTCCATAGATCATTTCGTAAGGGGCCATTTTTATGCTGTTATGAAAACTATTATTATATGAAAACTCTACCAAAGGTAGATGATCATCCCAGCTTCCTCCGAAATCCATAACACACGCCCTTAGCATATCAACCAATGTTTGGATAGTTCTTTTCGACTGACCATCGGTTTGCGGATGGTAGGCGGTGCTTATACGTAACTGGGTCCCCAATTCTTCGTGAAATTTTCTCCAATAACGAGATGTGAACCGGGTATCCCGGTCAGACACTATGGACACCGGAACCCCATGTCGAGATATAATCTCATTCGTATAAACTTCCACCACCTTTTCCGAATTATAGGTTTCCCGGATGGGTAAGAAATGTGCACTTTTGGTTAGTCGGTCAACGACTACCGATATAGCATCGTGCCCCTTCCTTGTTCTAGGAAGTTTAGTCACCAAATCCATCGTTACATGCTCCTACTTCCACACCGGTATCTCCAATGGTTGAAACTTTCCATACGGCCTTTGGTGTTCGGCTTTTACTTTAGAACACGTCAAACATTTAGCAACGTACTTGACAATGTCTCTTTTCATTCCCGGCCACCAATAATTCATCCTCAAGTCTCGATACATCTTTGTAGCTCCCGGATGAATGGAGTATCGAAACTTGTGAGCCTCATTCAAAAGTAATTCCTTCACATTACATTCCCGAGGTATCTAGATTCGGTCATACCTCGTTTTCATACCATTCACATTTTCTTTCAAGTCGTGAATAAATCCTTTCGTTCTTTCCTTCTTTGAGTCATCGACATTTAAGGATTTTAGTTGAGTTTCCGTATTTCTTCAAGGAGTTTAGAAGTAATTACCATCATCATCGATTTCACCTGAATCGGAGGCCGGGTACTCCTTTTAACTTAGAGTGTCCACCACTACATTAGCCTTCCCGGGATGGTAATGAATGTCACAATCGTAATCCTTAATGAGTTCCAAACATCTTCGTTGCCTCATATTAAGATCTTTCTACTCGAAAAAATATTTGAGGCTTTTATGATCCGAGTAAATAGTACATTTCACCCCATATAAGTAGTGCCTCCATATCTTCAAGGTAAATACGACCGCCGCCAATTCTAGATCATGAGTTGGGTAATTGTTTTCATGCTGCTTGAGTTGTCTTGAAGCATAAGCAATGACTTTACCCTTTTGCATTAACACGCAACCTAAACCTTGGTGGGAGGCGTCAGTATACACCACCAAATCATCCGTTCCATCCGGTAAAGTCAACACTGGAGAATTTGAGAGCTTTTCTTTTAAATTCTGAAACGCTTTTTCTTGTTCTTCGCCCCATATAAACTTTTCACTCTTCTTTGTTAACTTCGTCATAGGCGAGGCTATCTTGGATAAATCTCCTGTAGTACCCAGCCAAGCCTAGAAAACTTTTTATTTCGCTTGGATTCTTCAGGGGTACCCAATTCATCACTGCATCTACTTTGGACGGGTCCACATGGACACCATCCGTGTCGATTACATGACCCAAAAATTGTACCCCTCTAAGCCAAAAGGCACACTTTGAGAACTTTGCATATAACTTTTCCTTGCGAAGCATTTCTAATACATCAGGTAAGTGGGAAGCATGCTCTGCTTCACTTCGGGAGTATATTAGTATATCATCAATAAAAATGATTACATACTTATCAAACATAGGTCGGCACACCCGATTCATTAAATCCATAAACGCAGCTGGTGCATTCGTTAGCCCAAAGGACATTACTAAAAACTCGTAATGTCTGTACCGCGTTCGAAACGCAGTCTTAGGCACATCTTCTTCTCATACACGCAGTTGGTGATAACCCGACCACAGATCGATTTTCGAAAACCAACTTGCCCCTTGAAGTTGGTCAAATAGGTCATCAATTCTGGGCAACGGGTAATGATTCTTCACCGTTAACTTGTTCAACTCTCGATAGTCGATGCACATTCGCATCGAACCATCTTTCTTCTTCACGAATAATACGGGCACTCCCCATGGTGAAACACTTGGTTTAATAAAACCCTTAGCGAGCAACTCTTGAAGTTGCTTCATTAATTCTTTCATTTCGGTCGGGGCCAACCGATAAGGAGCTTTAGCTACCGATTTTGCACCCGGGTTAAGCTCTATCTTGAATTCTACTTCCCGCTCGGGCGGAAGCTGTGACATATGTGCTTGTAATCATTGTAAACAGTTCAGTATCAATGTAATAAAGTTATTTGATCCCAAAATTTGTTTGATTATGTTTGAAGTTTTTCATATTTTGACTTTTATTCAATTTCAAACTCTATATCGCCTTCTGGAGAGTTATACGCAAACTGGTGCGTAAACGCAGTCAGTTTAACGCGAAAAATACTCCGGAACATCAATTTATGCTTATCATACCTTAAATAACCTTTACATAACTTAGAAATAAGTTTTGAAGGCTTTGGTATGGCAAAATTAAGTTAATTTGTTTACAGGGACTAAATTTGACAAACTACGAAAGTATGCCAATTTGAACTGTAACGAACATTCTGGAACATGACCATAAGTTAAAAACACCTTAAATATCCTTTACATAGCTTAGAAATAGGCTTTGAGTGGTTCGGTGTGAAAAAATAAACTTTATGCTCATTCAGGGACTAAAAGCGTCAAAAAGTGCATAAGTTTGCATTTTCGCGCATAACTTACGTTCTGAATACATCCGGACATCCAAAAATTTATGTAAGTACTAAAATATTTTATTTTAGTGTTTGGCATATGAAAAATCCATTCGCCGCGTAATTTGGATCGTTTTTGCGTCCGTTACGACTTCCGTCGTAATTAACCAAACGACGCAACCGTACGGCCAAACGAACCGACATCCGACATATTTTTGAGCATATTTTAAGTTCCCTATACTTTAACTTCATATTTGAGCCTTTAAGTGAGGTTAACGGGGCTTAAACGTGTCAAAACACATCAAAAATCAAGTTCGGAGACTCAGGGGCCTGTTCTGCCATTTTACCAAACTTTCTGCCAGCAAGCATGGTCCTTACGGACCGTAAGGGACCACATATGGTCCGGAAAGCTTGCCCAGATTAGCAGAAAGTTGGTTATAACTATTTCCAGCTTAATCCCACCTTTGCACATGGTTTTGAGCATTTCTAGGGGCTCCCTTGGTTTTGTAAATATGTGGGCACGAGGTGTACGGTTGAGATTAAGGCTCGGGAATCGAGGAACGATCCTAACGGTTCTAGATTTCCTATAAATAACCCTCACCCCCATTTGCAAAACCCACTTGATTTCTGAGATTTTCTCTAAGTTGATGTGTGAAACACTTCATACCTGAGAAATACTTGGAAAATCAAACTTGCAGGGACCCTCTGTAAGTATTCATTCGTTCTTTTCATTCGTTTTTAGCGCTGAAGTCAAACTACGTTTGACTTTCTGCATTGACCAGTTTATGGTCAATGCGAAGTTCATTTGAACTTCATAACGTGAACGTAATCACGATGGCTATAGTCCCTAGTGACTATACCAACTGATTACCACGTTATCTAGGCTCAGTGACGAGTCGTAGTTTCGGCCAAAATACGTATTCTTGCGTATTTTGTAACCAAACTACTTTTAGGTATGAAAACCATTTGTTTTGATACCAAACCTGTTTTCTAAATCCGTTAAACATGTTTTAACATGTTTAGCTCGTCACTATTAGATTTGTGCTTGTCTAGGGTCGTAAAGGTAAGCGATCTAATCAATCGCTTATACTTTCGAACCCGACCCATTTGGTAGATCATTAGGATCCAACCAAACACTTTAGGTGACCATAGTTGTATAGGGAATAACCTTCCGAGGTTATGCCTTATGGTCACGACGTTTAGTTAGTTATATGATAGGTAGTATATATGCCTTAGGAAAATTACCAAAATGCCCTTTTTGCGCCAAATTTCATTTTAAGCCTATGTAACGTAACTTTTGACATCTAAACTGATTTAGCAACCATATTAAACATGTTAAGGCATATTTTACTTGTCATAGGACTAGTTAGGCGGTCCAAACGCGTTTTACGCGAACGACGCTTTAAAGTAGCATAAGCTTACTAAACGGGTCGTAACGGGTCAAAAGCACTTAGGATAAGTTTCGTTTTAGTATGTAGGCTTTGTTAAACCATATTACATGAGTTCCTACACTCATTTGGTTTACGAACCCTCATGCTACCCGATCCTCCGAATAGGTCTGTTTATTAATATAGTTACCTATATTAGGTGCCGTTTGAATCCGTGATCTTCTAGCTTTGCTTGGAGGTTATCTTAGGAGTTCTGAGCAATCTCAAGTGAGTACATAGACCCCTCTTTTACTGTTTTCAAACTGTTTTGGGGTGAAACACATATGCCTACTTGTTACTTTCGTGCTTTCCATGTTTTCATATCATATACTTGCTATGTTGATTAGTACACTATTAGTACATGATTTCAATTGTGTTTTGCTATGTATGTTGACTGAGCATGCACATTGATTTACGTTACATCTTCTTTTGCTATGTATGTTTACTGAGCATGCTAGCACATTGATTTACATGACTTTTCTGCTTTGTATGTTAACTTAGCATACTTAGTACATTGTTTTACATTACTTTTCTGCTATGTATGTTTACTGAGCATGCTAGCACATTGTTTTACATAACTTTTCTGCTTTGTATGTTAACTTAGCATACTCAGTTCATCACTTTCATTACATGATTACATTTGGAATGACATTTGGTTTGTTCAACGGGTCTAAATTACATTCATTAACATTAGCTACGCCGCTCGGTAGTAAGTAATGGTACCATAGGACTTGACAAATCCCGTTCCTGACATCCTAGGTTTGTTTGGGTGTAAGGAATGACTGAATCCGAAAACATTTTTCTTTGATAACCTTTACTCTAAGGTTATCCTGCTTTCTCAAGGCTTGAATGTATACGTTAACTTACTGCATAAGTGTTTGTATCAGTAAGACATGTATTTATCTTACAAAACATAACTTTTGATTTATTCAAAATACTTTGTTTTGTACATTTTTACTTATGGTTTAAGTAGTCTCATTTTACTTACCATACATAACTTTTGTTTACAAACTACATGATTCATATTTAACTTGGGTTATACTATGACATTCGGCTACTGGATTAAACATGGACATTTTACATTGTTGGTTGGTTTGAGTGACTTAAATAACGAGGCGTGTGTTATATGATACAAGCATGGTGGATACGCCGCTGGTACTTCCTATATATAAGTGCTTGTATGATATTACATATCGTAGCATTATTTAAGCCATTCCAGATTAGACATGCTACATTTACAACGCATTTTCACTTAAACATTGTTTTACAAATAACTTGGTTTACACAAACTCTTTTTACTTGGTTATTCTTTTAACCATACATTATTCTTTTATATATATACATATCATCTGGTTTTGCTAACGTTTTTCAAATGATTTATAAAACAAAACAATTAACAAGGTTCATGACTGAATTTTTATTAAACATTTCTTTAAACTCAAGTCATGAATCCTATTTTCATAAAACCTATGTATCTCACAGGCATTTTTATGCTGACGTACCTATTTTCACATGTGTTTTTAGGAGCTGTTGCTTAGGATGTTCGTGACAAACTAGGGCGGACCTGTGCCTTAGAGACTTAAAATGAAGATAGAAGTAGTTTAATTATGTGATGTACTCTTTGTTTCAGTTATTTTAAGACAATGTAACTCTTTGTTTGATGAATAAAACATAACTTTTAAATGGCATGGTTGTAAAACAATAATTCTGTTACAACACTCCCCGACGTTTCCGCCACGATTTGATGTTTTACGTGGTCGGGGTGTGACAGAAGAGTTGGTATCAGAGCCAATGGTTATAGGGAATTAGGTAATTAGTAATGCTTTGACCTAGACTATAACCTTTCTAGGACCCCAACACAAGTTATCTTGTGTTTAGATTTTAAAACATGCACTTCACTATTCTTAGGTGATTACCAAAAACAAAAACACAATGGAAGGCACAAAGCCAAAATGAATCAATAATCTCTTAAACCTTCCAAGTTTTCAAAATCTCGTCAAAGTTTTGGGTTCTAAATAGTGTGAACACGTGCAAACTGGAAGAGTGAATGCCTGTACCCTGGGTTTTCTGTCTAAGGCTAGAGTGTTCGTACAAATCCACATAATCGGACCAATCACTCTTACCTGGGAACTCTTGGGGTGAGTGTTCACTTATAGGCGAGCATGTCTTCGCGATACATTATTTTTGATCCATTTACTTTGATTAGTCACTGTGTGTCATTTGTTTGCTTTGTGATACGGATGAATGACCACCATCTCTGCCTTTATTGATTTTGTTTCATCTCATTCTTTTCATCTAATCATCTCACTCGTTTCCTCTCATGTTTCCTCTTTTAGAATGCCTCCTCGACGTGAAAACCCGCTATCTAATGCCGAAATGGCAGATATTATAGCGCAGCATATGGCTGCAGTACTCCCAAACATTATAGCTCAGGTGAACCAGGCCAACAACAACCAAAACGCTCCTTGTAACTTCAAGAGTTTTAACTAGGCTAAACCACTCAAGTTTAGTGGTTCTGAGGGAGCAACTGGGCTCCTTCAATGGTTCGAGAGCATTGAGAGTACATTTCATCACGTTCTGTGTCCTGAGAATCGAAAGGTCGAGTTTGCTTCAAGCGTATTTCAAAAGAGGGCTCTTACATGGTGGAATGGGGTTATGAGAGATCGTGGTGCTGAAGTTGCTTTAGCACAAACATGGGCTGAGCTTAGGGCTCTTTTGATGAGGGAGTTTTATCCTCGTCATGAACTGTGAGCTTTAAAAAGGGAGTTTGATGATCTGAAATAGGATAGTGGAGAGCACCGGGCATATACTGATAGGTATGAGGAGCTGAGTTTGTTATGCCCAACAATGGTTACCCCACTCGAGAAGGCTATCGAGAGGTATATCGATGGCCTGCCTGACTCCATACAAGACATCGTTACTGGTAGTAACCCTACCACAGTCCGTCAGGCAATCGGGCTATCTGCGACATTGATTGAGTCGCAGGTTCGAAAGGGAATGCTACAAAAAAGGGTGATAAGGGTAAGAAACAAGCGTCTGTTGAGGGTAAGAGCAAGAAAGGAAAGAAAGCTGAGTTTGCTAAGAAGTCTAAGAAGCGTAAGGCTTCTCAAAATTTCGCCGTTACTGCGCAGGCAAATCTAGCTGCACCAAATCAGCCTGCGCAACAACTTGCTAAGAAGCCATACTTTGGCAATGCACCTTTGTGCAATAGGTGTAATGGTCATCATCAACCACATCTCCAGTGTCGTCAATGCACCAACTGTGGAAGACCTGGTCATCTTGCTGCCACCTGCCACATTCCTGCTAATCAAAATCAGGCAATTCAGAACCCGGCTCAACAAGTTGCTAAGCCTCTTGCTTAGCAACAAGGTCAAGCTGCACGACCTCACTACCCACCAGGTTCTTGTTATAACTGTGGGGATCTAACCCACTACCGAAATCAGTGTCCAAGATTGGTGAATGCGAATCCAGCTCAGGCTCAGGCTCGAGGTCGAGTCTTTAACATGAATGCACAAGAGGCGCAAGCAGACAATGAAGTGGTGAACGGTACGTTCTTTGTTAACAATCAGTCTGCATCTGTTCTTTTTTATTCAGGTGCCGATAAGAGTTTTGTGTCGATATCTTTTGAGCCATTGCTTCACGTGTCTAGAACGAAACTAGGTAAGCCTTTGACAGTAGAAGTTGCTAGTGGTGAACCCGTTGTTCTTGATTCTGTTCTTCATAACTGCCAGTTGAACCTTAACAACCATCTTTTTCCTATTGACCTCACGCCTATGCAACTGGGAAGCTTCGACATTATAGTGGGTATGGATTGGTTAGCCAAGCATCACGCAGAGATAGTTTGTTTTGAGAAGATTGTTCATGTTCCTCTCTCAACAGGTGAGATTCTACAGGTTCATGGTGAGAAACCTGCTAGTAGTCTTAAGGTCATGTCTTGTTTTCAAGCTCAGAAGTATTTGCGCAAGAATTATGTGGCCTTTTTGGCACATGTCGCAGTAGAAGAGAAAGGCAAAGGTAAGTCTATTCAAGATATCCCTGTTGTTCGGGATTATCCGGAGCTGTTTCCTGAAGAGCTACCTGGATTACCCCCAGCGTGCCAAGTCGAGTTCCGTATTGATCTTGTACCTGGTGCAAATCCCATTGCCAGATCTCCATATCGTCTTGCACCGTCTGAGATGCAAGAACTGTCTAAGTAGCTTCAGGAGCTTTCTGACAAAGGTTTTATCCGTCCTAGCTTTTCACCTTGGGGTGCTCCCGTTCTTTTTGTCAAGAAGAAGGATGGATCCTTCAGAACGTGCATCGATTACCGTGAGCTTAACAAGCGTACCACCAAAAATCGATACCCCCTACCTCGCATTGATGATGTCTTTGATCAGTTACAGGGTGCTTCTTATTTTTCGAAGATTGATCTTCGTTCTGGGTATCATCAACTTCGTGTGCATGAAGAGGATATTCCGAAGACTGCTTTCCGCACTCGTTATGGGCATTATGAGTTCACAGTTATGCCATTCGGTTTGACTAATGCTCCTGCTGTTTTCATGGACTTGATGAATAGGGTTTGTAAGCCTAATTTAGATAAGTTCATCATCGTTTTCTTTGATGAAATCTTGATATATTCTAAGACGCAAGCTGATCATGAGCAGCATCTTCGTCTTACTCTGGAACTCCTAAAGAAAGAGCAACTTTTCGCCAAATTCTCCAAGTGCGAATTTTGGCTTAAAGAAGTTCAATTTTTGGGACATATCGTCAACGAACAAGGTATTCATGTAGATCCCTCCAAGATCAGTGCGATTAAGGATTGGGATACGCCTACTACTCCTACTGAGGTTCGTTCTTTTCTTGGTCTTGCGGGTTATTACCGTCGCTTCATCGAGACTTCTCGAAGATTGCAGTTCCTCTAACTGCTCTAACTCAGAAGAATAAACCCTTTGGGGTTCTAAGCAGGAAGAAGCGTTTCAGACCTTGAAGCAGAAGCTTTGTGATGCAGCTATTCTATCTTTGCCTGAGGGCAATGATGATTTTGTTGTGTACTGTGATGCATCGAACTTGGGTCTTGGTTGTGTTCTAATGCAAAGGAACGAAGTCATAGCCTACGCATCAAGGCAGTTGAAGGTGCATGAGAAAAACTACAATACTCATGATCATGAGTTGGGTGCAGTTGTCTTCGCTCTCAAAATCTGGAGACATTATTTGTATGGTACAAAATGTGTGGTTTTCACTGACCACAAAAGTCTTCAGCATATCTTTAATCAGAAAGATCTCAATATGAGGCAACGACGTTGGGTTGAACTTCTAAACGACTATGATTGCGAAATTCGCTACCATCCTGGTAAGGCGAATGTCGTAGCTGATGCTTTGAGTCGTAAAGAATGTGTCAAGCTTCATTGTGTTCGTGTTCAATCTGATATTCAAGCTCGAGCTGATATTCAAGCCCGCATTTCTCAGGCTCAACATACTTGTGTTTCACAAGGTTTGATGGGTAAGGAATTGCCCTATCACATTAAGCCTGATATTGTACTGAAGGACAACGGATTGTATTACTTCATGGACCGTTTGTGGGTCCCAAGCCAAGATGGTCTTCGCACTCTGCTTATGGATGAAGCTCATAAGTCTCGTTATTTTATTCATCCTGGCTCAGACAAGATTTATAAGGACCTTCGTACTCAGTATTGGTGGCCTGGTATGAAGAAAGACATTGCCTTGTATGTTTCAAAATGCCTTACATGTCTTAAGGTTAAGGCTGAACACCAACATCCTTCTGGTCTTTTGGAGCAACCAGAGATTCCAGTTCGGAAATGGGAAAACATCGCTATGGATCTCATTACTAAACTTCCGCGCACTAAGAAAGGTCATGATGCCATCTGGGTAGTTGTTGATCGTCTTACTAAATCAGCACATTTCCTGCCGATCCATGAGGATCTATCTGCTGAAAAGTTGGCTAAAATTTATGTGGATGAAATCGTGTCTAGACATGGTGTTCCTTTGAACATTATTTCTGACAGAGATGCTCGCTTCTCTTCTCGTTTTTGGAAAACCATGCAATCTACTATGGGGACCCAACTTAATCTGAGCACAGCTTATCATCCACAAACAGATGGCCAAACTGAAAGAACAATCCAGACTTTGGAGGATATGCTTAGAGCTTATGTGATCGATTTTGGTGGTAGTTGGGATTCACATCTTCCATTGATTGAATTCTCCTACAATAACAGTTATCACTCCAGCATCAACATGGTTCCTTTCGAGGCTCTCTATGGTCGAAAATGTCGTTCACCAGTCTGCTGGAACGAGATCGGTGAGGCTTAGCTTACTGGACCTGACCTCATTCTAGAGACAACTGATAAGGTTAATAGGGTTCGTGATAATCTACAGACAGCTCGAAGCCGTCAAAAGAGTTACGCGGACCAACGACGTAAGCCCTTGGAATTTCAAGTCGGTGATCATGTATTACTTAAGGTCTCACCTTGGAAAGGTGTGATCAGATTTGGAAAGACAGGAAAACTTGCACCTAGATATGTTGGACCATTCAAGATCGTCGAAAGAATCGTTAAGGTAGCCTACAGACTTGAATTACCTCCTGAACTAGGAAATGTTCATCCAACCTTCCACGTGTCCAATCTCAAGAAGTGTCTAGCTGATGAGAACCTCCAAATACCCCTTGACGAAATCCGTGTTGACAAAACAATGCATTTTGTTGAGAAACCTGTGGAAATCATGGACCGTATAGTAAAATGGCTTAAACGCAAGCGCATTCCTTTGGTTAAAGTTCGCTGGGAATCTAAACGTGGACCAAAATTTACTTGGGAACGTGAAGATCAAATGAAGGCGAAGTATCTGTATCTATTCTCACGAGTTTCCTCTAAATAAATTTCGGGACGAAATTTCCACAAGTAGGGGAGACTGTAACATCTGTGCTTGTAATCATTGTAAACAGTTTAGTATCAATGTAATAAAGTTATTTGATCCCAACATTTGTTTGTTTATGTTTGAAGTTTTTCATATTTTGACTTTTATTCAATTTCAAATTCTATATCGCCTTCTGGAGAGTTATACGCAAACTGGTGCGTAAACGCAGTCAGTTTAACGTGAAAAATACTCCAGAACATCAATTTATGCTTAACATACCTTAAATAAACTTTACATAACTTAGAAATAAGTTTTGAAGGCTTTGGTATGGCAAAATCAAGTTAATTCGTTTACAGGGACTAAATTTGACAAACTGCGAAAGTATGCCAATTTGAACTGTAACGAACATTCTGGAACATGACTATAAGTTAAACACACCTTAAATATCCTTTACATAGCTTAGAAATAGGCTTTGAGGGATTCGGTGTGCAAAAATAAACTTTATGCTCATTCAGGGACTAAAAGTGTCAAAAAGTGCATAAGTTTGCATTTTCGCGCATAACTTACGTTCTGAATACATCCGGACATCCAAAAATTTATGTAAGTACTAAAATATTTTATTTTAGTGTTTGGCATAAGAAAATCCATTCATCGCGTAATTTGGATCGTTTTTGCGTCCGTTACGACTTCCGTCGTAATTAACCGAACGACGCAACCGTACGGCCAAACGAACCGACATCCGACATATTTTTGAGCATATTTTAAGTTCCCTATACTTTAACTTCATATTTGAGCCTTTAAGTGAGGTTAACGGGGCTTAAACGTGTCAAAACGCATTAAAAATCAAGTTCGGAGACTCAGGGGCCTGTTCTGCCATTTTACCAAACTTTCTGCCAGCAAGCATGGTCCTTACGGACCGTAAGGGACCACATACGGTCCGTAAAGCTTGCCCAGATCAGCAAAAACTTGGTTACAGCTATTTCCAGCTTGACCCCACCTTTGCACATGGTTTTGAGCATTTCTAGGGGCTCCCTTGGTTTTGTAAATCTGTGGGCACGAGGTGTACGGCTGAGATTAAGGCTCGGGAATCGAGGAACGATCCTAACGGTTCTAGATTTCCTATAAATACCCCTCACCCCCATTTGCAAAACCCACTTGATTTCTGAGATTTTCTCTAAGTTGATGTGTGAAACACTTCATACCTGAGAAATACTTGGAAAATCAAACTTGCGGGGACCCTCTGTAAGTATTCCTTCGTTCTTTTCATTCGTTTTTAGCGTTAAAGTCAAACTGCGTTTGACTTTCTGCATTGACCAGTTTATGGTCAATGTGAAGTTCGTTTGAACTTCATAACGTGAGCGTAATCCCGATGGTTATAGTCCCTAGTGACTATACCTACTGATTACCACATTATCTAGGCTCAGTGACGAGTCGTAGTTTCGTCCAAAATACGTATTCTTGCGTATTTTGTAACCAAACTACTTTTAGGTATCAAAACCGTTTGTTTTGATACCAAACCAGCTTTCTAAATCCGTTAAACATGTTTTAACATGTTTAGCTCGTCACTATTAGATTTGTGCTTGTCTAGGGTCGTAAAGGTAAGCGATCTAATCAATCGATTATACTTTCGAACCCGACCCATTTGGTCGATCATTAGGATCCGACCAAACACTTTAGGTGACCATAGTTGTATAGGGAATAACCTTCCGAGGTTATGCCTTATGGTCACGACGTTTAGTTAGTTATATGATAGGTAGTATATATGCCTTAGGAAAATTACCAAAATGCCCTTTTCGCGCCAAATTTCATTTTAAACCTATGTAACGTAACTTTTGACATCTAAACTGATTTAACAACAATATTAAACATGTTAAGGCATATTTTACTTGTCATAGGACTAGTCAGGCGGTCCAAACGCGTTTTACGCGAACGACGCGTTAAAGTAGCATAAGCTACCTAAACGGGTCGTAACGAGTCAAAAGCACTTAGGTAAAGTTTCGTTTTAGTATGTAGGCATTGTTAAACCATATTACATGAGTTCCTACACTCACTTGGTTTACGAACCCTCATGCTACCCGATCCTCCGAATAGGTCCGTTTATTAATATAGTTACCTATATTAGGTGCCGTTTGAATCCGTGATCTTCTAGCTTTGCTTAGTGCTTATCTTAGGACTTCTGAGCAATCTCAAGTGAGTACATAGACCCCTCTTTTACTGTTTTCAAACTGTTTTGGGGTGAAACACATGTGCCTACTTGTTACTTTCGTGCTTTCCATGTTTTCATATCATATACTTGCTATGTTGATTAGTACACTATTAGTACATGATTTCAATTGTGTTTTGCTATGTATGTTGACTGAGCATGCTAGCACATTGATTTACATTACATTTTCTTTGGCTATGTATGTTTACTGAGCATGCTAGAACATTGATTTACATGACTTTTCTGCTTTGTATGTTAACTTAGCATACTTAGTACATTGTTTTACATTACTTTTCTGCTATGTATGTTTACTGAGCATGCTAGCATATTGTTTTACATAACTTTTCTGCTTTGTATGTTAACTTAGCATACTCAGTTCACTACTTTCATTACATGATTACATTTGGTATGACATTTGGTTTGTTCAACGGGTCTAAATTACATTCATTAACATTAGCTACGCCGCTCGATAGTAAGTAATGGTACCATAGGACTTGACAAATCCCGTTCCTGACATCCTAGGTTTGTTTGGGTGTAAGGAATGACTGAATCCGAAAACATTTTTCTTTGATAACCTTTACTCTAAGGTTATCCTGTTGTCTCAAGGCTTGAATGTATGCGTTAACTTACTGCATAAGTGTTTGTATTAGTAAAACATGTATTTATCTTACAAAACATAACTTTTGATTTATTCACAATACTTTGTTTTGTACATTTTTACTTATGGTTTAAGTAGTCTCATTTTACTTACCATACATAACTTTTGTTTACACACTACATGATTCATATTTAACTTGGGTTATACTATGACATTCGACTACTAGATTAAACATGGACATTTTACATTGTTGGTTGGTTTGAGTGACTTAAATAACGAGGCGTGTGTAATATGATACAAGCATGGTGGATACGCCGCTGGTACTTCCTATATATAAGTGCTTGTATAATATTACATATCGTAGCGTTATTTAAGCCATTTCAGTTTAGACATGCTACATTTACAACGCATTTTCACTTAAACATTGTTTTACAAATAACTTGGTTTACACAAACCCTTTTTACTTGGTTATTCTTTTAACCATACATTATTCTTTTATATATGCATATCATCTGGTTTTGCTAACTTTTTTCAAATGATTTATAAAACAAAACAATTAACAAGGTTCATGACTGAATTTTTATTAAACATTTCTTTAAACTCAAGTCATGAATCCTATTTTCATAAAACCTATGTATCTCACAGGCATTTTTATGCTGACGTACCTATTTCCACATGTGTTTTCAGGAGCTGTTGCTTAGGATGTTCGTGACAAACTACGGCGGACCTGTGCCATAGAGACTTAAAATGAAGATAGAACTAGTTTAATTATGTGATGTACTCTTTGTTTCAGTTATTTTAAGACAATGTAACTCTTTGTTTGATGAATAAAACATAACTTTTAAATGCCATGGTTGTGAAACAATAATTCTGTTACAACACTCCCCGACGTTTCCGCCACGATTGGATGTTTTACGTGGTCGGGGTGTGACAGAAGCCCCGGTAAATCTTCCGGAAACACATCCGGATATTCGTTCACTACATTCACATCTTCAAGCTTTGGAACACCTCGATTGGTGTCAATCACATAAGATAGATACGCCTTACCTCCGTTCTTCACATGTTTGATGGCTTTAATTATAGAACACAATTTCGAATTAATGACCCTATCTCCTTGAACACTTACCCGTCCCCCCCCCCCCCCCCCGAGGCTACTACATGAATGACTTTCTTTTTGCATTGAATTTCAGTGTGGTTTTGGGCTAGCCAATCTATTCCTACAACTACTTTAAATTCCCCCATGAACATCGGGACAAGATCAATACTAAATTCCTCATCTTTGATCAAAATCTTACAGTTTCTACAAATATCATGTAACAGATAGCTTTTACTATCAGCAACTTCCACTTCTAAGGGTACTAACATCTTTTCAAGCTTAAACGATGGATGAACTAACAATTTATTAGAAATGAATGATCTACTAGCCCCAGAATCAATTAAAACATTCATAGGCATAGAATTAACCAAGAATATACCTGAAACCACATCCGGGGTAGTCTTAGCTTCATCCGAGGTTAACTGGAACATCCTCCCACGAGCCTTGGAAGACTCATCCTTCTTTCCATCTTTCTTTACCCCTTGTTGGAGTTTCAGAAATTCTGCTTTAATGTGCCCCATTTGAATACAACTGTAACACGCTTTTGAATTTTCGGGGCACCTATAATACGGATGTCCCTCTTGCCCACATTTGTAGCATCCTTTCTTTCCCAACAAACATTCACCCGAATGATGTTTCCCACATGTCTTGCAAGTCGGAATTCCACTCCTTGTCTTCCCCTTCCTATTTTGATCTTGGTATCTTGCCTTTTTCGATGGGTTTGTGTTGGTAGGCTTCTCCGCCACCCTTTTCTCTCCCCGTTCAACCTGCCTTATTAACTCGATCTCCCTATCTCTTGCCCAGTCGATTAATTCATTCAACATTGCACCCTTGGAGGGATTTACAAACTCCCGATATTCAACCTTTAACATAGCATGATAACGTAAAATTCTCAACCTCTCAGTCCCCGCTATCTCCCCACAAAACTTCACCTTGTCAAGGAACTTGTTTGTTATCTCGTCAATCGTTTCATCCTTTTGTCGAAGACGTAAGAAGTCTTCTTGAATCTTATCAATTGCGGATTGTGGGCTATGATATTTCAGAAATGGCTCCTTGAACTCTTGCCATGTTAATGTTTGTACTTTATCATCCCCAAATTCCTTTGAATATGCGTCCCACCAATCCTTTGCTTGGAGTTGTAGGAGGCCCGTAGCAAACATCACTTGATCCTCTGCTTCACATCTACTTCTTACAAACACGGCCTCGGTGCTTGAAATCCATCTTTGACAGGTTATCGGATCGATTTCCCCTTTATATGGCAATGGGTTACATGCCATAAATTCCTTATACGTGCACCTTCGAGTGCTTTTCTTTGTTTGCAATTCATTGATCATTTCCTTTAGCTCTTCAACTTGGGACATCATTAATTTGTTGACTACTTCCAACACTTGACCTTCAACTTCTTGAGTTAGCCGAGGAATGCTAGCCTCTATTACCTTCCCTACTTCTTCCACAATTCTTTCGTTTATTGCTTAATGTTAAGCCGCTATATCATCATTCACGTTTACATTATCCGCCATCTACACAAAACATTTATCTCATTCATTAGATTTTCTTTTCATACATCTCTTCATCATATTTGAACTCATTTTGGCATGTTTCATTCAAGTTACAATACATACTTTATACATTATCGTCCATAACGATCATGCCGTATCGCGTAGATCAAGACCTTTGATCGTAACGATTTACCTTTTCATCCTTTCATATTCATATATACCTTCCCTCATCTTTCTTAATATCACAATTTCCTTTAAACGTTGATTTACGAGGCTTTAATAACTGTTTAAAACAAATCCCGTATTCAAAACAAACAAAATAAAAAAATTTGCCAGCATTAGGGGTCGTCGCTGCCCGCGATAGGTTAAGAGCTATCTATCGCGGCCCGCGACCGCTGTCGCGTAACGCGACGTCGATCAAAGTTGGGTGTCGCGTGACGCGACGTCGATCCAAGTTGGGTGTCGCGCGACGCGGCGCCTACTTTTTCACAGACTGTTCGTTCTGGGTTGCTGCAGATACCCAGCTCCAAAATTTTCCAACATTAAATCTTTAAAACTTCATATCTTTTGTTCTACTAGTCTGTTTTACTCGATTCTTTTTCCTATGTGTCCGTAATTTAATTACGGACCCGTTTAGCATTTTCGTTTGCCATAAAATTTGGTTTAAAAGCACATAACCTATAAATCCCTTCCTACTTCTAACTATAAGCATAATCAAATTAATAATTCACTTACTTGCATAGCGCTGCGGAACGGACACACCTTCATACGAGCTCTCGGTTTGAGTTCAAGTATTTTGCTCTAATACTTGAATCTCTCAAACCTTGGCTCTGATACCAACTTAAGACGCCCAACTTTTCACATTCGACTAATAACAAAAAATTCATACAATTTTACAAAATTTTGACATGACCCGTTTGTTTTAAGAACTTTTCCGCTACTTTTAACAACATCATTTTAATTAAGTCCTACGACACTTTTCAAATAACAAAAGTTATGACCATATAAGGTTCACCATAAACATTTTGTACAAACTACACAAAAGGTTTAGAAATCCAAACTACTTACTAACATACTAGACACAATTTTGACATCATATCACAAAATGAAATTTTAGACCTATTCATAATAGACAACTTGAACCGGAAGCGTATAAAAGTCGAAATTGTGTGTTCGGTCTGAGTGCGCCGCAATCAAGCATGGGATTTACCTATCATCCATAACAATCAAAATTTATTAGTTCTACATGTATATGCAATAACGAATCTTTTACCCAACTACCATTATTCGACCAGTTAACAAATTCATTCCTTTTGTCAACGACCATACTACATTTCATTCTTTTCCTCCTAGCATAAATTTCTTTATGCTCTTCAACTTTTCTTTTAGAAATGTTCAACATCTAGTCTACTCGAACCATCTGAAATGGTTAATACATACCCTTCATTTGACATGCTTTCATCATTTTGACCCGCTATCCACAAGTCATTTTCTAGCCATTTCCATTCTACCTTTCCAATGACTTATGACCCATTTGAGGGGTCATTACACATCCAATGTTATTAGATTACTTATCCGTATTCAAACATACAACATATCATAATTTCCTCTATAAGCAAATATACATCTCAACACTATGGTTTAAAGAACTAAATTAACATCCGTAGAACTACATAAAAGGAGAATTAAGTTCATATGAACTTACCGCGATCTTGAGATGCTTGTGATTTCGAGTGACTTGCGCCTTCTTCTTTCTTCGTTCCTATATGTCATAACTTTACACTTTTAGCTTTTGTATGCTTTACATTACTTATGCATTTTATTCATTGTTCATGGTGTTATATGACTAATCATACATTCATTTTCATTCAATAACATTATTTTATCAAAATTCCATATCATAACATAACTAAATTATTCTATGGCATTTCTTCAAACACCTGGCGTGCATACTAACAAATAAGCATAAAGTACAATTATCTTAAGCACATTCTTCCATAATTCATCAATGGATTAACATAAACATCCCTAATTCCACATTTTGCCATACTAACTAATAACATATGGTTGTAGCATCAATTATTTATCAACATTTCTTCAAACACATTGTTTCAATCACACATACCATACTAGTTAGCATATAGGGTTTCAAGGTTTCTAATCATCCTTTGACATGCATATGGGTTTTTACTTCAAATCATCATTGTGTACAATTTTAAGCATGATTACAACTCCCATATGCTAATACATCTCGTTTTCATATCTAATTTCACATAAGAATCACTGATTACACATATCACACTTCATCAACTAACATTAAAACATAAAATTCGACTTACTTGATACTTATAACACTTAGGGGATCATGATTCCTAGCTCATGCATTGAAATTTCGGCCCTTTACTATTTTGATTTTGTGGAAATTTGAAGAACTAGGGTTTTAAAGGAAAAACCTCCTCCTGGCTCTCTCTCGATCGTACCCACCCCCCACAGAAGTACTGGGCATTTTTTTGTTAAGGGTTTTTTTTTTATTACAAAACTTTCACTAAAACCCTCATCTTTTAGAACATATCACTTTATCTCATTTCTACTTACTAACTTGGTAAACTTAATGCATATATGAGGTTTTGATTTGTTAAATGTTATAAATCTTAATAATGGTAAAATTTCATATTTACCATTTCTTTTCGTCAAAGTTTTGCGATGAAGCATTAAAGTACGTCACATACAAAATTTGTGGTGTTACATGTGATATCTTTCTCCCATGTAATTGGATCAACTTTGACAGTACGCTTCGGTTTGTGAGGCTTCCAGTCTGGAAAGTTCAAAGTAGCTTGGTACTTTATATACCTCCACAGCCTTTGTTCATAAAATCTCACCTCTGGACCATGAAGACACTGTTAAAGGTTCTTTGTTTTCACTAACTCCTCAACATCCCACCAAGGTAGTGTTCGAATGTCTTTAAGGAACTTGAAGTACTGAACACCATATTCACGTTTAATAGCATAAACCTTCATGTCTTCTAGATAACCCCAAGATAAGATGTCTCTAAGCGATTCATTAGGGTGCCCAGTGAAGAACTTTAATGGCCTTTTAAACTTTATTTCTTCGACCAATGGCTGCTTAAACCACCTTTTTCCTTTCTTCTCTAAGTTCTTCTTCTGTAAGCGTCTTTGGAGGACCTTCCATACTTATTTTTTCAGCAACTTTCCTTCTTAGATCATCTTTGTTGTGAGTACAGAACAATTCAGCAAAGGTAGGAAAGTTATCATCTTAACCCGCATAGTGAAATGGAACATCATTGTCAGAGTCAGATGAATCATCCTCAACAATCACGTCGTTGAAATTATCTGCATCCTCTACAAACTTGAACACATATTTACTGTCAGGAACTGTAGGGATCTCGTCTTCTATATCAAACTTCAGATTTTCATCCTTTAAACCTAATGCATCCAGCATATCATCCCTCATCCAATTTTCCACAAGTTCTCCCTCTTCGACATCATGACTCAAGTAAATAACCTTGGGAGTGTCAGAGAATACTTTTTGAAGATTAGCTTGTTTAGAACCTGAGGTAGACTCCCCTTAGACTGAGTGTCTTCCTTTTCCTCATTCTGTTCATCATTCAAATAATCATCAACTTGATTAGCACCAGGTGGTTTCACAATCAAAGCACCACCAGCACCACCCTGATCATCATCATCATCATCATCTTAATTATCACCTTTACCATCATGGTGATCATCATCATCACCAAACCATTCCTTTAACTCTTCATCATCATCGTCATCATCAACGATCTCATACTTTCTTTGTTTTGCCTTCAGACGCCGTCTCTCAACTTCAATCCTTCTTAGATTATCCTCTCTGCTGTAAAATATTGTCTTTGGTTCACCAACCGTAGTGAAGAACTGTGCAGGAACTAGAGCAAATTCATTCTTAACTTCAACCTCTGCAATGTTCACTTCAATATCTGTAGCATTAACATCAACATTTTCAACATTTACTTCAACATCTGGTTGTGACTGCTCTGGTTGGCTTGAGGATCCAAGAATTTCTTTAGTATCAACCACAACGCCCTTTCTTTTTTCTTTTAATGCTTCTGCGGCTTCTTCAGCGTTTTACTTTTCTTTCTCTATCCTCCGAGCCTCAGCTCTTCGGATTTTAATTTCATCAAGCGCCACATCACATTGACACCAAGTTTATCTCCTATCACAGCATACAACATTTCAATCTGCTTAGACCTATTTTCATCTCTAGCTTTCAGATCTTCTAACTCTTTCTTCAAGATCTCATTTGCAATGCTGATTGTAGTGTTTGCCTCTTTCAGATTATAGTTTTCAAGAAACATTTCATCCATAGCTTCATTCAATGCATTATTACCTGCTTCAACATCCAACAACCTTTCATTCATAGCAGCTATCTCATCCTTGAGCACTACGTTTTCTGCTTCAACCTACTTCAACTTATCCTCTGTTTCTGCCTTTAATTTCTCTAATACCGCCACTTTCTTTGACAACTCATTGACCTTTGCATCGTTAAAGAAATCCCCAAAATCTTCTAAGCATGTAGGACCAGCATCAAAGTTTGAAGGAACTTTAGGGAAACCAGAACTCGAACCTTCATGCCTTGGAGTTGGTGCTTTCTTTGTAGTCGATCCTGGCTCTTCAACAGACTTCGCAGGTTGCTCAGTTGTTGTTACACGAACTTCTTCTTGAACTGGAATACATTGTTGTATTGGAGAAGCTGGAGGTGTTGCAATTCTGGGATCTGTTTAGGAATCGAAGTCATAGTCTTTCTAGCTTTCTGTCTCCTCGAAACATCACCTGATGGCTGAGCTTTTCGCTTCTCAAACCTTTCTTCTTTAACTTTTCTTTATCAGCAGGTGTAGGCTCGTAAGTTGCACCATCATTATCATCTGAGCCTTTCTTTTTCTTTGGAGTCTTTTTCAATCTTAACTTTCCACTAACATATGATGTAGGTGCCATCTTTGAATTTCTATGTCGCTTTCAGTATCACTTGAATCAGTCTGCACCACACCTTCAACTTAAGTTTCTTAACTGTTTCACCACCAGTTGCAGCTTCAACATTCTGAGCATCTTTTGTAGCTTCCTGATTAGCTATGATATCTTCAATTTCTCCAGAAAAGATTTCATGATCATCACCTACAATTGGATCACCCGCAACAGTAACATCAATGTTATCAGGAGGAAGATCAATTGGTTCGTCGACCAAATGCAGTGGTAATTTCTGCTTCTTTGAAGCTCTTTTTGGTGCAGCTATAGGAGTTTCAGCTTTAGGTGTTTGTGCAATTGGAGTTTTCTTTTTCTGTTTCTCGTCTTTCTTCACACACCATCTAGTCTTCTTGGGTGCAAACTGCTCCATTTTCTTCGTTTCATCATCAGAACCACTGTTATCGTGCCTCCACTTATCATCTTCTGGAGCCCGATAATCAGCTTTCTCGATAGCAGCAAACTTCTTTCTAAGCTTTGGTTCTTTACCTTTTTCAACTCCTCTATACACATCTAACCTCTTCAAGGTCTCATTATCCATTTGTTCTAACTTCAGCTCGTCATCCTCATCTTTTGGCAAGTTTGGAATCTGATCATCAAGTAACATTTGCACAAATCTTGGATATTGCACGAAATGTTCACCTTTAATGTTGTCTAGCATGTGATTGAAAATTACTTGTGATATTTTGTAAGGCCTGTTCAGAATCAGACAAGTAATAATGTTCATGATGTAATCTGCAGACTCGTCATAAGCGCCCTTCCTGTGCCCTAACGCATGAATAACTGAGTGAACCAAGGGCTTGTAGGGTCTTGAAAGCTTTAAGTTTTTATATGCTGGATCGTTCACAAATCCAGTGTAACCCATTCTCATCCATAATCCCTTGCACAATCTTTCAGACACGATTATAGGATCTTCATCTTTATCTTTGAAATTGTGAGTGCATTTATGTCTATCGCCTCCGTCAATCCGAATCGTAGCAGAAAACTGTTGAAGACATAGTTTTATAGTGTAAAATATAGAGGAAAGTCAAGGTGGCATTATTGTAATTAGTGAGACTTTCCTAGTGTCTAACTCTATAAATAGGGAAGGAGTGTTAGACATTTACGACTTTTGTAACTTTTGGAGCCTTGAAGCTTAGAGAGAGATTCTAGAGAGAGAAAGTGATCAAGGTGATTCAAGGTGCTTGTATCTTGTCAAATATTCAATCGAATTACAGTTTATTATGTTCTTGTATTCGGTCCACACACGTGCACTGATTCCGCACGTCGTACGTGTCGTTTCGTAATCGTTCGGGAGTCATATACGGTCCTACAACGTGTTCACAAGTGGTATCAGAGCGGAAGATCGATTGCACATATCAATGATACAAGATTTCATCAAAATTCATCAGTTTCAGAGTTGAATTTGCATCAGATTTGTCAACTTTCTTCTTCTACCCACTTTCTTCACTTTTTGATTAAAAAAACAAAATTAACACGGATTTCACGGTTAAAAATTGCTGATTTTTTGATACATTGTGCGAAAATCACTACTTTACAACCTTACAAATTTTCAGATCAGAATTCCAAGTAGTTTGTGAGAAATCCGTGATTTTTTGGTTCGAAAAATTATGTTTTTCGCTGTTCATGTTGTTCATTCGGATGGCCATCCGTTCGGATGACCATCCGAACCCTTTAAAACATTCATTCGACCATATTAAGACCCATCTGATCGAATGGCATGAAAGCTCATTCGATCGACTGATCATCCGAATGAAATATTACCCATTCGATCGAATGGACATTTGAACCAACTATGTTCCATCCGACAACGTGCAGTTCAATTATTAAACATCTCTCGGCCTAATAAGTATCACGTGTGATCATTAATAGTTGTCAGCCCAAAGTTCTGATAAAGGTTTTGATCGTCCCAATAACAAATTAAAGGAACATTGATTGAAACAGTTGTCGGCCCAATTTTATAATCTGCATTTAATGATTCAGCGGCTTATTTGATTTCAGCGACATTTATTGATTCATAACATAGGTCCATTAGATTTGGCTTAAGTGGTTTTTTGGTTATCATTCAGAAGTGGCGGCACATGTGTTTGTCAATTCAAATCAGTGATCAGGATTTATTATTCATGTTTGCATGTGAAAAAGTTTTATAGTAGTAATCCACTAATATTTTCGACCACTAACCATTATTAAAAGGTGCGGCCCAATCAGTTGTGTTTAAAAGGTTAGTGTGGTTTTGGTCCAATCAAAGTTCGTTATCATGGTCTGAATTATTATAGTGGGCATGTGATGAATTTTGGTTTTGATAAAATGCAAAATTTATGTGTGGATTAAATGAAGTGCATGGCTCGAAAAATTGGTGGGCAAATAAGAAGTTAAAGGCTGTTATCAAAGGTGTCAGATTTTTTTTTTTTTGAACGGTGACTTTCTTTTTGAGTGACTCAATGTCACACCGCCTAATCGGCGGCCCTAGCCAAGTCTGCCCAGACTTACGTTGTCTTAACCGGGCCCGCGCTGGGTTGGCCTGACTTGGTTACGGCGTTCCCCCGGAAACCGTACTGTCTCCACACGAGTTGCCTCGCTGAAGTAACAGCCGTATGAATACCGGGGTGCGGCTCAGGATCGAACCCCCCTCGGTGGGTTTGTTTAGTCGGTGAAAGGAGTTCAATTGTTCATTAAGCATTTATTTGAGCAGCCCATGTGATCTATCGATCCAATAAGCTCAACGTAAATCACTATTGCATGTGAAAGATTGGTGTCGGCACAATTGAAAGTAACGTTCGGATGACCATCCGAATTAAAATTTTTTGAGCCATCCGACAAGTTCAGAAGTTGAGTTTGTTGACCTCATTCGACAACATCCCATTCGACAAGAAATGATTGGTTTGTTTTTGAATTTGTTTGACTCCATCCGATTGTTGATTCATCCGACAGTCCCCATCCGATCAATTGATCCCATCCGAACAAGTAGTGTTGACCCCATTCGATAGTTGACTCCATCCGATCAAAGTGAACCCATTCGACAAGAGTTGCTTAGTCATTGACTTTGTTTGACTCCATCCGAACAACTCTTTCGAAGGATTATTCAACAACTTGCATATTTCATTTAGATTGTGTGGTTCATTTTAATGCCCATTATTTGGTTTATCTCGAATCATTAATCAGCTCAGTCGGAGTCCATTCGACGGGTCGTATACATTTGAAAAGTCATTGTGTTCATTGGTCACGTTAAAAAGTGTTTGTTTTTATAAATTGCGCTAAATCGTTTGTTTAACGTTTTTGCAGGTGAAAAATAGAGGTGCGTTACACGAAAAGAGAAAAACGAAGAGTTGTACATCATGGCTGAAGAGTTTTACAACACGTTTTACAAGGCATTCATTTCCGAGTCTTCCGAAACATCGACCGTTACATCGAAAACTATTACGAAAGCTATAAACGATAACATAAAACATGATAATTTTTGCGAAACACATTCTAATACACCAAAACTTGAAAACATTGAAGACTACACTTAGTGGAGAGAAAGATTTTTGAACTGGACAAAAGCTTACGCACACGAGAGTTGGTTTTGTCTGGAGTTCGGATATAGTCGGCTGTTAATGATAAAAACGAAGAAATTTCTCTTAATAGCTTATCAGATGAAGATAAAAGAAAATTTTCTTACGAACAGAAAATGATTGCTTTAATCCAACAGTCCATCAGAGATGATATTTTGCATTGCTCAATCATGATGGTTCGTCGAAGTCTGTCTGGGAAGCTTTGAGAGTTAAAGCCGAGGGAGGAAAACAAATTATAAAGAACAAAATTGCATTAATTAAAAAAGAATTTGATTTGTTTAATAATTTAAAAGGTGAATCTGTGAGGCAAATGATCGATAGATTTTTTCATTTACAAATTGAGCTCAACAGGTTTGGTATAACTAAAACACGTGAAGAAATCATTGATAAAATCATTGAAGCGTTACCATGATCTGACCAGTGGTAAACGTTTGTGTTTATTTTGAAAAATGATGTGTTGTATGATACGATTACATTGGATGCTTTGATTGAAAAGATTGAAAGTCATGAGCTTGAATTGCAAAAGCAAAGCAAGATGAGCAGTTCGTCACATCAACAGAATGTGGGTCTTTACTACAAGGGTAGTGTACCCTCGGTGACAGTCAGTGAATCGCCAAATACTGCTTTCAGCGTTGAAAAAACAAAAGATTCTCAGAAAAGCACATCTAGCTATGATCCAGGGTATCATTCATCTTCAACAGCTTCAAACTCTGAAGAACCTGATGAGATTCTCTGCAACATCGCCTTAAAGCTGAAAAATTCTCCAGCAATGAGCATTGATGCTGCTAAACAGCAAATGAGTTTTCTGGCATCGATTCTGGAATCATATGAAAGTCTGGTGGCTGGGAAAATTGGAAATTCTGAGCTGACAAAGGAAGATTACAACCAGATAGATCCGGAAGAGATGGAACTCTTTGATCTGCGATGGTGTTTGGCTAGCTGCATTCGTAGAGCTCAGCGATTCATGGAAATTACTGGGAGACAAATAATCGATGGACCATCAACAAAGCTGGGATTCGACAAATCAAAAGTGACCTACTTCAAATGCAAACAGAAGGGTCATTTTAAAAGAGAATGCAGAAACTCTGCTGTTGAAGAAACCGCTAATCCATTTCAAGACGATTACTATCGTAAATCGATTTATCACAGGGGCAGAGAGGAGCCATCAAAGATGAAACAAATTGAAAACAACTCTGTGAAGGAGAAGTCGAGAGCACTAGCAGTGATCCAAGATGATAAAGGATTCAACTGGAATGACTTTCTTCCAGAAGAAGATTATGTTGAATCTGCATTAGTGGCTGAAGTGAAACAGAGTGCTTTTGTTGCTGAGATAAAGGAGAAAACGAGAGAAGAAATTCTGAAAGAGAAAACGGGAAGAGAATGATTTTTTTGCAGATTGCAGAATTGAAAAGATGCATGAAGAGTTTGAAGAAGCAAAGTATTATGGAAGATACGATAAGAAGAGAGAGTGTTACATCAACCGCAATGGAGATCCAGTCGTTCATAGACTAGAGGTGGTGTACAATGATGTACTGGCTGTTATTCCTCTATCCGGCGAATATTATTCAAATGCCGCGAAAGATAAAGATTATCTGAAAAGGCTGGATAAGATTATTAGAGATGTAATGATAGCAAGTCTGAAAAAGAGGGATGAAGAAAGAATGAAGAAGAGTGTTGATAAGATGGTGGAAGATTTGAAAGAAACAGCGACTAATGAAGAAGGTGAACAGAAGAGTGAAGGTGAAAAAGAAGAAGAAGCAGTTGGAAAACAAAAACTGAAACCAACAGAAGAAGCTGATGAGAAGTTGGAGAAGTCAGTTGAAGTAGCTGATGCTGGTGAAGCTGTTGTTGTGAAACAGTAGGAGAAGGAAGCTGACCAGAATCAAACGGCAGAAAAAGCCAAGGTGCCAACGACTGAGGTAAATATTTCAATTGAATCTCCTGAAGTTTTAAATAAAATTGTTGAACAGTGCAAGAAATTCATGGAAACGTGCAGTGCTTGTACTGAAAAAGATGAAAAATTCAGAACAAGAGATCTAGAATTTACTAAAATTGAAAAAGTTTTCAAAGAAAAATGCAAAGAAATATTAGAAAACGAAAAGATTTTGAAAGATAATGATGAAAAGGTGACACAAAAATGCAAGAGTTTAGAAAAAGAAAATGAGATTTTGAAAGAAAAATGTTCAGCAATGACAGAAGAGTGTTAGCTAAAAGAAAATTCGTTTCAAGAAATGAAAAAGAGTATGATTCAATAAAACTTGCATATCATATTACAAAAGAATCATATGAAGACGTGAAGAGTCAAATGAAACTTGTTCAATCAAGATTGAAACATTGTTCTGAAACATTTGATACGCTTAAACGACAGTATGAAATAAAACAAGAAGTTGTAAATTCTTACATTGAAGATGTTGCTAAGCTAAAGCATAAAATAGTTGATTTAGAACAAGATAACAACAAGTTACACAGTTATCACGCTTCATCATATGTTCTTGAATGTATTTTCAACATAAAACCGGATGATAAAGATTATGAGAAAAACAAGAAAGGAATTGGTGTCACACCCCGACCACGTTAAAACAACAAACCGTGGCGGAAACATCGGGGAGTGTTGTAACAGAATTATTGTTCCATAACCATGGTAACCAAGTGTTTCATTTTATTGATTCATTAAGTAATGTACATTGTCTTTAAACCAAAACAAACAAACTACACATTGTTTATAACTGTTTTTAAGTCACTAAGGCCTCGTCCAGGTCCTATGTGACACAAGCTTCTTAGCAAGCAACATCAAGCAATACTACCTGAAACATATGTAAAAATAAAGTCAGCAAAGAAATGCTGGCGAGCACATAGGTTTTGTAAGAGTGTCGGATTCATGGCTCGTTTATGTGTTGCAGTACCTCGTTTAGACTACAAGAGTCAAAATACAAAACTCATTTTGAAAAGTGTATTGCAACATGATTAACCAGCTCAAATCAAGTTGGTTATAGTTTATAAAATCTCGTAGCCATGATTCTTAACCCAAAAACATTTGTTTTAGTAAACCAAATCGCAAAATATCTCGTAAAAAAAACTTGTTAATAAAACTCGTATGGTTTATATCGTTTCGAAAACCTCGTTGTGTGACATCGTTTCAAAATCGTTTCCCAAGTGAACTAAATAATGACACGCAATGTAATATGATAAAAGCACTTATATATAAGATGTACCAGCGGCGCATCTACCATGCTTTTATCATGCTACACCCGTCCCATTATCTAATCACTACCCAAAACCAATCGTTTAATTCGACTAACTCGTTTCAAATCATTTATCTCGTTTCAAATCGTTTAACTCGTCCCAAGATCGTATTCGTTTTAATTGTGAAACTACTTTTGGTCGTCTCGCTAATAACATTCAAACCTTCGTGACTCGACTATCTCGCTTCTCGTATTAACAAACCACCGAAGGGTAAGTTAACAATCACAGATTCGGTCGTTACCTACATAACCCCCACACATAACCATGGGTGTAGTTTGATAACGGGATTTGTCATATCCTATGGTACCATAACCTAATACTGGTCGGTTCGGCCAAAATTAATGAATGTCATTCGTTATGTAACTACAACCAACAAGTTTGTTCACTTTATTGAAATCGTTATTAGTTTTGTATAAACCATCTTAATCGTTTTTGAAATCATTGTTTAAACCTTGAAATCATTTTTGTACATATGAATCACCCCAAAACAATTGAAAACAGTAAAATAGGGGAACTATGTACTCACATAGTTACCACAAAAACATGTAAAAATAGGGGATCTATGTACTCACATTGAAGTGCAAAGTATCCTTAATTTAAAGAACACAACAAGCTCAATCAAACCAAGGAAACTCAAGCAGCACCTAATAAACGAATCACTAGTCAATCAATAGACGCCTAAATCGGAAGATCGGACATAATGAGGTCTTGTATACCAAATGAGTGTTGGAGCTCATGTGATATGGTTTAACAAAGCCTACATCCTAAATCGGAACCTAACCTAAGTGCTTTCGACCCGTTTAGGTAGCTTACTCTACTTTAACGCGTCGTGCGCGCAAACGCGCGTTCGAGACATCTAACTAGTCCTATGACAAGTATTATATGCCTAAACATGTTTAATTATGTTGCATAATCAGTTAAGTGAAAAATGTTTAGGTTACATATGCTTAAAATCCAATAATGCATGAAAAGGGCATTTTGGTCATTTACCTAAGGCATATAATCTACCTATCATACAACTACTTAAACTAGGTGACCATAAGGTATAACCTCAGAAGGTTATTCCCTATACAACTATGGTCACTAAACATGCTTGGTCAGATCCTAATGATCGACCAAACGGGTCGAGTTCAAAAATCTAAGAGGTGGTTTAGACCGCTTGACTTACGACTCTAAACAAGCACTAAACTAAAAGTGACGAGCTAAGCATGTTAAGACATGCTTAACTAAGTTAGAAAACAGGTTTTGATATCAAAACAAAGTGTTTTGATACCAAGAGTATTTTGGTTGCAAAATAGGCTTAAATGCGCATTTTGACCGAAACTATGACTCGTCACTATGCCTAGTCAACGTTGTAATCAGTAGGTATAGTCACTAGGGACTATAACCATCGTGATTACACTCACGTTGCGAAGTTCAAACGAACTTCTCGTTGATCATTGACTGGTCAAAGCTGAAAGTCAAACACTGTTTGACTTTTAAGCTAGGAAAGCAATAAAAGAATGAAAGAGGACTTACAAAGGGTCCAAATAGATTTGATTCTATGTATTCTCAGGTAGGTAGTGAATACTCACAACCACTTAGATAATTCTCAGATCAAATGTGCAGAAAATGGAATGAGGGCCATGCTATATATAGTTTTCGCAAAACTGTTAGGATCATTTCTTGGTAAAGAGTGAATGATCTAGGCCTTACAATTGTCAAGGAATGATTGGGGGACTTGTTCATCACACAAACCAGCCCATAGCATGAAAAACCAGGGATCAAAACCATTGGAACAAGTGGGAATGACCAGATTCAATGTTTCTGAAATTCTGATGTGCTGGGCACTGCTTACGGACCGCAAGCAAGTCTCCATACGGTCCGTAAGGGACCTGCAGACCAGCAACTTTCAGAAATGACAGTTTTAGTCCCTGAAGCCCCAAACTTGGTTTTCGATGCATTTTTGACACGTTTAAGCCCCGTTAACCCCATTTCAAAGCTCTAAAATGAAGTTAAAGTATAGGGAACTTAAAATGTGCTCAAAAATATCTCGGATGTCGACTCGTTTGGTCGTACGGTTGCGTTGTTTGGTTAATTACGACGAAAGTCGTAACAAACGCAAAAACGATCCAAATTAAGCGACAAATGAAATTTTATAATGCCAATCACTAAAATAAAATATTTTGATGATTACATAAATTTTTGGATGTCCGGATATATTCAGAACGAAAGATATGCGCGAAAATGCAAACTTACATCGTTTTTGACACTTTTAGTCCCTGTAAGATCAAATAAGCATGTTTTCGCATACCGAACCCCTCAAAGATTTTTTCTAAGCTATGTTTAGGTTATTTATGGTATGTTTAGCTTATGATCAAGTTCCGAACTATTCGATACCACACGAATCAGTATAGTTTCGCAGTTTGACACAAATAGTCCCTACGATCGAATAGACTTGTTTTCAACACACCAACCCATCCAAAACTTATTTCTAAGTTATGTGGAAGTTATTTAAGGTATGTTAAGCCTATTTCACTATTCCGAAGTGTTTATTGCGTTAAACTGACTGTGTTTACGCACCAGTTTACGTATAACCCTCCAGAAATTGATTTAAAGCTTGAAATTGGAATCGAACCAAATTGTAAAATCATCAAACACAATACACACATAAAACACATATAATAACACCACAACACATTGTTTTATTGATAACCATCATTGTTTTACATTGTACATCGATTACAGAACACAGTTGTCACAGTCTCCCCTACTTTAGGAAATTTCGTCTCGAAATTTTAACTAGAGGAAACTTGTGAAAACAATTGCGGATATTTCGCCTTCATTGGGTCCTCACGTTCCCAAGTAAACTCTGGGCCACGTTTGGATTCCCAGCGAACTTTGACCAATCGAATCCGTTTGTTCTTCAACTGTTTGACTGCACGGTCCGTTATCTCCACAGGTTTCTCGACAAAGTGCATCGTTTCATCGATTTGAATTTCGTCGAGTGGAATGTGAAGATCAGCGTCAGCTAAACACTTTCGCAGATTGGACACGTGAAAATTCGGATGAATATTTCCAAGCTCTGGAGGTAGCTCTAGTCGATAGGCAACCTTCCCAATTCTTTCCACAATCTTAAATGGTCCAACATATCGTGGTGCAAGTTTTCCTTTCTATCCAAATCTTACCACTCCCTTCCAAGGTGACACCTTGAGTAGGATACCATCTCCGACTTGAAATTCTAAGGGTTTACGTCGCACATCCGGATAACTCTTTTGACGGCATCTAGATATCACAAGATTGTCGCGAATTTTCTTGATTTTGTCTGTTGTTTCCAGAATGAGCTCTGGTCCAGTAAGCTGAGCTTCACTGATCTCATTCCAACAGACAGGTGAACGACATTTTCGACCGTAGAGAGCTTCGAATGGTGCCATATTAATGCTAGCATGATAACTATTGTTGTAAGAGAACTCGATCAATGGAAGATGAGAATCCCAATTACCACCAAAGTCTATCACGCATGCTCTAAGCATATCCTCCAAAGTTTGAATCGTCCTCTCAGATTGTCCATCTGTTTGGGGATGATAAGCTGTATTAGATTTAGTTGGGTTCCCAAAGCAGATTGCATGGTCTTCCAGAAATGAGATGAAAATCGAGCATCACGATCAGATATGATGTCCAACAGAACACCATGTCGTGATACAATCTCATCAACATAAATCTTTGCAAGTTTATCAGTAGATAGATCCTCGAGAATCGGAATAAAATGAGCTGACTTTGTTAATCGATCGATAACAACCCATATAGCATCGTGACCTTTTGATGTGCGCGGTAATTTAGTGATGAGATCCATCTCAATGTTCTCCCACTTCCAAACCGGTATCTCTGGTTGTACAAGCAAACCAGAAGGTCTTTGTTGTTCAGCCTTGACTTTGAGACAAGTTAGGCATTTTGACACATACAAGGCAACATCTTTCTTCATACCAGGCCACCAGTACTGAGTACGAAGATCATTGTACACTTTATCAGCACCAGGATGGATAGAATATCGAGATTTATGAGATTCGTCCATCACTAAAGTGCGAAGGTCGTCTTGTTTTGGGATCCACAAACGATCCTTGAAATAGAGTAAACCATCGTCTTTCCTTTCGAGTTTAAACTCGAGTTGAAGTGGTAGTTCATATTTCAATAAGCCTTTGATCACACAAGACCGTTGAGCTTGAAGAACACGAGATTGAATATCAGATAGAGTTCGAATAGAATGAAGCTTAACTCGCTCTTTTCGACTTAGCGCATCGGCTACGACATTCGCATTACCAGGATGGTAGCGAATCTCGCAATCATAATCACTTAAGAGTTCAACCCAACGACGTTTCCTCATGTTGAGCTCTTTCTGATTAAGAATATGCTGGAGACTTTTGTGGTCTTTGAAAACCACACACTTCATTCCATTGAGGTAGTGTCTCCAGATTTTAAGAGCGAAAACCACAGCTCCTAACTCAAGATCATGAGTCGTGTAGTTCTTCTTGTGAACTTTCAATTGTCTAGACGCATACGCAATAACTTTGCCTCGTTGCATGAGAACACAACCAAGGCCTAAATTGGACGCATCACAGTAGAATCACAGTAGACAACGAAATCATTGTTTCCCTCGGGCAGAGATAGAACAGAAGCATCACAGAGCTTCTGTTTTAGTGTTTGGAATGCTTCTTCTTGCTTGGGTCCCCACTCAAAAGGCTTATTCTTTTGAGTCAAAGCAGTGAGTGGAACCGCGATCTTAGAGAAGTTTGAAATAAATCGACGATAATAACCAGCAAGACCAAGAAAAGATCGGATCTCTGTAGGTGTTGTTGGTGTATTCTAATCCTTAATTGCAACAATCTTGGATGGATCCACATGAATACCCTGCTCCTTGACTATATGTCCCAAAAACTGAACTTCTTTAAGCCAAAATTCACACTTGGAGAATTTAGCAAAAAGTTGTTCCTTCTTCAGGAGTTCCAATGTCAAACGAAGGTGTTGCTCGTGATCGGCTCGAGACTTCGAATAAATAAGAATATCTTCGATGAACACAATGATGAACTTGTCTAAATAAGGCTTACAGACCCTATTCATTAAGTCCATGAAGATAGCTGGGGAATTCGTCAAACCAAAAGGAATGACAGTAAACTCGTAATGCCCATATCTTGTTCGGAAAGCAGTTTTGGGAATATCTTCCTCGAATATACAAAGTTGATGATACCCAGAACGCAGATCGATCTTGGAAAACAGGTAGCACCTTGTAGCTGATCAAAGAGATCATCAATTCGGGGTAGGGGATATCGATTCTTGATGGTAAGCTTATTCAGCTCACGATAATCGATACACATCCTAAAAGATCCATCTTTCTTTTTCACAAAGAGGACAGGAGCACCCCAAGGTGAATAACTCGGTCGGATGAATCCTTTATCAGATAACTCTTGAAGCTGCTTTGATAATTCTTGCATCTCAGACGGTGCAAGACGATAAGGTGCTTTCGCAATCGGGTTGGCATTGGGTACAAGGTCAATATGAAACTCGACTTGACGAACTGGAGGCAAACCAGGTAGTTCATCAGGAAACACCGCTGGATAATCCCGAACAATTGAAATATCCTGAATACTCTTGTTCTTGCCTTTCTCCTCGGTGACATGTGCCAGGAAAGCAACATATCCTTTTCTTAATTAACTTTAGGCTTTTGTACACGACATAAGCTTCAATCCACCAGATGGCTTCTCGCCACGAACTTCCAGAACATCGCCAGACGAAAGAGGAATACGAATGATTTTATCGAATTAAACTACCTCAGCATGATGCTTGGTTAACCAATCCATCCCCACGATAATGTCGAAACTCCCAAGTTGCATCGGTACGAGATCAATAGGAAAAAGATGGTTATCGAGGTTCAATTGACAACCACGAATAACAGAATTGAGTACAAGAGGTTTACCAGTAGCAACTTCGACAGATAAAGGGTTCCTCAGTTTAGTTCTAGGTATCGCAAGTAAAGGCTCAAAGGATAATGAAACAAAACTCCTATCGGCGCCATAATCGAAAAGAACATATGCAAGTTGATTGTTAACAAGGAACGTACCGTTAACAACCTCGTTGTCCACCCTTGCCTCGTTCGCGTTCAAATTGAATGCTCGTCCACGGGCGGGATTCACATTCGCGATCGCGTTACCATTCGGATTCGCATTTACCAATCTCGGGCAGTTGTTGCGGAAATGACCCATTTCTCCGCAATTAAAACACGAACCAGGTGGGAATCTCGCAGCATTCCCCTGAACTTGTGCTGGAACTTGAGCAGCCTGATTTTGGGCAAAACGACAAAGGTTGGCCAGATGCCCAAGTCTACCACACGTAGCACACTGTTTACAGGCCTGCTGGGCAACATGGTGACCATTGCATCGAGCACAGTGTGGTGCAGTACCAGCATATTGCTTCTTCGCGGGAGGTAGGGCTGGTGGGTTCTAAGGGTTATGTGTAGTGACTGCAAAGTTCTGGGAAGCCTTACGCTTCCTTGACTTTTTAGAAGACTCACCCTGCTTCTTACCCTTACCCTTGTCTTGAGCAGAATCGGCTGACTTCTTTTTATCACCCTTACGGGCCAATTTACCCTTTCTGACCTGAGACTCGGTCAGGGTAGCAGACAATTCAATTGCTTGACGGACAGTGGTAGGATTAACGCCAGTCACAATATCCTGTATGGAATCGGGTAAACCATCGATATACCTCTCAATTGCCTTTTCCAACGGGGTAACCATCGTAGGACACAACAAACTGAGCTCCTCATATCGATCCGTGTAAGCACGGTGTTCTCCCCTGTCTTATTTCAAATCATCGAATTCTCGTTCTAATGCTCGAATCTCGTGATGGGGACAAAACTCTCTCATCATGAGAGCTCGGAGCTCTTCCCAAGTTTGTGCCAATGCCACTTGGGCACCCCTATCACGCATCACTCCGTTCCACCATGTAAGAGCTCGCTTCTTGAACACGCTTGATGCAAACTGAACCTTACGCGCATTCGGACACTGCACTTGTCTAAATGTGCTCTCGATACTCTCAAACCACTGCAGGAGTGCATTTGCTCCTTATGACCCAGAAAACTTTAGCGGCTTAGCAGAATTAAAATTCTTGAAATTACACTGAGCATTATTGTTGTTATTATTGTTGTTGTTGTATAATTCATGAATCTGGGTCACTACGCCTGGAAGCACAGCAGCCATTTGTTGAGCAACAAGGGCTGCGACTTCTTTAGTAGTAAAAGATTGAGTATCACGTCGAGGAGGCATTGTCTAAAAGAAAACATGAGAAATGAGTGAGGTCAACAATTGGAAAAAACAAAAGAGGTATTGAAAACATCGCTAAAACACAAGGAGTGCGATCATTTGTTCGTTACTTCGAACAAACGAACGACACGCAGTGACTAATCAAAGTAAACATGTCATAATAATGTATCACCAAAGACATGCTCGCCTATAAGTGAACACTCACCCCAAGAGTTCCCAGGTAAGAGTGACTGGTCCGATACTGCGGATTTGTATGAACACTCTAGCCTTAGACAGAAAACTCAGGGTACAGGCATTCACTCTTCCAGTTTGCAGGTGTTTACATTATTTAGACCCAAACTTTGACGAGATTTTGAAAATTCAAAAGGCACTAAGCCAAATATGAGTTAAACTGGAAGGGTTCAAAACCTTATAACAGGAGGTTCAAAACCTCGTTGTGTGACATCGTTTCTAAATCGTTTCCCATGTGAACTAAATAATGACACGCAATGTAATATGATAAAAGCAATTATATATAAGATGTACCAGCGGCGTATCTACCATGCTTTTATCATGCTACACCCGTCCCATTATCTAATCACTACCCAAAACCAATCGTTTAATTCGACTAACTCGTTTCAAATCATTTATCTCGTTTCAAATCATTTATCTCGTTTCAAATCGTTAACTCGACCCAAGATCGTATTCGTTTTAATTGTGAAACTACTTTTGGTCGTCTCGCTAATAACATTCAAACCTTCGTGACTCGACTATCTTGCTTCTCGTATTAACAAACCACCGAAGGGTAAGTTAACAATCACAGATTCGGTCGTTACCTACATAACCCCCACACATAACCATGGGTGTAGTCTGATAACGGGATTTGTCAGATCCTATGGTACCATAACCTAATACTGGTCGGTTCGGCCAAAATTAATGAATGTCATTCGTTATGTAACTACAACCAACAAGTTTGTTCACTTTATTGAAATCGTTATTAGTTTTGTATAAACCATCTTAATTGTTTTTGAAATCATTGTTTAAACCTTGAAATCATTTTTGTACATATGAATCACCCCAAAACAATTGAAAACAGTAAAATAGGGGAACTATGTACTCACATAGTTACCATAAAAACATGTAAAAAGAGGGGATCTATGTACTCACATTGAAGTGCAAAGTATCCTTAATTTAAAGAACACAACAAGCTCAATCAAACCAAGGAAACTCAAGCAGCACTTAATAAACGAATCACTAGTCAATCAATAGACGCCTAAATCGGAAGATCGGACAGAATGAGGTCTTGTAAACCAAATGAGTGTTGGAGCTCATAGGATATGGTTTAACAAAGCCTACATCCTAAATCGGAACCTAACATAAGTGCTTTCGACCCGTTACGACCCGTTTAGGTAGCTTACTCTACTTTAACGCGTCGTGCACCCAAACGCGCGTTCAAGACGTCTAACTAGTCCTATGACAAGTATTATATGCCTAAACATGTTTAATTATGTTGCATAATCAGTTAAGTGACAAATGTTTAGGTTACATATGCTTAAAATCCAATTATGCATGAAAAGGGCATTTTGGTCATTTACCTAAGGCATATAATCTACCTATCATACAACTACTTAAACTAGGTGACCATAAGGTATAACCTCAGAAGGTTATTCCCTATACAACTATGGTCACTAAACATGCTTGGTCGGATCCTAATGATCGACCAAACGGGTCGAGTTCGAAAATCTAAGCGGTGGTTTAGACCGCTTGACTTACGACTCTAAACAAGCACTAAACTAAAAGTGACATGCTTAACTAAGTTAGAAAACAGGTTTTTATATCAAAACAAAGTGTTTTGATACCAAGAGTAGTTTGGTTGCAAAATACGCTTAAATGCGCATTTTTACCGAAACTACGACTCGTGATTACCCTCACGTTGCGAAGTTCAAACGAACTTCTCGTTGACAATTGACTGGTCAAAGCTGAAAGTCAAACACTATTTGACTTTTAAGCTAGGAAAGCAATAAAAGAATGAAAGAGGACTTACAAAGGGTCCAAATAGATTTGATTCTACGTATTCTCAGGTAGGTAGTGAATAATCACAACCACTTAGAGAATTCTCAGATCAAATGTGCAGAAAATGGAATGAGGGCCACGCTATATATAGTTTTCGCAAAACTGTTAGGATCATTTCTTGGTAAAGAGTGAATGATCTAGGCCTTACAATTGTCAAGGAATGATTGGGGGACTTGTTCACCACACAAACCAGCCCATAGCATGAAAAACTAGGGATCAAAACCATTGGAACAAGTGGGAAAGACCAGATTCAATGTTTCTGAAATTCTGATGTGCTGGGCACAGCTTACGGACCGCAAGCAAGTATCCATACGGTCCGTAAGAGACTTGCAGACCAGCAACTTTCAGAAATGACAGTTTTAGTCCCTGAAGCCCCAAACTTGGTTTTCGATGCATTTTTGACGCGTTTAAGCCCCGTTAACCCCATTTCAAAGCTCTAAAATGAAGTTAAAGTATAGAGAACTTAAAATATGCTCAAAAATATCTCGGATGTCGGCTCGTTTGGTCGTACGGTTGCCTTGTTCGGTTAATTACGACGAAAGTCGTAACAAATGCAAAAACGATCCAAATTAAGCGATGAATGAAATTTTATCATACCAATCACTAAAATAAAATATTTTGATGATTACATAAATTTTTGGATGTCCGGATATATTCAGAACGTAAGATATGCGCGAAAATGCAAACTTACGTCGTTTTTGACACTTTTAGTCCCTGTAAGATCAAATAAGCATGTTTTCGCATACCGAACCCCTCAAAGCTTATTTCTAAGCTATTTTTAGGTTATTTATGGTATGTTTAGCTTATGATTAAGTTCTGGACTGTTCGACACCACACGAATCGGTATAGTTTCGCAGTTTGACACAAATAGTCCCTGCGATCGAATAGACTTGTTTTCAACACACCAACCCATCCAAAACTTATTTCTAAGTTATGTGGAGGTTATTTAAGGTATGTTAAGCCTATTTCACTATTCCGGAGTGTTTGTTGCATTAAACTGACTGCGTTTACGCACCAGTTTGCGTATAACCCTCCAGAAAGCTATTTAAAGCTTGAAATTGGAATCGAATCAAATTGTAAAATCATCAAACACAATACACACATAAAACACATATAATAACACCACAGCACATTGTTTTATTGATAACCATCATTGTTTTACATTGTACATCGATTACAGAACACAGTTGTCACAATTGGTTCAGAATATCATCAGGTTCCACCACCGTTTGAGGAAAAATTCACATTCTATGATGACGAGAAGGTGGAAAAAAGCTTTCAACATGGTTGATCAATTTCCAGATAATATTGACGTAACCTGTTCCAAATCTGATGAGTCTAGTGATTCAGGGGTGGTAGGTAAGGTCGTTGAAAGTGTTTTGAAAGAAGAGTCTGTTGAAACAGGTAAATCTGAATCACAGGATGAAAATGAAGGTAGTTTTCATGAAGGTTATATGAAAAACTCAAAATCTGAGAAAAAGGAGAATGATGATTCAAAAGGATTGGTTTATACCATGATTGGATCGGACAAATTATTCTCAGATAATGAAGTCCTGATTCAGAATGTGATTTCAGAAAAGATTGACAAAGTATTCAAGTTGGTTGAAATTGAAAAATCCAAAATTGCAAAATTTGCTGGAAAAAGTAACAAAACTTTTTATAACAAACCTAGTTTCAAGAAGAAAAACATGAAGGTTGGGTTGGGTTATAAAAAGAAACAGAACTGGAAAAGAAATGAAACGCCTAACTATCAGAAAAGGATGAACTTTGTTCACGGAACAAGTTCTGAGGAAGAGAAAGAACTCCAATTTAGACGATAGTCTAATGAAGAGTTCAATGCTCAAAAGAAAAAGCAACAATAATAGGTTAAAGATGTTTCAAAAAGAACATGCTTTAAGTGTGATCAAATTGGACATCTCAGTCGAAAATGTCCAAATCTTAAACCTGTTGGTGTTGAGATGAAAAAGAAGTCTGATGTTGTGAACCAGAACTCAACCAATTTTGAATCAAAGCAAACTTGGAAGCCGAAAATGTCAAATGTTGAATCACAACAATCTTGGAAACCAGTGACACCAAGATTTAGAACAACATAAAGTTGGAAAACAACTGTTGTTGCAACGAAACCAAACCAGTTTTGGAAACCAAAAGTCGTTCAAAATCAAAATAATCATAATGATTCAAGATTTTATAAAAGAAATGTTTCAAATGGACAAGTTTGGGTGGAAAAGAAACAAAAGGCTTCTGTGAGTGATAATCGGAATGAAAATACATTTGTGAAAAATGATAAAGATTTTCCGAAATTTAATGATTCTTATTGTGTGACAATACCCAAGGTCAAACAGGCCTTGTAACACCCCGTGTTCCGAAAGTCAAAGTCAAAGGCAAGGTCAAGGTCAACGACCGATCGTGCGACTTGACTAGTAGTGAATTTCTTTTATATGTTGTATTATGTGGAGTAAGTGTCAATAATTACAATAATCGACGTGTGTTAATCGCTATTTAATCGACTTACGACTGTGAAGCTATAGGAAGTAACAATGCGATAAAGTCAACTAAGCGCTAATCAACCCAACTTAATCGACATCGAATCGAATCACAATCGCACTCGCAACTCGAATTACGCATTTTGGTTATTGTTATACGTGTATGTGTGCCTTATGTGTTACTTGTGCATGTTTAATTTATGTATATGTGGGAATCAATCGAAACGCAATCAAAACGCAATCGAAACTCGAATCGCAATCGAACTCAATCGAAATCGAAACAGGAAAAATCGTCGCGCCGAACACCCGAACCAAGTGCCATCCAGCCGGATTGCCATCCGACCGGGCTGCCACTTGATCTGTTGCTAGGTCGCCATCCGACCGAGATGCCATCTGACCGGATTGCCATCCGGGCAAGGTGCCATCCGACCGACAACACTTTCCTCTTTTGGAACTCTATAAATACCCATGTCACTTTCATTCTTTCTACTTTTGGCAACTATCTGACCGAACAGCACACTCTCCTCACCTTTTCTTCGATTTCTCTCAATCCCGGTAAGATCTCGTCCTAAATATTGTACTTTCTTGATCTACACGCACTCCTACACCTTTCTATCTCTTGAATCTTAACTTTTAACCGTGAAATCACTAGATTAGAGGTGTTCTAGGATAACGTCATCATGAGTTCTTGAAGAACTTCATGTTTTGGCCTCAATCCAAAAAAAAACAACTTAGATCTAATCGATTTCCACACCAATAAACAAAGATCTTGCATAGATCTAGACGCATTCATGGTGAAAAAGGAGTGAAAGATGGTTTCTAACTTTCTTTCAACTCTTTTACACTCAATGCACTCAAAACCGATGGGACCGGACCTTGTTCTAGTCTTCTACTTATTCTTAGTGTTGTGCTAGCTCAAGATCTGGATTCTACTCACGAGACCACCGATTTCGGGTTAACCAAGAACAACCGACTTGAACCGGTTAACTGGTCGAACTAGGGTGATTCCTGTTTGATCGGGTCCCTTAGGTCAAAATGGGGTTCTGTTGGTTAGCACGTTGTCAAAACGTCTCAATAAAAGCAACAGACAATCAAAACGGCCAAGTGAAAGACGAACGGAACGACCAGCACGGAGTGCTATCCAACCGGACTATTGTCCGAACGAATAAGCCATCCGAGCGACTAGGTCATCCGAGCGACTGCACCTTGGGTCCCACACTTAACCAACTTTATCTGAACTTTGAGTATTGAACGAATTGCAATCCGATCGGACTACCATCCGACCGGATTACTCTTCGGATCATGAGATACTTGAACTTAAACACTCGAACAATTTTCAACATGTTCAATGCACTAAGGATGCCACCCGACCATACTGTTGTCCGATCGCGTGACAACCTACTGTGTATTTGTTCTCACTGAGTAACCTCGCCACTTGAGTCGCCGTCCGACCGGATAAACCATCCGAGCGGATTGTCGTCCGCACGACTGACCGTCCGATCGACTGACTTGAAAGGTAGAGATAGTTCAATGTTTTCAAAATGCTACAACGAAAACTTCAAAGGACAAGCCATCATACACAAACACATCCTTCCTAAAGGAAGAAATAATCCACTCGAATAGTCATCTGACCAGACAAACTGTCCGACCGGATGACCATCCGAACGAATTGTCATCCACACGACTGGACCATCCGGTCGGGTTACCACCTGACCGAACTGCTGTCTGAACCACTTACATCATGCATCGTGTTACGCGTCACTTATCGTTATGCTATCAATCTGTTCAGGCTAACCTCACTCTCTAGCGCTCCCTTCAATCCATCAACGTAGTGAGTATACTCGATCCCTTTTTGCTTTATGCACTTTTGGGTGTTACATATGATACGAATATCCAAATCACATCAATCACACTACTTAATACTATTTAAACGCTAACCGTTACTGTATGTTATACGTGGCTTAATGAATGCTTGTTTGTTATGTTTACACATGGAATGCTGTCTACCTGCCTTAGCAACGATAGTACTATAGTTTGGACTCAGCACCCGTTCGCGGGGGTTGTTAAGGACAATTACTTGCGTGGATTACGGTGGTAATCATGTATTGCGAACTGCCTCGGGCAATCAACCCGCAGTCATTGGTATCGATAGGTCTATGTCGATAACTAACATGCCTCATTTCTCTCTGTGTACATGCTGGTTATGCGTAACGCTTTCGAACTCTACATGCGATTATCAAACTTGTATGCTCACCTTTACACTATGTGTATTGACTTTATTTTAATGTATGTGACAGGTGTTTAGGATGCTTATCTGCTAGGGAGTCGAGGCTAGAATAAGGCTCTAGAGGCCAACAAATAGTTGTCTATACAAATGAAGTCAAGGATCTCTAGAAGCAGATAAACAATTTGGCTTTTTGATAAAATCTGAGTTGTCGGAATAGAACTATTTGCCTAGATTTTGTCTGTAATAATTTGTTTACCTTTTGAGACATGGTATGGGACATGTTATTAAAAACTGATTGGTAATGATAATTGTTATGGAAACTTCTGGACAATCTGTTTTGCTCAGTGCCATGCCCCGATGTTTCCGCCATCGGTTGGGGTGTGACAGATTGGTATCAGAGCCATAACTATAGGGAATTAGGCAAGACTCGACCTAGTCCGAGTCGATGTCTTAGAGACCTAGTCTATAGTTTGGAACCAACATACCAACTTGTGCATATCCGTTAGAGATTATGTATAAGTTTACCACTATTTCTTGCTATTCTCGCTTATGCTAACACTATCACTGCACTCGAATTTTCAACAATGAGAGAGCAACTAAGTCAAGATTAAGTGTGAAAACTGTGAACTCTCGACTAAAGTTGCTTGATCAGCCCGCATTTTATTTACAAACAGGGAGAATTATGCCAAATCAGGAGTGAAATCCGTATTTTGATGAATAATCTCCTCTATTTTATCAAAACAGGGACAAAGTTGTTAAGCCAAGGGTGAAACCCTAACCTTAACGACTTGTTCCGCTTTCTTTCAAACTCTCTCTAAAGTCTCGATGGACTCCAACGACCTGAAGTCACGATATGACTAACAGGATGCGTGCCCAACGCCCAAGAATCGAGGCAAAAGGCACTGTCCTGAAGGCCAAACGTGCACAACAAGTCCTTGTGAATAGTTCAACCACTTTGGTTAGTTAATGTCTAATAGCCGCAGACAATCTATCTCTCGATTTTTATGTGTTCCGATTCTGAGCCCGCAACTGCTGACTCTGATGATTCGTCGATTTTATGTGCTTGTATGTGTGTTTACCTGTTATGTGTTTAAATTTTTGGAGATTCATTCGATTTTTGCTTTCATAACGATCGACCCGCAAGACTCGCACTGCAATTCTATCTCAAAACGCTGACAAATCGCTAATCCATGGACGACCTTATGCTATGATATACGCTAATACTATGCTATTCGAGATACTAAGCACGATCGCTACATTCAAACACTCGTGAACTCTGAATGATAGGTTTCTATATTCTGACTGCCTCTTGCAATTAAATGATTATGTGCTTTGGTGGATTCTGTGCTCTACGTGCTTACGAGCTTACGTGCTTATGTGCTTATATGTCTCTATGTGAATTTGTGATTATGTGTATGTGAGGTACATGTTACATTGCGTGATCCTAGGCTTTAGTAAGTATTAGACGTGTGAGGTGAGATTCGATTATGATGTGTCTGAGACCTATGGCGATGTCTGTTGCAGACAATGTCAACTGGACCATCATCCCGTCACACACCACTTTCTCGTCAAGAAAAGAGAGACAAACGTCTTGCTGCTATCATTGCTAAGCAAGTAGCAAAAGCTGTGAGTGATGTCTATGAGAACGTCAGCAAATCATCTGAGGTGTCGAGAACCGAAGCTCCTAAAGCTACCCCTAAAACTGCCTTCAATTTCAAGCAATTCAAGTCTTGTGGGCCAAAGGAATTCACTGGCGAGGAAGGACCTACAGCGTTGTTCCAATGGTTTGATTCCATTGAGGTCACTCTATGACAGAGCGGTTGCCCAGACGATCTCCGCACTCTAAATGCTACCAGCGTCTTCCAGTCCCGCGCACTAGACTGGTGGACGGCCGAGAGAAACAAACGAGGGAATGATGCAGCCTACGGTCTGCTGTGGGACGAACTCAAGGAGGTCATGCTGGAAGAATTCTGCCCTCCTCATGAGCACCAAAAGTTAGAAGATGAATTCTGGCACATAAAGCAGAAGGAAGGTGAAAATGCTGCTCTCACTGCTCGCTTCAAACAGCTCAGTATCATCTGCCCTGATCAAGTCAAGACTCCGGAGATCGCAATCAAGAAGTACATCCGATCTTTACCCGACTGCGTTGCAGATTTCGTGCAAGCGGCTAAGACTAAGACGATCGAAGAAACTTACCTACTGGCCGCTGAAATCAATGACAAGCGGGTCAAGGCTGGTGTCTGGGATAAAACTTCAAAGCACCTGCATTAAGCTACCAACGTCACACCAACTGCTGAAACCACCACCGCATCGAACAACAAGAGAAAGAATAGCTCCAGCAACAAAAACTGTGCGATTACTGCTGCACCGATTCAAGATGTACCAGCCCAACAGCGTCAAGTAGCGGCGCCTGTGGCAAATGCACCGCTTGCTAAGCGTGCATATACTAGGCCACACCCGCTTTGCCCAACTTGCACCTACCACCACCCGACTATCATCGCTTTCCGTTTTTGTGCTCATTGTAATATGTACGGCTACTTCACTACCAGCTGTCGTGCTCGACAAGCTCCTGCTCATCAAGCTCTTCTTACCGCCCCTTAGGGTCAACAAGCTCCTCCGGCACCCGCGGTCAACGCCAGAGCCTGCTTCGCATGTGGCGATCCTAACCATTTTGCCAACATGTGCCCGAACAGGGTTGTGAAACAAGAGCCCCAGCAGCAGCCTCAGCAACAGCAACACCAGCAGCAACAGCAACAAGCAGCACGCCCGCGAACTTTCAACATCAACGTGCGCCAAGCCCAGGCTGACAACAACGTGGTCAATGGTACGTTCCTTGTGAATGGTCTTTATGCTTCATGTTTGTTTGATACTGGAGTCGATAATTGCTTTGTATCATTCGAATTCGAGAAACTCCTTAGTCGTAAACGCTCCCATCTCCCCTCAACGTTCGATGTTGAAGTAGCTACTGGAAGAACTGTCGCCGTTAATTCTGTTCTTCGTGATTGTACTCTTGAGCTCAACAATCACATCTTCCCAATCGACCTTATTCCGATGCAACTCGGAAGTTTTGACATCATAGTAGGCATGGACTTTCTTCCCGAAAAACCATGCTGAAGTTGTGTGCTTCGACAAGATGATTCGATTTTTGCTCGCGAATGGTGATTTATTGTGTGTTTATGGCGAAACTGCTTCGAAAGGTCTCAAGCTCATGTCATGTGTCCAAGCTAGCAATTATCTCCGCAAGGAATACAGAGCTTTCTTGGCCAACATCGTAGTAGCGGAGAAGGAAAAGAAAGAAAAGAAGGAAGTGAAAGACGTTCCTGTGGTTCGTGAATTTCCTAATGTGTTCCCTGAGGATCTTCCCGGTTTACCGCCAAGTCGTGATATCGACTTTCGTGTCGACCTCATTCCTGGAGCTAATCCTGTTGCCAAATCTCCTTACCGACTCGCACCATCCAAAATGCGTGAACTCTCGAGCCAACTCAAGGAATTTCTTGAGAAAGGCTTTATTCGCCCGAGCACCTCTCCTTGGGGCGCGCAAGTCCTTTTCGTCAAAAAGAAGGATGGGTCGTTCAGGATGTGCATCAACTATCGGGAATTGAATAAGTTAACTATCAAGAACCGCTATCCCCTACCTCGCATTGACGATTTGTTTGATCAGCTACAAGGCACTACGTGTTTCTCGAAGATCGATCTACGCTCAGGGTATCACCAACTACGCATTAAAGAGGAGGATATACCCAAAACCGCGTTTCACACTCGTTATGGCCATTACGAATTCTTTGTTATGCCCTTTGGATTAACCAACGCACCCGCGGTTTTCATGGATCTGATGAATCGCGTGTGTAAACCATATCTCGACCGTTTCGTCATCGTATTCATCGACGATGTCTTGATCTATTCCAAGTCAAGAGCCGAACATGCGCAACATCTACGTTTGGTTCTCGAGCTACTCCAGGGAAATCAACTCTATGCCAAGTTCTCCAAGTGTGAATTCTGGTTGGAGGAGGTTCAGTTTCTGGGTCACATCGTAAATAGTCATGGTATTCACGTCGATCCAGCGAAGATTGAAGCAGTTAAGAGTTGGATTACACCTAAGAACCCATCCGAAGTCCGGTCTTTTCTTGGACTAGCGGGCTATTATTGACGATTTATCGAAGGATTCTCAAAGATCGCTGTGCCACTTACCGCTCTCACGCATAAAGACAAACCTTTTGTTTGGGGAACTGAACAAGAGTCTGCTTTCCGAACCCTCAAGCACATGCTTTGCAATGCTCCTATTCTCATATTGCCTGACGGAAACGAAGATTTCATTGTCTATTGTGATGCTTCCAACCTTGGTCTCGGTTGTGTCCTTATGCAGCGAGACAAGGTTATAGCTTACGCATCTCGTCAGCTCAAAATATATGAGAAGAACTATACAACCCATGATCTCGAGCTAGGCGCAGTTGTTTTTGCGTTAAAGATTTGGCGACACTACCTGTATGGTACGAAGTGTACGATCTTCACCGATCATAGGAGCCTACAACATATCTTTGATCAGAAGGAACTTAATATGCGTCAACGCCGATGGGTAGAACTTCTCAACGACTACGACTGTGAGATTCGTTATCAGCCAGGCAAAGCAAATGTTGTTGCCGACGCACTCAGCAGACAGAGTTATCTGCTTAGCATTCGCATTAACCAAGCCCGATACGATCTCGATGCTCTCATCCGTGAAGCTCAGCATGTCTGTTTTAACGAACGCACTTTGAAGAAGGAACGAATCTATCATGATGGAGCCTAGCTTGTGAATAAGTCAAATGGAATATTCCATTATCTGGACCGAATTTGGATCCCTAAACGGACCGATTTGTGACAGATTTTGATGGACGAAGCCCACAAATCCCGGTATTCTATTCATCCCAGAGCCGACAAAATGTACTAGCACCTTCGTTACAAGTACTGGTGGCCGGGCATGAAAAGGGATATTGCTCTCTACGTGGGGAAGTGCCTGACTTGTGCAAGAGTCAAGGCTGAACATCAAAGACCCTCTGTCTTACTCGAACAACAGCCTATCCCCATGTGGATGTGGGAGAGTATAGCTATGGACTTCATAACCAAACTTCCGCACACGTCATCAGGTCATGACAACATTTGGGTTGTCGTTGACCGTTTGACTAAATCAGCTCACTTTTTGCCAATTCGGGAAGACTACAAGGTAGAACGAGTAGCCCGAATCTACACCGACGAGATCATTTGTAATCGTGGGACGCCTCGCGACAACATCTCTGATCGTGATGCTCGGTTTACCTCGCGACTGTGGGAAACGTTTCAAACGGCACTTGGTACATCGCTTAATCTAAGTACCGCTTTCCACCCTCAAACCTACTGTCAGACTGAAAGAACGATACGTACTCTTGAAGACATGCTCCGTTCGTGTGTCATAGATTTCGGTGGTAATTGGGATAAATACCTGCCGTTAGTCGAATTCTCGTATAACAATAGTTATCATTCCAGCATTCAAATGGCACCATTCGAGGCTTTATACGGAAGAAAATGTCGATCGCCTATTGTGTGGCACGAGATCGGTCACTCGCAATTAACCGGTCCCGAGCTATTGCAAGAGACGACAGACAAAATTTTCCAAATTCGAGACAATCTAACGAAAGCTCGGAACCGACAGAAAAGTTACGCTGATAGACGACGCAAGCCCCATGAATTCGACGTTGGCGACTACGTACTCCTAAAGGTATCACCTTGGAAGGGTGTGGTCAGATTCGGCAAGAAAGGGAAACTAGCGCCTCGATATGTTGGACCTTTTAAGATTCTGGAAAGGATCGGAAAAGTCGCCTACAGACTCGAACTTCCGGAGGAACTTAGTAACGTCCACCCGACTTTCCATGTGTCAAACCTCCGAAAGTGCCTGGCTGAGCATGATTTAATTGTACCTCTCGATGACTTTCAAGTAAACGAGAAACTACACTTCGTGTAAAAGCCTGTTGAAATCATGGATCGCCAGACCAAGCAACTCAGATGCTCTCGCATTCCTATTGTGAAAGTCCGATGGGAAGGCAAACGAGGCACAGAGTTCACTTGGGAACTCGAAAGCGACATGAAGGCGAAGTACCCGCAGTTGTTCGTTACGGCTTCGGCCTAATTTCGGGACGAAATTCCCTCAACTAGGGGAGGCTGTAACACCCCATGTTCCGAAAGTCAAAGGCAAGGTCAAGGTCAACGACCGATCGCGCGACTTGACTAGTAGTGAATTTCTTTTATATGTTGTATTATGTGGAGTAAGTGTCAATAATTACAATAATCGACGTGTGTTAATCGCTATTTAATTGACTTACGAATGTGAAACTATAGGAAGTAACAATGAGATAAAGTCAACTAAGCGCTAATAAACCCAACTTAATCGACATCAAATCACAATCACACTCGCAATTCGAATTACACATTTTGGTTATTGTTATACGTGTATGTGTGCCTTATGTGTCACTTGTGCATGTTTAATTTATGTATATGCGGGAATCAATCGAAACGCAATCGAAACTCGAATCGCAATCGAACTTAACCGAAATCGAAACAGCAAAAATCGTCATGCCGAACACCCTAACCAAGTGCCATCCGGCTGGATTGCCATCCGACTGGGCTGCCACTTGATCTGGTGCTAGGTCGCCATCCGACCGAGATGCCATCCGACCGGATTGCCATCCGGGCAAGGTGCCATCCGACCGACCAACACTTTCCTCTTTTGGAACTCTATAAATACCCATGTCATTTCATTCTTTCTACTTTTGGCAACTCTCTGACCGAACAGCACGCTCTCCTCACCTTTTCTTCGATTTCTCTCAATTCCGGTAAGATCTCGTCCTAAATCTTGTACTTTCTTGATCTACATGAACTCCTACACCTTTCTATCTCTTGAATCTTAACTTTTAACTATGAAATCACTAGATTAGAGGTGTTCTAGGATGACGTCATCATGAGTTATTGAAGAACTTCATGTTTTGGCCTCAATCCACCAAAAACAACTTAGATCTAATCGATTTCCACACCAATAAACAAAGATCTTGCATAGATATAGACGCATTCATGGTGAAAAAGGAGTGAAAGATGGTTTCTAACTTTCTTTCAACCCTTTTACAATCAATGCACTCAAAACCGATAGGACCGGACCTTGTTCTAGTCTTCTACTTATTTTTGTGTTGTGCTAGCTCAAGATTTGGATTCTACTCACGAGACCACCGATTTCGGGTTAACTAAGAACAACCGCCTTGAACCGGTTAACTGGTCGAACTAGGGTGATTCCTGTTTGATCGGGTCACTTGGGTCAAAATGGGGTTCTGTTGGTTAGCACGTTGTCAAAACGTCTCGATAAAACCAACAAACAATCAAAACGGCCAAGTGAAAGATGAACGGAACGACCAACACAGACTGCTATCCGACCGGACTACTGTCCGAACGAATAAGCCATACGAGCGACTAGGTCATCCGAGCGACTGCACCTTGGGTCCCACAATTAACCAACTTTATCTGAAGTTTGAGTATTGAACGAATTTCTAACCGATCGGACTACCATCCGATCGGACTACCCTCCGACCAGATTACTCTTCGGATCATGAGATACTTGAACTTAAACACTCGAACAATTTTCAACATGTTCAATGCACTAAGGATGCCACCCGACCGGACTGCTGTCCGATCGAGTGACAACCTGCTGTGGATTTGTTCTCACTGAGTAACCTCGCCACTTGAGTCGCCGTCCGACCGGATAAACCATCCGAGCGGATTGTCGTCCACACGACTGACCGTCCGATCGACCGACTTGAAAGGTAGAGATACTTCAATGTTTTCAAAATGCTACAACGAAAACTTTAAAGGACAAGCCATCATACACAAACACATCCTTCCTAAAGGGAGAAATAATCCACTCGAATAGTCATCCGACCGGACAACCTGTCCCACCGGATGACCTTCCGAACGGATTGTCATCCACACGACTGGACCATCCGGTCGGATTACCACCCGACCGAACTGCTGTCCGAACCACTTACGTCATGCATCGTGTTACGCGTCACTTATCGTTATGCTATCAATCTGTTCAGGCTAACCTCACTCTCTAGCGCTCCTTTCAATCCATCAACGCAGTGAGTATACTCGATCCCTTTTTGCTTTATGCACTTTTGGGTGTTACATACGATACGAATATCCAAATCACATCAATCACACTACTCAATACTATTTAAACGCTAACCGTTACCGCATGTTATACGTGGCTTAATGAATGCTTGTTTGTTATGTTTACACATGGAATGCTGTCTACCTGCCTTAGCAACGATAGTACTATAGTTTGGACTCAGCACCCATTCGCGGGGGTTGTTAAGGACAATTACTTGCATGGATTACGGTGGTAATCATGTATTGCAAACTACCTCGGGCAGTCAACCCGCAGTCATTGGTATCGATAGGTCTATGTCGATAACTAACATGCCTCATTTCTCTCTGTGTACATGCTGGTTATGCGTAACGCTTTCGAACTCTACATGCGATTATCAAACTTGTATGCTCACCTTTACACTATGTGTATTGACTTTATTTTAATGTATGTGACAGGTGTTTAGGATGCTTATCTGCTAGGGAGTCGAGGCTAGAATAAGGCTCTAGAGGCCAACAAATAGTTTTCTGTACAAATGAAGTCAAGGGTCTCTTGAAGCAGATAAACAATTGGGCTTTTTGATAAAATCTGAGTTGTCGGAATAGAACTATTTGCCTAGATTTTATATGTAATAATTTGTTTACCTTTTGAGACATGGTATGGGACATGTTATTAAAAATTGATTAGTAATGATAATTGTTATGGAAACTTCTGGACAATCTGTTTCGCTCAATGCCATGCCCCGATGTTTCCGCCATCGGTTGGGGTGTGACAAGTCTGGGTTGCATTGTTCAAATGATCAAATTAGTTGAATGTGCAGGTGCTCCCGAAGACAATTGAATGTCAGCAAGAGGAGTATCGGAGCAACCTAGCACGAGAGGAAGAGGCTGCTGAACCCTGCAACTGAAAACAGGGAGTTTGTTCATTTTTGTACATAAATAAATCATATTTCAAAAACTCTTAAAAATTGAAAATTTAAAAACCAAAAATATGTTTTTATTCTGTCGAAAATTTGAAAAATGAAAAAAAATGTGTTTGTTTTTTAAATTTTGTCAAAAATAAAAAAATTAAAAAATATGTTGATTGTATGCCGAAACCCTCACAGCTGAACAAACATGATTAATTTCACAAGACTGAAAATGGTTTTCAAACTGTCAAATATCAATGTGTTGTAAATCATGGGGGAACTTTATGCAAAACAGAGCATGTGATGCAGCCCTCACAACTGAACGAACATGATTAATTTCACTAGATTGAAAAACGGTTATCAAACTGTCAAATATCAATATGTTGTAAATCATGGGGGTACTTTATGCAAAACAGAGCATGTGTTGCAGAAAGTTGATGGCGAGACAAAGTGTAACATCTGTGCTTGTAATCATTGTGAACAGTTCAGTTATCAATAAAACAATGTTATTTGATCCCAATTTTTGTTTGTTTATGTTTGACATTTTTCATGTTTTGACTTTTGTTCAATTTTAAACTCTATATCGCTTTCTGGAGAGTTATACGCAAACTGGTGCATAAAAGTAATCAGTTTAAAGAGAAAAATACTCCGGAACATCAACATATACTTAACATACCTTAAATAACCCTTACATAACTTAGAAATAAGTTTTGAAGGCTTTGGTATGGCAGAAACAAGTTATTTCGCTTAAAGGGACTAAATTTGACAAACTGCGAAAGTATGATGATTCGTACTGGAACAGACATTCTGGAACATGACCATAAGTTAAACACACCTTAAATATCCTTTATAAAGCTTATAAATAGGCTTTGAGGGGTTCGGTGTGCTAAAATAAACTTTTGGGTCATTCAGGGACTAAAAGCGTCAAAAAGTGCACAAGTTTGCATTTTCGCGCATAACTTACGTTCTGAATAAATCCGGACATCCAAAAATTTATGTAAGCACTAAAATATTTTATTTTAGTGTTTGTCATAAGAAAAATCCATTCGTCATGCAATTTGGATCGTTTTTCGCGCTTATGCGCATTCTGTCGTAATTAACCGAACATCGCGATCGTACGACCAAACGAACCAACATCTGACATGTTTTTGAGCATGTTTCATGTCCACAATGTTTAGGTATCATTTTAGGGCCTTAAAGATGGCTTAACGGGCCTTAAACGTGTCGGAAATGGCCTTAAACATCAACAGGGACCAAAACTGTCATTTTTGAAACTTGCTTTCTGATCAGGACCTCCAGGCGAGGCGCGTAAGACTTGTGTATGTCTTACACGGGCCTCGAGGCCCTCCTAGATCAGATTAAATTGTTTAAACAGCTGTTAACAGCTGTTATGCACTCCCAACTCAACCACACATGTCATTTCCTGATGCAAGGGGGCCAATTTGAGTTACCTAAGTGTTGCAACAAGTGTAGGGACAAGATCAAAGCACGTTATTCGATAAACGATCCTAACAGTTCTACAACATCTATAAATACCCATCAAGTTCAATTGCAAAAACCCACAAATCTGATCTAAAAGCTCTAAGTTGAAGCCATTGCTTCATACCTGAGCTATTCGAGCGAGATTTACTAGCGGGGACCCTTTGTAAGTGTTCCTTCGTTCTTTTATCGCTTTTCGAGTTCGAAAGTCAAACTATGTTTGACTTTCTGCGTTGATCAGTTTATGGTCAACATGAAGTTCGTTTGAACTTCATAACGTGAGCGTAATCACGATGGTTGTAGTCCCTAGCGACTATACCTACTGATTACCACGTTATCTAGGCTCAGTGACGAGTCGTAGTTTCGGCCAAAATGCGTGTTATAGCATATTTTGTAACCAAACTACTCTTAGGTATCAAAACCGTTTGTTTTGATACCAAACTTGCTTTCTAACTTAGTTAAGCATGTTTCAACATGTTTAGCTCATCACTTTTAGTTTTGTGCTTGTCTAGGGTCGTAAGGGTAAGCAATCTAAACAATCGCTTATACTTTCAAACCCGACCCGTTTGGTCGATCGTTAGGATCCGACCAAACACATTTGGTGACCATAGTATATAGGGAATAACCTTCCAAGGTTATACCTTATGGTCACTACGTTTAGTTAGTTGTATGATAGGTAGTTTATATGCCTTAGGTAAATTACCAAAATGCCCTTTGAACGCCAAAATTCATTTTAAGCATATGTAACATAACTTTTGGTATCTAAACTGATTTGGTAACAATATTAGACATGTTAAGGCATATTTTACTTATCATAGGACTAGTTAGGCATTCCAAGCGCGTTTCACGCAAACGACGCATTAAAGTAGTATAAGCTACCTAAACGGGTCGTAATGGGTCGTAAGCACTTATGTTAGGTTTCATTTTAGAATGAAGGCTTTGTTAAACCATATTACATGAGTTCTCATACTCATTTGGTTTACGAACCCTCATTCTATCCAATCCTCCGATTTAGGTCTGGTATATTAACATAGTTACCTATATTAGGTGCCGTTTGATATCCGTGATCTTTAGCATTGTTGGTTGTTACTCAAGGACTACTAAGAAATCTCAAGTGAGTACATAGACCCCGCTTTTACTATTTTCCAAACTATTTTGGGGTGGAACACATGTGCCTACTTGTTACTTTCATGCTTTCATATCATATGCTTGTTATGTTCATTAGTACATTATAGTACATGATTTCATTACATTTCATGCTATGTATGTCCATTGTGTGCATACTTAGTACATCATTTTACATTATATTTTATGCTATGTATGTCCATTGTGTGCATACTTAGTACATCGTTTTACATTACATTTCATGCTATGTATGTTCATTGTGTGCATACTTAGTACATTGTTTTACATTACATTTCACACTATGTATGTTCATTTGATTACATACTTAGTGCACTGTTTTCACATGCTTACATTTTTGGTATGACATTTGGTTTGTTTAAATGGGACAAAAATACATTCATTAACATTAGCTACGCCATTCGTTAGTAGGTAGTGGTACCATAGGACTTGACAACTCCCATTCCTAAACCCTAGGTTTGTTTAGGTGGAAGGAATGACCGAATTCAATAAACATAACACAGATAAACCTTTAATTTGTTTAAAGGTCTGTCACCACAGTCACAAGGCTTGGATGTATGCATTTTCACAATACCGCATAGATGTTTGTTTCAGTATAGCATGCATTTGTTCCACAAAACATAACTTTGACTTAAACTATGTTTAATTCAATACCCTGTTTTGGTGCATTTTACCTATGGTTTAGTTGATATATTTCACATGCCATACAAGACATTTTTGGATACACATTATATGATTTACATTAAACATAAACATTTCGATATTGATATACACATTTGGTGATTTACATTAGACATGGACATTTTGATATGGTTTACACAATAACACTTGACAATTGATTTATACATGAACAATTTACATTGGTGGTTGGTTTGGGTAAATGATTTGAGTAACGAGGCGTGTGTAATATGATACAAACATGGTGGATACGCCGCTGGTACTTCCTATATATAAGTGTTTGTATAATATTACATGTCATAGCGTTACTTAAATCATTTCAATATTTGACATATTACATATTACATAAGCAACTTATTTTTCACAAGACATTGTCTTACAAAATAGTTTATTTTATCCGACTCATTTTACGCGGTTATTTTATTAACCATACACCATACTTTTATATATTCTGATTTCTTATCGAGTTTTCATACGATTTATTAAAGAAAACACTTAACAAGATTCATGACTAATTTTTATTAAACCTATCTTTTAAAGCCCAAGTCTGAATCCTATTTTCACTAAACCTATGTATCTCACATGCATTTTTATGCTGACGTACCTATTTTCACATGTGTTTTCTGAGCTGTTGCTTAGGATGATGATCGTGACACTAGGGCGGACCTGTGCCTTAGAAACTTAAAATGAAGATAGACTTAGTTTAATTATGTTCTGAACTCTTTATTTCCTGTTTTGAGACAATGTAACACTCTTGTTAGATAAATAAAATATAACTTTGTATGCCATGGTTGTGAAACAATTAATTCTGTTACAACACTCCCCAACGTTTCCGCCACGTGTTTCTCATTCTACGTGGTCGGGGTGTGACAGAAGAGTTGGTATTAGAGCCAATGGTTATAGGGAATTAGATTAGTAGTAATGCTTTGACCTAGTCTTGTGTTTAGATTTTAAAACATGCACTTCACCGATCCTTAGGTGATAACTACAACGAGAACATCAAGTTCGAATCCGCTTTGAAAATTAATCATCTGTTCTTGGATGATTGATTACTAGCTTTTGAACCCTCTATTGTAAGGTTTTGCACCCTCTGTTATATGGTTTTGAACCCCTTTGAATTTTCAAAATCTCGTCAAGGTTTTGGGTTTTAAATAGTGTGAACACGTGCGAACTGGAAGAGTGAATGCCTGTACCCTGGGTTTTCTGTCTAAGGCTAGAGTGTTCATACAAATCCACATAACTGGACCAGTCACTCTTACCTGGGAACTCTTGGGGTGAGTGTTCACTTATAGGCGAGCATGTCTTCGCGATATATTATTTTTGACCCATTTACTTTGATTAGTCACTGTGTGTCGCTTGTTTGCCTTGCGATGCGGACGAATGACCACCATCTTTGCTTTTGTTGATTTTGTTTCATCTCATTCTCTTCATCCAATCATCTCACTCGTTTCCTTTCATGTTTTCCTCTTTTAGAATGCCTCCTCGACGCGAAAACCAGATAGCGACTGCCGAACTGGCAGAAATCATTGCGCAGCAAATGGCTGCTGCATTCCCAAACCTCTTTGCTTAATGGAACCATGCCAACAACAAAAAAAATGCTCCATGCAATTTCAAGAATTTTAACTCGGCTAAACCACTCAAGTTTATTGGTTCTGAGGGAGCGACTGGGCTTCTTCAATGGTTCGAGAGCATTGAGAATACTTTCCGTCACGTGCAGTGTCCTGACAATCGCAAGGTCGAGTTTTCTTCGAGTGTGTTTCAGAAGAGGGCTCTTACGTGGTGGAACGGGGTTATGAGAGATCGTGGTGCAGAAGTTGCTCTAGCACAGACATCTTAGGGCCCTTATGATGAGGGAGTTCTGTCCTCGTCATGATCTGCGAGCTTTGGAGGGAGAGTTTGATGATTTGAAGCAAGATAGTGGCGAACATCGGGCGTATACTGATAGGTTTGAGGAGTTGAGTCTGCTATGCCCAACCATGGTTACCCCACTCGAGAAGGCTATCTAAAGGTACATCGACGGCCTACCTGACTCAGTGCAAGACATCATTACTGGTAGTAACCCTACCACACTCCGTCAGGCGATCGAGTTAGCAGCAACATTGACTGAGTCACAGGTCCGAAAGGGAAAGCTGTACAAAAAGGGTGACAAGGGTAAGAAGCAGGCGTCTGACAAAGAAGATAGCAAGAAAGGTCAAAACAAGAAGGGAAAGGATTCTGGTTCCTCAAGGGGGTCAAGGAAGCGTAAGGCTTCCCAAAATTTTGCTGTCACTGCCCAAGCTAACCAGGCAGCTCCCAACCAACCCGCACAGCCTCCGGCGAAGAAACCTTATGCAGGAAATGCACCTTTGTGCAATAGATGCAACAGTCACCATCAGCCGCAATTTCCGTGCCGTTTCTGTACTAACTGTGGGAAGTCAGGTCATCTTGCTGGTGTTTGTCATTTTGCTCAGAATCAGGCAGTTCAGAACCCGTATCAACGAGTTTCTCAGCCTCCTGCTCAGCAACAGGGTCAAGCTGCACGACCACACTACCCTCCAGGTTCTTGTTACAATTGTGGGGATCTGACCCACTACCGAAATCAGTGTCCAAGATTGGTGAATGCTAATCCAGATTAGAATCAGGCTCAGGCTCGAGGTCGAGTCTTCAACATGAATGCGCAAGGGGCACAAGCAGACAATGAAGTGGTGAACGGTACGTTCTTTATTAATAATCAGCCTGCATCTGTTCTTTTTGATTCGGGTGCCGATAAGAGTTTTGTGTCATTATCTTTTGAGCCATTACTTCGCGTGTCTAGAACGAAACTAGGAAAACCCTTGACAGTAGAGGTTGCTAGCGGTGAACCCATTGTTCTTGATTTTGTTCTTCGCAACTGCCAGTTGAAGCTTAACGACCATCTTTTTCCTATTGACCTCACGCCTATGCAACTTGGAAGCTTCGACGTTATTGTGGGTATGGATTGGTTAGCCAAGCATCATGCAGAGGTAGTTTGTTTTGTGAAGATCGTTCGTGTGCCGCTTTCGACAGGTGAAATCCTACAGGTTCGTGGAGAGAAACCTGCTGGTGGTCTCAAACTCATGTCTTGTTTTAAAGCTCGAAAGTATCTGCGAAAGAATTATGTGGCCTTCTTGGCACATGTCACAGCAGATAAAGGCAAAGGTAAGTCTATCCAAGATATTCATGTTGTTTGGAATTATCCCGAAGTCTTCCCTGAAGATTTACCTGGTCTACCCCCAGCACGCCAAGTTGAGTTCCGTATTAATCTTGTACCTGGTGCAAATCCCATTGCCAGAGCTCCATATCATCTTGCACCGTCTGAGATGCAAGAGTTGTCTAAGCAGCTCCAAGAGCTCTCTGACAAAGGTTTTATCCATCCTAGCTTTTCACCTTGGGGTGCTCCCGTTCTTTTTGTCAAGAAGAAGGATGGATCTTTTTGGATGTGTATCGATTATCGTGAGCTTAACAAGCTTACCATCAAGAATCGATATTCCCTACCTCGCATCGATGATCTCTTTGATCAGTTACAGGGCACTTCTTTCTTTTCAAAGATTGATCTGCGATCTGGATATCACCAACTTCGTGTGCATCAAGAAGACATTCCCAAGACAGCATTCCGCACTCGTTATGGGCATTATGAGTTCATAGTCATGCCATTCGGTTTGACTAATGCTCCTGCTGTTTTCATGGACTTAATGAATAGGGTCTGCAAGCCTTATTTGGATCAGTTCGTCATTGTTTTTATTTATGACATCTTGATATACTCTAAGACGCGAGCTGATTATGAGCAACATCTTCGTCTTACTTTAGAACTCCTAAAGAAAGAGCAACTTTTCGCCAAATTCTCCAAGTGCGAATTTTGGCTTAAAGAAGTTCAATTTTTGGGGCATATTGTCAACGAACAAGGTATTCATGTAGATCCCTCCAAGATCATTGCGATTAAGGATTGGGATACGCCTACAACTCCTACTGAGGTTCGTTCTTTTCTTGGTCTGGCGGGTTATTACTGTCGCTTCATTGAAAATTTCTCGAAGATTGCAGTTCCTCTAACTGCTCTAACTCAGAAGAACAAACCCTTTGATTAGGGATTCAAACAAGAGGAAGCTTTTCAAAACTTGAAGCAAAAGCTTTGTAACGCGCCTGTTCTGACTTTGCCTGAGGGCAATGATGATTTCGTCATTTATTGCGATGCATCTAAATTGGGTCTTGGCTGTGTTCTGATGCAAAGGAACAAAGTCATAGCCTACGCATCAAGACAATTGAAGATACATGAGAAGAACTACACCACTCATGATCTTGAGTTGGGTGCAGTTGTCTTCGCTCTTAAGATCTGGAGACACTATTTGTACGGTACAAATGTGTGGTTTTCACGGACCACAAAAGTCTTCAGCATATATTTAATCAGAAAGAACTCAACATGAGGCAACGACGTTGGGTTGAGCTTCTAAACGACTATGTCTGCGAAATTCGCTACCATCCTGGTAAGGCAAATGTCGTAGCCGATGCATTGAGTCGTAAGGAACATACTAAGCTTCATTGTGTTCGTGTTCAATCTGATATTCAAGCTTGATCCGATATCCAAGCTCGCATTTCTCAGGCTCAACACACTTGTGTTTCACAAGGTTTTATGGATAAGGAATTTCCCTATCACATAACCCCTGATCTGGAACTGAAAGACAATGGATCGTATTACTTCATGGACCGTTTGTTGGTCCCAAGCCAAGATAACCTTCGCACCTTGCTTATGGATGAAGCCCATAAGTCTCGTTATTCTGTTCATCCTGGCTCAGATAAGATGTATAAGGATCTTCGTATTCAGTATTGGTGGCCTGGTATGAAGAAAGACATTGCCTTATATGTATCAAAATGCCTTACTTGTCTCAAGGTTAAGGCTGAACATCAACGTCCTTCTGGTTTATTGGAGCAACCAGAGATCCCAGTTTAGAAATGGGTAAATATTACTATGGATCTCATTACTAAACTTCCACGCACAAAGAAAGGTCATGATGCCATCTGGATAGTCATTGATCGTCTTACTAAGTCAGCGCATTTCTTGCCAATCCGTGTGGATTTCTCTGCTGACAAACTTGCTAAAATCTATGTGGATGAAATTGTAGCTCGACATGGTGTTCCTTTGAACATCATTTCTGACAGAGATGCTCGTTTCACTTCTCATTTTTGGAGAACCCTACAATCTGCTATGGGGACCCAACTTAATCTCAGCACAGCTTATCATCCGCAAACAGATGGTCAATCTGAGAGAACAATCCAGACTCTGGAGGATATGCTTAGAGCTTGTGTGATCGATTTTGGTGGTAGTTGGGATTCACATCTTCCGTTAATTGAATTCTCCTACAACAACAGTTATCACTCCAGCATCAACATGGCTCCCTTCGAGGCTCTCTATGTTCGAAAATGTCGTTCACCAGTCTACTGGAATGAGATCGGCGAGGCTCAGCTTACTGGACCTGCCCTCATTTTAGAGACAACTGATAAGGTTAAGAAAGTTTGTGATAACCTTCATACAGCTAGATGCCGTCAAAAGAGTTACGCGGACCTAAAACGCAAGCCCTTGGATTTTCAAGTTGGTGATCGTGTATTACTTAAGGTCTCACCATGGAAAGGTGTGATCAGATTTGGAAAGAAAGGAAAACTTGCACCTAGATACGTTGGACCATTCAAGATCGTCGAAAGAATCGATAAGGTAGCCTACAAACTTGAGTTACCTCCTGAACTTGGAAATGTTCATCCAACCTTTCACGTATCCAATCTCAAGAGGTGTTTAGCTGATGAGAACCTCCACATACCACTTGACGAAATTCGTGTTGATAAAACACTGAAATTTGTTGAGAAGCCAGTGGAAATCATGGAACGTGAAGTCAAGTGGCTTAAACGCAAGCGCATTCCTTTGGTCAAAGTTCGCTAGGAATCTAAACGAGGACCCGAGTTCACTTGGGAATGTGAAGATCAAATGAAGGAGAAGTATCTGCATCTATTCCCACGAGTTTCCTCTAAATAAATTTCGGGACGAAATTTCCACAAGTAGGGGAGACTGTAACATCTGTGCTTGTAATCATTGTGAACAATTCAGTTATCAATAAAACAATGTTATTTGATCCCAATGTTTGTTTGTTTATGTTTGACATTTTTCATGTTTTGACTTTTGTTCAATTTTAAACTCTATATCGCTTTCTGGAGAGTTATACGCAAACTGGTGCATAAAATAATCAGTTTAAAGCGACAAATACTCCGGAACATCAACATATACTTAACATACCTTAAATAACCCTTACATAACTTAGAAATAAGTTTTGAAGGCTTTGGTATGGCAGAAACAAGTTATTTCGCCTACAAGGACTAAATTTGACAAACTGCGAAAGTATGACGATTCGTACTGGAACAGACATTCCGGAACATGACCATAAGTTAAACACACCTTAAATATCCTTTATAAAGCTTATAAATAGGCTTTGAGGGGTTCAGTGTGCTAAAATAAACTTTTGGGTCATTCAGGGACTAAAAGCGTCAAAAAGTGCACAAGTTTGCATTTTCGCGCATAACTTACGTTCTGAATACATCCAGACATCCAAAAATTTATGTAAGCACTAAAATATTTTATTTTAGTTTTTTTCATAAGAAAAATCCATTCGTCACGCAATTTGGATCGTTTTTCGCGCTTATGCCCATTCCGTCGTAATTAACCGAACATCGCTATCGTACGACCAAACGAACCAACATCCGACATGTTTTTGAGCATTTTTCCTGTCCGCAATGTTTAGGCATCATTTTAGGGCCTTAAAGATGGCATAACGGGCCTTAAACGTGTCGGAAATGGCCTTAAACATCAACAGGGACCAAAACTGTCATTTTTGAAACTTGCTTTCTGATCAGGACCTCCAGGCGGGGCACGTAAGACTTGTGTATGTCCTACGCGGGCCACGAGGCCCTCCCAGATCAGACAAAATTGTTTAAACAGCTGTTATGCACTCCCAACTCAACCACACATGTCATTTCCTGATGCAAGGGGGCCAATTTGAGTTACTTAAGTGTTGCAACAAGTGTAGGGACAAGATCAAAGCACGTTATTCGATAAACGATCCTAACGGTTCTACCACATCTATAAATACCCATCAAGTTCACTTGCAAAAACCCACAAATCTGATCTGAAAGCTCTAAGTTGAAGCCATTGCTTCATACCTGAGCTATTCGAGCGAGATTTACTAGCGGGGACCCTTTGTAAGTGTTCCTTCGTTCTTCTATCGCTTTTTGAGTCTGAAAGTCAAACTATGTTTGACTTTCTGCGTTGACCAGTTTATGGTCAACACAAAGTTCGTTTGAACTTAATAACGTGAGCGTAATCACGATGGTTGTAGTCCCTAGCGACTATACCTACTGATTACCACGTTATCTAGGCTCAGTGACGAGTCGTAGATTCGGCCAAAATGCGTGTTATAGCGTATTTTGTAACCAAACTACTCTTAGGTATCAAAACCGTTTGTTTTGATACCAAACTTGTTTTCTAACTTAGTTAAGCATGTTTTAACATGCTTAGCTCGTCACTTTTAGTTTTGTGCTTGTCTAGGGTCGTAAGGGTAAGCGATCTAAACAATCGCTTATACTTTCGAACCCGACCTGTTTGGTCAATCGTTAGGATCCGACCAAACACATTATGTGACCATAGTATATACGGAATAACCTTCCGAGGTTATACCTTATGGTCACGACGTTTAGTTAGTTGTATGATAGGTAGTTTATATGCCTTAGGTAAATTACCAAAATGCCCTTTGAACGCCAAATTCATTTTAAGCATATGTAACATAAATTTTGGTATCTAAACTGATTTGGTAACAATATTAGACATGTTAAGGCATATTTTACTTATCATAGGACTAGTTAGGCATTCCAAACGCGTTTCACACGAACGACGCGTTAAAGTAGCATAAGCTACCTAAACGGGTCGTAATGGGTCGTAAGCACTTATGTTAGGTTTCATTTTAGAATGAAGGCTTTGTTAAACCATATTACATGAGTTCTCATACTCATTTGGTTTACGAACCCTCATTCTATCCAATCCTCTGATTTAGGTCCGGTATATTAACATAGTTACCTTTATTAGGTGCCGTTTGATATCCGTGATCTCTAGCATTGTTGGTTGTTACTCAAGGACTACTAAGCAATCTCAAGTGAGTACATAGACCCATCTTTTACTGTTTTCCAAACTGTTTTGGGGTGGAACACATGTGCCTGCTTGTTACTTTCATGCTTTCATATCATATGCTTGTTATGTTCATTAGTACATTATAGTACATGATTTCATTACATTTCATGCTATGTATGTCCATTGTGTGCATACTTAGTACATCGTTTTACATTACATTTTATGCTATGTATGTCCATTGTGTGCATACTTAGTACATCGTTTTACATTACATTTCATGCTATGTATGTCCATTGTGTGCATACTTAGTACATTATTTTACATTACATTTCACGATATGTATGTTCATTTGATTACATACTTAGTGTAGTGTTTTAACATGCTTACATTTTTGGTATGACATTTGGTTTGTTTAAATGGGACAAAAATACATTCATTAACATTAGCTACGCCATTCGTTAGTAGGTAGTGGTACCATAGGACTTGACAACTCCCATTCCTGAACCCTAGGTTTGTTTGGGTGGAAGGAATGACCAAATTCGATAAACATAACACAGATAAACCTTTAATTTGTTTAAAGGTCTGTCACCACAGTCACAAGGCTTGGATGCATGCATTTTCACAATACCGCATAGATGTTTGTATCAGTATAGCATGCATTTGTTCCACAAAACCTAACTTTGACTTAAACTATGTTTAATTCAATACCCTGTTTTTGTGCATTTTACCTATGGTTTAGTTGATATATTTCACATGCCATACATGACATTTTTGGATACACATTATATGATTTACATTAAACATAAACCTTTCGATATTGATATACACATTTGGTGATTTACATTAGACATGGACATTTTGATATGGTTTACACAATAACACTTGACAATTGATTTATACATGAACAATTTACATTGGTGGTTGGTTTGGGTAAATGATTTGAGTAACGAGGCGTGTGTAATATGATACAAACATGGTGGATACGCCGCTGGTACTTCCTATATATAAGTGTTTGTATAATAATACACGTCGTAGCGTTACTTAAATCATTTCAATATTTGACATATTACATATTACATAAGCAACTTATTTTTCATAAGACATTGTCTTACAAAACAGTTTATTTTATCCGACTCATTTTACACGGTTATTTTATTAACCATACACCATTCTTTTATATAGTCTGATTTCTTATCGAGTTTTCATACGATTTATAAAAGAAAACACTTAACAAGATTCATGACTAATTTTTATTAAACCTATCTTTTAAAGCCCAAGTCTGAATCCTATTTTCACTAAACCTATGTATCTCACAGGCATTTTTATGCTGACGTACCTATTTTCACATGTGTTTTCAGGAGCTGTTGCTTGGGATGATGATCGTGACACTAGGGCGGACCTGTGCCTTAGAAACTTAAAATGAAGATAGACTTGGTTTAATTATGTTCTGAACTCTTTATTTCCTGTTTTGAGACAAAGTAACACTCTTGTTTGATAAATAAAATATAACTTTGTATGCCTTGGTTGTGAAACAATTAATTCTGTTACAACACTCCCCGACGTTTCCGCCACGTGTTTCTCGTTCTACGTGGTCGGGGTGTGAAACAAAGCTATCAGTATCAGGTTGTCAAATTTTCTTTAAATGTTTTGAATTTTAGGGGGAGTAAATGTTGTCAGAAAATCCAAAAACATTTGAAAATTTGAAAAAGCCAAAAACATGATAAAATTCAAAAAAGAGTTTTGTGTAAAAAGAGGAAATGATAGTACATCAGTAGACAATCACAGTACGCTAAAGAAATGGAAAGTCAAATGTGATAAACGGTCTCACTGATGATATGCCAGTAGGATTTTACACGCTTATTAGATTGATTTCGATATATAAACCTAAATATCAATACTTTCTTATCTCGTGGGGAATATCTCTCAGATATATGGGTAACCCCCGAAATCTTGTTTGAGAGATTGCCTGATTCTGAGATACTAGGTCTTTATACTGTTTGATATCTAGGGTATTATACCTGGTCTTCTGATATTGCGGAAGCAATTGCCTAGACCTTGTATAATACTTTACGCGCTTTAAAAGCTTACCTTCTGCATAAAATTGAAAAATATCGAAAGATATGATTCAAATGCAGTTATAGCAAAGATTCCCAAGGGGAACACACCTCAAAGTCGAGCCATCATCTCTTTGACTGAATGGTAGTTCATACCTGAGCTCTCAAGGTCTCGCACTAACCCAGAGAACAAATATCATTATGGTATATTCACCTGCAAGACTGAATCTAGCGAATTTTGATACAGGAGTATATTCTGAGGTGGGATACGCAAATAAGTTAAGTTCTTAAAACACTAATCTCGTATCTCGAATCAGTTGAACTTTGTGTGAAAATTTAAGTGGATTAGTATACTGACAATCTAAGTTAATCGTTTAGAACTTAAAGTGTTAATAGCTTAACGGTGCTAGTGGTTTGTCATAAATTGATATGATCCTCTGACACGAACTCAAACAAAAATATTGTCTGTAAATATTTCTTTAGTGCTTTATGTTGCAGAAAAATACAAAAAGATTTTGTTTCTACTTTAGTTTCGACTGTTGGGTCAAAATGGAGAATGATGTTATCAATTACGCCGACGTCATTTAGCATATTTATTGTATTGTATAGGATGTCAAATTTATTTGTCAAGATTCGAAGATATTGTTAGAGCTTGTGAGATCGTTGATACTTGCACTGGATTAGTTTTGTTATAGTTTGTAGCTTTATTAAAGTCTAGGGACTAGTTTTGTAATAGTTTGAAAGCAGCAAATCTAACTTGGTGTAATTAAGATGCCAGCATAATTATAATTATGCTGGCAAGTCAGATCCTATATAAACTCTTGTAATGATGCCCTAGCCAAGCTTTTTGCCACACTTGATGAAAACTTGTGTTGTTTACATTTTGATCTCTATTGATAGTGCTTAATCAGATCTCCAAGTGCTTTCTTGTTCATTTCATTGTTTGGATTCAATACAACACTTGTTATAGTCATCATTCCATTAGCTTCATCTTCATTCTATGATTTTTCTTAACTTTCTCATAGTACAAACACCTAATCAATAGGTGTTATAGACTAAAACAATCAACCAATGTGATCCGGATTGATATTGGGATCTACAATTTGGTATTAGAGTGTTAGTGCTCTTGGTTGTTGTATTTTTGTTAAGATTCTTCAAAGTTTTGAAGGTTTTTCAAAAGTTTCAAGTTTTTCAAATTTTTAGACTTAAAATGGATTGATTTGGTGTGTTTAATTGATAGGTTGTTGTTAATCAGTGATTAGGGAGTCATTTTGGTCATTTTGATGCAAAGAAACATGGTTTTTGAGCCGTTTTTGAGTGATTAGAGGGTTTTAGTTCGTGTTAAACCTTCTGGTCAGCGTAGATAAACTTGAAGACAACGAAATTATTTTAAATATAGCGAAATTATCTTGAATATCGCATAATTAACAATTTTGCCGATTAAAACACGAGCGAACCTGTTAATTTCCGGCGAAATAGTGTCATTGACCCTGTAGCGAATTTATCGAAGGCGACTTCGAGAACAGTGATAAAGAACCACAACGTTTTTATCACGGTGACCGGCGAAATTAGCCATACTAACGCGTTTGTCTATTGTATCAGCGGAATTAGCTTTCTTCGCAAGTGCAGGACTTCTCCTTGTTCCGGCGAAGATATTTGATCAACGAAGTTTGTCGGCGAAATTGTCTTGTTTCACAAAATTCAGTCAGATTTCCGGCGAAGTTAATTACATCTCCGGCGAAATTGCTCAACATCAGCCTGTCAGCGAATTTAGCTTCTGATTAGCATTCTTAAGTAAAAAACTAGTCAAAATGTCTTTGAATATTGTTGGGTCAAAATGTAGAATGATGTTATCAATTAATGTGACGTTATTTAGCGACTTTATTGTTTTATAGGATGGTGTTTTTGTTTATTTTAGCGGGCATTTTAGTGTGTTTAGTAGGTTTTCCAAGCAAGAGGCGGCTTACTTGGAGGACAAGGCTCAAGGGTCTATAAATAGAATATTAGACATGTCTTTTAGGGTGTGCATTTTGTGAGCCACCACCCCAGGGGAGTTCACCCGGGGTGGATGATAATCTCGTAATTTGTCTAGTCACATTCAATAGAAAATATCTTTCTTTCAATCTTATCTTTATCTATCTTTCTATTGTTTATCTTTGTTCTTGGCTCAAAATCACCCGTCTCGTTTTATTTACCGAATCGAGACTGAAATTGGATCGTTTCGGACCTATCATTTGGTATCAGAGCCTCGGTGGCTTGTTTCAGTTTTCGGTTTGGTCGGAGCTTCACCGGAAAACCGCCGGAGACGTAAAACGGAGTGTAGATCTTTATTTTGAGGAAGTTTTTTTTGGATCTGGCAGTTTTATGTGTACAATCCAGCGTATTTATTCTTTGAGTAAAGTTGGCGAATGGGGATAAATCATATGCCTTTCCTTTTTCAGATGATTCGATTGGACCCCAAAACGGTGACGGATTGATGATGTTTTTCGACACAGTCAAACCCCCTTTACCATCGTCGTTCTTGTTAGATTCCACAGATCGTCAAAAGAAACCTTGTTCCAGTGTGTGAGACGTTGTAGACTCTAAAATATTCGGTTAGAAAGCGGAATCGGAAGGCGGTTGTGGCTGAGGATAATGGTGGCTGTGGTGCGGTGCAGTGGTGGTTTGTTAGATTCCAGCTTGGTTGGAGACAGTTGTGGTCTCGCCGGAGATTGTCTCATACCGGAGGTTGTTGTCGGAGTTCATAATCGGAGGTAGGTAATTTAAGAAGGTGTTGAGTATGGTGAATCTTATGGTGATGTTTGTCAGGTTATTAGAAATAATGATGATGGGGGATTGTGTTAGAGATTTTTGTCACTCACTGGGATAATTTGTCCATCAAATGGCGTCTGCGGTGAACTGGGTGGTGAGATAAATGATGGTTTCTAGCTGGTACCCACGGTGGTTTCCGGTGACATTGTGGTGGTGCTCGGCTTTGGCTGGTTCAGATGTGTTGCGGCTGGTGAATACGATGGTCGGTCGGAAGATGGTGGCAGTTATTGGTTGGTGGCGATCTCCGGTGATGTCGGCCAATGACGCATTTGCGGCTAGGGTTCGTCTAGACAACATGTGCATGGGCCAGATTTCAGTGGGCCGTATGATTGTATAGTGATTACTAATGATTGAAGAGGTGCTTATTGGGCCACGTAAAAATGAAAGTGACGGATGCTGATGGAATACTTCTTGTGATGTGGGATTTCTTATAATTATTTCATTGGATCAGATATGTGCAGCCATACAGGTTAGTTGCGTTTTGCTGAATTGATTTTTTTTTTTTGGGCTTGATTATGCCCATGTGGCTAGTCACATAGGGTGAACAGAAGTTGGACTGGGGTATTGCCACGCAACCAGGTATTTGTAAGGACTTAATTTGGACGTGTTTATTTAGCTGATCTTTTATATGAGGCCATGGTATTTTGATTAAGCCAAGAAAAGTGACGTTGGGCTTGCAAGTTTTGGAAATGGAGTTCAAGTTTATTATTTGGGCCGGGTGTTAAAGCATTTTATTTGGGCCAGATTTTAAAAGAGTATTAGTGGGCATAGAGTGTTGATCAGTTTTGGCTGGGTTTTATTATACATTGCTTTTCGGCCAGTAACTTTATGATATATTTTTGGGCCGTCGATATTTATGGTATTTGGCAAATTTAGCGGTGGATCGGGAGCTAAATGCAATCTGACAGAATTAAAGAATCTCACAATGAAGCTAATTATTTAATTTTTATTGTTGAAGTTCAAACCATATCATGTGCCTATTACAATTGTATCTTCAAAAGTAAGATAAGGTGCTTTGATCGACAAGATATAGGAGGGTCTACGTTTGTGGGGGAAAATGACAATGAAGATTTTGGGTATTTAGCTGATTTGTGAAGATTCGAAGACGACGTCAGATTTATTTCTGAAGATCATTTGAAGAATTGATAGCATCATTCTCGGGGGAATATTGTTGGGTCAAAATGGAGAATGATGTTATCAATTATGCCGACGTCATTTAGCATGTTTATTGTATTGTATAGGATGGCATTTTTATTTATTTTAGTCGCGCGTTTTAGAGAGTTTAGGAGGTTTTCCAAGCAAGAGGTAGCTTGCTTGGAAAACAAGGCTCAGGTTCTATATATAGATTACTAGACCTCATTTGTGAGGTGTGCATTTTGTGAGCCACCACCCCGGGGAGCTCACCCGGGGTGGATGATTATTATGTATTGTTACTATCCAATCAATGAAACATCTTTCTTTCAAGATGTTTGAAGCTATCATTAGAAAATGTCAACTATGTTCCAGAATTGTGCTACAATCTTATGAGTGTATCACAAGTCTGTGATAAAGGAATATCGGTGCTTTTTAACGACATGAAATGTCTGTTTCTCAAGCCTGAATATGTCGTTCCTGCAGAAATGATCACGCTTACAGCTCCACGACAAAACAACACATACGTGCTCAACATGAAAAATGCCAAGACAAATGATAACTTGATGTGTTTAATCTCAAAGGCTTCAGAATCGGAGTCACTGCTTTGGCACAGGCGATTGGGGCATGTGAATTTCAAAAATATGAACAAAATCTCTAAGTTAAACTTAGTAAGAGGTCTTCCGATAAAAGAATTTTCTTTTTCTAAAAAATGTTAGCATGCGCCCAAGGAAAGCAACACAAGAAATCGCACAAGCCCAAAGCAGTGAATACGATTACTACACCTCTTCAATTGATGCATATGGATCTTTTTGGTCTAATAAGTGTTAAGAGTCTTGCTAAAAGTTCATATTGTTAGGTGATTACAGACGATTTCTCTCGTTTCTCATGGGTTTACTTTCTTGAAGCCAAAAGTGAGACGGCTGATATTCTCAAGTCATTTATACCCTTGATTGAAAACGTGACCAGATTGAAAGTGAAGTCGATCCGAAGCGATAATGGTTCCGAATTCAAGAATCAAACATTCGTATCCTTTTGTGCAGAAAAAGGAATTCATCTTTAATACAGCGTGGCCAGAACTCCTCAACAAAATGTAGTTGCGGAATGAAAGAACAGAACTTTGATCGAAGCTGCAAGAACTATGCTAGTGGATTCAAAGCTTCCAATCATCTTTTGGGCAAAAGCGGTCAATACTGCATGCTATGTTCTGAACAGGGTTCTCATCGTCAAACCTCACGGAAAGACTGTATATGAACTTCTCTTCAAAAGGAAGCCTCTTATTGATTTCTTCAGACCATTCGGATGTTCTTGCACTCTTCTAAACACTCAAGAAAATCTTATCAAGTTTGAAGCAGTGGATGATATCTGCTATTTCATGGGGTATTCATCAACTCAGAAAGCTTACAGAGTCTACAAAAAACGAACAAAGATGGTGATTGAATCTTATTACGTCGACTTCCAAGAAGGAAACTACACTAACACTGGAAGTACTCCCGATTGGTTTTAAGATGTGGGTGTGATCTTCAACACCTTCGAAATTCCAGAAGATGTTCCAGAAGCTGAACCTGCAGAAGCCGCTCAAGTTGAACCTCTGTTTGATTCTTCAGATATTGGTTTAACTCCTTTCACTACCCGTTTCTCTCCATTCTCAGCGGATCCACTTCTCTCCGTGGATGAAGTAAATGGTGATAATTCGCCTGAGAACACCTCTCAAAACGGTGCTTCTTCTTCACAGGAAAATGTGGATGAACCAACTCAGGAAGATGATCCTCTGGTGATCTACGTTGATGAACATTTCACCAATCTTCCCCAGCAAATTGAAACCCACACAAATGCAGGATACAAGACAAATCGTAATCACCCTCTTGAGAATGTCATAGGTGCAGTAGAAGATGGAGTGCGTACACGTGGTCAGTCATCAAACATCAACAAAGGGCTCTATGCCGCTTTTCTCTCGCAGTCTGTGCCTCATGATATTGAAGAAGCTATTCAAGACTCCAGTTGGGTACAGGCCATGCAGGAAGAACTATCTCAATTTCGCAAACTCAAAGTTTGGGAGCTAGTTGATTTACCTGATGGAAAGATTCCGATTGGTACAAAATGGGTTTTTCGCAACAAAATGGATGATCGCGGAGTAGTGATCAAGAACAAGGCTAGATTGGTAGTGCAAGGTTTTCGGCAGGAGGAAGGAATTGATTATGAAGAAGTCTTTGCTCCAGTTGCAAGACTGGAGGCAATCAGAATATTCTTGGAATACGCATCATACAGGAATTTCAAAGTTTTCCAGATGGACGTGAAGAGCGCTTTTCTGTATGGCAAGGTAAAGGAAGAAGTCTACGTTTGTCAGCCTTCGGGATTTGAAGATCCTCATTTTCCAAGTCGCTACTACAAGTTGGACAAAGCGCTATATGGTCTTCACCAAGCTCCACGTGCTTGGTACGAGACTTTGTCAACTTATCTTTTGAAATGTGGGTACACCATAGGAAAAATCGACATGACTCTCTTCACCAAACGAATCGGAGAAGATGTAATGCTGGTTCAGATTTATGTGGACGATATCATCTTCGGGTCAACAAATGAGGAGCTGTGTAAGGAATTCATATCATACCCTGACTTTTGCGGAAGCGTGATTATGTGTGACTTGCTTAATATCATTGCATTCAATCATGACAACAACTATATGATAAATCCGAAGGTGATCATCCATTAATTGAATTTAAAACATAACAACATTGTTTAAAACATAGACTTCAAATGCGAGTACAAACCATGCAACTTGTTCTTAGAGTTCACAAGGACTCGAAAAAAAAACATTAGATAAAACCAGGCTTTGAAAGTTGTGTCTTATCTAGAATAAGACACACAATCCAAATCCTCAGACATAGGACGACACCTTTTATTCTCAACTTTACTTGAAACATCCAAACGCCCGCCAGATCCATACTTAATTTCCTGAAATACATGTAGTTTGAAAACATTAACAAAAGTTGAGCGAGTTCATGTGTTTAGTGTGTGAGATCGAATAAACTTGGAAATCATTGTAAGTAAGTTTGTATTTGCAACCCTGGTATGAAAGCAACAAGGAAAATCAGATCATTAATAGTTTGCAAGTCCGTGTGACGTGATGCAGGAAGACTCAATCCTAGCAGATTTTGCCACGGCTTCAGTTTGAAGACATAGTCACCTAATGGGCCAAACCCCGGTCCACATGGGTGTGGGCTCGCTACACCCAAATAGATCTATCACTCATGTCCCTCGGTCCTACAACGAGGATTAATGGTCTTAAGCGTTATACCCACCACTCACATGATCTAACAGTACCCTTCCTTAGCTAACCATACCAAATAATAACGTATGTAAACAGTTTGTAACATGTACTTCACCCCCGAAGTTATAAAACCAAAAACTATTAAAAGAAAAGGGGGTCATGAACTCACAGTCTTGCGTCTTCAATCACCGTAACTCAAGCTTCTTCGGATAAACACGACTACCTACAACGTACTATGATCTATTAGACGAGCGGGTCGTGCCTTGACTTAGTATTAATTAGTGTATTTGAGTTACGTTTCAAAGTGTCTTCATTATTATTCCAAGTTATAATTATTTGTTAAAATCATAAATATTTTAACTCAAATTATATTTATTAAATTCTGGAATAATTGTTAACAATATACTTTAACTTAATATTTCTTAAGTATTTATATTCGTATATCCTTCCCAAGGATGGGTGTATTCGTATTCTTGCATTAGTATATTTTTGCCATGTATTGGGTTCGCATTCCGGTGTGTATTTGTACGTATGAGAATACGTATTTCTCGTAATTATTAAGTATCCTTATACTTAATGTCATATCAAGTTTTCCGGAATAATATTTCTTGTAGAAATACATTATTATATATTTCCAAAATATATTTTTAAGAAATATTATTTACAATCTTCACTTGGCAAAAATATTTGTATTTTCATATAAGTTCCAAAAATAATACATTTTCAAGTCTAACTTAGAAAATATATATAAACTTATTTTTCTCCAAAAATGATATATTTCATATTTATTTGAGAAAATATATATCTTTCACCCCACAAATATCGTATTTCATGTTTGTTTAAGAAATGTATATTTTTCCTAAAATAATACATTTTCTAATAATTCCAAGAAAATATATATATATTTTTATTCACCCAAAATAATATATTTTCCTCTTGTCAAAAATATGATATAAGTTTGTAATAATTGTAAAAATCATATTTTTGCCTTTTGGTGTCCAAAATATTATTTACCAAAATATACTTGTGAATATAATTTCCTGAATATTTTGTAAGTTATATTACTTGGTTCGGTTTCACCAATACTTATGTATAATGTATATGTTTATATTCTTGGAATTTTGGTAATATTTTGGATGGTAATTTTTGGTATTTTGATGTGTTATATTATTTCAAGTCCTAACATAATATAACTAATACACAAAATATACAAATAATCACACACATGGTGTCATCTAAATATATATTTCCTAAATACATATTTAGTCACGTTTATTTATGAAAACCAACCTCCAATATTTATATTTTGGTAACAAAAAATTATGGCAAAGTTTATGTAAAGATTTATGGTTTGAAATACACTTGTAAATATTTTTTTAGAAATATTTTTCTAAGTGTTTAATTTTTAGAAAATTTTAACCATAGTTTCCCCTAAAAATGGTGGTTTCCATTCTTTCAAGCATATCATTTTCTTTTGTAAAAATCAACACAATCAATCCACAATCAACAATAAACAACTTACACTTACCAATACTAGGGTATTTAGTGAGTCTTGTTACCCGTTGAAATGTGGTTGATTCTCCAAAAACATCATTTTTGAAGAAGATAGATCTTTACAACTGAAGGGGTATGGTCCCAAAAAGCCGCGCAAACGTCCCTCAAGGTTGCTCGCAGGACCATACTTCTTATTCAGCAAATCTCTTAGTGCTAACCTCGCGCGGGCTGAACCAACATACTTTGATGTGGCGCGAGGTTTGACCAATTGGAAACTTCACTTTCAACACTTAGTATTCTGAATGAGCATGCAGTAACCTATACTCCTGCGTGGGGTACTTACATGCTCAACAAGAATCGCGTGCGACTACGGCGCAAGACTGTTTCTGATAGTACACAAGGTACAAGTGGCATGAGAAAAGAGCCAATCAGCGTCCTTCTGGCCCTGCTCAATCGCGCTCCACGATCGTCTGACATGCAGGAGACAAAAAGTACTCCAGGACGCCTACGTGGCACCAATCACAGGGCAGAGACAACTGCCCCACGATCTCCACTTAGCTGCTGATGGCAGAAGGGCGGCCAAGCCGACAACCTCAACCCGTGGCTCCAATCACTGTGCGCCAACACCAACGAGCTCCCAGCAGCCACTAACGGTCGACACCAGTGAGACAAAGAGCATATCCTCCAAGTTGTCGCCTTCTGGCCCAAGGCCCATCAACCCACACCCTCTTACACCTCTCCGGCTATAAATAGAGACCTCACTTCACAGGTTAAACATTCCACTCCCTCTAGTCTCACTCTTAATACTTAATTATCTCCACAAAGCAGTCGCTTATTCTCACACCGAAGCCCGGTTAAGAGGGAAACCCCCATATTCCCATCTTAACGAGTAACGGTGTTCTATTTTGCAGGATTAGTATATCATTTCGGAGCTCAGAAAGCCATAAGAAGATTAACCATTATGAAGGGAACATAAACCAAACTGATTAAACCATTGATTAGTTCCGTGTTTCTTCATTGGCGCCCACCGGTTTTCTACAAATCACTTGCCATCTTCTTTTTCTGAGTTTTCTTTGGTTTTTCTTCCTTCGACCATGGCTGGTCAAGGAATCATTCCTGAGTTTGTTGGTTTCGAAGCAAACTCTAACGCAGCGTTGGGGCTAGACAATCAAAACTTCCAACCCCAACACATTGAAGAAATTGGTGAAATCGAAGTAACCAACACTAGGGGACCGCGCTGGAGCATCACCCGCATCACTCAAACGGTAACCCCAGGAAACAATGACGCTGGACCGTCAAACCCAGCTCCACCTCAGAACGTTTCGGCGCTATTAGGACTACCAGAGGGCGAAACTCCAGCCTCGTGGTACGCCAAAAATATTGCCACCATTAACGCAGCATATCAATCTCTGATCGCATATCAAGCAGTCTTAACGGCAGAACCGTCCTTGGTTACTCCCCAGGGACAAAGTCAGGGGGCGTGCTAGTTACCCCCACAGCAGAACATCCAAGGCAGAGTTAACAGACCTCCCCCTATGCGAAGGCTAAGCATGCAAGACACGCGCGATACACAGGGAGAAACAGAAAGCTACTATGACTATCCGTCGAACGTCCAAAGAGGCCCAGTTCATAGCCGGCTCACGCCGCGCAATATGAACAATGAATGGGAAGAAACGGACCCGAATGATCCAACTTGGCAAGACGATGAGGGTTCATCGGTCTTCAACCGGCTGCAGAGGAACCACGAATATTACAAGCCAAGACAACACGTGGGGTATACTGAAGAGGCAGAGCAAGACTTTCGCCTCGCCTATCGACCAGCTGAAGCTGTAGAACATTCAAAGTTCATTCCAAAGATCGCGCTGGCGCCGCTTAAAAGAGAGAAGTTACCTCCAACAGTTGGAAAGTTTAACGGATTGACTGATCCCGATGATCACGTCAGAGTTTTCACAAGCGTCGGCTGCATGGGAGGACGGAATATGCCAATGTGGTGTCATCTGTTTATTCAAACACTTACTGGGGCTGCTCGCGCCTGGTTCGACAGCCTTCCTCCGGGAAAGATCAAGTCATGGGTGGATTTCAGGACACAGTTTTTGAGTCACTTCAGTCAACAGAGACGTTACCAGCGCGACACAGCCGAGGTAGAGGACATCTGGCGCAGAGATAACAAGGGTCTGGAAGATTTCATCACTCGCTTCAACAAGGAGTGCTTGGAAATCGGTGGCGTAAGTGAACAACTCATGCGCTGCCACTTCAAGAAAGCAATTCGCTGTGATAGTCTCATCAGAACTATCACTGGGAAAGATGGAATGCCCAAAGAATGGGATAAGCTCATGGAAGCCGCGAAAATTGTCGCGCAAACTGAAGAGTCACTCGCCAGAAACAAAAATTGTGGTACTAAAGATCGATTTTCTAATGGGGCCATTCGCGCGACAACAACAGACGAAACAAAGGCAAAAACCCTGGGTGGAAAGCCAACCACTCCAGTGGTTATGGCGAACGATCTCATTATGAAGAGCGGTCTCGCTACAGAGAAGACGCGCAAGACACTATTGATCGCATTGGTTATCGGAAAGTAGTCAGGGATGACAACCGAGAAAAGCACTGATCTCCGCTCATAAAAACACCGAAAGAGGTGCTGATGATGGAGAATCATGATTTCAATGCTCCAAGGCCTATGACAAACAAGAAGGGGCAAGACCCCAACCTATACTACGACTTCCATAAGGATACTAGTCACCTGATAGATGACTGTTACAGTTTACGACAAGAGATTTAAAGAGCGCTAAAAAGCGGAAAGCTAAGCCACTTGGTAAAGAACGTGCGCAAAGAAACGCGACACCTACAGCGCCATGACGAGGGAAATCACAAGAAAGTCCGGCGCCTAGAGACCCACATGGTCAACGGACCTAGATACAGTGCAAAGGATAAAGGCAAGCGCCCTTACGAACCTTCATGGCAAGAGCAGCTGGTCATTTACCCGGTAGTGCACGACGGTCCTCGCGCCACTCGACCCGTCGTCATTACCGGTATTATCGGCCATTATGAAACGGAGTACATGTTCATTGACCCAGGAAGTACAGCTGACATCATCTATGAGCAATGTTTTAATCAGTTTGATGAGGATGATAAAGCAAGACTTGAACCAGTTGATTATCCACTGTCTGGATTCTGCAACGAAATGGTCTTCCCGCTAGGCCAGATCAGCTTCCCCGTCACGCTCTCTGATGGGAAGCATTCAAGAACAACAAATGTAAACTTCATGGTGATGCCTGTCAAATCAAGGCATGATGTGTTGATTGGGAGAGAAACCCAAGGCAAATTGAACATGGTAACCTCCACGCCCCACTCAGCTATAGGGTTTCCAACCAAGACGGGGGTGGCGATTATCTACGCCAAGAAAGAAGTAATGTCGACAGAAGAGATGCGCCCAACAAAAGCAGTGAAGGTTTCAACAACCGAGCCAGAAAAATGGGTTTTAAACCGCAAGTACCCGGAGCAAACGATGACGATAGGCCACGCAATCTCACCAAACATCAGAACTCATCTCAAGCAGCTCTTGTTCAAGAACATGGATATCTTCGCCTGGACCCCGGCCGACATGACCGGCGTCCCGCGCGACATTACCGAACATTGTTTAAACACCTACCCCTCTGTTGAGCCGAAAGTCCAAAGGAGGTGCAGCTTAGGGGCAGACAAAACCAAGGTAATGAATGAGCAAGTATGCGAACTACTCAAAGAGGGAATCTTGCGGGAGGTCCGTTATCAAAGTTGGGTTGCGAACCCCGTGATGGTAGAGAAGTCTCGTGGAGGATGGCGAATGTGTGTTGATTATACCGATCTCAACAAGGCATGCCCTAAAGATTGCTACTCTTTGCCTGAGATCGACAAATAGATAGACTCTCTCGCGCCACACAGATGAAAATGCTTCTTGGATTGCTACAAGGGGTACCATCAGGTTCAAATGAAGCTAGAGGATAAAGACAAGGCAGCTTTTCGGACCGATCTTGGGATCTTTTGCTATACAAAGATGCCATTTGGCTTCAAAAAAGCTGGCGCCACATACCAACGCCTGATGGATAAGACCTTCACGGGAGACATCGGGAAGCATATTGAGGTCTACATCGATGATCTGGTGGTTAAAAGCCCAGAAGAGGATCAAATGTTAAAAGACATCGAAAAGACTTTCAACTCATTGAGAAGCGTGAATATGAAATTGAATCCAGCCAAATGTTCTTTTGGTATGGAAGAAGGGAAATTCTTAGGCTTCATAGTCACAAATGGCAGATTTAAGGTGAATCCAGAGAAGGTCCAGGCAATAGAGCGAATGCCATCACCACGAGCAATCAAAGAAATGCAACGGTTGGCCGGCCGCCTAGCCGCGCTTAACCGTTTTCTGTCAAACCAAGTCGCAAAGTCATATCCTTTTATCAGCACTTTACGCAATTGTGTTAAGAAGCAAGAATTCAGATGGACGCCTAAAGCAGAGGCCGCTTTTCAACAAATGAAGGAGTGTTTTATCGAACTCCCTACCCTGACCGCGCCGTTCGAAAAAGAACCACTCATACTGTACTTATCTTCTTCGGATAAAGCAGTAGGGTCGGTATTACTTGTGGAGAGAAACGGAGTACAGACTCCAATTTATTACGTCAGTAGGGTGCTTACCGATCCAGAAACAAGATACTCCACAATGGAGAAATTAGTACTTGCGCTGCTACATGCGTCTCGGAGGCTGCGCAAATACTTTACGGGGCATGTGATCATCGGGCAATTTCCACATCGGCACGATATTGCAAAAGCCAGAAACATCTGGGCGGTTGGCAAAATGGGCGATCGAGCTGGGTAGTCACAACATTTTGTACAGGCCGTGTCCAGCCATCAAGGGTCAAGTTCTAGCGGACTTCATCACGGAAGTCCCAGTCGATAAAATCAAAGATTGTGAGCTTGTTGAGACTCCCGTAAAAGACTCGATGAATGAGTTATGGATGTTATACACGGCGCCTTGTGAGCCCTGAAAATCATGAATTTACTTACGCCATCAAGTTGGATTTTAAAAACACCAACAACGAGGCGGAATACGAGGCATTTCTGGCAGGCCTACGCCTCGCCATAAAAATGGGAGCTAAAAATCTACAAGCACACGTTGATTCACTCTTGATAGCCAGCCAAATTAACGGTATATACGATGCACGGGGCGAAGTTATGGCCCTATATTTAGAGCAAGCAAAAGAGTTGCTTCAACAGTTCAAATCCTACAAGGTCGTCCACATCAATCGCTCCGAAAACAAACCAGCTGACGCTTTGAGCAAGCTTGCTTCAACCTCCTTTCAACATCTCGCAAAAGATGTAAGGATTGAAGTACTCAAAAATCCATCAGTCCTGCTACGCCAGGTAAATGTGATCGAAATAGGGCAGCCATCCTGGATGACCCCTATAATTCAATATTTGCAAGAAGGAACTCTCCCTGAGGGCAAAGCAAAGGCAACGAAGATTCAAAACAAGGCCCTGCATTACGAGATGAATGGTGGTATTTTGTACCGAAAATCCTTCTTGGGGCCACTATTGCGCTGCGTGGACCCCCAAGATGCGAATTATTTGATAAGGGAGATTCATGAAGGGATCTGCGGCATCCATGCAGGACCACGCATGGTTGTCGCGAAGATTATGAACACTGGATATTATTGGCCAGGGATGCATGTCGATGCCCTGAAGGAACTGCGCAAGTGCGTCTCCTGTCAGCGACACTCTCCAAAAACCCTGCGCCCAAAAAACGATCTTATCCCTGTGTCCACTGCTTGGCCTTTTCAGCAGTGGGGAATTGATATGGTGGGACCTTTCCCAGAGGTTCCTGACGCCGTCAAGTTCATAATAGTGGCCATCGATTACTTTACGAAATGGGTGGAGGCCAAAGCCCTCGCCTCAACTACAGCCATGATGGTGCGTAAGTTCATTTGAGAACACATCATCTGCAGATTTGGCCTACCACTCAAGATTGTAAATGACAATGGCACCAACTTTGCGTCTGAGGACCTCCAGAAGTGGATGAAAGAGATGAAAATCGAACACACTTTCTCCTCCGTTGCGCATCCCCAAGGTAACGGGCAGGTTGAAAGTGTGAACAAGAGTATCGTCGATGGGATAAAGGCCCGACTGGGCACAAAGCGAAGAGGCTGGGTGGTTGAGCTCCCAAGTATCTTGTGGGCTCACCGAACCATGCCGAAGACAAGTACCGGCGAAACCCCTTTTAGCCTAGTCTATGGCTCAGAAGTGGTTATCCCGGCAGAAGTTGGCCTGCCCTCTCTGCGTTTGACAGCAGTCAACGCAATCGACAACGAGGCAGAGCGTCGTCTTGACTTGGATCTGCTAGAAGAAAGGCGCGAAATTGCGCGAATTAAAGAAGCTAAGTACAAGACGCAATTGGAAAAATATTGCAACGCCAAAGTACGCATTTGCACCTTCACCCCAGGTGAATATGTCTTCAGGGACAATGAGGCTTCGAACGCTGAACGCCCAGGAAAACTAGCACCCAAATGGGAAGACCCATACTTGGTTCACGAAGTGCTAGGAAAAGGGGCATACAAATTGCGTACCCTGGATGGTCACATCATCCCGCGAACATGGAATGCGCAACAACTGCGCAAATGCTATATGTAATTGCTCTCGGCCTTGCGCCTTTACTCACTGATGTTGGCCATGTGCCTCTTTACTTTCCTATGTTGGCTAAACGCCATTTACGTTACAAGCAATGTATGTTGGCCTGAGCGCCTGTTTCTTAATCAATGAAAGCATACGACATGCTTTCTTTTATCACGATGACTTCTTTCGTTACAAATGCATGTTAAACTTCTGATTAGCACGAAAACCCTTCAGTAAATTACGAGCTCTTGAGTTATGCCTCCAAGGTCCTCCACGAACATAGCGCGAAACTGGGCAGTTACGCTCACACAAGAGCCACACTTACATTTATTCGCGCTAACTTAACCAAAGTTTCTAACAACAGTGCAATAATTGTAACGGGAAAGAAGAAACAAGCATCATATTTAAACAAGCGCGACCGCGCAACAGTTACATAAAAACAAAATGTCATTCCTTTGACCAAAAACAAGCGCAACCGCGCAACTACTAACATTGCAGAGATAAAAGAAAATTACAAGGCAGAAAGCCTGTCAATACTACCTACTCAAAACCATCACCAGCATCGTCATCATCATCGTGCTTATCGGCACCATCATCACCTTCACCATCACCATCATTGCCCGCCGTTTCCTCTTCGTCAGATAGTTCAACATGCTCTGGTGGGTCGAGAATGCCCTTTAGATGTTTGCACCAGTCATCATGTTCTAGAGCCTTTGCAACCAAGTCCATCACAGGCAAAGCCAGATGATTGTAAGCATTTTCGGCACGAGCCAACTCGGCATCAGCTCCATTGGTCACCGAGCAATGACTAGTATCAAACTCTTGCCCCAACACTTCTTCCACATGCTGCGCACACTCCATATAGCCTCCGCGATGACCAACCGCACGAGAGGCATCTATGAGAGCAGCAACAGTCCCGTCTAGTTCTCCAGCATTCAAAATGGAGTTGGCCATCTACACCAAGATGAGCAAATGAGAAACAGATTTAGTAAATAAAATCCAAGAAAAAAAGAGATCGATACCAGAACTATGCCCCTGCCGCGCAACCATTCAATATCTGAGGACAGCGTGTCAAAAATACCCTGAACCTCAGCATAATTATTTTGCGCCACATTCAAGGCAGAAGAGCTTATGGCTCGCGCCTCCTCAGCCTTTTGCCTGGCTTCCTCAGCTGAGGCAGTTTTTGACTTCTCGGCTTCAAGATCGATCTCCAAGGATTCGCTCTTGTCAACCTGCTCTTGCAAGCGGCGTTTCAACTCAGCAATTTCGACATCCTTGGCAACCAAATCCTTATCCCTACTTGAGAGCTGCATCTTCACCTCAGCCAGCTCAACCTGTAAGGGATCAAAGACTCAGTTAATTCTGCAAACAAAACACAAACAAAAAGAGAAGTTTCTCTAACCTCAGTCTGCTCTTTAGCAGCTTGCGCACCCTCAACCTTCGCTGTCAACTCAGCAACCTTGCCTTCAAGGTCGACAATCTTGTTACGAGCCGCGAACGCGCGCTCATTGTCTTTCTCACATATACGCTTAAATTCAGCCTTCTCCTTTGATAACTGCTCTTCGGCAGCTTGAAGCTTGTTCTTCAGGCCCTCGCGCCCCCATTCCTCCGCTTTCTTATCAGCCTCAAACCTGGACTTCTCTTTCTCAAATTTGGCATTAGCCTTCTCAAACTCCTTAACCTGCCTCACAAGGCGCTGGCGGTAATTCTCCTAATCTGACCGCTCCCTAATCATGGTGCGCCACTCACGCACAATCTCATGGCCAGCAGAAAGAGTATTGGCCTCCCCAATTACATACGCTGCATACAGCTCATCATGAGTACGTGCCTTTTGTCGGTTAACCTCACCAGGAGGGATAGAATTCAAGAACCAATCGCGGCAAGGGGCAAATTCCTGGAAGGTGTCCTTCTGCTTCAAATTCCAAGGAGCTCGATGGGGCGCACTCCCACATTCTGCCTCAGTGAAAGTATTATAGTAAATATCCCCGAGAGTAACCTTTGGGCCAATGGTTTATGGGTTATACCCCCAGCACCCCCGGAACTCGCGCCACCTGAAGCAAGTAGACCAGAACCCCCTGTAGAGGTCACTTTAGCAGAATGTTGAGGGGAATGAGGTGGTGCAGAGTGAGTAGGCTTGTCAGCTACAGGCTCCTTCTCCCTCTCAGCAGCCTTTTTCTCTCTCTCCTGCTCAGCTCGCCTCTTCTTCTCCTCATCAGCCTTTTTCTTCTTCTCCTCCTCAGCCTTCTTCCTATGCTCCTCATCAGCCTTCTTCTTCTTGTCTTCCTCAGTTTTCTTTGCCTCAGCCTTCTTCTTCTCTTCAGCAACTTTCTGCTTCTCCAACTCAGCAGCATGTTTTCCCTTCTCAGACTCCGCGCCAGCAGTCTTGAAAGGTTTAACGGTAATCCTAGGCCTCTTCTACTCTGCAGAAGAATAAAGTGTCAAAAAGGGGAAACAAGGAATGAGAATCTAAGGAAAACTAACCAGGAGAAAACCGATAAAGGGAGCGCAAGTTGCTCGTTTTCCCGATCAAGGGAATTGCACCAGCTTTCGGCACAGTGGACACACCAGCCGTGGTCTCGCTTCTAGTTCTTTTCCTGCTGATTAACTTTGCAGCAGCCTCCTCCTCCTCCTCTTCTTCTTCCTCCTCTTCTTCATGCGTAACAGAGGAAGGAGTAGCACCAGCATCCGGGTTACGAGAACCCGCGCTCCCGGAGCTCTTCGAACCAGCTCCCCCAGATTTCTTCTCTCCTATACGTGACAAACCATCAAATGAATCACTGATAATAACGTAATCTTCCAGGTTACGTTGACGAAGGCGGAGGGTACCTTTGTCAGCAGCGCTAGCGGTTGCGCGACTACTCCCAGCTCCTTTGCTGGTCACCTCAGGATCCAAGGCGATAACCTTCTTCTTTCTCAAAGGTTTTTTCTTCTTATCTTCAGGGTCAATCCCCAAGTCACGCAACACACCTGCAAAGATGTTAGACCACAAACTTAGCTCTCCGTTTGATGATCCCACAGACTCCTCGCTGGAAAGATAGACAACCTCTTTCCCAGCAGAAGTGACAGAGCGCAAGGGACGGGGGTTAGGTATATGCGCACCTTCGGTTGCAGTAGGCGGAGCGGCGAATGCATCAGCAACGGGGTACATGAAGTTACCCTTAATCTGTTCATACCAGTACTCTTCTCCAGCCTGGAGCGGGTGCACGCCCATGGAACCACCAAAGGTGGAGAAGGCGGCTTGATACAGATGCGCCTCTACACGTCAAGTTACATAAATAAATACAAGATACAAAACAAGGAATCAAAAAGATCAAGAATCACTAACCTCTATCTTCGAACTTCAAACTGGAACGTCCTTGCTATCCGCGGCCCATTGGTCACTCATCCCCGCCGCTACTAGAACATTTTCACCAAACACCCAGTTTGGGGTTGCATTAAGCTTTAGATACCAAGCATCATTCTTGGGGATCGCCAAATCTTCCTTCACAATGGGTTCAGACCAGGCGCGGAAGGTCATCGCGATCGGGATCACTTCCTCGCGAATATAGAAGAATTTCGGTTTCCAATCATGGAAACTCTTGGGAGGATTAAGGAGTATCTTCTTCGCGGCGCCCCGACTAGCAAATGAATAGAACCCCATGTTCCGGATAAGCTGGTAGAATGCCCTGAATTTCTCAACCGTCGGCTCGATATCATGAGATCGACATAAAAACTCAAAATGTCGAACTCTCACCATACCCGGTGGACTCATCTGTGAAATATGGAACCCATAAAACTGAAGAATGGGGGCCATGAAGTTTGTCGCCGGCAAGCGAAAGTTGCCTTGATGAAAGAAGTCTTCAAACAACGTGATGTACCCCGGCGGTGCATCGGCGGCCGTCTGATTCTAACCGGGGTACTTGGCATCCCATTCCGGTGGAAACCGGAAACTCCTCGTGATCTGCTCGAAAAGACCTAAGTCCCACCTGAGAACGGGAACGGGACCCTCCTCACCGGGATTCTCTTCCTGGTGTTCTTCAGCCATTGATAATCGACAAAGAAGCCTTGAGTATTCGGCAAACAGACTTGAAGATCTGCTACGATGTTCTTCAACAGACTTGAAGATCTTCTTCAAAGACTTGAAGATCTGCTACGATGTTCTTCAAAGGCTTGAAGATTCAAAGAGAATTCGAGAGCAAATAAGAAATAGAAGACAACAGGAGACGAAAAGTGATTTGCCCTCAATCCTCATCGGATATATATATCCATCGCATTTAATGCGATGGGTAAACGTGCCGAGATCGCCGCGCACATGACCAATAAGAAGACGACACGTAAGGCGAGAATCCCGGAGTGACGGTTACCACGCGCGTGTGGAGCTCAATCTCCTGACGGAACAACCAATCGTCAGAGACAACTTGATGACAGCCGTGTAAGTGGTCAACTCAAACGTCACCATCAACGACGTTTCTCACCAACTTGTCAGATTTCAAATTTCGAGGGATTTCCCGCCCAAAATCACTACAAACGTAATGCAGAAGCTACCCAGGGTCACGCAGTATGCATGGTTACTCAAGGGGCGCACACCATATCAAAACAAAGCAAAGAATCATCACCTGACAGAGATGTAACCGCGCCGTAACAGCTGTCAAACATTTGCACACGCGCGCTTACCAATAAAAAATAAGCACTCTGCAACTTCTCTTTTTTCTAAGTCCAGAGCTCCAACCACTTGCCTTGCGCATGGTGCAGCACTGGACTGGGGGGACTTGAAGGGGTATGGTCCAAAAAATCCGCGCAAACGTCCCTCAAGGTTGCGCGCAGGACCATACTCCTTATTCAGTAAATCTCTTAGTGCTAACCTCGCGTGGGCTGAACCAACATACTTTGATGTGGCGCGAGGTTTGACCAATAGGAAACTTCACTTTCAAAACTTAGTATTCTGAATGAGCATGCAGTAACCTATACTCCTGCGCGGGGTACTTACATGCTCAGCAAGAATCGTGCGCGACTACGGCGCAAGACTGTTTCTGATAGTACACAAGGTACAGGTGGCATGAGAAAAGAGCCAATCAGCGTCCTTCTGGCCCTGCTCAATTGTGCTCCACGATCGTCTGACATGCAGGAGACAAAAAGTAGGACGCCTACGTGGCACCAATCACAGGGCAGAGACAAATGCCCCACGATCTCCACTTACCTGCTGATGGCAGAAGGGCGGCCAAGCCGACAACCTCGACACGTGGCTCCAATCACGGTGCGCCAACACCAACGAGCTCCCAGCAGCCACTAACGGTCGACACCAGTGAGACAAAGAGCATATCCTCCAAGTTGTCGCCTTCTGGCCCAAGGCGCATCAGCCCACACCCTCTTACACCTCTCCGGCTATAAATAGAGACCTCACTTCACAGGTTAAACATTCCACTCCCTCTACTCTCACTCTTAATACTTACTTATCTCCACAAAGCAGTCGCTTATTCTCACACCGGAGCCCGGTTAAGAGGGAAACCCCCATATTCCCCTCTTAACGAGTAACGGTGTTCTGTTTTGCAGGATTAGTAGATCATTTCGGAGCTCAGAAAACCATAAGAAGATTAACCATTATGAAGGGAACATAAACCAAACTGATTAAACCATTGATTAGTTCCGTGTTTCTTCAACAACTTATTATAATTTTTTTCTAAAAATGTATCTTCATGGATTTTTCTTGTGACACATGTGACAACTCTTACTAAACCAGGTATCCGTACAATTAATTAATTATGTGCTTAATGACTGTGCTTGATTACAACTGACAACTTGAACTGCTTTATGATTTTCGTATCATACATACATATGCATCACACTTCATACTGTCACTCCATTTATTACATACTAACTTTAGTGACATACTTGATGCACATAGCACAGATAACACACTGAGCGGATAACTCAGGAACATACTGACAGTGCCAGTATATAGACAGACAGTGTTTTGGGACCCAGTATGGGCCAGGGACAAGGTACTACACTAGTATGGTGTGTAGGGAAGTGAGGACCATAAAACTGCGTCACTAGGTGATAGTTTGAGTGCCAGGAAGTGCCTAAAACTCACTTTAACTACATAATTCTGCATTTTCAGCAAAAATTCAGCATTTAATATGCTAGTAAAGTGCCAAAAATATGGCAGAATGGTCCTGTATGCTTACCTAAGTGTCGGGAATTAATTGTGTTACAAAAATATGTATAAAAGATACTTTACGGAATAATTAAACACTTTAACGGAACAGTATCTAACCGAACAACCGGACACTACCCGGGACACCAAATTTTGTCAAATACATTGTTTTATTATTTTTGGCTAGTCATGATCCCCGTTCACCATAACACCCACTATTTTCCCTACAAACTAACATATGTAACTAAATGTTTGATTTTAACTAACATTTACCTACTTATCACAAAACTTACATCCAACCCCCCTCCCCCATACCCGATTTCGGTCCCAAGAGGACCCACCAAAATCCCCACCATGCCTTCCTAGATTATATCTTAATATTATATTGGATTTTTTGCTTGTTAAGTTGAACAAGATATTGGGAAAGGATTATAAGTAAGGCAAGACCATAACCTCAAATCATTCCATGATCTTCACACTCTCTCACTCACTCTCTTCTCTCTCCCTCTCGGCCACACATAACCGCCACCACCACCACCATAATTCAACCATCTTCATCCATTTTTGAGCTTCATACAAGACTAGAAAGTGATTCAAGGAAGCTTGCAACTTGTAGATCATCAAGGAGCTTCATTGCTTGCTTTTCACCATCATTTTTCTTCATCTTTTCCTAGAAATTCATCCCTAGCCTTTGTGCTAGTAGTAAGTTTTTGTTAAACTCTTGTTCATCTTGTTTTTATGGTTAAAGTTGTAGTATAATAAGTATGTTTAAAACACTAAAGAACAAGAACTAAAAATATGAACATGAAGCTTACATAAAAGTTTACTTGAAGATGAAATATTGTTAGTAAGATATTGCAGTGAATATGTTGTTGATTGCATGTTGATTCTTGGTTATGTTGTGTTAATCACCATATGGAACTTGTTAAGTGATGATTAGAAACATAACTTAACAAAATCAGGAGATGATATTATGTCACATGAAATAATCATCTTCTAGTTTATATATGAACATGATAAAATGAATTTTCATGAAAAATAAGTAAATAAAGTAAGTTGGTGATCATGTAGATCCGGGTTTTACAAAAGGCTTTTCTAAATGAACCGAGTTCAAGAAGCGATTTTAAAAAGATTATGACTTATACATACACTTACACCATTTGTGGAAATGAAATAAGTGTAGAAAACTTTTATTTGCAAGAAGTGTTCAAAAGATTAATTTTTGTAAAAATTGTTTACAAGTTGTAAACATTTAATTCTTTCAAGAAGATGATTTTTAAAGAAATAATTACGCTTTGGAAGGTAACTAAGTCCACTAAAAGCTTTACCAAGTTACTACGCGTTTTCGGGATATATCAAGTTCATGATTAATATGTAACGCATATAATTTTTGCTCTTGGTGATGAAAGATTGTTTAAAGATTGATTGTTGATTGATTTTGAAAAGAAAATGATATGCTTATTAGCATGGACGTCTCCATTTACAAAGGAAACTCTGGCGAAATTTCCTAAAAATTCCAACACTTAGAAATTATTTTCTAACGAATGTTTGCAAATATGTTTTAAACATTGTCTTTCAAAAATAAACTTCGCCATAAGTTTTGTTACAAAATTTCAAAGTATCGGAGATTGGTTGTTGTAAATAAAAGCGGACAAATACATATTCAGAATATATATTTTATACTAAAACGCTTGTGTGAATATTCGTTTGATTTGGGAACTAGTTATATTATTTAGGGCAAAATAATATAACTTAACAAAATACCGTTACTAGTATATTTTGGATGGGTAATATTTTGATAACGGGAAATATGAATTATCACAAAAATACAGGTATAGAATACCCCTTCCTTGGGAAGGAAATACGCACATAAAATACTTGAGAAGTATGAATACGAAATAGTTGTCTAACTATTATTTCTAGACCTAGAAATATAATGTAAGTTAAAATAATTACTATTATTTTAACAATAAGTTATAACTTGGAATAATATCAACGTAACGTAACTCAAACCGTAATTACAAAGGCAAGGCACGGCCCGTTCGTCTAATAGACATTAGTACGGTGTAGGTTATCGTGTAGCTGATAAGGTTTAAGTACGAGCACAGGAGACGCACTACAGTGAGTTGATGTCCCCCTTTTCTTTTAACTGTTTTCAGTTTTATACTTCGGGGGTGAAATACATGTTACAATTATTACAAACGTTTTATACATGGTATGGTTAGCTTAAGGAGGGTTACTACTTAGATCATGTGAGTGGTGGGTACAACACTTAAAGCCATTAATCCTCGTCGTAGGACCGAGGGACATGAGTGATAGATCTATTTGGGTGTAGCGAGCCCACACCCATGAGGTCAGGGTGACCCATAGTGGTGACTGTGTCTTACAGCCGGGGCGCGGTACAAATTTGCTAGGTTTGAGTTTTCCCGCATCACTTCACACATACCAGTGGCTTTGCAACCCATTGGTGATCTCTTTTTCCTTATTTGCTACATACCAGGGACATTTATACATATGGACATACTTTAACAGTTTATACACACAGATATATACATGAACTCGCTCAACTTTTGTTGATTTTTCAAACTACATGTATTTCAGGGAATTGATCGGATCTGGCAGGTGATGCACGTTAAGCTGCGTATTAAATAAAAGATGTCATCCAGGGGTGTAGGGTTTGGGAGGTGTAACCCTTGCCTGGACGGGTCACATGTCTCCAAACCTCGTTTTATTTAAGGTCTTTTGTTGAGTCCATTGGGAACTCATTTTTAAACAAGTCATGGTTGTAACTTATTTTGGTTGATGTTTTAAGACAATTATGTTATGGTATTTTCTAAATTATATTAATGGATGAACATCTTGTGTTTTTATCATATAGCATTGTTATGATTGTTGCTATGGTATTAAGAAGTCACACCAAATAAACCCACGCTTCCGCAAAAGCCAAGGTGTGACAGCTTGGTATCAGAGCCTCGATCATAGCGAACTAGGATTCATTCTCGAGTCTAGACTATGATCACTAGGGCTCTCACGAAAATGTTTTCAAACATTTTTACATTGGATACACTAAAAGTCCAGATCCGGGGCATAAACATTTTACAAGCAAAAGGCACAAATACATCTTTCAAAATTCATATTTCAGTCATAAAGACTGAGGGAGGATCAGTCTTAGAGACTGAGGGAGGATTAGTCTTAGAGACTGAGGGAGTTCAGCCTTAGATGCTGGGGAGGTTTAGTCTTAGAGACTGGGAGGTTGGTCTTAGAGACCAGGGAGTTGGTCTTAGAGACTAGGGAGTATAGTCTGGGGAAGACTAGGACGATTACTTGTTTACATTATTGTGACTTACATGCTTATTTGATCATATGTTGATATATGTGCACTTGTCGTGATTGTTTTGTTACAGACGTCATGTCTTCTTCGAGTGGAGTTTCTGGGACACTAGACCCCATAGCAGTAGATTCAGATGATCCGATGCCCACAGATCCCGAGATTTATACATCTGATACTGACAGCAGTGATGATGACGACTTCCAGCCTTTTGCTTTGCCGGATGTCGGAGACGATGTTCAGCTCGCTGGTGGTATTCTAGTCGGCGATCTACCTCTTGCTGAGATCCCTGCTCCCGTTCCCCTTGCTGCATTTCCCGTTGAGGATTTGCTACTCGATGTTGTGTCTGATGACGACATCGATCTTTTCGAGGGTCCCCCTGAGGACGACCATGAGGGTGGGGCCCCGATTGCTGATGTTGTTGCCATTCCTTTGGTTGAGGTTCCGATTGCAGAAGCTGTTGATTTACCACTTGTTGGGGCTCCCATTGAGGAGATTTTATCTGATCAGTCTGGTGCTGATTCTTTTGAGTCAGTATCATCTTCCACTTTGCACGCCATCGGATTGGGTCGATATCCTACTGACTCTGACTCCGATACAGCTATGTCAGCTGTACCTGGTTTACCCCATGAGTTTGAGTTTGATCCTGAGTTCGAGGATGAGTTTGATCCAGTTTTTCCTCCTGATTTTGATCCCGATCACGAGATCGAGTTTATTCCTGATGACCAGCCCTTGGAGGCACCATTGGTTCCTATTGACCATCTTCTCGATGTACCTGCCGACTTTGATATGGCCTTTGCTGACCCTGAGCCTGTCATGGCACCAGAGCCTGTTATTGCTCATGACCCTGTACCTGTGCACGACCATGTTCTTGATGATGCTCCAGTCGTTGCACCGCCTGTTGTGGATGCCCCAGTCATTGCACCACCCATTGTTGATGTTCCCGTCATTGCACCGATATTACCTGATTCGGCCCCTGTGTATGCTGACCATGCACCTTTTGCCACTCACATCGATCCTCGATACGCTGACACCCATAATGGGTGGATTGAGGATGATGATGCCTATCCTCCGTTTGTACTACCAGTCACTCCTCCTGTTGCACCCATCTCTGCACCGATTGATGTTGTCCCTCATTTTTCCCCTGTGTTAGATATCCATCGCACCGACCTTCCTATCACTTTTCTCCAGGACATTCCTCCACCTTGTCCTGGGGAGGGTTCATCGAGACAGCAGCCTGATTTTGTCCCGCCTGTGTCGTCAGCTATACCATTCATGTCTCAGTTTCCTCGCACTACAACACCTTTTGCACCCTCAGGCGAGCCACTTATGTGGTCTTCGCCCACTGTCATGCCTATATCAGACCCATATCACCCTTTCCATGTTAGATATACCACGAATGACATACTTATCTCTTTACAGTTACAGCAGGACGCGTTGAGTCGACGTGTCCAAGAGCTGGAGAGGATTCCACGTCCTCCTTGTCACTGTCAGTCTCCTTTTGCTACACCGCCAGCTCCTCTTCCACTACACCCGGATTCTGAGGTCCGCTTCCTTACTCCAGAGCAGCAGATTGCCTACCTGCTGCACGTTGTTCATGCACTTGAGGAGGATTTGATGCTTATGCGCCGTTTGTTTTTCTCTTTTCCTCCTCCTCCTCATCCGCCATCAGCGTAGCTATATTTTTGGTTTGGTGCAGGTAGATTGTTTTGGTGAGAGAGTCGCAATTGGGCCAACATGAAGACTTTTGGAAGACCACGTTTTTGTATATGATATGTGTAGAATGAATTGTATTTTGGGGTGATGTAAGCCTATGATCTTATTTTGATGTATGATGTACGGTGAAACATGTAAAACTATATTGTGGTCATGATTAAATGAAAGCTCAATGGCAACGTTCTCACTACATGCATTGTTGAATTATTTGTTTTATATTATAACATGGGATGTTATGTGATATGAGGTTGATGGATGTTTTACTATGACCTGACCAATATGATCTTCTTTTAGAAGATGCCTCCACGATGAGACACACGCTTACCTACTTCTGAGGTAGAATTACAGGAACGTATTTCAAAGGCAATAGCAGATTATGAGGCCTCCCGCGCCGAGATTAGCGGAGGTTCCTCAAGGAACAACAACCCACCAAATGGTAATATCCAAGTCGCTTGAGACACATTGCGTTACATTTGGATATCTCTTACACATCCACTAATGCTTTCTATAAACGATATTGCCTGTACAGGCTGTACTTACAAACGATTCCTGGATTGTAAGCCCTTGAACTATGACGGCACTGGAGGTGCTGTTGCTTTCGTCAGGTGGACGGAAAAGACGGATTCCGTAATAAGGATGAGCAAGTGTGCTCCTGAAAACCAAGTTACTTACGCCCCAGGACTCTTTCTTGATGGTGCTTTGTCCTGGTGAACCTGCAAGTTCAAACCTTGGGAGAAGCGGCAGCGTATGCACTGGCATGGCCTGAGCTGAAAGAACTCATGAGGAAGAAATATTGTTCACGGGCAGAGATACAAAAGCTGGAGACGGAATTCTGGTACCTAAAAATGGATGGTCCAAAAATTGTTGAATATGTCCAAACGTTCCACGACTTGTCACGCGTTGTGCCATATATGGTTGATCCCGAATTTAAGTGCATTGAGCGTTTCATCTGGGGATTGGCACCCCAAATCATGAGCATGGTAACAACGTCGAAGCCTCTGACAATTACCGAAGCCATTAATCTCAGCGTGGCACTTACTAAGGAAGCCATCCGGTTAGACAAGTTTTCCATTTCTGAACCAAAGAAAAAGGAGACACATGTTGAATCATCAGGGGAGAACAAGAGGAAGTTCTCCAACTTCAAGAAAGGTACCGGCAGTGCCAGCAAAAGGAGAGATACAAACCCGCCAGCTGAAGTAAAAACTGGCAATGAGCACAAAGGGAAAGGATACATGGGCACTCTGCCCAAGTGTGAATTATGCCAGTATCATCATGCTGGCTAGTGCAGAAATAGAAAATGTGAATCTTGTGGGAAACTTGGTCACTTGAAAGATACATGCTGGGTTGGTGTTAGCCGGGGTGGCCAAGGAGGTTTCGGTAAAAGGAACAACAATCGTGGAGGTAAGGCAATGGAAACCGCACTGGCGGGAATGGTAATAGGGATAATTTTGGGAATCGTGGTAATCAAGGTGGGAACCGCAACAACAATCAAGGTAATGGGAATGGTAACGGCAAAGGACCGGGATGTTTTATTTGCAGAAACATCGGGCATTTCAAACGTGAATGCCCAAAACTCAATCAAGCTAGTGGAAGGGTATTCAATATTGGAGCAAGGGAAGGATGCCAGGACCCAAATATTGTCACTGGTACGTTCCCTATCAACGAACGCTTTGCATCTGTACTTTTCGATACTGGTGCCGATTATAGTTTCATATCACTAGAATTTAAGAAAATACTTGGGTTAACTGCTAGTAAGCTAGACATTCCATACTCAATTGAACTGGCTAATGGAAAGCTAGTGGAAACAAATGAAGTCATCAGAGGTTGCGTGATAGAGTTGGGAGAACACAAATTTACACTGGATCTACTGCCAGTCGAGTTGGGAAGCTTCAACGTGGTTGTAGGGATGGATTGGTTGTCAAGCAACAGAGCTGAAATTGTGTGTCACGAGAAGACCATTCGCATCCCTATGGCGAATGGAGAAGCGATAGTAGTACACGGGGAGAAGCGCGATACACCCTTGAGAATCATTAGTTGTTCGAAAGCTAGAAGGTGTTTGAAAAAGGGATGTGTTGCCTTCTTGGCGCACATCGTGGATAAAAAAGTCACGGAACCAAAGATAGAAGATATTCCAGTCGTGAAGGAGCATCCTGAAGTCTTTCCAGAAGACCTGCCAGGATTGCCATCACGAAGACAAGTCGAGTTTCATATTGACTTAGTTCCAGGCGCCGCACCTGTGGCTAAGGCACCTTATAGACTTGCACCTTTGGAAATGCAAGAGTTGTCAACACAACTTCAGGAGTTGTTAGATAAGGGATTTATCAGGCCAAACTTCTTGCCTTGGGGAGCTCCAGTTTTGTTCGTTAAGAAGAAGGATGGTAACTTTCGCATGTGTATTGACTACCGAGAGCTGAACAAGTTGACAATTAAGAACAGATATCCTTTGCCAAGGATTGACGACCTGTTCGATCAGTTACAAGGCTCAAGTTTCAACTCAAAGATCGACCTTCGATCAGGTTATCACCAGTTGAGAATTCAAGAAGAAAGTATCCCAAAGACGGCCTTTAGGACTCACTATGGGCATTACGAGTTCCTGGTTATGCCGTTCGGGTTGACAAACGCACCAGCGGTATTCATGGATTTAATGAACAGAGTCTGCAAACCCTACCTTGATAAGTTTGTGATCGTATTCATTGACGACATCCTAATCTACTCAAAAACAAAAGAAGAACATGAGCATCATCTAAGAGCCATCTTAGAGCTGCTTAAGAAGGAGAAGTTATACGCAAAGTTATCGAAGTGCGAGTTCTGGTTATGCGAAGTTTAGTTTCTTGGTCATATGGTTAATGGAAATGGAATCCATGTGGATCCTTCAAAGATTGAAGCAATCAAGAATTGGGAGACTCCAAAGACGCCAACCGAGATTCGACAGTTTCTAGGTTTGGCCGGATATTATCGCAGATTCATTGAGGATTTCTCGAAAATCGCTCAACCTTTGACCTCTCTCACACAGAAAGACAAGAAATTTGATTGGGGAGACAATCAAGAAGAAGCATTTCAGTTGTTGAAGAACAAACTTTGTGACGCACCGATCTTATTTCTACCCGAAGGCACGGACGACTTCGTGGTATATTGCGACGCCTTGCGCCAAGGGTTGGGATGTGTATTAATGCAACGAAAGAAGGTTATAGCTTATGCCTCACGCCAGTTGAAGGTCCATGAGAAGAACTACACCACACATGACTTGGAGTTAGGCGCGGTGGTATTTGCTTTGAAAATCTGGCGACATTACTTGTATGGCACACCATGCACGATCTTTACTGATCACAAGAGCCCGCAGCATATTTTCGATCAGAAAGAGCTTAACATGAGGCAAAGACGCTGGGTTAAACTATTGAATGATTATGATTGTGAGATCAAGTATCACCCAGGGAAGGCGAATGTGGTCGCCGATGCCCTGAGCCGGAAGGAAAGAATTAAGCCCATAAGGGTTAGGGCTTTGGAAATGATTATTCAAACAGACCTCACATTGTGCATTCGTGCTGCGCAAAGGGAAAATCTTGAGAACAAGTATCTCCGGGGAATGGAGAAGCAATTGGTACCAAAGGAGGATGGAACATTGTGTTTCTTGGGAAGAATTTGGGTTCCCCTCTTTGGGGGTTTGAGAGAAGTTATTTTCGATGAAGCATACAAATCACGGTACTCGATCCATCCAGGGTCGGATAAAATGTAGATAAAATGTACCAAGATCTAAAGGATTTCTATTGGTGGCCCAGAATGAAAGGCGACGTTGCAATATATGTTGGCAAATTTTTAACTTGCGCCAAGGTAAAGGCCGAGTATCAGAAGCCTTCAGGTCTTCTGCAACAACCCAAAATACCTCAGTGGAAGTGGGAACAGATTTCCATGGATTTTATAAAAAAATTGCCAAGGACGCTCAGAGGTCATGATACGATCTGGGTAATTGTAGACCGCTTAACGAAATCAGCACACTTTTTGCCAATCAAGGAAAAAGACAACACGAGCAAACTTGCTGAGATATATCTGAGAGAGATTGTTGCGCGACATGGAGTGCCTCTCTCAATCATCTCTGATAGAGATGGAAGATTCGTGTTGAGGATTTGGTAATCCTTTAAGAAGCTTTTGGTTCTCAGTTAAATCTGAGTACTGCTTTTCACCCGCAAATAGACGGACAGAGTGAGTGAACTATTCAAACATTAGAAGACATGCTGCGAGCTTGCGTAATGGATTTAGGTGGAAGTTGGGACGCTCACCTACCATTGGTCGAATTTTCATACAATAACAGTTATCATGCAAGCATTCAAGCCGCACCGTTCGAAGCTCTCTATGGGCGTAAGTTTCGATCACCCTTATGCTGGGCAGACGCTAGTGATAGACAGCTAGTTGGTCCGGAATTGGTCTAGGAAACAGCAGATAAGATTCTCCAGATCCGAGAACACATCAAAGCGGCTCGAGATCGACAAAAGTGTTATGCAGACCGCAGAAGAAAACCTCTGGAATTTGAGGTGGGAGATATGGTATTATTGAAGGTTTCACCCTGGAAGGGTGTGGCACGCTTTGGGAAGCGTGGAAAGTTGAACCCTAGATACATTGGTCCATTCAGAATCCTGGAACGGATTGGTCTCGTAGCATACAAGTTGGATTTACCTGCTGAACTAAATGGCGTTCATGATACATTCCATGTATCAAACTTGAAAAAGAGTCCAACACAAGAAACCGTGGTCATTCCTACCGACGAAATTCATGTTGATGACACACTCCACTTTATTTAAGAACCAGTTGAGGTTACGGATTGGAAGGTTAACAAAACACGCAGGAGTAGTGTCAAGCTCGTCAAGGTTCGATGGAATGCACGACATGGCCCAGAATTCACATGGGAACGTGAGGATCGTATGAAGGCCAAGTACCCACATTTATTCCCCAAGACCCATGCAACTAGAAACAGAACCTAAAATTTCGGGACAAAATTTTCTTAACGGGGGGAGAATGTGACAACTCTCACTAAACCAGGTATCCGTACAATTAATTAATTATGTGCTTAATGACTGTGCTTGATTACAACTGACAACTTGAACTGCTTTATGATTTTCGTATCATAGATACATATGCATCACACTTCATACTGTCACTCCATTTATTACATACTAACTTTAGTGACATACTTGATGCACATAGCACAGATAGCACAATGAGCGGATAACTCAGGAACATACTGGCAGTGCCAGTATATAGACAGACAGTGTTTTAGGACCCAGTATGGGCCAGAGACAAGGTACTACACTAGTATGGTGTGTAGGGAAGTGAGGACCATAAAACTGCGTCTCTAGGTGATAGTTTGAGTGCCAGGAAGTGCCTAAAACTCACTTTAACTGCAGAATTCTGCATTTTCAGCAAAAATTCAGCATTTAATATGCTAGTAAAGTGCCAAAAATATGGCAGAATGGTCCTGTATCCTTACCTAAGTGTCGGGAATTAATTGTGTTACAAAAATATGTATAAAAGACACTTTACGGAATAATTAAACACTTTAACGAAACAGTATCTAACCGAACAACCGGACACTACCCGGGACACCAAATTTTGTCAAATACATTGTTTTATTATTTTTGGCTAGTCATGATCCCCGTTCACCATAACACCCACTATTTTCCCTACTAACTAACATATGTAACTAAATGTTTGATTTTAACTAACATTTACCTACTTATCACAAAACTTACATCCAACCCCCCTCCCCCCATACCCGATTTCGGTCCCAAGAGGACCCACCAAAATCCCTACCATGCCTTCCTAGATTATATCTTAATATTATATTAGATTGTTTGCTTGTTAAGTTGAACAAGATATTGGAAAAGGATTATAAGTATTGCAAGACCATAACCTTAAATCATTCCATGATCTTCACACTCTCTCACTCACTCTCTTCTCTCTCCCTCTTGGCCACACATAACCGCCACCACCACCACCATAATTCAACCATCTTCATCCATTTTTGAGCTTCATACAAGACTAGAAGGTGATTCAAGGAAGCTTGCAACTTGTAGATCATCAAGGAGCTTCATTGCTTGCTTTTCACCATCATTTTTCTTCATCTTTTTCTAGAGATTCATCCCTAGCCTTTGTGCTAGTAGTAAGTTCTTGTTAAACTCTTGTTCATCTTGTTTTTATGGTTAAAGTTGTAGTATGATAAGTATGTTTAAAACACTAAAGAACAAGAACTAAAAATATGAACATGAAGCTTACATAAAAGTTTACTTGAAGATGAAATATTGTTAGTAAGATATTGTAGTGAATATGTTAGTAAGATATTGTAGTGAATATGTTCTTGGTTATGTTGTGTTAATCACCATATGGAACTTGTTAAGTGATGATTAGAAACATAACTTAACAAAATTAGGAGATGATATTATGTCACATGAAATAATCATCTTCTAGTTTATATATGAACTTGATAAAATGATTTTTCTTGAAAAATAAGTAAATAAAGTAAGTTGGTGATCATGTAGATCCGGGTTTTACAAAAGGCTTTTCTAAATGAACCGAGTTCAAGAAGCGATTTTAAAAAGATTATGACTTATACATACACTTACACCATTTGTGGAAATGAAATAAGTGTAGAAACCTTTTATTTACAAGAAGAGTTCAAAAGATTAATTTTTGTAAAAATTGTTTACAAGTTGTAAACATTTAATTCTTTCCAGAAGATGATTTTTAAAGAAATAATTATGCTTTGGAAGGTAACTAAGTCCACTAAAAGCTTTACCAAGTTACTACGCGTTTTCGGGATATATCAAGTTCATGATTAATATGTAACGCATATAATTTTTGCTCTTGGTGATGAAAGATTGTTTAAAGATTGATTGTTGATTGATTTTGAAAAGAAAATGATATGCTTATTAGCATGGACGCCTCCATTTACAAAGGAAACTCTGGCGAAATTTCCTAAAAATTCAAACACTTAGAAATTATTTTCTAACGAACATTTGCAAATATGTTTTAAACATTGTCTTTCAAAAATAAACTTCGCCATAAGTTTTGTTACAAAATTTCAAAGTATCGGAGATTGGTTTTCGTAAATAAAAGCGGACAAATATATATTTAGAGTGTATATTTTATACTAAAACGCTTGTGTGAATATTCGTTTGATTTGGGAACTAGTTATATTATTTAGGGCAAAATAATATAACATAACGAGAAATATGAATTATCACAAAAATACAAGTATAGAATACCCCCATCCTTGGGAAGGAAATACGCACATAAAATACTTGAGAAGTATGAATACGAAATAGTTGTCTAACTATTATTTCTAGACCTAGAAATATAATGTAAGTTAAAATAATTACTATTATTTTAACAATAAGTTATAACTTGGAATAATATCAACGTAACGTAACTCAAACCGTAATTACAAAGGCAAGGCACGGCCTGTTCGTCTAATAGACATTAGTACGGTGTAGGTTATCGTGTAGCTGACAAGATTTTGAGTACGAGCACAGGAGACGCACTATAGTGAGTTCATGTCCCCCTTTTCTTTTAACTGTTTTCAGTTTTATACTTCGGGGGTGAAATACATGTTACAATTATTACAAACGTTTTATACATGGTATGGTTAGCTTAAGGAGGGTTACTACTTAGATCATGTGAGTGGTGGGTACAACACTTAAAGCCATTAATCCTCATCCTAGGACCGAGGGACATGAGTGATAAATCTATTTGGGTGTAGTGAGCCCACACCCATGTGGTCAGGGTGACCCATAGTGGTGACTGTGTCTTACAGCCGAGGCCCGGTACAAATTTGCTAGGTTTGAGTTTTCCTGCATCACTTCACACATACCAGTGGCTTTGCAACCCATTGGTGATCTCTTTTTCCTTATTTGCTACATACCAGGGACATTTATACATATGGACATACTTTAACGGTTTATACACACAGACATACACATGAACTCGCTCAACTTTTGTTGATTTTTCAAACTACATGTATTTCAGGGAATTGATCGGATCTGGCAGGTGATGCACGTTAAGCTGCATATTAAATAAAAGATGTCATCTAGGGGTGTAGGGTTTGGGAGGTGTAACCCTTTCCTGGACGGGTCACATGTCTCCAAACCTCATTTTATTTAAGGTCTTTTGTTGAGTCCATTGGGAACTCATTTTTAAACAAGTCATGGTTGTAACTTATTTTGGTTGATGTTTCAAGACAATTATGTTATGGTATTTTCTAAATTATATTAATGGATGAACATCTTGTGTTTTTATCATATAGCATTGTTATGATTGTTGCTATGGTATTAAGAAGTCACACCAAATAAACCCACGCTTCCACAAAAGCCAGGGTGTGACAACACATATACTTCTACACTTTATTAACCACCAAAAATAAGGTTTGTTTATGTAAGAACCAAGATCAAGTAAATCTTATATTTTTAGCTTGGTTTCTTAAGAAATCATCCATGAAATTTTTGATCTACATGATTAACAACTCACTTTGATCATTACTTTACAAGAAAACCACATATTCTTTCAAGTTCATGCTTCTCATGAGGATGATCCATTAACTTCTATCATATTCATCCTCTCATCTTGCTAGATTATGTTTTTAATCATGATCTAGCATTATCATATGATGATCAGCATCAAATACATGTATGAACAACAATCATCAAGCATAACAACTCATATTCATCAAGACTTTCTTCATATCTTAGCTTATGTTCAAGTTTCTTTCTTGTGATTATTAGTGTTCTTCATAACAATCAACATGTAACATCTTTTAACCACTTAGATATGATGCAAAATAGTAAGATCAAGGTTCTTACCACTAGCTCAAGGCTAGAGATGATTAAGAGAAGAAAACAACTGGGTAAAAGCAAATGAACAAGGTCCTTGAACTTCCGTAACTTCCTAGCTCCTTTGTGTAACCTCTAACACCTTTGTATATACTTGGAGTGGTTGTAGGATAGATGAATGATGATGATGATGATGATGATGGTGGTTATGGTTTCGGCCGAAGGTAAGAAAGAGGGAGGAAGAAAGTTGTGTGTGTTTTAGTGTGTGTAGAATGAGGCTTAGAACATTTAGGTTATACTTATAACCCATTTTACAACTTTAACTCATGGTTCTTATGCACAATCACAAGGGAACAAGATTTATATTAAATTGAAAGAAAATCAAAGAGTGGGGCCACATATCGGCCGTCCATAGGTGGGGGGGGGGGTAGTAGACTAGGTTTGTAACTAAGTTAGTTATTTTAGTTTGAAATCAAGTATGTAGTTAGGATTTAGTTATTTGATATTTATATGGGTGTTATGATGTTTGGGGACCATAACTAGCTTGGTAATGTTAAAACAGCGTTTCTAGTGAAAATTTGGTGTTTCGGGTAGTGTCCGATTGTTCGGTTGGTTACCGGTTCATTAAGATGCTAAACTATGCGGTTTAGTGTGCTTTATGTACCCTTTTGTGACACTTTTAATTCCCGGCACTTAGGAAAGCATTCAGGACCATTTAACCATATTTCTGCATAATATTAATGTGTTTAAATGCTGAATTCGCTGATTTTCTGCAGAATTCTGCAGTTTATGTGAGTTTTAGGCACTTTCCGGCACTTAAACTATCACTAGGAAGGCAGTTTTGTGATCCTTACTTTCCTACATACTATACTAGTGTCATACTTTGTTTCTGGCTCATTCTGTGTCTCAACACAATGTCTGTCTATCTACTGAACTCCGTCAGCATTTTTCTGATTTGTCTGATTATTGTGCTAGCCAAGTTTCGTGCATCATTTGAATCAATAAATTGCATACAATAATGGTATGTCATTTGCAATATATAATGCACATGTATGTATATGGCAACAATCAGGAAGCGATTTAAATCATTAATTGTAATTCAACGCAGTCATTAAGCACTAATTACTATTTAGTAGTTGTACGGATGCATGCAAATTTGACAGTTGTCACAATTCGAGACTGTTATGAAGGCAAATTCGAAATGAGCATGATGGGAGAACTCACGTTCTTCTTAGGATTAGAAGTGAAGCAAAAGGAGGACGGAATTCTTATTCATCAGGCTAAGTACATTCGGGATATCCTCGCAAAGTACAACATGAACGACTACAAAGTTGCAAGCACTCCTTTCGCCTCACAGACCGAGCTTACTCTAGATCCTCAAGGAAAACCAGTGAATAAGTCCTTCTACCATTCCATGATAGGCTCTCCTGATGTACTTAACTGCAAGCAGGCCTGACATTATGTGGGCCGTCTGTCTCTGTGCTTGTTTTTAGACAAATCCTAAAGAATCACATGAAACCGCTGTGAAGCGCGTCTTCCACTATCTTAAAGGAACTCCGAAACTAGGTCTTTGGTATCCTAAAGATAGTAATTTTGATCTTATTGCTTACTCTGACAGTGATCATGCAGGTTGTAAAGTTGATCGCAGGTCTGTATCAGGAGGATGTCAATTCTTGGGAAATCGTCTAATCTCTTGGCAAAGCAAGAAGCAGACAACTGTGTCCACCTCCACTGCTCAAGCTGAGTACACTGCGGGCTATAGTTGATGTTCACAAGTTCTATGGATACAAAATCAGTTGTTGGATTATGGAATCAACATCATGAAGACTCCTATATTCATCGACAACAAGACATGTCTGGGAATTGTGAAGAATCCTATCCACCACTTAAGAACAAAGCATATCGAGATTCGTATTCACGCAATTCGAGATGCATACGAGAAAGGATATATTCAAGTGGTGCCAGTGGATACAACACAGCAATGGGCCGACATATTCACGAAAGATTTTGATAAAACCCGATTCAACCAGCTGGTTACCTGGTTGGAAATGGTTAATTTCCTTCAGTGGAAATGAATCTTGTCGTCTAAAATCGTTTGTAAATACTCTATCTTATGTCCATATTAAAAAAAAAACGTTTGTTAAAAGTAAATAAGTATCGTAAAACGTTGCCTACCAAAAAGATTTTCTGAACGTTAAAATTTCATTTTCGGGCAATGACTTTCGAAAATAAAGATTTTAGGGGGGATAATCCAGAAAATCAAATTAGATGCTTGTGTCTGACTCCTGTTAGAAGAAATGATAGAAAATTGCTAACACTTTGTCATTTCTTGAAAAACAGAAAACAAAAGGAATCGGGGTACCAAGCAACGACGTGTCGGTAGATTCAGTAATACCAACAAGTAAACTACTATTAGGTGGTAAAACATAACATCTACACAAGGATTCTGGCTTTCCTCAGGCATTACGCATCATTGTGGGTAACACGTTGCGGCATATGGCTTAATGGTCTTGAATCTTGCGTTGACAGATTTCCAAAGTCCGAGATTTCGGGGTCTTTATATTGGTTTTTCATTCGGGGATATCATAGTTGTTCTTCTGCTGCATCCAGATACATGCTGACCTAGACGCTATGATATCTTTTCAAGAAAAAAGCCAAAATGGCCAAATCCATAAATTGAAGAAGCTTTCATAGAAAGTCATTCAAATGCGCAAAAATGCACAAATCGTACCAATTATGGTATCTGTCTCCGCCCTCAGTAGATTTTGGGATCTCTGCTGTACGAAAGTACTGACCTGATCTCCAACTTCTATCGTTGAAAAGCAAAACGAATGAATCCAATATACTCACCTGTTATGAGGAACCTTTGTGCATACCTTGATCACGGGGCGTATGTCCTGATGTGGGACTCACGGGCGTAATGATTCTATTTTCAATAGCTTGTGTGGGGGGCCATATAATTCTTGTCAATATTACCAAAAACATGATAAACGCGCTCACCGAAAGCATGTTGAAAGAAGGATGCTTGGATTTAAGCGGACAAACATACTGGCAGTTTTTCTTGTGCCTTGATTTGCTAAAAAGAATAATTAAGGATTTGACAAGTGTTGACAATGTGATCTCCTGTAGGTAAGTCGACAAGCGTCAAAAGGAACAAGAAAATCAGCAAAATGGAACCTCCCTGATTTGAAAAATGAAGTTCGGAGTCAAAATTTCCCAATTTTATCTAGTTTGTGAATATTTCCTAATTTTTATTATTTTAATCTGAAGTGGGCACGTTTTTTGAGAAAGTTGAAATTCACGAGCGTATTTAAATTTGATTTTGAAAAGGATGGGTAACCAAATTGGCGGCGAATTAAGATTCCTGCGAATTTATTAATTTCGCTGGTCATCTTCTTTGGTTATAAAAATGGCATAACCGACCCTTTTTCAAATTTTCAAACATCTCTTTTCATCTTCCTCTCTATAATCGGTCAATATCATCAATCCTGTTCAAGATTCACATTTTGTTCTTAGTGTTTGGTCAAGATCATAGGTATTACATGCTTTGTTCATCACTTACAGATTATTATGAGTGACGGTTCCTTTTGATTATTTGAGTTTGGTTTTGAGTTCATGACTTAGTATCGTAAATCAGAAGATTTAAGGATGTTTTGAGAAAGTTTATAACCGGTATCACTGATATTTCAAGATTTTTGAACATATTTGGACTGTATTTGATCAAAGTTAAACAAAGGCGTGCATCAATTGTGTAATCTGTTCTATGCAGTTAATCTCGGTGATATCTCGGTGATATATCACCGATATCTCGGTTATCAGACCTCCACAAGAATATCGGTTTAAAATCTTGGTAATAATCTCGTTCCCGATAATATCGGCGATATATACCGATATATCGCCGATATTTTGTAATTGTAATATCGGTTGTCTCGCTGATAATATCGGTTGGCCCAGCTAACATGCGGTGGTCCGGCGGCAGCACTGTTAGCTCCGACGAAATAGCTCTATGGTGTTAAGGGTAGAGAAGAAGATAGAGTAAGAAGGCTTTAGATGTTGAATCACTTTTAGAAACAAAAGATGTCTGTTTATAATCAAAGCATTTTATGGTGAAAGTTTAGAATAAGAACTGATAGAAGAAGAAAAAGAAAAATCAAAGAGGAGAAAGCAAGCATGATGGTGCCTGCAACAATATGACCTGTGTTCTAATGTATTAGGGTTGAATGGAATTTTGAATAAACCATACAAAAATATAACTTTTGCATATTTTTACTCCTATGCTATCTACAAAAAAGATTTAACCCTTCATTATCTACAACCTGGCACTTCGCATTTGCATTAGAATAAAACTTTGAACTAGGTTATAGTATATATATATAGGGAGGGGCTCATGCGAGAACCACCCTTATTGTGAGAACCGCGAGAACCAATGTGAACACAACCTAAAATAGCTAAAAAAACCTAACCCCCACCCCCTCCCCCCCCCCCCCAAAAAAAACTAAACCCCCACCCCCCCCCCCCCCCCCCACAAAAACCTAAACCCCCCCTCCCCCACCCCCTAAAAACCTAAACCCCCCCCCCAAGCTAAAATGCTAAAAACTAAACCCCCAAAAAACCTAAAAAAATCTAAAAAACCCAAAAAAAAATCTTTTTTTTTAATTTTTATGTTCAAATCGCTACTTTTAGTGGCAAAAATTTTTTTTAAAAAAAAAAAAAAAAATTTTAAATTTTTTTTTTTTTTGCTTCGAAAAGTAGCGATTTTTATATAAAAAATATTAAATTTTTTTTTTTTTTTTTGTGATTTTTAGCTATTTTTAGGCATTTTTGGTTGTGTTCACATTGGTTCTCGCGGTTCTCGCAATAAGAGGTGGTTCTCGCATGATCTTCTCCCTATATATATTTAGTCATATAGGTTCTAGATATTAATATATATGTATGATTATTTATTTATATTTTTACATTATATTATAAATTACCGATATCCCACCGATATCACACCGCGATAACCGATATCTCAAATATCAGTCCTTGACTGATATCGGATATTTTTCCGCATTAACTGCATAGAATCTGTTAGGGTTTTAGAGGGGTTTATCAAGAAATGTTTGGGGCCAACGAAATTACCGATGAATATAGCGATGAATGTGGCGAAATTGTCGTAAATCAAGGAAACTTAAAAGTCTCGAACGTGAGTTCGAGCAACCGGTGAAATAGTGTATTTCGCCCGTAAGACTACTTAGACGAATGTCTTCGCTGATCAATGTGTTCCGACACCAAACTCCATCTTCGCCGACAATCATCAGCGGATTAAAGTCTGGGTCACATCTTCATTTCCGGCGAAAACATCCTTGATCCGCTATTGTCGTCGACGATTTCGTGGTTTATCAGCGGAATTATCTGTTTTTTTTTAAATCTGATTTTATTTCTTTTAAATTTGTAAATATTTTTCAAACTCAATTTTTATATGTAAATATTATTTTTAATCAAAATACATTTTTAATCAAAATATCATATTTTTCTTTTAAAATTTTTTAAATATATATCTTAAAATAGTTGTAAATATTATATCTTTCGTAACATCGATAAGTTTCACTAGAATTCTAACTTGGCTCATTTGTCGTGTTAGAAGCAAGATGGTGAAAATGTCGAATGGGATAAAACTCTCAAGCATAACCAGTCAATCATACTCGATCCAGCACCTAAAGATTTTGATGACGTGGCTAGATGGATCAGTTCAATCAAGATCAGTTATGCAGTTCAAACAGAAGTAGTTATACGTCGCATTCACATTCAAGAGTTCTGGCAAACAGCAAAACCTGAAGTTATCGAAAGAGTTAAATGTCTTTCAGCAACAGTTCGAAACAAGAAAGTAGTTGTTTATGAAGAAAGAATACGCACAGTGTTGAAGCTTGGAGATAAACACGATGATCCGATCAGCTTAAAGAAAGATGACATTCTGGACGGCTTTCGTGGAAGGGATATGTAGGAGAATTCAGCCAAAAGAAGGAGATCAAAAGGAACGACCTTACAAGGGATTGGAGGTTTATCTTACATGTAATTGCAATGAGTATTGCTCATCGTAAAGGGGGTTATGACGGCCTAAATCTGGAATGGTCAGGAGCAATGTTGAACATAGTTAAAACAAAAATTCAACTTCTCTGGACTAATCTTCAACTACATGATCGAGAATTCAAGAGGGAACACATGGGCAATGTACCCCAGGTTCATTCAGATGCTAATTAATGACCAATATCCCGAATTGCCGCATGACGGAAGTAGTTACACCTTCCATGTTCCCACTAGTTGACAACTTACTGAAATAAAAAAAAACGAGTTGGTGATGTTGCACGATTGGATGTACTCTGCAGAAACACTTCCCTTGGTTAAAGCTGCGTATCAAAAATATAGAGAAGCACTCAAAGCAAAACAACAAAGAGACGTGCAAGCAGAGGAAGAAGTTGTAGAGGAAGAAGAAGAACAATTAAAGAGAAAGAGAAAAGGAAAGCAAGCGGCCGATGAAGAACCTCCAAAGAAAAAGAAATCATCAGAGAACCCCAAAAGATTTATGGAGGCAAGCTTTAGGGCCGCAGATTCTGAAGAACGTCGCCGACACATTCAAGACATGCGAGCAATCCATGAAATGGAAGAGAAATAGAAGAGAGAAAAGAAACTTGCTAGACGTCAAATGACGGAATCAGAAACTCCTGTCACTGTAACAGAGGAAGAAGAAGGTTTAGAATATTTTGTTAATACTTTGTTAGTCGATCCAGAAGAACCTTCCGCATACAAAACGCCTCCACCCAAGAAAAGGAAAACAGATGAAGGATCTTCGAAGCAACCTTAAGTAAAACCAACGAGGATTACAAAACCTGCCATCCCACCTCAAAGAATTCGACCCTTCCAAGAGTTGTATGACAAGCTTGTCAAAGAGATCGGTGTGATTCCAGCTAAAGAGATCTGCATTCTCAAGAACCAAGTGAATGATACAAACATTTTGAGAGAAAAGCTAAAGGAACAGAGGAAGAAAAACAGAGAAATGCATGCTTACGTTACTGAGCAATCAAAGTACATAAGATTTCAGCAGCATGGAATTGAAAAGTTGTATGATGCGTAATTCTAGTGTTATATATATTAGGTGAATATTTTAAGCCCCTCTAACACTTTTTTAGTCAAGTTTTAAATTTATAAAACACGATATTTACTAACACTAGACACACATATGGGCAAGTGCACCCATCGTGAGCGTAGTATAGTGTTGGTAAGATACCGAGGTCGTCCAAGGACACAAGAGCTTTTAGTACCGGTTTATCCTCAACGTCTAATCAAAATAAAAAGTTTAGAAAAAAATGTTTTAAACTAAGAAAAATAAAAACTAACTAAAATGCTAAAAAATAAAAATAAAAAGAAAAACAGATAGACAAGATGAATCACTTGGTTCCGACTCGTATCTAGTGTAACCTTTGATTATTTCCGCACTTTTGCACTATTTTAAGAGATTATCTTAGTTATTGTAGTAGGCCCCTCTTTTGAAGGTGACGTTACCCTCACCCCAGTAGTTTGAGTCAGCAAGGATACAATCCTAAAAGGGTGGATTATTGGAAGATAATTAATTAAGTTATTAATGCAATATTATGGTAGGCCCCTCTTTTGGAGGTGACGTTACCCTCGACTAAGTAGTCTGAGTCAGCAGGGATACAGTCCTAAATAGCCGGGTTATAGTATTAATAGTAGTTAACTTATGAGGGGATCAAAGAGTTTGGACCCCCGCCATCCAATACCGTTAAGTATTGAAGGAGGTCCTACTAAATTTGACCCAGGTCCATTGCAGGACCTCTAAACGCTGAACAATGGCAAGACCTTTACCAAACTGTTCCCTTAACCCCCGACCAGGTAGCCAACATACCTCCATATAGACCGTGGAGATATGAATGGTGAAAATCTTTTATTTTATATAGACAGTAAAATAATTTCAAGACACCACGGACAAACGATAAGGAAAGATCACCTTCAACATAAGCAACTAGTTATTAAAGTCATTAATACGAAACCAAATAAAAAGTGCGAAAAGATTAGAAATAAAAAGTATTACACTAGACACTTTGTCTTCACCAAGTGATGTAAGAGACTTAGGCAAACATGGCCTTGATTGTCAAGAACTCTTACGATCAATCTTGGATCCCGAGACGACTCACACACTCTACGATGGACAATGGATGATGGTGGTGGATGATGGTGTTATGGTGGTGGTGGGTGGTGGGTGAAGTGTGAGAGAGGTGGTGTGCCAAGGGATGGTTTGAGCTTGAGCCAAGCACTTCTATTTATAGGCTGAACAGAAGCTCGGGCACGGCCCCGTGTCTAGTGGGCACGGCCCCGTGTCCATATCCTTCTCTTTCTTCATTTAATGCAGTTTTGTCTTTTTAGTTGACCACGCCCCCGTGTCCGCTGAGCACGACCCCGTGGTGCAGAAGATTCTTTGTACTATGTAGATTTGCTGGATTGTGCGAATCTTATAGTTGACCACGGCCCCGTGTCCGCTGAGCACGGCCCCGTGGTGGGCAATAGTGTCACACCCCCAAAATCTACATGCGGAGTACCACTGCTTGGAGGCGTGACTGACCAGGATCCAGCCACCAATTATACTAAGCATTGATTAATAGTAAAAATATTCACCAACCGCAATAGTTAGAAAACATCACAGTTTAAAGTTTTAAGGATTTAAGTTCGAATAGTAGTTTAAATAAGCAGCGGAAGCATAACCAAACAGTTTCAAAACAAGGTACATAGTTCAAGATTAATTAAAACCCCACACGGGTTAAGATGACCACTACACATCCCCAAGCTGCAAGCTCCTAAGTCACTGGTTACCTGCAAAGCATGCAGTAGGGTATCAACAAAAATGTTGGCGAGTTCACGAGGTGTCCAGTTTTAACTTTTCGAAAACGTAGGTTGTTTAGATAAAGCATTTATAATCACGTCATGGGGAGCTACCCCATATGAAAGCTACTAAACTGATGTTACCGAAACTGTTGATGAGAAGATTTTGTGCCCCAAGTCAATGTCTATCGTCATTGACCAAGATGCAAGGTATAATAGTTCACGCCCGATCTCCCCCGGTCACGGTGTGAGGTTGTCAAACCTAATAGCGCTATCAACTAATAACCCGTTCACCCCCGGCGATTAATCGGTACTATAAGCAGGGACTTTACATGATAGAGATTTGTTTAGTTTTGCTAGTTGTGATTTATAAATAATATCCAAACGTATCTCCCCCGGAGATAGTAATTTAAAAGTACCCGTTTGCATTTTCCCCCGGAAATATTAATAGAGAGTAATCTTTAAAGATGGCAGTTTATTCGTGTCCCTCCCTGGGACGCATGCTTTTAGTGTGTGAACTCACCTTGGGTTGCTCGGTAGATTAGGTTACTTGTCAAGCACAATGGTCACCACGTCCTAACATGGTTACTAGTATAGGTCAGGTTTGGGTACAGAGAATGTCACATATATTTTTACACATAGTCTAACACATAGCATGCATGCAGTTATATGTTGAGTTATTGGGCCTGCTCTACTATTGTATCAGTCAACAGTAACAGCTAACACATAGTTCAGTTAAACAGGCAGCCCAAACAGGCCACGTTGTGGCCCAATATCTATAGTGAGCAGCCCAGTCAAGACAAGGTGGTCTCGACTCAAGAACATGCGGTCTCGAGTCGCAACCAGGAGGTCTCGAGTCGTAACGGCTGATCTCGAGTGGTGCAGGCATGACTCGAGTCGCAACCGTTGCGGTCTCGAGTCGCAACCAGGAGGTCTCGAGTCGTAATGGTCTTGAGTCCCTGAAGTCTGTTTTGAGGTGCTTGGCCTGGGTCTTGAGTCGCAACCGTTGCGGTCTCGAGTTGCAGCTTCATGGTCTCGAGTCGAGATCAGTGGTCTCGACTCGTTTACCTGCTGATTCTGATGCATCTGCCCACATTGTACTATCCAACAGAATTCCACTGTTGGGATTTTTATGTACTAACCAATGAGGTTTCACAAACATGTCTCTTTGTCTAGCAATTAACTAAAATGGATCAAACACACAAATTCAAATCTTCATATCATATTCAACACATATTCATCTAGTTCATCATTAGGGTTTTCACCTTAAACAAACATGTTTATGTAAACCGATTTATGCTTCCATAATCACACCTAGTTTAATGCATTATCAATCATCATCATTTGCACACATCCGAGAACATGATAGCACCAAATTCATACATTTTTCTACTTGTTCATATGTCAAGTTAGCATGATAACATTTCACTCTATACTTCCTAGCCATAACTTTATCTAGAAATCAAGCATCTACATCATAGATAAACAACAAGTCCTCATGTATTTCATCATTTTTGCTCACTAACTCAATCAAGATTATGCAAAAGAGACTAAGCATACATTTCATCCACCAAGCACACATGACATCTAGCATACATAACACCTAGTACATATAAGAACACTAACCGGTTGTGAAAAAGGCACCGAGTCAAGGAAGAAAGTGAGAAAATGAAGTGTCCGAGTGATGATGATGAGCTTGGCCGACCCTCCTTGTTGTTGCCGATTGGATCCGAGAGAGAGAGAGGAGGAGTATGTGTGTGGGAGTGAGTGTGGGTGAATGATGGAAATGAGGGGTGGTTGGCTTGGGCACGGGTTTTATACTCGGTTTGGGTGGTGCACCCTACAAGGGTTTCGAGTGGGCTAAAAGGGGGTGTATGGCCCAATCCGGCCCAACCGTTACTGTTTACTCGAGACCGAGTGGTCTCGAGTCAGGTTTGTTGTGGTCTCGGTTCACTACTATACACACATACTTATATTATACATACATACAACACATAGCATAACAAGATAATCACAACTTTCATTTAATAATTCGTACGTACACATTGCTAATACAAGAGGGTTACTCGGGAAAACCTAGAGTGTCACATTATCCCCAAGTTTTAAGAACTTTCGTCCCGAAAGTTAATGCAGCCACTAACAAGCTAGTATGAGTGAGAGCGTTTCAACGGGATGTCACATCATCCCCCCGTTAATTTGGAATTTCGTCCTGAAATTCGGTTGTAGCTTCAGTGCTGGAAGTTTCATTTGGGAACAGCCGGGGATACTTGTGCTTCATCTGGTCTTCCCGCTCCCAGGTAAACTCTGGGCCACGACGCGAGTTCCAACGAACTCGTACGAGAGGTATCTGGCTACGTTTGAGGGTTTTGATCTCACGATCCGTGATCTCAATCGGTTCCTCAGTAAAGTGTAGCTGTTCGTCAATAGTGAGTTCCTTGAAGGGAATGATGAGTGTTTCATCTGACAGACACTTCTTCAGATTAGACACGTGGAAGACGTTGTGCACAGCACTCAGTTCTTCAGGCAGATTCAATCTGTAAGCGACCTTACCGATCTTTTCGGTGATTTCGAATGGTCCGACATACCGCGGATTAAGCTTACCCCGTTTTCCAAAACGAACCACACCCTTCCAGGGTGAGACTTTAAGTAGAGCCCGGTCACCAACCTGGAACTCTAGCGGTTTCCTATCCTTATCAGCGTAGCTCTTCTGACGGTCACGGGCTGCCGCCATGCGTTGTCTGATCTGGACAATCCTTTTCGTAGTGTCTACCACAAGTTCTGGGCCTGTGATCTGGCTGTCACCAACCTCCGCCCAGCAGAGGGGCGATCGGTAGTTACGACCGTACAATGCCTCAAAGGGTGCTGCCCGAATGCTGGTGTGGTAGCTGTTGTTGTAGGAGAATTCCACTAACGGTTGGTGCTTCTCCCAATTCTTGCCGAAATCAATCACACATGCCCTAAGCATGTCTTCTAGGGTTTGGATGGTGCGTTCTGACTGCCCATCCGTCTGCGGATGATAAGCGGTGCTCATGTCTAAGCGTGAGCCAAAGGATTTGTGCATAGCTTGCCACAACTCAGAAGTAAAACGCGCGTCTCGATCGGAAATAATAGAGGTTGGCACCCCGTGCTTCGAAACCACTTCCTTTAGGTATACCTCTGCTAAGGTAGAGAACTTGTCTGTTTCTTTAATAGCCAAAAAGTGGGCAGATTTAGTTAATCGATCCACTATCACCCAAATGGTGTCATTTCCGCGTTGAGACCTAGGCAAGCCAGTAACGAAATCCATGGAAATTTGCTCCCATTTCCATTGCGGGATTTCTGGCTGTTGAAGTAGGCCTGATGGTTTCTGATACTCAGCCTTGACTCTCGCACAGGTCAAACATTTTCTGACATAGGTTGCTATGTGGGCTTTCATGCCAGGCCAACAGTATGTAGTCTTTAAGTCGTGGTACATCTTATCCGAACCAGGATGTACTGAGTAACGGGACTTATGGGCTTCTTCCATTACCAGCTCGCGCAATTTCCCATAAAGTGGGACCCATATACGCCCGTTTACGTAGTAAGCACCGTCTTCTTTTTGTTCTAGCCGTTTCCTTGACCCTCGCAGGGACTCAGCCCTGACGTTTTCGACTTTCAATGCTTCGGCCTGAGCGTTTTGGATTTGCTTAGGGAGGTTCGAGTGGATGGTGAGCTGTAAGGCACGAACACGCATAGGTTTGGTTTCCTTCCTGCTGAGGGCATCGGCTACCACATTAGCCTTGCCTGGATGGTATTTAATCGCACACTCGTAGTCGTTCAGAAGTTTGACCCATTGGCATTGCCGCATATTCAACTCCTTTTGCTCCATTATATGCTGGAGACTCTTGTGATCGGTGTAAATCGTGCACTTAGTACCGTACAAGTAGTGTCTCCAAATCTTGAGCGCGAAGACCACAGCTCCGAATTCTAAGTCGTGTGTCGTGTAGTTTCGTACGTGGATCTTGAGTTGTCGCGAAGCGTAAGCAATAACCTTCTCGCGTTGCATCATCACGCAACCAAGTCCTTGAATAGAAGCGTCGCAGTAAACAACAAAGTCGTCGGTACCTTCAGGTAAGGAAAGAATAGGAGCACTACAGAGGTTCTTCTTTAGTTCCTGAAAGGCAGATTCCTGCGCATCACTCCATTTATAAACCACACCCTTCTGAGTGAGGGTCGTAAGTGGTTGAGCGATCTTGGAGAACCCCTTGATAAATCTTCGATAATATCCTGCCAATCCCAAGAATTGGCGAACTTCGGTCGGAGTCTTAGGTATAGGCCAATTCTTAATGGATTCGACCTTAGCGGGGTCGACATGAATCCCATTCTGATTGACTATGTGCCCAAGGAAATGGACTTCGCTAAGCCAGAAATCACATTTTGAGAATTTGGCGTACAGTTGCTCATTACGAAGAAGTTCGAGAATAAGACGCAGGTGTTGTTCATGCTCCTCTTGACTCCTCGAGTAAATTAGGATGTCGTCAATAAACACAATCACGAACTTGTCGAGGTAGGGTTTGCACACTCGGTTCATGAGATCCATGAAGATCGCAGGTGCGTTGGTCATTCCGAAAGGCATAACGAGGAATTCGTAGTGACCATAGCGGGTTCTGAAAGCAGTCTTAGAGATGTCCTCATTGCGGACTCTCAGCTGATGATAACCCGATTGCAGATCGATCTTGAAATAATAGCTCGAGCCCTGCAGCTGGTCGAACAGATCGTCGATACGGGGTAGTGGATAACGATTCTTGATGGTAACCGTGTTCAGTTCACGGTAATCAATGCACATTCGGAATGTGCCATCCTTCTTTTTGACAAAGAGTACTGGGGCTCCCCAGGGTGATGAGCTAGGACGGATAAAACCTTTGTCCAAAAGTTCTTGTAGCTGAGTAGAAAGTTCCTTGAGTTCTGCGGGGGCCAGTCGATAAGGTGCACGAGCTATAGGTGCTGCTCCGGGAGTTAGTTCGATTTGAAATTCGACCTGACGGTAAGGAGGGAGTCCAGGTAGTTGCTCAGGAAATACCTCAGGATAGTCACGAACAACTGGAAAATCTTCAATCCTGTTTTCCTTTTTCTGCGTGTCGGCAACAAGTGCTAAGATAGCAGTGTGCCCCTTTTGTAAACACTTCTGGGCTTTTAAGAAGGAAATGATGCCTGTGACTTCTCCGCCTTTGTCGTCTTGAATGATAAGGGGTTTGCCAGAAGGACGGGGAATACGAACAGCTTTCTCTTGGCAGAGGATTTCAGCTCGATGCTTGGATAACCAATCCATACCAATGACGACGTCGAAGCTTCCGAGACTGATAGGGAAGAGATCGATACGGAAGGTTTGACCAGACAATTCAAGTTTGTAGTTTCGAATAACGTGTGAGGTCTCGAGGTTTCTACCATTAGCTAATTCAACGATGTGCTTAGAGCTTAACGGCGTAAGGGTGGACTTAAGCTTCTTACTAATTCGTAGGGATACATAACTAGCATCTGCTCTAGAATCAAACAATACGGAAACATAACGATGATTAAGTAGGAACTTACCCGCTACAACGTTGGGGTCATTCCTCGCTTCTCCAGCTCCAATCACAAAAGCCCTTCCTCTTGCACCATTCCCAGCATTGTTGGTGTTGTTGTTGTTATTTCCCGCACCCTGGTTGTGGTTGTTCTGGTTTAACTGGGGACAATTCTTCTTAATGTGCCCCTCAGCTCCGCACTGGAAACAGCCCTTGATGTTCCCATGATGCTGATGCTGCTGTGGTTGGTTCTGCCTTGCGGGATGAGGGCTTCTACAATCCTTGGCCTCATGCCCCATCTTGTTGCATCGCTGACACTTGTTCCTCGCACAGGGCCCATTGTGATGTCTATTACACTTGTTACATTTAGGGAGATAGCCCTGGTAGCCGCCCTGCTGCTGAGGGCCCTTGTTGTTTTCAGTTTTCCTTTATTGGGCTGGGGCCTGAGTAGGGTTAGCATCCCTGCCCTGATTTCCATCCCACTTTCGTTTGTTGTCACTAGAAGCTCCGGCAGTAGCACTGATCCTTTTGGGCAGCTTGCCTTCCTCCACTGCCTGATCGGTGAGTTTGTGAGCCAGACGGACCACTGGCTGAATGGTATTGAGGTTGGCTGAGGTCACATGGCTCCGGATTTCTGGGGCCAAGCCTTTGATGTACAGTTTGATCCTTCGATACATAGGTCGAGACATGTTTGGGCAAAGTGCAACATAGTCGTTGGACTGTTTGGTGTAGGTCTCAATCTCTGATCCAACCATCTTGAGCTCACAGTACTCGTTTTCGAGTTTGTGGATGTCATCCCTGTGACAATACTCTTCCTTGATCATATCCTTGAAATCTTCCCAGGCAGTAGCATTCGCAATCTCCAAACCAAACATCTGAATATGCGCCTTCCACCATGAAAGTGCGTTTCCTTCAAGCGTGCCAGTCGCAAACTTTACCCAATTGGCAGGTGGACACTCGCAGACAGCGAAAACAGCTTTGGCCTTCTCAATCCAGTGTAGAAGACCTATGGTACCCTCAGTGCCATTGAAAGGGAGAGGCTTGCAATCCATGAAGGTTTTGAAAGTGCAAACACGTGGTTGCGCAGGCGCTTGCTGACCTGTTGTGAGAAGCGAAGCGAATAGGCTTAGAGGTGAAAAGACGATGCGAGGGTAGGACCTAAACATCCTAAAGTAACGAGTTTACCTCCAGGGTGAGCTGCGAAAGCTGCAGCCACCGTGTTGAGCAAGTTAGTAAACTGAGCCTGAGTCATGTTAACGCTTCCTCTTCCGCGTCCACTCATGGTCTTCATAGCCAGAAAACACAGTATGAGTGTGATGCCGTAACATAGCGAGAATGAGATAAAAGAGGGATGTGTATCTATCTGACTAGGCATACTAGTATGTGTAGTAGGACAATAACATAAAGTAAACAAGCAAACAAGTCCGAGCTATGAGGTCTATTAAGCTGAGTCTTGCCCTTGGAGTGTAGTGTCGTCACGAGTCACGGGTTATAGTCTGGTTTTTCTCAAAAAGACTTTCTTTTTAAAACCAAGTTCACTATAAGCAATGGCTCTGATACCAATCTGTCACACCCCCAAAATCCACATGCGGAGTACCACCGCTTGGAGGCGTGACTGACCAGGATCCAGCCACCAATTATACTGAGCATTGATTAATAGTAAAAATATTCACCAACCGCAATAGTTAGAAATAATCACAGTTTAAAGTTTTAAGGATTTAAGTTCAAATAGTAGTTTAAATAAGCAGCGGAAGCATAACCAAACAGTTTCAAAACAAGGTACATAGTTCAAGATTAATTAAAACCCCACACGGGTTAAGATGACCACTACACATCCCCAAGCTGCAAGCTCCTGAGTCACTGGTTACCTGCAAAGCATGCAGTAGGGTATCAACAAAAATGTTGGCGAGTTCACGAGGTGTCCAGTTTTAACTTTTCGAAAACGTAGGTTGTTTAGATAAAGCATTTATAATCACTTCATGGGGAGCTACCCCATATGAAAGCTACTAAACTGATGTTACCGAAACTATTGACGAGAAGATTTTGTGCCCCAAGTCAATGTCTATCGTCATTGACCAAGATGCAAGGTATAATAGTTCACGCCCGATCTCCCCCGATCACGGTGTGAGGTTGTCAAACCTAATAGCGCTATCAACTAATAACCCGTTCGCCCCCGACGATTAATTGGTACTATAAGCAGGGACTTTACATGATAGAGATTTGTTTAGTTTTGCTAGTTGTGATTTATAAATAATATCCAAACGTGTCTCCCCCGGAGATAGTAATTTAAAAGTACCCGTTTGCATTTTTCCCCGAAAATATTAATTGAAAGTAATCTTTAAAGATGGTAGTTTATTCGTGTCCCTCCCTGGGACGCATGCTTTTAGTATGTGAACTCACCTTGGGTTGCTCGGTAGATTAGGTTACTTGTCAAGCACACTGGTCACCACGTCCTAACATGGTTACTAGTATAGGTCAGGTTTGGGTACAGAGAATGTCACGTATATTTTTACACATAGTCTAACACATAGCATGCATGCAGTTATATGTTGAGTTATTGGGCCTGCTCTACTATTGGATCAGTCAACAGTAACAGCTAACACATAGTTCAGTTAAACAGGCAGCCCAAACAGACCACGTTGTGGCCCAATATCTATAGTGAGCAGCCCAGTCGAGACAAGGTGGTCTCGACTCGAGAACATGCGGTCTCGAGTCGCAACCAGGAGGTCTCGAGTCGTAACGGCTGATCTCGAGTGGTGCAGGCATGACTCGCAACCTCAGAGGTCTCGAGTCCCGTCTCGAGTTGTCACGATGTGGTCTCGAGTCGAGACCTTGATGGTCTTGAGTCCCTGAAGTCTGTTTTGAGGTGCTTGGCCTGGGTCTCGAGTCGCAACCGTTGCGGTCTCGAGTTGCGGTTTCATGGTCTCGAGTCGAGATCAGTGGTCTCGACTCGTTTACCTGCTGATTCTGATGCATCTGCCCACATTGTACTATCCAACAGAATTCCACTGTTGGGATTTTTATGTACTAACCAATGAGGTTTCACAAACATGTCTCTTTGTCTAGCAATTAACTAAAATGGATCAAACACACAAATTCAAATCTTCATATCATATTCAACACATATTCATCTAGTTCATCATTAGGGTTTTCACCTTAAACAAACATGTTTATGTAAACCGATTTATGCTACCATAATCACACCTAGTTTAATGCATTATCAATCATCATCATTTGCACACATCCGAGAACATGATAGCACCAAATTCATACATTTTTCTACTTGTTCATGTGTCAAGTTAGCATGATAACATTTCACTCTATACTTCCTAGCCATAACTTTATCTAGAAATCAAGCATCTACATCATAGATAAACAACAAGTCCTCATGTATTTCATCATTTTTGCTCACTAACTCAATCAAGATTATGCAAAAGAGACTAAGCATACATTTCATCCACCAAGCACACATGACATCTAGCATACATAACACCTAGTACACATAAGAACACTAACCGGTTGTGAAAAAGGCACCGAGTCAAGGAAGAAAGTGAGAAAATGAAGTGTCCGAGTGATGATGATGAGCTTGGCCGACCCTCCTTGTTGTTGCCGATTGGATCCGAGAGAGAGAGGAGGAGTGTGTGTATGGGAGTGAGTGTGGGTGAATGATGGAAATGAGGGGTGGTTGGCTTGGGCACGGGTTTTATACTCGGTTTGGGTGGTGCACCCTACAAGGGTTTCGAGTAGGCTAAAAGGGGGTGTGTGGCCCAATCTGGCCCAACCGTTACTGTTTACTCGAGACCGAGTGGTCTCGAGTCGGGTTCGTTGTGGTCTCGGTTCACTACTATACACACATACTTATATTATACATACATACAACACATAGCATAACAAGATAATCACAACTTTCATTTAATAATTCGTACGTACACATTGCTAATACAAGAGGGTTACTCGGGAAAACCTAGAGTGTCACAAATAGAAGCTTCTACCACTTTGTCTTTTCTGCTGACACTTCGGCACGCCCCCGTGCTGGCTGGGCACGGGGCGTGTTCAGTCTTCTGTTGTCTTGTTTTGCTTGGGAAGATGCTGTTGTGGGGTCGGGCATGTCACGTCTTGTTCCTTTTCTTGTATTTATGTTAGATTTTGATGTCTTTTTGCTTCTTTTGTGAATTTGAGCTCGTTTAATCCTGAAAATACAAAAGGAAGACAAAAGCACACTTTTTCCAACATTAGTACTAAAAAAGGGTTAGTTTTATGCCACAATTGATGAAATTTATATGTTGTATTTTGAACACATCAAATACCCCCACACTTGAATCTTTGCTTGTCCTCAAGCAAAACTCTTTATAATGTGGCTATTACACTTCCCAAATGGAATGGGTAGAGAAGAAGGTTTTTGGGCTTGTCGTAGAGTGTCGGGATTTCCAAGATTCTTTATTAAATGTTATTTTTATTTATTTACAATCCTATTCGTCATGATTTATTTAAAACTTTTCATAAGATAAATTACTTATTAGGGCATAACATGCCTCTTTAAAATTCTATTTATATACAAGTTCACATACCTCACGGGGATCACTCAACACTCGGCCGAAAATGTATTTTTGTGGATCACTCGAGAGCGGCATGGAACTTACTTCTACCATAGGCTTGCCAAGCAATCAATCCTCCTCCTTTTTAACTTATATACCTTTGTAAATATCAAGAGGACTTTTTGGGTGAAGGGTTAGGCTTGGGTTAAAGGTAGGTGGTTGGGTCAGTGGTTAGTAGAAAAAGGGCGAAAAGCGTAACAAGCGTCGGTTTTCGTAAGACTTTTTATTTTTGTAACTTTTATTTTGATGAAGCTATTTTTCAAACAAAGTTATTTTTGATGAACTTGTTTGTTTATTTCCTTTTGCTTCATCATCAACATTTTTTTTTTGAAAAGTCATACGAAAAACCGAGCTAGTTACTAAAACAAAGGGGTAAAAATGAAAAAGGTTTTGGTGGGTAAAAGGGTGTTTGGTTTGGGTTATGAAATGAAAAGGTTTAGGCTCAAAGGGGCTAACTAGGGGGATTTAGGGTAGGTGGTAAAAAAAAGAAAAATAATGGTGTAGAAATAAAAAAGGGTTAGTCCTAATGCCTCCATCATTTACTTACTCGGGTTTAAGTTGATAAGGACTGGGAATGCATCGTCATGGCAAGTTCTAGAGTCGTAAGAACCAAGCGGCTATTCACACAAGAAACGAAAAATGAGCATTTAGTTTAAAGATATGTAATTGTATGCTCAATAAAGGCTCAAAACTCACTTTTGTGGGAATGGGTTTTTATGTGATCAAGTATATATAATCAAATTTTAACTAAGCTTGTCATGCCTTTTCATAATTTTCTTATGTTGGTTCTTTTTATCACGACGCTATCGGTTGTAAATTCGTAAAAATATAACCTTTTTTGAACTTGAAATTCCCGAGTTAAACCTAGACAAGTAAAAAAAAATGAAAGATTTTTTTGAAAAAAATTTGGGGTGATTAGCGGTTCCAATAGAGTTTTGTGTAAGGCTTGTGTTTAGGACTTGCAAGATTCAAGGTTTTAGCATCCCCCCACACTTAAATTACACATTGTCCTCAATGTGTCCCAAAAATAAGTTTTTAGGTTGGTTGAATGTTTAAAAGGTGTGAAAAAACAAATATTTTGTGTTACTGGGCGCTAAACACGACCCCGTGTTATCCGGGCACGGCCCCGTGTTCAAGTGCCAGTAACAAAATTAAACAAGAGAAACAGAAGCCTGGACACGGGGGCGTGTTGGGTGAACAAGGCCCGTGTCCAGTTACCTGAACTGGGTCTTTTTCTGTAGATTGTGCAGCACGGGGCCGTGTTGGGAGGACACGGCCCGTGCCGAACTTACTGTAAACGAAGAAATTTGTCGGATGGTTCTGTTTTCCTGCATGGAGTGCTGGTTCAAGTTTCCCTTGCATCCTTTGTCATCTCAAGTGTGTTTTATTCATGTCAACACCACCCAAAACACTAAATTAACTAAAAACCATCATTCATTACTTCATAGAGAGTTACATACTAGTCCTAAAAATTAAAATACTGGATAGTTAGGTCAAAGAAACACAAGAAATCCAAACCAAGAAATTCTAGCCTTATTCTAATAGCAAAATTTCCGAAAAGGTAAATCTTCCGGTTAAATGTGGCTTTGACAAACTTCTTTCTCCGGGCATGGGTTCCTCACACGTCGGCGAGCCACTTTTCAATCTCCCTAGGGAGAAGAAAAGCGGGCTCATGAGCATCGGGTTGAGGAGGTGCAACTTCCACCGGGATTTCTTGGAGTTTTTCAAGAGGAGGTTCCGCCGGAATGTCGTCCCAACCGGTAGGATTTTGGATTCCAAGTGCTAGGTTCCAATCCTCTTGAGGGAGGATTGGTTCCATGGGAGGTGTCACAAGAATGTTTAACCTCTGGTGCAAGAGGTTTATTTCTTGAAAACTGTTTTCCAACCCCACCGAGAGATAATTTATACGATCTATGAGGACCTCCTCCACCGAAGTCATCTCGTCAAGGGCTTCACGTAGCGCCATTATGTATCTTACGAGAGTTGATTCAATCGATGGCCTCCTTTCCTGTCGACTGTTCCTTGAGTGCACAGAAGAGGTTCCACTGTTTTGGCTAGACATTCTACGAAAACAAACCAAAAATAGCTCGTTTTAATGAAACAGTGCCACGGGCACGGCCCCATGCTCAATGAACACGGCCCCGTGTTCAACTTTCTGCAGATTTTTAGAATAAGGAATCTTGGGGTTTTAAATTATTTTCTTAACTTATGAAGCTTTTTTGAGCATAAATAACTTAAAACAATGTTGTGTAACTTATTTTTAACAAGATTCCTTGAACAAAAATTCAATAAACATCACAACAAAGCTTGAAATCAAACTTTAATGGAGTTGTTGGTGCAAGAAAGATGAAGAAGAAGGCAATAGATAAAGGAGGAAAGGACAAGATGCTTGTAAGATCCTTCTTTAAGAACATACCTAGGATGGTAAGTCAGAAAATCCTTTCAAATCTCTGTCCCTAGATGGTCCAAATGTGCAGGGTTCTTGGCTGGATTTATAGAAAACGATAGCGTGCTGGACACGGCCCCGTGTTGGCTGGACACGGCCCCGTGTGCAGGCAAGATCCTGATACGTTTTGTCCCTATTCTGACAAAAGTCAGAAGGGAATCTTTTGGTGGACACGGGGGCGTGTTGACCTGGACACGGCCCCGTGTCGGAAGGCTGTTTTATGAAGTGCGTCTATTTTTTAAGGAACTTTTCCGGATCGGATGGTTCCTTACTGGATGGAACAACCCCAAAGTGCCTAAGATACCTTAATTGATCTAGATTAAGACGAGAACGCAAGAGGTTGTCGGTGAGGGTGATTCCTATGCTATATGTAGGTGGACAAGTCCAACCCTTTTCCGGGCTCTCGTTAAAGAAGGTGTATGTCGAATCGCTCAGGTCTATGTATGCATCAAACGAAGTTAATGGGGAGTCCTTCACGGCACAATCGACACAGGGATGACTATCGCTCAAATCCTCACTAGAGTTAGGGGTATCGTTGGAAACAATGAAGTTGTTTGAATGCGGTTCCAACCCTTCTTCTTGGCTATCGTCTTGGAAAAGATTATTAAAATCTTTCCTAAGTTCTTTTAGCCAATCAATAATTAGATCTTCTAGTTGAAATAATTCGTCGAGAAGCATTTCTCCTAGAAAATCTGGTTGGGAGCATTCGAGGGAGAGATAAGGATTATTTTTACTTTTGCCCCTCTTAAGGATACTAGGAAATGATGGGTCTATATAGTGGGGTTTATAATTTAGAAAATAACATTCTAATTCTTTATGGTTACCACCACATAATTGACACCACATAGTACCATAAGAGTGCCGAAAGTAAAAAGTATCATTATCACTCATGTTTGTGTCAGAAATTACCAACCGTCGGGATCTTACGGTTCTGTTTTCAGTAACTGAAACTTGGGCATGGGGGCGTGTTGAGTGGGCACGGCCCCGTGTTCAGCTTACTGTCTGACTTAAAACAGGATTGCCAGTTCCAATGATTGGGCACGGGGCGTGTTCAACAGGCACGGCCCGTGCTGAGTTCTGCAGAAGCTGAAAAACTAAAAAAAAAATCCTAAAAAAATGAAAAATAAGAAAAACGATTAGGTCGTTGATTCCTAACTTTCTTAAAATCCTTGTGTCCCCGGCAACGGCGCCAAAAACTTGATGCGTAATTCTAGTGTTATATATATTAGGTGAATATTTTAAGCCCCTTTAACACTTTTTTAGTCAAGTTTTAAATTTATAAAACACGATATTTACTAACCCTAGACACACATATGGGCAAGTGCACCCATCGTGAGCGTAGTATAGTGTTGGTAAGATACTGAGGTCGTCGAAGGACACAAGAGCTTTTAGTACCGGTTTATCCTCAACGTCTAATCAAAATAAAAAGTTTAGAAAAAAATGTTTTAAACTAAGAAAAATAAAAACTAACTAAAATGCTGAAAAAAAAAAAAAAAAAAAAAACAGATAGACAAGATGAATCACTTGGTTCTGACTCGTATCTAGTGTAACCTTTGATTATTTCCTCACTTTTGCACTATTTTAAGAGATTATCTTAGTTATTGTAGTAGGCCCCTCTTTTGAAGGTGACGTTACCCTCACCCCAGTAGTTTGAGTCAGCAAGGATACAATCCTAAAAGGGTGGATTATTGGAAGATAATTAATTAAATTATTAATGCAATATTATGGTAGGCCCCTCTTTTGGAGGTGACGTTACCCTCGACTAAGTAGTCTGAGTCAGCAGGGATACAGTCCTAAATAGCCGGGTTATAGTATTAATAGTAGTTAACTTATGAGGGGATCAAAGAGTTTGGACCCCCGCCATCCAATACCGTTAAGTATTGAAGGAGGTCCTACTAAATTTGACCCAGGTCCATTGCAGGACCTCTAAACGCTGAACAATGGCAAGACCTTTACCAAACCGTTCCCTTAACCCCCGACCAGGTAGCCAACATACCTCCATATAGACCGTGGAGATATGAATGGTGAAAATCTTTTATTTTATATAGACAGTAAAATAATTTCAAGACACCACGGACAAACGATAAGGAAAGATCACCTTCAACATAAGCAACTAGTTATTAAAGTCAACGAAACCAAATAAAAAGTGCAAAAAGTTTAGAAATAAAAAGTATTACACTAGACACTTTGTCTTCACCAAGTGATGTAAGAGACTTAGGCAAACATGGCCTTGATTGTCAAGAACTCTTACGATCAATCTTGGATCCCGAGACGACTCACACACTCTACGATGGACAATGGATGATGGTGGTGGATGATGGTGTTATGGTGGTGGTGGGTGGTGGGTGGTGGGTGAAGTGTGAGAGAGGTGGTGTGCCAAGGGATGGTTTGAGCTTGAGCCAAGCACTTCTATTTATAGGCTGAACAGAAGCTCGGGCACGGCCCCGTGTCCATATCCTTCTCTTTCTTCATTTAATGCAGTTTTGTCTTTTTAGTTGACCACGCCCCCGTGTCCGCTGAGCACGACCCTATTGTGCAGAAGAATCTTTGTACTATGCAGATTTGCTGGATTGTGCGAATCTTATAGTTGACCACGGCCCTGTGTCCGCTGAGCACGGCCCCGTGGTGGGCAATAGAAGCTTCTACCACTTTGTCTTTTCTGCTGACACTTGGGCACTCCCCCGTGCTAGCTGGGCACGGGGCGTGTTCAGTCTTCTGTTGTCTTGTTTTGCTTGGGAAGATGCTGTTGTGGGGTCGGGCATGTCACGTCTTGTTCCTTTTCTTGTATTTATGTTAGATTTTGATGTCTTTTTGCTTCTTTTGTGAATTTGAGCTCATTTAATCCTGAAAATACAAAAGGAAGACAAAAGCACACTTTTTCCAACATTAGTACTAAAAAGGGTTAGTTTTATGCCACAATTGATGAAATTTATATGTTGTATTTTGAACACATCATTGTACATAATGATGTAGAAAATTTGTGCAAAAATTGAGATAGAGCCCATGTTCTCCTTTGCATAGATCTTTGACTTTGAGGCGTTTAAAGAAGAAGAAACAAACAGAAAGGCTAAAGAGGCTGAAGCGAAGAAAAGGCGTCTAGAATCCACACAGAGGGTCACTGAAGGTGACGATAGTGACGAAGAGAAAGTAGACAGAGATGAGATGCCCTCAAGGTTTATTGAGTGGGGGTTAGAAGAAGAAGTTACGTATGAAAAAGAGGATGGAGAGACATTCACTCCACAGCACCCTTAATGGTTTAGAAAGGAGAGAGAAAAACTTCCAGACTTTTATCAAGTAATCACCATTGAAAAGACGGAGATTACCGATAAGATTATCAGTTGGATGTACAGCAATCTTAAAGGGATGTTTGTGGTTAAAAGCAGAGGAGGTGTGATTCAATACTTCAAGACAGGGTATGATTTGTTTTCTCTTCCCAGATGGGATGTGCGGGAACTTGGCCGACTGGACATGTTAAATCCAGATCGCAGCAGTCTCAGGGCGGATTTTGAACGTATAATTGCGAAAGAATGCAACAAAGGTTTTGAGGTGTTCAAGCCACAATGTCCTCGAAGGAGAGTTTCCAAGACCACAAAAGATCCTATCACCGGCAAAGGAAAAGTGACATGGGTTATCAATCCTGCGAAAGTAGTCACTAGAATCAAGCTCCCAGCAGAAGTCCCGGTCTGTCTGAACAACTTTAAGAAGTGGTTCTATGATAGTCATACAGGTGAAGCAGTGATTCGATCGAATGCAAATGAAGATATTAAAATATTGGATCCGATGGATGTCTTCATGTTCGGACTTTCTGATTTAACTATGCTGAATGCTAATCGCATCAATGTTGGAGCTGGAAATGCCAATTTAGAAGAGGCAATGCTGTTTCAGAGAGCAGTAGAAAGAGCCTGGAATAGAAAACGTGAGATGCTCGACATTCTTGACAGAATTGAGAAGAAGAAAGATGCAGAAGCAAAGAAGAAGGAGGAAAGAAAGAAGAAAAAGCACGATAAAAAGAAAGAAAAAACTTCTTCAGAGACAAAAGAGTCCACGACAACTCCTCAAGCAACATCACAACCTCCGGCCTCATTCACATATGAGGCCATTATGGAGGATCCACCATCAATTAGTGAAGCTGTTTTAATCAAAGAAACTTCTGCAACAACAACTGAGGAAGTTCCACTACCACTGCAAGCAACAGTGAGTGAAGAAATCCCTCCAGAGCCGGAAAAGGAAGCTGCAAACAATCCATAAGCCACTACTGAAGAATGAAAGTTTAAACAAGTATGCAAACAATCCAGAAGCCACACCCCATGTCTGAAAGCTGAGTTTCAAAATCTAAGTATGCTGAATATGTTTTTGAAAATAAAGAAGTTCATTAATTTGAAAATGTTTCTGTTTTTTAAATGAAAAATCAAAAACAGTTTGTGAGATCTCCAAGGTCATTAAGTTGGACTTGAATGATAAATCATGAAGATTTTGGATTCTTAAAACTGTCAGATATAAAGTCATTTGATAGGGGGAGTTAAGACAAGTAATTCTTGAGAAATTCATATTGTTACATTTATGTAATAGAGCCAGATTCTTGATCCAAAAAGATTTTAAGAGCCAGGATACCATTCCTGGAATACTGTCACACCCCGACCACGTTAAAACAACAAACCGTGGCGGAAACTTCGGGGAGTGTCGTGGTAGAATTATTGTTTCACAACCATGGATACAAAAAATTCCGTTTTATTGATTCATTAAGTAATTTACATTGTTTTAACACGAAACAACAAGTTACATATTGACTATCACTATTATTATGTCACTAAGGCCTCATCCAGATCCTTTGTGACTCATGCATCCTAGCAATCAACATCAAGCATCAACACCTGAAACATATGTAAAAACAAAGTCAACAAAGAAATGCTGGCGAGCACATAGGTTTTATAAGAGTGTCGGATCCATGGCTAGTTTACATATTGCAATACCTTATTAAAAACCTTGTTTTGAAAAGAGTACATAGTATTGCAGCATAATTTAACCAACTCAAATCAAGCGGGTTATAATTTATAAAACCTCGAAGCCATGATTCTTAACCCAAAAACATTTGTTTTAGTAAACCAAATTGTAAAACATTTCGTATTAACTCATTTAATAAATCTCGTATGGTTTATATCCTTTCGAAAACATCGTTATGTGACAACGTTTCAAAATCGTTTACCCAAGTGAACTAAATAACGCAACTGTATGTAATATGTTGAAAACACTTATATATAAGAAGTACCAGCGGCGTATCTACCATGTTTTCACCATATTACACCCGTACCATTATCTAAACACTTAACCAAAAACCAATCGTTTATCCAATTCGTTTCCAAATCGTTAACTCGTTTAAATCGTTTCCAAATCGTTTAACTCATTTAAGTCGTTTAAATCATCCTTGTTTTAATTGTGAAAACTATTTTTGGTCGTCTCGCTAATAACATTCAAACCTTCGTGACTCAACTATCTTGCTTCTCGCATTAACAAACCACCAAAGGGTAAGTTAACTATCAGATTCAGTCATTACTCACCTAACCCACACATAACCATGGGTGCAGTACGATAACGGGATTTGTCAGATCCTATGGTACCATAACCTAATACTGGTCGGCTTGATCAATGCTAATGAATGTCATTCGTTATGTAACTACAACGAACAAGTTTGTTCACTTTACCGAAATCGTTATTAATTTAGTATAAACCATCTTAATCGTTTTTGAAACCATTGTTAAAATATCGAAATCATTTTGATACATATGAATCACCCCAAAACAACTGAAAACAGTAAAATAGGGGAACTATGTACTCACATGAAGTGAAAAGTATCCTCAATCAATAGAACTTCCAACAAACTCAAGTAAACCAAAGAAATCAAGCAGCACCTAGTAATCGAATCACTAGTAAATAAATTGACACCTAAATCGGAAGATCGGACAGAATGAGGTCTTGTAAACCAAATGAGTGTTGGAACTCATGTGATATGGTTTAACAAAGCCTACATCCTAAATCGGAACCTAACCGAAATGCTTTCGACCCGTCACGACCCATTAAGGTAGCTTACGCTACTTTAACGCGTCGTGCGCGTAAAGCGCGTTCGAGACGTTCAACTAGTCCTATGACAAGTATTATATGCTTAAACATGTTTAAATATGTTGCATAATCAGTTATGTGACAAAAGTTTATGTTACATATGCTTAATTATCAATTATGCATGAAAAGGGCATTTTGGTCATTTACCTAAGGCATATAAACTACCTATCATACAACTAATTAAACCTAAGTGACCATAAGGTATAACCTCGGAAGGTTATTCCCTATACAACTATGGTCATTAAACATGCTTGGTCGGATCCTAATGATCTACCAAACGGGTCGAGTTCGAAAGTCTAAGCGGATGTTTAGTCCGCTTGACTTACGACTCTACACAAGCACTAATCTAAAAGTGACGACCTAAACATGTTAGAACATGTTTAGTTAAGTTAGAAAACAGGTTTTGGTATCAAAACAAACGGTTTTGATACCCAAGAGTAGTTTGGTTACAAAATACGCACAAATACGCATTTTGGCCGAAACTACGACTCGTCACTACGCCTAGTCAACGTGGTAATCAGTAGGTATAGTCACAAGGGACTATAACCATCGTGATTACGCTAACGTTGCAAAGTTCAATGGAACTTTGTGTTGACCATTGATTGGTCAAAGCTGAAAGTCAAAGTTTGTTTTACTTTCACGTTTGAAACGCATAAAAGAACGAAAGAGGACTCACAAAGGGTCCAAGAAGGTTTGATCCAATTTATTCTCAGGTAGGAAGTGCAAGACTTCAACTTAGAGAATGAAAATCAGATCAAATGTGCAGAATTCAAATGAGGGGCTTGGGTATTGATAGGAAAACAAGAGCCATTAGGATTGTTTGTCGGGAATCGTGTCTCAATCTGGACCGTACACATCATACCCATGGTTTTGAAATACCATGGGCACCTTAGAATAGCCCATAGATTGTTCAAAAACCAGGTGCAACTCACAAAAACCCAGCTGCTGATTTAAACAGCCTGTTTTGCTGATTTGGGTGTTCTGTCATGGCCCACATAGCCAGAGGCACCAGGCTTACGCGGCCCGCCTGGGCAACTATCCAGAAATTGCAAAATGGTCCCTACACTAGAGAAACTTGCATTTCGGCTCATTTTTGACAAGTTTAAGCCCCGTTAACCTCATTTCAAAGCTCTAAAATGAAGTTAAAGTATAGGGAACTTAAAACATGCACAAAAACATCTCGGATGTCGGCTCGTTTGGTCGTACGGTTGCGTTGTTCGGTTAATTACGACGGAAGTCGTAACGAACGCAAAAACGATCCAAATTACGCGACGAATGGAATTTTATCAAGCCAATCACTAAAATAAAATATTTTAATGATTACATAAATTTTTGGATGTCCGGATATATTCAGAACGTAAGATATGCGTGAAAATGCAAACTTGTGAACTTTTTGACGCTTTTAGTCCCTATTGATCAATAAAGTTTATTTTAGCATACCGAACCCCTCAAAGCCTATTTCTAAGCTGTGTAAAGGTTATTTAGGGTATGTTTAACTTATGATCAAGTTCCATAATGTTCGTTACTATACAAATCGGTATAGTTTCACAGTTTGACACAAATAGTCCCTGCGATCAAACTAACTTGATTTTGACACACCAAACCATCCAAAACTTATTTCTAAGTTATGTGAAGGTTATTTAAGGTATGTTAATCCTATGTCACTATTCCGGAGTGTTTGTCGTGTTATACTGACTGCTTTTATGCACCAGTTTGCGTATAGCCTTCCAGAAAGTGATTTAAAGCTTGAAATTGGAATCGAATCAAATTGTAAAATCATCAAACATAATTACACACATAATAACACCAAAACACATATAATAACACCAAAGCACATTGTTTTATTGATAACTAACATTGTTTTACATTATACGACGATTACAGAACACAGTTGTCACAGTCTCCCCTACTTTAGGAAATTTCGTCCCGAAATTTTAACTAGAGGAAGCTTGTGAAAACAAATGCGGATATTTCGCCTTCATTTGGTCCTCACGTTCCCAAGTAAACTCTGGGCCATGTTTGGACTCCCAACGAACCTTGACTAATCGAATCTGTTTGTTCTTCAATTGTTTGAATGCACGGTCCACTATCTCCAAGGTTTCTCGACAAAGTGCATCGTTTCATCGATTCGGATCTCGTCGAGAGGGATGTGAAGATCAGCATCAGCTAAACACTTTCAAAAATTGGACACGTGAAAAGTCAGATGAATATTTCCAAGCTCTGGAGGTAGCTCTAGTCGATAGACAACCTTCGTAATCCTTTCCACAATCTTAAATGGTCCAACATATCGTGGTGCAAGTTTTCCTTTCTTTCCAAATCTCACCACTCCCTTCCAAGGTAACACCTTGAGTAGGACACGGTCGCTGACTTGAAATTCTAAGGGCTTGCGTCGCATATCTGCATAACTCTTTTGACGGCTTCGAGCTGTCACAAGATTATCGCGGATTTTCTTGATTTTGTCCGTTGTTTCTAGAATGAGCTCAGGTCCAGTAAGCTGAGCTTCACCGATCTCATTCCAACAGACAGGTGAACGACATTTTCGACCGTAGAGAGCTTCGAATGGAGCCATATTAATACTAGCATGATAACTGTTGTTGTAAGAAAACTCTATCAATGGCAGATAAGAATCCCAATTACCACCAAAGTCTATCACGCATGCTCTAAGCATATCCTCCAAAGTTTGAATCGTTCTCTCAGATTGTCCATCTGTTTGGGGATGATAAGCAGTGCTTAGATTTAGCTGGGTTCCCAAAGCAGATTGCATGGTTTTCCAGAAATGAGATGAAAACCGAGCATGACGATCGGAAATGATATCCAAAGGAACACCATGTCGTGATACAATCTTATCAACATAAATATTTGCAAGTTTATCAGCAGATAGATCCTCGCGAATCGGAATAAAATGAGCTGATTTCGTTAATCGATCGATAACAACCCAAATAGCATCATGACCTTTAGATGTACGCGGTAACTTTGTGATGAGATCCATAGCAATGTTCTCCCACTTCCAAACCGGTATCTCTGGTTGTACAAGCAAACCAGAAGGTCATTGATGTTCAGCCTTGACTTTGAGACAAGTTAGGCTTTTTGACACATACAAGGCAACATCCTTCTTCATACCAGGCCACCAATACTGAGTACGAAGATCCTTGTACATTTTATCAGCACCAGGATGGATAGACTATCGAGACTTGTGAGATTCATCCATCACTAGGGTGCGAAGATCGTCTTGTTTCAGAATCCACAAACGATCCTTGAAATAAAGCAAACCATCGTATTTCCTTTCGAGTTTAAGTTCGAGTTGAAGTGGTAGCTCATATTTCAATAAGACTTTGATCACACAAGATCGTTGAGCTTGAAGGACACGAGATTGAATATCAGATAGAGTGCGAACAGAATGAAGCTTGACTCGTTCCTTTTGACTAAGCGCATCGGCTACGACATTCGCCTTACCAGGATGGTAGCGGATCTCGCAATCATAATCGTTTAAGAGTTCAACCCAGCGTCGTTGCCTCATGTTCAGTTCCTTCTGATTAAGAATATGCTGGAGGCTTTTGTGGTCTGTGAAAACCACACACTTTGTGCCATAAAGATAATCTCTCCAGATTTTAAGCGCGAAAACCACAGCTCCTAACTCAAGATCATGAGTCGTATAGTTCTTCTCATGAACTTTCAGCTGTCTAGACGCATAAGCTATCACTTTGCCTCGTTGAATAAGGACACAACCAAGGCCTAGATTTGACGCGTTGCAATAGACAACAAAATCATCGTTTCCTTCGGGCAAAGACAAAATAGGAACATCACATAGCTTATGTTTCAGCGTTTGGAACGCTTCTTCTTGCGTCCCCACTCAAAAGGCTTATTCTTCTGAGTCAAAGCAGTGAGTGGAACCGCAATCTTAGAGAAATTAGAAATGAATCGACGATAATAACCAGCCAGACCAAGAAAAGATCGAATCTCTGTAGGTGTCGTCAATGTATTCCAATCTTTAATAGCAACAAACTTGAATGGATCCACATGAATACCCTACTCATTGACTATATGACCCAAGAACTGTACTTCTTTAAGCCAAAACTCACACTTGGAGAATTTAGCAAAAAAGTTGTTCCTTCTTAAGGAGTTCCAATGTTAAGCGAAGGTGTTGCTCGTGCTCGGCTTGAGACTTTGAATAAATGAGAATATCGTCGATGAACATAATGATGAACTTGTCTAAATAAGGTTTACAGACCCTATTCATTAAGTCCATAAAGATAGCTGGGGCATTTGTCAAACCAAAAGACATGACAGTGAACTCGTAATGCCCATATCGTGTGCGGAAAGCAGTTTTGGGAATATCTTCTTCGAGAACACGAAGTTGATGATACCCATAACGCAGATCGATCTTGGAAAAGCATGAAGCACCTTGCAGCTGGTTGAAAAGATCATCAATTCGAGGTAGGGGATATCGATTCTTGATGGTAAGCTTATTAAGCTCACGATAATCGATACACATTCGAAAAGATCCATCTTTCTTTTTCACAAAGAGGACAGGAGCGCCCCATGGTGAAAAGCTCGGACGGATGAATCCTTTATCAGACAACTCTTTAAGCTGTTTTGATAACTCTTGCATCTCAGATGGTGCAAGACGATAAGGTGCTTTCGTAATCGGGTTGGCATTGGGTACAAGGACAATATGAAACTCGACTTGATGAAATGGAGGCAAACCAGGCAGTTCATCGGGAAACACCTCTGGATAATCCCGAACAATCAGAATATCCTGAATACTCTTGCTCTTGCCTTTCTCCTCGGTGACATGTGCCAGAAAAGCAACATATCCTTTTCGCAAATAACTTTGGGCTTTTGTACAATACATAAGCTTCAATCCACCTGAAGGTTTCTCGCCACGAACTTCCAGAACATTGCCAGACGGAAGAGGAATACGAACAATCTTATCGAAACAAACCACCTCAGCATGGTGTTTGGTTAACCAATCCATCCCAACGATAATATCGAAACTCCCAAGTTGCATCGGTGTGAGGTCAATGGGAAAAAGATGGTTATCAAGGTTTAACTGACAATCACGAATAACAGAATCGAGAACAAGAGGTTTACCAGTAGCAACTTCGACAGATAAGGGTTTCCTCAGTTTAATTCTAGGTATCGCAAGTAAAGGTTCAAAAGATAACGAAACAAAACTTCTATCGGCACCAGAATAAAAAAGAATAGATGTAGGTCGATTGTTAACAAGAAACGTACCATTGACAACGAGGTTGTCAGCTCGAGCCTCGTTAGCGTTCAGATTGAATGCTTGTCCATGAGCGGGATTCACATTCGCGTTTGCATTTGCATTGGCATTTGCATTCGCGTTCACCAACCTCGGGCAGTTGTTGCGGAAATGACCGAACTCTCCACAATAGAAACATGAACCAGGTGGGAATCTCGCAGCATTCCCCTGAACCTGTGCTGGATTCTGAGCGGCTTGATTCTGGCCCAAGCGACAAATGTTGGCCAGATGCCTAAGTTTACCATACGTAGTGCATTGCTTGCAAGCTTGTTGTGCAACATGATGACCGTTGCAGCGAGCCCAGTGAGGTGCGTTACCAGCATATACTTTCTTCGCAGGAGGTTGAGCCGGTGGGTTCTGAGGGTTCTGAGCTGTAACTGCAAAATTCTGAGCACCCTTTCGCTTTCTCGACTTCTTCGACGACTCACCTTTCTTACCCTTACCCTTTTCCTTTACAGATTCGGTCGACTTCTTCTTATCGCCCTTGAGGGTAAGTTTACCCTTCCTGACTTGAGACTCAGTCAGGGTAGCAGACAACTCGATCGCTTGACGAACAGTAGTAGGATTAATGCCAGTCACAATATCCTGTATAGAATCGGGTAACCCATCGATATACCTCTCTATCGCTTTCTCCAACGGTTAACCATAGTAGGACACAAAAGACTGAGCTCCTCAAAATGATCCATATACGCACGGTGTTCTCCCCCATCTTGCTTTAGATCGTCAAACTCTCGTTCCAATGCGCAAACCTCGTGACGGGGATAAATCTCTTTCATCATGAGAGATCGAAGCTCTTCCCATGTTTGTGCTAATGCCACTTCGGCACCCCTATCGCGCATTACTTCGTTCCACCACGTAAGAGCACGCTTCTCAAACTTGATGCAAATTCAACCTTACGCCCATTCTGTTGGGATTAAACCCTATCAGAGGAACAGATAATTAAAGCCAAAACTGGATCAGAGCAGTGGATCCAGAATAAGCAGATGTTTACATACAAATCTCTCCCCTTGAAAGTGATTTCATATCTGCTGACCTCCTATCTGCTGATCTTGCAAAGAGCTGACCTGCAACTGCTGCTCAAGTAAAGACCTGATGAAAGACCAAAGCTCTGCTGATTCAATCTACTGCCTTGAGTCAAGTACTGCTGATCCGGACAAGCACTGCTGGGTTCACAGCAGTGGAAGGATGCAGCAGCTGTTTAAAGTGTCTTTTATGTAATAAAATATAATAGCAGTAGTTTAGTACATCAGTGTTTGTATAGATCAGAGGTTAGAGTTTGTTAGGAGGTTAGATGTCACTTTCATGGTGACGTCAGCTAAGATGCTCAGTGGTTTGCAAGTGCCTATAAATAGTTCAGTACTTTGTACTGTTCTATTAGCTCTTTTGCATCATCGTCTTCTTTGCACGAACAAACAACTGAGCTCTGGCTGAGGGGGAGTTTGCATTCATTCATCAATCATTGTAATCGTTATTGAAATAAATTCAATCTTTCGATTCATTGTGAAAAGATGTTTGATCAAAGTATTACTCTCGTTTAATTGTATGCAAAGTTTGTCTTCATCATAATTTCCGCTGCACTCTCATCCATTTTCATTTTAATTACAAACACAAAATACAATCAGAATCAAACTCAGATCCAACAATTGGTATCAGAGCTTGGACAGTCAAATTTGATTTAACAATCATTTTGACGTAAATAGTTCAGCTCATAACAGTTGATACTGATCGTTTGTTCGTTTTTTGAAAAACAGTGCAAGGATTAATCACCATTAAAGTTGATTTCTCAGTGTCTGTAAAACAACAAGAATGACGTCACAATCTCAGGATGATAAAAACAACATCGGCTCTCTTTTTAAACCACCTATGCTAAAAAGAAATGAGTACAACATCTGGCAGAGGAGGATGGGTCACATCCTCGCTCAACAAAGCACAGGATGTTGGAGGTCTGTCGTCTTTGGTCCTCATTTTCCCACAGTGCCTAGCGCTGAAGATGCTAAAAAGTTCGTTCCAAAACCAGTTGAAAATTATACCGAAACCGACTATCAAAAGTTCGAACTAGATGCTAAGGCTTTTAGCATCATAGCATCAGCGCTGCCCAATGAGATATATGCTGGACTGTTACACTGTAACAGTGCCAAAGAGTTATGGGACGCACTTAAGGAACAATTTGGGGGAACCGAAGAAGTCATAGAAAACAATAGGGAAATCCTGAACCAACAGTATGAAACATTTTGTCATGTTAGAGGTGAATCACTGACGCAACAATTTGAGCGTTTCAGTTGTCTCATCAGTGAACTGAGGCTTGTTAATACCACTTTTACAAACTCAACTCAAAATAGCAGGTTCCTCAGGTCACTGCCAGAAAAATGGGACACCATAGCTTTTGTTACCCGAAATTCACCTGAGTTCAAGGATCTGACCTTGACCCAACTCCATGGTCGACTCCTGACCTACGAAAGGGAGTTGAACCAGAAAAGGAAGTTACAAGAGTCAGGAAATGTCACACCCCGACCACGTGGAACATACAAAACATGGCGGAAATGTCGGGGAGTGTTGTAACAGAATTAATTGTTTCAAATCCATGGCAATTGAAGTTTCGTTTTATTGATTAGAAGTGTTACAATGTCTTAACAAACAAAGAAATACAACATAATTAACTAGTCTTGCATCTTTTATTGTCACTAAAGCCCAAGTCTGCCTATGTGTATCTTGATCATCTTATGCAACAGCTCCTGAAAAACACATGTGAAAATAGGTACGTCAGCATAAAAATGCCTGTGAGATACATAGGTTTTGTGAAAATAGGTTTCATGACTTATGTTTGAGAAAATGTTTAGTCATGAACCTTGTAATTTTCTTTGTCTTGTAAATCATTTGAAAAACGATAAGATCAGATGATATGTATAAATAAGTGAATAATGTATGGTTAAATGAATAACCATATAAAAATGTGTTTGTATAAGATAAGTTGTTTGTAAATCAATGTCTTGTGAAAAGTATGATATTTGTAATAAATGTTATATATATCTCAAACTGAAATGATTCAAATAACGCTACGATATGTAATACCATACAAACACTTATATATAGGAAGTACCAGCGGCGTATCCACCATGCTTGTATCATATTACACATGCCTCGTTACTTAAATCACTTAATCAAACCAAACCATCAAGATGTAAAATGTTCATGTCTAATGTAAATCATGTAATATGTATCCAAAATGTAAGCCTGTGATGAATAACAAATGTACTAAGTACGCGACAATAGACATACATAGCATGTAACCTGTACTAAGTATGCAACAATAGACATACGTAGCATGTGACCTGTACTACGTACACAACAATAGACATACGTAGCATGTGACCTGTACTACGTATACAACAATAGACATACGTAGCATGTGACCTGTACTAAGTATGCAACAATAGACATACGTAGCATGTGACCTGTACTACGTATACAACAATAGACATACGTAGCATGTGACCTGTACTACGTATACAACAATAGACATACGTAGCATGTGACCTGTACTAAGTATGCAACAATAGACATACGTAGCATTAAATGTAATGTAAAACATGTACTATAATTGTACTAATGAACATAGCAAGTATATGATGTGAAAACAGGAAAGCATGAAAGTAACAAGTAGGCACATGTGTTTCACCCCAAAACAGTTTGGAAAACAGTAAAAGAGGGGTCTATGTACTCACTTGAGATTGCTCAGAAGTCCTAAGATAACCACCAAGCAATGCTAGAGATCACGGAATCAAACGGCACCTAATATAGGTAACTATGTTAATACCCGGACCTAAATCGGATGATCGGGTAGCATGAGGGTTTGTAAACCAAACGAGTGTGGAGACTCGTGTGATATGGTTTAACAAAGCCTACATACTAAATGAAACCTAACATAACTGCTTACGACCCATTACGACCCGTTTAGGTAGCTTATGCTACTTTAACGCGTCGTTCGCGTGAAACGTGTTCGGACCGCCTAACTAGTCCTATGACAAGTGTTATATGCCTAAACATGTTACATAATCAGTTATGTGACAAAGGTTTAGGTTACATATGCTTAATTACCAATTATACATGAAAAGGGTATTCTGGTAATTTACCTAAGGCATATAAACTACCTATCATACAACTATTCAAACGAAGCGACCATAGGGTATAACCTCGGAAGGTTATTCCCTACCTACTATGGTCACCTAATGTATTTGGTCGGATCCTAATGATCGACCAAATGGGTCAGGTTCGAGGTATAAGCGATTTATCAGATCGCTTACCCTACGACCCTAGACAACGTGGTAATCAGTAGGCATAGTCCCAAGGGACTATAACCAACGTGATTACACTCACGTTGCGAAGTTCAAATGAACTTCGCATTGACCATAACTGGTCAACGCAGAAAGTCAAACAAAGTTTGACTTTCAGACTCGAAAGACTCGAAAAGCAATAAAAGAACGAAAGAATACTTACGAAGGGTCCCCGAATGCTAATCCCGATCCAAGTAGCTCAGGTATGAAACAATGGTTTCAACTTAGAGCTTCTCATATCAGAATTCTTGTAAGTTTTGCAATGGGGTGGATGGGTATTTATAGGAATACCCGAACCGTTAAGATCGTTTCATGGAAACCGTGCTCGAATCCTACCCGTACATGTGTTGGCAAGTTGTGGTGAATAAAAATGGGTTCTTATCAGCTGACTAGACAAGTGAGAACATGTGGTTGTGGATTAAACAGCTGCAATCTGCTGTTAAATGCAGTTAACCTGGTCAGAAGGAGCCACGCGGGCCGCGTGAGGATGTTCAGAAACTGAGGCGGGATCAGAAATAAGTTTGCAGAATGACAGTTTCAGTCCCTGCACGTGTTTAAGGCCATTTCCGACACTTCTAAGGCCCGTAAAGCCAACTTTAAGGCCCTAAAATGATGCCTAAACATTGTGGACATGAAACATGCTCAAAAATATGCCGGACATTGGTTCGTTTGGCCGTACGAACGCGATGTTCGCTTAATTACGACGGAATGCGCATAAGCGCGAAAAACGATCCAAATGACGCGACGAATGGATTTTTGGCAAGCCAAACACTAAAGCATAATATAGTCATGCTTACATAAATTTTTGGATGTCCGGATGTATTCAGAACGTAAGTTATGCGCAAAAATGCAAACTTGTGCACTTTTTGACACTTTTAGTCCCTGAATGACCCAAAAGTTTATTTTAGCATACCGAACCCCTCAAAGCCTATTTCTAAGCTATGTAAAGGATATTTATGGTATGTTTAACTTATGGTCATGTTCTGGAATGTCTGTTACAGTTCAAATTGGCATACTTTCGCAGTTTGTCAAATTTAGTCCCTGTAAGCGATTTAACTTGATTTTGCCATACCAAAGCCTTCAAAACTTATTTCTAAGTCAAGTAAAGGTTATTTAAGGTATGTTAAGCCTATTTCACTATTCTGGAGTGTTCGTTGCATTAAACTGGTTATATTTACGCATCAGTGCGCGTATAACCTTCCAGAAAGCGATTTAGAGCTTGAAATCGAACAAGAGTTGATATGTGCAAACGATACACATATTTTTACAAATCCAAAGTATGAAATACAATCTTTCATTGGTTTGGAATTTGTTTGATGGTTGAAGTGACACAGGTGTCACAGGAAAAGCCGTTGATGATTATACATTCGGTAACACTGCTCTTCTGGGTCAAGAAGAATCTGGGAGCAGTGGTAAGGATCAGGGTTATGATCACTTCATTGACATAACTGCTGGTGAAAATTTTAACAACCCTGATCCTCACTCTGCTAGTTATGCATTCACTGCAAACGAAAACCAGATGTCAGAAAATTTATGCTTTGAACTCAATGATTTGCAACATTTTGATCCCACTGACTTAGAGGAAATGGACATCCTACACCAACTGGCTTTGCTAAGTGTTAGAACTAGCAAATTTTACAAAAGAACAGGGCGAAAATTCCCAGGTTTGCATGGGAATCTAAGGGTTGGGTTGGATAAATCGAAAATCAAGTGTTACAAGTGTAATGGGTTAGGGCACTTTGCTAGGGAATGCAAAAGTCAAAACAATGGACCAATAGTTACTCATCCTAGCTCTAACCCTAGACCTCAAAACCAAAGCACTGTGCATTATACCCAATATACCCCTGCAGCTCAAGTGAACACTGCTCACTATGCTGCTGCCACTGTGCTAGTGCATTATGTCCAAACTATTGTCCCACAAATTCAGTACGTTCAAACCCCTGCTCCACAGGTACAGGTGCAACCTGTTGCACCTCAAACCACTGCTCCAGCAGCAGTACAACCAGATCAACAAAGTTTTTTCACTCAATGGTTTGTTGACTGGAGCAGTATGCCTGAAGACCTTAGTGATGAAAATTTTGCACTCTATGCTTCTAATGATTCTTCTCATAATGAATTTTGTTTGATGGCATTAGAATCAATACAGGAGGGGGTTGAAACTGAAGGGGAACAGCTGAGTATTGAAACAGTGGATGAGGTGACTGAAGCAGTGGTTACTGCTGTGGCTGGTGAACTACTGTTGGGAGAAAGTTCAGGTACCCTGATTGAACCAATGACAGATCCATGGTCCGAAGAGGACAAAGAAGAAGAAAAGGAAGAAAAGGCTGGTGAAAAGAAGGTGAAAGCGGATGATGAAGAAGATCATCAATGTGATTGTGCAATGATGGCAGCTGCCAAGGTATCTCCTCAAGTTCTTGAAAAACTGTGTTCTGACAATTGCATAATTGCTTTTGCTAACATCAAAGAGGTGAATGAAAACCTTCGGGATAAAATCTTAACTGATGAAGTTAAATTTGAAAAGTCTTTAAAAGAACTTAAAAACAAATTGATTGAAAAGGAAAAAGAGATCAGCTGTCTAAAAGAAGAGCAAAGCATAACCAAAACCCAACTTCAAACTATGGTAGAAAAATACCAAGTTTACAAAAAGGAGTTGGAGTCCACCCAGATTACTTGTGAAAGATGGGTGGAATCATGCAGAGGATATGAGGTGATGCTTGCTAAACAGATTGAAAGCAATGTGAAATTTGGGGTTGGTTATAGAAAATATGATGATGAACATATTGCTTTTGAAAAATCTGTCCAAACCACTGATGTAGCCACTGAGCACATCCCCACAAACAAGAATGGCCAAGAAGTGAAAATCACTGACAAACTTGGTAACAAAATCACACTTAACAGACCAATGGGATCCTCCACTTTCAAGGAGCTTGAAGATCATCAATTTAAACCAAAATGGTCTGATGAGTGCGATATTCTTGAAAATTTCAAGCCAATGGACTTTACATCAACTGATGGTGTTAAAGCTCCAAAAGCTAAAGTCATACCTCTCAAGGACATCCCAGCAGTGGTTAAAACCTCTGCTGCAAAGGAGTCTGAAAAGAGAAAGAAGAAAGAAAAAATTGATAACTTGTTTTGTGAATTCTGTGAGAAAAGGAATCATCTAACAAAAGATTGTTTCCACTTAAAAGCTTATGATTTAAACAGAACAAGTGTCATTGTCCCAGCTGAAAGCTGCATTGTTTGTGGTAAAACAAACCACAAAACTCAAGCATGTGTGTATCTCAAAAACTTTGATGTGAAAAAGAATGAGTACATTGCTAAAACATCCTTGAGTCCATCATCATCATCATCAACATCTGTTAAATTCACCAAGAAACAACCACTGTTTGTGCCAGTTCAAACAGCTGTCACAAAACAGCTGAACCAAACATCTGTTAAAAGAGATGTTCAGGTTACTGATGCACCCCCTGCCAATCAGTTCAGAAAAGGCAAGGAAAAACAGTCTTACCAAAGGATTCCACACGTTTATGAGGCCTACAAAAGGCCCTCTAAACCTAAAGTGAATAGGCATCCTTTTGGTTACCAGCAGATGATTGGTCAAGACCCACAACAGTGGTTAGAGAAACACTGTCCTAAAACAGTCCAAACCTCTGACCTAACCACTGTCCATCATTCTGCATCCATCCCAGACACTGTTGAGACCCCATCCAAAGCCTTGTTGGCTTTGGAGACCTTAATGAACTAATCCTTTTACTTCATGTGCAGGGAGCTTCTGCATGTTTTGATAGTCTTTGGTATGTAGATAGTGGAGGCTCCAGGCACATGACAGGATGTAAAGCCCTCCTCAAAGACTTTAAAATCCATGGAGGGGGTGATATATCCTTTGGGAATAATAGTAAAGGAAAAGTCCTGGGGTCTGGTACAGTGCAGTCTGGAAAAGTAAAATTTGAAAATGTCAATCTGATAGACAATCTAAAATTCAACCTTCTGAGTGTGTCCCAAATGAGTGACAAGGGATTTGGGTCATTCTTCACAAAAGACTATTGTATGATTGTTGGACCAGAAATGGTCAAAAAGATTGAAGCAATAATCAAAACTGGTCAAACTAAACTTGTTGCTCAAAGAAGTGGCAACGTTTATGTTGTTGACATGTCAAAAGAGTGTCCCTGAGCTGATGCCTGTCTGTTCTCAGCTGCATCTAACAAAGAGACAGAACTTTGGCACAGAAGGCTGGGGCACACAAATCTTAAGACAATCACTGAAATTTCCTAAAATGGTTTGGTAAGAGGCCTACCACAAAAATTGTTTTCATGCCCTGAACATTGCATTTCCTGTTTAAAAGGAAAACAGCATAAAAGTTCTTACAAGTCCATTGAAGAGTCCAAAACAACCCAGTGTTTGCAGATGCTACACATGGATTTGTTTGGCCCAGTTCAAGTTATGAGCCTCAAAAAGAAAAGATATTGTTTGGTTATTGTTGATGACTTTTCTAGGTTTACATGGACTTTCTTTTTACACTCAAAAGATGAGACTGCAGGCATTTTGCAAGACTTTGTGACACAGGTTGAAAAGCAATTTGACCTTCCAATGAAAAGCTTCAGGAGTGACAATGGCACAGAATTTAAAAATAAGGAGTTGGATGCCTTCTGTGTGAAGAAAGGGATTGTAAGGCAGTACAGCATCCCTAGAACACCAGAGCAGAATGGGGTAGTGGAAAGGAAGAACAGAACTTTGATTGAGGCTGCCAGAACCATGCTTATAGATTCAGGTTTGCCATTAACTTTCTGGGCAGAGGCAGTAAACACTGCTTGCTATGTTCAGAACAGAGTTTTAATAAACCCCAGGCACAAAAAGACTGCTTATGAAATTCTGTATAAAATCAAACCACTGATCTCATATTTCAAAGTGTTTGGTTGCCCATGTTTTATTTTGAACTTAAAAGATTCAATTTCAAAATTTGCAGCCAAAATTGATTGTGGTTATCATCTGGGATACTCAACCACTGCCAAGGCCTACAAAGTGTTCAATACACGGACCAAAGCAGTGGAGGAGACTTTGAATGTTAAGTTCAATGAACTTTCATCAATGAAAATCCCAGCAAATCCTGCAGATCTGTTTGATCTTGAAAAAATCACTTTTGAAAATACTGCTGTCAAGACTAATAGTGCAGGTCCATCAGAGGATACAACACCAGACTATGGGTATGAAATCATCATCCCTCAAAGGTCTGCCACAAAGGGAAAAGCATCAACTGTTCAAAACAGTTGTCAAAGCTCAACCACTGCTACCTCAACAGTTGTTGACCAAAGTAGCCCATCAAACACTGCTTCCACATCCTCAAACACTACTGACAAAAGTCCCCAAACAGTGGATAAAAGTCAGCAGATGTCCACTTCATTACCTCCTATTCCACCACCTTTTGAAGCCACTGCTGGATCATCAAAGTCCCCAGTAGTGGTTAGCTCAGATGATACACATTTGCAGCCTTCACCAACAAATGCCATCATACCATACCAAGGAGATTTAATCTTCTTAAGATCTCATCCACCTGATCAAATCATTGGCAACATAAATGAAGGGGTGCTCACAAGAAGCCAAACCCAAAACATTTGTCTTTTTGCTGGTTTTCTATCACTCCATCAGCCAGTCAAGTACCAAGAGGCACTGAAAGACAACAGCTGGGTAGAAGCCATGCAAGAGGAGCTCCAACAGTTTAAAAGACAACAAGTATGGGAGCTTGTACCACTGCCAGAAGAGGTTAGTCCCATTGGCACAAAGTAGGTTTTCAAGAACAAAACTGATGAAAGGGGTATTGTTGTCAAGAATAAAGCCAGGCTTGTGGTTCAAGGTTACGGACAGGAAGAGGGGATTGATTATGATGAAACATTTGCCCCTGTTGCAAGATTGGAAGCCATTAGACTGTTCCTGGCCTTTGTTGTCAACCACAATATGAAGGTGTTTCAAATGGATATCAAAAGTGCTTTCCTCTATGGTACAATTTAAGAAGAGGTGTATGTTTGTCAACCTCCAGGTTTTGAGGATCCATTTTATCCAGATCATGTCTACAGGCTAAACAAAGCCTTGTATGGCTTGAAACAAGCACCAAGGGCCTGGTATGAAACTCTTTCCAACTTCCTACTCTCAAATGGTTTCAAAAGAGGTACCATTGATAAAACACTGTTTTTAAAATGAAGAGGGAAGGATTTAATGATTGTCCAGATTTATGTGGATGACATTATTTTTGGAAGCACATGTAACTCAATGTGTGAAGAGTTTAGAGAACTCATGACAGCTGAGTTTGAAATGAGTCCAATGGGTGAGCTGCAATGCTTTCTTGGTCTCCAAGTACAGCAAATGCAAAATGGAACTTTCATTCATCAAAGCAAATATGCTAAAGAACTTTTGACCAAATTTGATATGAATGATTGTAAACCATGCAGCACACCCATGGTAACAAATAAGCTGGTCATGTCTAATGAAAAAGATGAGTTGATTGACCAAACACTTTATAAAAGCATGATTGGGTCTTTATTGTACCTAACTGCATCTAGACCAGATATCATGTTTGCAACATGTGTCTGTGCAAGAAGTCAATCAGCTCCCAGAAAATCAAATCTCATTGCTGTAAAAAGGATCTTCAGATACATAAAAGGTGCTCCCACACTTGGTATCTGGTATCCAGCTAATGGGAATATCAAGCTTTCAGGCTTTTCAGACAGTGACTTTGCTGGATGTAACACTACAAGGAAGTCCACATCAGGAGGGTGCCAATTTCTAGGTAATTGCTTAGTTTCATGGCAAAGCAAAAAGCAAGCAGCTGTTTCAACATCCACTGCTGAAGCTGAATACATTGCTGCTGCAAGCTGTACATCCCAACTCCTGTGGCTTCAAAATCAGTTGCTGGATATTGGTATCACTGCCTTAAAGACACCACTCATGTTGGACAGCCAGGCAGCAGAAAATATCATCAAAAATCCAGTTTCCCATTCAACCACCAAACACATCGACATCAGACATCACTTTGTGAGGGATTGCTATGAAAAAGGTTTGATTTCTCTGCATCATGTCCCAACTAAAGACCAGCTGGCCGATGTGCTCACAAAAGCACTTGATACAGCCACTTTTGAAAGCTTGGTCTCTAGGATTGGGATGCTGAACATGGAATAACAAGCAACATCTTGTTTTTCTATGAATAAAAGCAACAAAATGTTTTCAAAAAATCAAAAATTCATCCTTAAAAATAGCTAACACTGAAATTTTCATTAAAATCCTTAAAAGTCTGCCATAACCACTGATTGTTCAAAAGTCTGTTCTACTTCAAAAGTCTGTCCACTGCTGAAAGTCAACCCCTGTTCTCTCATTCCTTTGATAAATTCTGTTGTTCAAAAGCAATGTCTTATCCACTGATATGCTATCCACTGATAGTGAAAATCATCCACTGGTTTCATACCACTGCCTTCATCAGTCACTTTCACAAAAGCACTGTCCTTCACTTTCACCAGGGTTTGTCACGTGGGCAGTACATAGTGGTCAGATCTTTTGTAACGGCTGCCACATCAGCATTCACTTTCTTCCCTATAAAATCCCCCATTCACTACCAAAACAGGGTTTTACTGTCGAATTGAATTCTTAAAAATTCTCTTCTCAAAGCAGTTTTTCATCTCATCTTTCACAAATTTCTTCGATCATTCTCTTCAAAAATGACAAAATTGAAGTCATCTTCAAAACCCTCATCCAAATCTTCATCGAAAACAGCCTCTCAAAAGGCAATTTCCACTTAAATCCCATATAAACCATCTCACAATCTCCTGGGTCTTCTCACAAAACCAGGAACCACCAATGTTTTCGATTCCATCATTGACACCATGGCAAAATCAAAGTACAAAACTTTGTTCACTGTCGATGCACCAATCTATTTGGAGACCCAAAGGGAGTTTTGGAAGAATGCAACCCTTGAAAAACAAGGAGACATTGCAACCACCATACACTCTTCTATAAAGGGTAAAGCTGTCCAAATCACGCCACAATCCATTTCAGAGGTCTTTCAACTCGATGATCAAGAAGGTAAAATTTCTTTCACTAAAAACGAGTTGCAAACTGACTTTATTGAAAGAGGGTATGAAGCCACAATGATGAAGAAACTTACCTTACAAAAAGGTTATTTTCCTTCTGCAACCAGATTTTTATTTCATACCCTCCTCCTATGTGTTTCAAATAAAACCACTTCTTTCAATGAAATCCCTTTAAAGATTCAAAATCTGGGATATGCAATTCTTCAAGGAGAAAATTTTAACTATTCTCGGGAAATTTTTAAAGATTTGGTTAATAATGTTGAAACAAAATCATTCTTACTGTTTCCAAGGTTTTTAAGTTACTATTTTGAAAAGAAATTCAGTAAGGATGATTTAGCTGCAATAAACCAAGGTGATTCTACTCAAATAAACAGTTTAACAACTGAAACTTTTTCAAGAATGTTAGCACCTTGCAAAACACAAGCAGAGGTGCCTGAGCAGATTTTAGCAGTTACAACTGCTCCTCAGGTATCTGCTGCTGAGCCCACTGCTCAAGGTGATCAAAGCAGCAGACCAACTGTTTTGAAACCCACACCTACAAATCCCAAAAAGCCAAACAAAAAGAAAAATCAAAACCTCCCCAAACCAATCAAAAAGGCAACTCTGGAGGATGAGATACCAGAGCTACTGCCAGTGACAGCACAAATGTCACAAGAAACCACTGCTGCTTCTTCCTCACAGCAGTTGGTACAAATATCTCAACCCATAACCGAAACTCCTCCTGCTTCTTCACAAAAAGAACAGGTTGTACAAATAGGGTCTCCTAATCATGATGCTCTGGAAACACTTGTTTCTATCATCCACAGCTCAATACCCGGGGCAAATCCATTTTCTATACCACCCATCACATCCACAATTCCTCCACCAACTAAACTACTGTTGGATGCAATTGATTTGAACCAGGCACTAACCAGTCCTTCTCACTCACCTATCAATGAGAATATACCTCAACAACTGACTGGGTCTGATGTATCAATCTTTGCTAACCCACCAACACAACCTGAGGAGGTTACACCCCTTGAGTTACAAGTAACTCTTGGTGGTAGTCCAAGTGAAGCAAGCACTACAACTATTGAACCCACTGGTTTACAGTTGGACAGTGGTTACATTAATAAGACTTCCTTGGAGGCAATTCCTTACATAGCACCTCTGCCAACCACCAGTGGATTTATTTATCCTACTGGCAACATCAAAAGGTTGTCAAGTGTTGAAGGAAGAAGACCCCAGTACCAAGAAAAAGGGGCATCAGTGGTTAATGTTTGGAGTACACTCCCTACATCAACTACTGATAAAACCACTGCTAGTGGGAAATCAGATGATCCCATTAACTTGGGTGATGGTTTAAAGTACCAGAAATTGACGGATCGTATTGAAAAGCTTGATAACTCTGTTGCAGAACTCAAAGATATGCTGCAACAGGTGTTACAAGTACAAAAGGTACAATCAACTGCTGTTCCATCTCAAGCACCTGCTCCATAAAGGGCACCTGCTACAAATGAGCTCTGGAATTTATTTCAACCTTTTCTCCATCAACAAGCACAATTAGCAGATCAGCAACATGAAAAACATGTCCAACAGCTGAGAAATGCAATGGAGTCAAGGTTCAAGAACACTCAGGCTGATTTAAAGGCTCTCAAAACTCAGATCCTGCACACCACTGGCACTGCTCCTCCAAAAGTTCGCTTCATTTATCAACTTCCCCCAGATAATGCCAAAAAGGGGGAGAAAATTCAGGAGTGGAGAAAGAAGGGAATAGAGGATGGTCTCTACATTGAACCAGAAAATGCAAACATGACCAAACAGATCCCTTTGCCAGATGGAAGCAAGAAAATTGATGTGACCACAAATGCACTGGCAGAAGCAGTTGCAAGTGTAAAAAGGGATAGAGAGGCCAAAAGGAAAGCCAGGGTGGATTATCCGGATCAGGGTACTTCAGGATCAAAAGATGATGAAAATCTTATTGATGAAAAGAAGAAGCCTACAAGAAGAGTAAGGCTACCCAAATCCATTCCAACCAGACGTTCAAAGTCTGCTCCAAAGCCACCACCTAAAACAGCTGTTGTAACTCCTGTTGTATCAACAACTATTGGTACTTCAGTGGTTTCAACATCTGCTCCCACTTCAACACACACCAAATCCACTGCTTTACCACCATCACCACCAAAAACAAAATCACCTCCTGCCAAAAGGCAGAAGACAGTAGTTGTTACAACATCTGCTGTAATGACAACAGTGGTTGGAACACCAGTTGTTTCAACAACTGTTAGTCAATCATAAACCACTGCCACTACATCTACCACCACTGTTCCATCCAAAACATCATCAGCCCCTCCTCAAACAAAGAGGAGAAGGCTAATTCTCAAAGATGATGACACTTCACCACCACAAACATCTTCAAAATCTTTAGCACTTGTCACAATTCCAAAACATGTTCCTCTCTCCTCAGTTAAAATGTACAAGCCCTTACCTCCTGCAGGTGTTCAATTTCCTCTTGAACTAGCAGCTGTCAGAGATGAAATAAAATCATTTTATTATGAGGATGACCCTGCCAAAAGGAGTTTGCCATCAATAAAAGGATATCACAGGCCTAAAAATGTTGATGAATATTTGGAGATCAAGGCTAAGCAAGCAGAGGATATCTCAAAAAGAAATACACATGGGAAATCTGACAAAGAAATTTCAAGAAACTATCAATATCTGCTCACACAAGTCAGATCCCTAGAACAATTTTCAAAAAATGTCAGTCAACAAATCTCAAAGAGAGCTGCTGAAACTCTGAAGAAAGACTACATTGAAAGAATTATGGCTCACAAGAAATACAAAGGAGAGAAACAAATGTACAGAGAGTAGTCTATTCCTGAGCTTGAAAATGAAGCAGCCAGAATTCAAGACATGATAAAAAGGAAAGTCACTCATACTCCTCCTGTCTGGGCAAAGTTTAAAAAGAATGTACCTGATAAAAAGGAAGAGCTAAGGAGAATGAAAGAGGAACTGGTTGCTGCTGATTATGGATCCAAAAATCAAGTGGCAAGATGGAAAGAAGATGTAGTCAGGGCTACCTACAAAAGGTTGGAACAACTAAGAAAGAAAGATCCCACAGTTCCTCAAAAGCCTGACTATCCTGAAGCAGCGGTTTCAAAAAGACCATCAAAGCTGCAAATCAAGAGATCCACAGCTCCAGCTGGTGCTGCCATCTACAAAAGAAGGCCACAGAAACAGCTGATTGCTGAAACCATCAAAGAGTTAATGGAAGGTGAAGACCTTGGAAAAGAGGGTATAAAGAAAATGATCATAGAAACTCTTGGTTTGGATCAAACTGCAAGTACTGCTCAGCCAGTCATGAATAGGCCAGCCTCACCAAATACTTCTGCAAATAAACATCTCCCAAGAAACCCACCAGGCTCAAAAATACAAAAGTGGGAAACTGACAAACAGACCTGCGTATTGACTTTGCTCAGGTCTGGTGGAGAAGTGGAGAAAATATCAAGGGAACAAGCTCTTGGCCTGAGTCTTGAAGATTTGCAGGATCTCCTTGATCTTCCACTTAGCAGGGATGATGAAGATACAGATGCCCTAGACTTTGAATTACAATTTAAAGGTCAGATAAGGGAACTGTTGTTGAGGCAATAAAGAATTCCACAATAATGAAGAGTTTTGGCATTATCTGTTCCAAGGGGAGATTGTTGGGATTAAACCCTATCAGAGGAACAGATAATTAAAGCCAAAACTGGATCAGAGCAGTGGATCCAGAATAAGCAGATGTTTACATACAAATCTCTCCCCTTGAAAGTGATTTCATATCTGCTGACCTCCTATATGCTGATCTTGCAAAGAGCTGACCTACAACTGCTGCTCAAGTAAAGACCTGATGAAAGACCAAAGCTCTGCTGATTCAATCTACTGCCTTGAGTCAAGTACTGCTGATCCGAACAAGCACTGCTGGGTTCACAGCAGTGGAAGGATGCAGCAGCTGTTTAAAGTGTCTTTTATGTAATAAAATGTAATAGCAGTAGTTTAGTACATCAGTGTTTGTATAGATCAGAGGTTAGAGTTTGTTAGGAGGTTAGATGTCACTTTCATGGTGACGTCAGCTAAGATGCTCAGTGGTTTGCAAGTGCCTATAAATAGTTCAGTACTTTGTACTATTCTATTAGCTCTTTTGCATCATCGTCTTCTTTGCACGAACAAACAACTGAGCTCTGGCTGAGGGGGGGTTTGCATTCATTCATCAATCATTGTAACCGTTATTGATATAAATTCAATCTTTCGATTCATTGTGAAAAGATGTTTGATCAAAGTATTACTCTCGTTTGATTGTATGCAAAGTTTGTCTTCATCATAATTTCCGCTGCACTCTCATCCATTTTCATTTAAATTACAAACACAAAATACAATCAGAATCAAACTCAGATCCAACACATTCGGACATTGCACATGTCTGAATGTGCTCTCGATACTTTCGAACCACTGAAGGAGCGCAGTTGCTCCTTGCGACCCAGAAAACTTCAACGGCTTAGCAGAATTGAAATTCTTGAAATTACACTGTGCATTATTGTTGTTATTATTGTATAACTCGTGGATTTGGGTCACAATGCCTGGAAGTACAGCAGCCATTTGCTGAGAGACAAGGGCTGCAACTTCTTCAGCAGTAAAAGATTGTGCATCACGTCAAGGAGGCATGGTCTAACAAGGAAATATGAGAAACGAGTGAGGTTGATAATTAGGAAAAACAAAAGAGGTATCGACAAAACACAAGGAAGGCGATCATTTGTTCGTTACCTCGAACAAACTAACGACACGCAGTGACTAATCAAAGTAAATGAATCAAAATAATGTATCGCGAAGACATGCTCGCTTATAAGTGAACACTCACCCCAAGAGTTCCCAGGTAAGAGTGACTGGTCCGATTATGGGGATTTGTACGAACACTCTAGCCTTAGACAGAAAACTCAGGGTACAGGCATTCACTCTTCCAGTTTGCACGTGTTCACATTATTTAGACCCAAACTTTGACGAGATTTTGAAAACTTAAAAGGCACTAAGCCAAATATGAGTCAAACTGGAAGGGTTCAAAACCTAGTAATCAATCATCCTAGAACGGATGATTAATCTTCTAAGCGGATTCGAATTTGTGTTCTCATTGTGGTTATCACCTAAGGGTAGGTGACAGTTTTGTTTTAAAATCTAAACGCAAATTCACTTGCGTTAGGGTCCTAAAAGTTATAGTCTAGGTCAAAGCATTACTAATAACCTAATTCCCTATAACCATTGGCTCTGATACCAACTCTTCTGTCACACCCCGACCACGTTAAAACAACAAACCGTGGCGGAAACGTCGGGGAGTGTCATGGCAGAATTATTGTTTCACAACCATAGATACAAAAAGTTTCGTTTTATTGATTCATTAAGTAATTTACATTGTTTTAACACGAAACAACAAGTTACATATTGACTATCACTATTATTATGTCACTAAGGCCTCGTCCAGATCCTATGTGACTCATGCATCCTAGCAATCAACATCAAGCATCAACACCTGAAACATATGTAAAAACAAAGTTAGCAAAGAAATGCTGGCGAGCACATAGGTTTTATAAGAGTGTCGGATTCATGGCTTGTTCACATGTTGCAATACCTTATTAAAAACCTTGTTTTGAAAAGAGTACATAGTATTGCAGCTTAATTTAACCAACTCAAATCAAGCGGGTTATAATTTATAAAACCTCGTAGCCATGATTCTTAACCCAAAAACATTTGTTTTAGTAATCCAAATTGTAAAACATTTGGTATTAACTCATTTAATAAATCTCGTATGGTTTATATCCTTTCTAAAACATCGTTATGTGACATCGTTTCAAAATCGTTTACCCAAGTGAACTAAATAACGCCACGGTATGTAATATGTTGAAAACACTTATATATAAGAAGTACCAGCGGCGTATCTACCATGTTTTCACCATATTACACCCGTCCCATTATCTAAACACTTAACCAAAAACCAATCGTTTATCCAATTCGTTTCATCTTGTTCAAATCGTTTCCAAATCGTTAACTCGTTTAAATCGTTTCCAAATCGTTTAACTCGTTTAAGTCGTTTAAATCATCCTTGTTTTAATTGTGAAAACTATTTTTGGTCATCTCGCTAATAACATTCAAACCTTCATGACTTGACTATCTCGCTTCTCGCATCAACAAACCACCAAAGGGTAAGTTAACAATCAGATTCAGTCATTACCCACCTAACCCACACATAACCATGGGTGTAGTACGATAATGGGATTTGTCAGATCCTATGGTACCATAACCTAATACTGGTCGGCTTGATCAATGCTAATGAATGTCATTCGTTATGTAACTACAACCAACAAGTTTGTTCACTTTATCGAAAGCGTTATTAATTTAGTATAAACCATCTTAATCATTTTTGAAACCATTGTTAAAATATCGAAATCATTTTGATACATATGAATCACCCCAAAACAATTGAAAACAGTAAAATAGGGGAACTATGTACTCACATGAAGTGCAAAGTATCCTCAATCAATAGAACTTCAACAAACTCAAGTAAACCAGAGAAATCAAGCAGCACCTAGTAATCGAATCACTAGTAAATAAATTGACACCTAAATCGGAAGATCGGACAGAATGAGGTCTTGTAAACCAAATGAGTGTTGGAACTCATGTGATATGGTTTAACAAAGCCTACATCCTAAATCGGAACCTAACCTAAGTGCTTTCGACCCTTCACGACCCATTAAGGTAGCTTATGCTACTTTAACGCGTTGTGCGCGCAAAGCCCGTTCGAGACGTCTAACTAGTCCTATGAAAAGTATTATATGCCTAAACATGTTTAAATATGTTGCATAATCAGTTATGTGACAAAAGTTTATGTTACATATGCTTAATTATCAAATATGCATGAAAAGGGCATTTTGGTCATTTACCTAAGGCATATAAACTACCTATCATACAACTAATTAAACCTAAGTGACCATAAGGTATAACCTCGGAAGGTTATTCCCTATACAACTATGGTCACTAAACATGCTTGGTCGGATCCTAATAATAGACCAAACGGGTCGAGTTCGAAAGTCTAAGCGGGTGTTTAGTCCGCTTGACTTACGACTCTACACAAGCATTAATCTAAAAGTGATGAGCTAAACATGTTAAAACATGTTTAGTTAAGCTAGAAAATAGGTTTTGGTATCAAAACAAATGGTTTTGATACCCAAGAGTAGTTTGGTTACAAAATACGCATTTTGGCCGAAACTACGACTCGTCACTACGCCTAGTCAACGTGGTAATCAGTAGGTATAATCACAAGGGACTATAACCATCGTGATTACGCTCACGTTGCAAAGTTCAACGGAACTTTGTGTTGACCATTGACTGGTCAAAGCTGAAAGTTAAACTTTGTTTGACTTTCATGCTTGAAACGCATAAAAGAACGAAAGAGGACTTACAAAGGGTCCAAGAAGGTTTAATCCAATTTATTCTCATGTATGAAGTGCAAGACTTCAACTTAGAGAATGAAAATCAGATCAAATGTGTAGAATTCAAATGAGGGGCATGGGTATTTATAGAAAAATAAGAGCCGTTAGGATCGTTTATCAGGAATCGTGCCTCAATCTGGACCGTACACATCATACCCATGGTTTTGAAATACCATGGGCACCTTAGAATAGCCCATAGATTGTTCAAAAACCAGGTGCAACTCACAAAAACCCAGCTGCTGATTTAAACAGCCTGTTTTGCTGATCTGGGTGTTCTGTCATAGCCCGCATAGCCAGAGGCACCAGGCTTACCCGGCCCGCCTGGGCAACTATCCAGAAATTGCAAAATGGTCCCTACACTAGAAAAACTTGCATTTCGGCTCATTTTTGACAAGTTTAAGCCCCGTTAACCTCATCTCAAGGCTCTAAAATGAATTTAAAGTATAGGGAACTTAAAACATGCTCAAAAACATCTCGGATGTCGGCTCGTTTGGTCATACGGATGCGTTGTTCGGTTAATTACGACGGAAGTCGTAACGAACGCAAAAATGATCCAAATTAAGCGACGAATGGAATTTTATCAAGCCACTCACTAAAATAAAATATTTTAATGATTACATAAATTTTTGGATGTCTGGATATATTCAGAACGTAAGATATGCGCGAAAATGTAAACTTGTGCACTTTTTGACGCTTTTAGTCCCTATTGATCAATAAAGTTTATTTTAGCATACCGAACCATCAAAGCCTATTTCTAAGCTATGTAAAGGATATTTAGGGTATGTTTAACTTATGATCAAGTTTCGGAATGTTCGTTACTATACAAATCGGTATAGTTTCGTAGGTTGACACAAATAGTCCCTGTGATCGAACTAACTTGATTTTGACACACCAAACCATCCAAAACTTATTTCTAAGTTATGTGAAGGTTATTTAAGGTATGTTAAGCCTATGTCACTATTCCAGAGTGTTTGTAGCATTATCCTGACTGCGTATACGCACCAGTTTACGTATAACCTTCCAGAAAGTGATTTAAAGCTTGAAATTGGAATCGAATCAAATTGTAAAATCATCAAACACAATTACACACATAATAACACCAAAACACATATAATAACACCAAAGCACATTGTTTTATTGATAAATGACATTGTTTTACATTATACGACGATTACAGAACACAGCTGTCACAATTACCGAAAAAGATTTCACTGTCACATACTTGAAATGCTCAAGCTTATGCTGAGAGTTAGGTTTTGAATCTTATATTGTCATATATCTTACAAATGTTTAAGATTTGCAGATGTTGTACCAGATTATGATCCCGATAGCCGAGACTAAGGGGGAGTCTGAAGACGAGCTCATCGCAAGGGGGAGTTTGTAACCGAAGAACCAGGTGTCGATCCTAAAAGCACAGTAGCTTTACGAAAGGGGGAGCCTAAAGAAAGAGTCTAATCGAAAGGGGGATCTGATTCAAAATGTAGAATCAAGAAAAGCTTCAAGAGGGATTCTGTGGTTGCTGAAGATTGTTAAAGCTTCATAAATACTCAGAGAGAGAGAAAAGACAAGATGCTACGAGATTGACTGTTGTGACAACTGTGTTCTGTAATCATCGTATAATGTAAAACAATGTGTATTATCAATAAAACAATGTGCTTTGGTGTTATTATATGTGTAATTGTGTTTGACGATTTTACAATTTGATTCAATTCCAATTTCAAGCTTTAAATCACTTTCAGGAAGGTTATACGCAAACTGGTGCTTAAACGCAATCAGTTTAACGCGACGTACACTCCGGGACTGTGACGTAAGCCAAACATACCCTAAATATCCTTTACATAACTTAGAAATAAGTTTCGAAGGATTCGGTATGGTAAAAACATGTTTATTTGAACTAAAAGACTAATTACGGCAAAACTGCGAAACGAACGTTGGTGATCGCCCGGATAATATTTAAATCCCAAAAATATTCTGTTATGATTAAAATTTTATTTTAATCAGGTTCGTGATGAAAAATAAATTAAAACGCCTAAAAACGTTATTTTTCAAGTTTAAGCGCGTACCGCGTGTTTCTGCGCAACACAGTGCTTCTACTGCAAAACGCAGACAACACAGCCAGTCTTGACAACTGAAATTTATTTCAGTAATATTTTGGCAGGTTTATTTTTATAGAATAATAAAAATAATTTAGAACGCCATAAACCGGGGCTTAAACGCTAGATAAAATACCCGGTACCCAGTTAAACACCCGTTTTAGCCTACATATAGCATATTTATATAAAAAGTTGCACATGGACCCCTCCCCCCTTATGAATTTACGGTTGTAGGATGGTGTGGAACCCACCAAAATTTGCTAAGATCTTGCATGAGTTTAGATTGCCATGTGTTGATGCATGCTACCACTCCAAATCTCTACTTATATCTTCCATATCTTCTATGTCACAACAACAATCTACCAAAGATCATCTTCTCCTTCTCTCTCTCTCTCCTTGAACCGTACCCCCTCTCTCTCCTCCATCTTCATCTTCTTCAAACCTTCAAGTCTTGTTCTTCATATTCAAGTCCCATTCATGTGTAGAAGAAGAGTTATAGGAGCTTGCATCTTGTGGAACTTCAAAAGGGCTTTGTTCTTGCTTGTTCATCATCTTTTTCTCATCATCTTCTGCACTAGATTCTACCCTAGCTTTGTGGTAGTAGTAAGCTCTTGTTCAACTCTTGTACATTTAGTTTTTATGGTTAAAGTTGTAGTATTATGGTTATGTTCAAAACACTAAAGAACAAGAAGTAAAAACATAAACATAAAGCTTACTTAAAGTTTACATAAGAATGAAACATGAAGATGAAATCTTGTTGGATTAGGTTGGGTTAAAACATGCATGATATCTGATCGTTGATTTCTGGGAAAACCTGTTGTTAGGACATTCGTTGATACGATTTAGTAGCATTTAAACTAAAAAGAAACATGCTGATTGGTATTTTTAGCCAACTTCAACTGGATGTAAACAGATCATAATAAATCGAAAAACTGATTTTCTGAAGCCTAAATTATGTATTTTCGAAAAACTGATCAAATGGCACTGGAATCGTAATTTTGCGAGGTCGTTTACTATTTTTAAAGGTCTGTTTTTGGACAGCAGCTCAAGCTGCGTTTTTACTGCAGAAAATGTATGTTATATTCTTCATCATAACTTGAAACCTGAGTAGAACCAGCTCATGAAATTTATACTGTAGATGATCACTGATGTCGCCATGATACTCCAACTGGAATTTCATAAATCGGACTTACGATGAATTTTAAACGAATTATTCCGTAGACTGCAGTCAGAAAGTGATAAATCTGATTGCAGTCTGGTAAATGATTTTCTATAAAATATTGGTAATGAACTAGACCCCTATATTCTTACACAATAATATTTGGATCGTATAAGACATTCTGTAAAAAGTTGGGAATTTTTGGAATAAGTTAACTATTTTATTATATCGTCCGAAAACAGTCCAGTTTTGTATATTAAAACTGAAATAACATAAGTAGTGTTTTGCATGTCAAAACGTCGGGTTGGTTGTCTGAGAACGATCTAACGTGAGATATGTTAAAGAAAATGATATGCTATTTAGCATGGACACCTCCATTTACAAAGGAGACTATGGCGAAATTATCTGAAAATCCTAACACTTAATAAATATTATCTAAACAAGTGGTTACTAGTATATTTTGGACTATGTTTTCAAACATAAAACTCGCCATAATTTTTGTAACAAAATACCGTTACTAGTATATTTTGGATGGATAACATTTTGATAAATGTGATTTATCACAACATATAACGTATTTATGAAACAAGTAGAAATATATTATTTTGAAAGTTATGATATATTTTTCTAGCAGACATGGAAATATATATTATGGATATGTTATTTTTGGATAATTAAGCTATTTTATATTTTTCTAAAGTGGGACTTAGGAATGTATAATGACAATACCTTAATCACAAAATACATGTATAAATACCCCCATCTTTGGGAAGGAAATACGTACATAAAATACTTGAGATATATGAATACGAAATAGTTGCCTAACTATTATTTCAAGACTTAAAGATATAATGCAGGTTAAAATAATTAGTATTTTAACAATAAGTTATAACTTGAACAATATCAAAGTATCGTAACTCAAACGTAAATAAGACAAGGCACGGCCCGGTAGTCTAATAGACATTAGTAGGTTGTAGGTCGTCGAGTAGCTGATCAGGTTTGAGTGGACGTTACGATACAGGAGACGCAGTACTGTGAGTACATAGACCCCTCCTTTACTATTTTCAAACATTTTGGGGTGAAACACATGTGCCTACTTGTTACTTTCGTGCATTCCATGTTTTTACATCATATACTTGCTATGTTCATTAATACACTATTAATACATAAATTTCATTTTCTTTTGATACGTATGTTTACTTAGCATACTAGCATATTGATTTACATTACATCTTCTTTTGCTATGTATGTTTACTTGGCATACTTAGTACATTGATTTACATGACTTTTCTGCTTTGTATGTTAACATAGCATACTTAGTGCATTGTTTTCATATAACATGTTTACACTTGGTATAACATTTGGTTTGTACAAACGGGACTTATATACGTTCATTAACATTAGCTGCGCCACTCGGTAGTAAGTACTGGTACCATAGGACTTGACAAATCCCGTTCCTGACATCCTAGGTTTGTTTGGGTGTAAGGAATGACTGAATCCAAAAACATTTCTTTTGATAACCTTAACTTAGGGTTATCCATCTGTCTCAATGTTTGTATCAATAAAACATGCATTTACTTTGCAAAACATGACTTTTTACTTTGCAAAACATGACTTTTTGATATAATCAAAATACTTTGTTTTGTACATTTTTACATTGGTTTATGTGACAATACTTTACTTACCATACACAACATTTGTTACACATTACTTGATTACATTTGGACTTTTATCAGTTGACATGGTTTATACAAGGACTTTTTGACAAATTGGTTTAAACATGGACTTTATACATTGGTGGTTTGTTTAAGGGACTTAAGTAACGAAGTGTGAGTAGTATGATACATGCATGGTGGATACGCCGCTGGTACATCCTATATATAAGTGCTTGTATTGTATTACATATCATTGCGTTATTTAAATCATTCATTTTGGACTTATACATTTTACACAAGTTACATGCCTTTTCATAAGACTTTGGTTTACAAAACAGTTTATCTTATACAACTCATATTACTTGGTTATTCATTTAACCATATATTATTCTTTTATTTATACATATCTTCTGATCTTATCGCGTTTCAAATGATTTACAAAACAAAACAATTTACAAGGTTCATGACAAAATTTTATTAAACATTTTCTTAAACTTAAGTCATGAATCCTATTTTCACAAAACCTATGTATCTCACAGGCATTTTTATGCTGACGTACCTATTTTCACATGTGTTTTCAGGAGCTGTCGCTTAGGATGACGATCGTGACACTAGGGCAGACCTGTGCCTTAGAGACTTAAAATAATGATAGACTTAGTTTAATTATGTCGTGTACTCCTTGGTTCTTGTTTTGAAACAATGTATTCCACATTTGGTTGTTAAATAAAATGTAATTTTAATTACCATGGTTGTGGAACAATAATTCTGTTACAACACTCCCCGACATTTTCGCCACGATTTGATGTTTTGCGTGGTCGGGGTGTGACAGAAGAGTTGGTATCAGAGCCAATGGTTATAGGGAATTAGGTTATTAGTAAAATTTTGACCTAGACTATAACTTTCTAGGACCCCAACGCAAGTTGATTTGCGTTTAGATTTTAAAAACAAAATCCGAATCTGCTTCGAAAATTAATCATCCATTCTAGGATGATTGATTACTAGGTTTTGAACCCTCTGTTGTAAGGTTTTGAACCCTTCCAGTTTGACTCATTTTTGGCTTAGTGCCTTATGAGTTTACAAAATCTCGTCAAAGTTTGGGTCTAAATAATGTGAACACGTGTAAACTGGAAGAGTGAATGCCTGTACCCTGGGTTTTCTGTCTAAGGCTAGAGTGTTCGTACAAATCCACATAATCGGACCAGTCACTCTTACCTGGGAACTCTTGGGGTGAGTGTTCACTTATAGGCGAGCATGTCTTCGCGATGCATTATTTCTGACCCATTTACTTTAATTAGTCACTGTGTGTCGTTTGTTTGCTTTGTGATACAGACGAATGACCACCATCTTTGCTTTTGTCGATTTCTGTTTCATCTCATTCTTTTCATCTAACCTTCTCACTCGTTTCCTCTCATGTTTCCTCTTTAGGATGCCTCCTCGACGCGAAAATCCGCTACCAAATGCCGAACTGGTAGAAATCATCGCACAACAAATGGCTGTTGCGTTCCCAAACCTTATTGCTCAAATGAACCAAGCCAACAACAACAATGCTCCATGCAACTTCAAAAGCTTCAATTCGGCAAAACCGCTCAAGTTTAGTGGTTCTGAGGGAGCAACTGGGCTCCTTCAGTGGTTCGAGAGCATTGAGAATACGTTTCGTCACGTTCAGTGTCCTGATAATCGCAAAGTCGAGTTTGCTTCCAGTGTGTTTCAGAAAAGGGCTCTCACATGGTGGAACGGTGTTATGAGAGACCGTGGTGCTGAGGTTGCTTTAGCACAAACATGGGCTGAACTTAGGGCGCTTATGATGAGGGAGTTTTGTCCTCGCCATGAACTGCGAGCTTTGGAAAGGGAGATTGATGATCTGAAACAGGATAGCGGCGAGCACCGAGCGTATACTGATAGGTATGAGGAGCTGAGTTTGTTATGCCCAACAATGGTTACCCCACTCGAGAAGGCTATCGAGAGGTATATCAATGGCCTGCCTGACTCCATACAAGACATCGTTACTGGTAGTAACCCTACCACAGTCCGTCAGGCAATCGAGCTATTTGCGACATTGACTGAGTCACAGGTTCGGAAGGGAAAACTGCACAAAAAGGGTGACAAGAAAGGTAAGAAGCAGGTGTCTGACAAAGAGGATAGCAAGAAAGGTAAAAACAAGAAGGGTAAGGATTCTGGTTCCTCGGAGAGTTCTAGGAAGTGTAAGGCTTCCCAAAACTACGCCGTTACTGCACAGGCTCAAGCTGCACCGAATCAGCCTGCACAACCACTCGCCAAGAGACCTTATCTTGGTAATGCACCTTTGTGCAACAGGTGTAACGGTCATCATCAACCACATCTCCAGTGTCTTCAATGCACCAACTGCGGAAGATCTGGTCATCTTGCTGCGACCTGCCGCATTCCTGCTAATCAGAATCGGGCAGTTCAAAACCCAGCTCAACAAGTTGCTCAGCCTCTTGCTCAACAATAAGGTCAAGCTGCACGACCTCACTACCCACCAGGTTCTTGTTATAACTGTGGGGATTTGACCCACTACCGTAATCAATGTCCAAGATTGATGAATGCGAATCCAGCTCAGGCTCAGGCTCGAGGTCGAGTCTTCAACATGAATGCATAAGAGGCACAAGCAGACAATGAAGTGGTTAACGGTACGTTCTTTGTTAATAATCAACCAGCATCTGTTCTTTTTTATTCTGGTGCCGATAAGAGTTTTATGTCTTTATCTTTTGAGCCATTGCTTCGAGTGTCTAGAACGAAACTAGGTAAGCCTTTGATAGTAGAAGTTGCGAGTGGTGATCCCGGTATTCTTGATTCTGTTCTTCGCAATTGCCAGTTGAACCTTAATGACCATCTTTTTCCTATTGACCTCACACCAATGCAACTTGGAAGCTTCGACATTATTGTGGGTATGGATTGGTAAGCCAAGCATCACCCGGAGGTAGTTTGTTTTGAGAAGATTGTTCGTGTGCCGTTTTCGTCAGGTGAGATCCTACAGGTTCGTGGTGAGAAACCTTCTAGTAGTCTCAAGCTCATGTCTTGTTCTCAAGCTCGGAAGTATCTGCGAAAGAATTATGTGGCTTTCTTGGCACATGTTACAGCAGATAAAGGCAAAGGTAAGTCTATCCAAGATATTCCTGTTGTTCGGGATTTTCCGGAGTTGTTTCCTGAAGAGTTACCTGGTCTACCCCCAGCACGCCAAGTCGAGTTCCGTATTGATCTCGTACCAGGTGCAAATCCCATTGCCAGAGCTCCATATCATCTTGCACCGTCTGAGATGCAATAGTTGTCTAAGCAGCTTCAGGAGCTATCTGACAAAGGTTTTATTCGTCCTAGTTTTTCACCTTGGGGTGCTCCTGTTCTTTTTGTCAAGAAGAAAGATGGATCCTTCAGGATGTGCATCGATTATCGTGAGCTGAACAAGCTTACCATCAAGAATCAATATCCCCTACCTCGCATCGATGATCTCTTTGATCAGTTACAGGGTGCTTCTTATTTTTCGAAGATCGATCTTCGTTCTGGGTATCATCAACTTCGTGTGCATGAAGAAGATATTCCCAAGACAGCTTTCCGCACTCGTTATGGGCATTATGAGTTCACAGTTATGCCATTTGGTTTGACTAATGCTCCTGCTGTTTTCATGGACTTGATGAATAGGGTATGCAAGCCTTATTTAGATATGTTCATCATCGTTTTATTGATGACATCTTGATTTACTCTAAGACACGAGCTGATCACGAACAACATCTTCGTCTTACTCTGGAACTCCTAAAGAAAGAGCAACTTTTCGCCAAGTTCTCCAAGTGTGAATTTTGGCTTAAGGAAGTTCAATTTTTGGGCCATATTATCAACGAACATGGTATTCATTTAGTTCCCTCCAAGATCAGTGCGATTAAGGATTGGGATACGCCTACTACTCCTACTGAGGTTCGTTCTTTTCTTGGTCTCGCGGGTTATTACCGCCGCTTCATAGAGAATTTCTCAAAGATTGCAGTTCCTTTAACTGCTCTAACTCAGAAGAACAAATCCTTTGAATGGGGATTTAAGCAAGAGGAAGCGTTTCAGACCTTAAAGCAGAAGCTTTGTGACGCGCCTATCCTATCTTTGCCCGAAGGCAATGATGATTTTGTCGTGTACTGCGATGCATCCATTTTGGGACTTGGCTGTGTTCTGATGCAAAGGAACAAAGTCATAGAATATGCATCGAGGCAGTTGAAGGTGCATGAGAAAAACTACACCACTCATGATCTTGAGTTAGGTGCAGTTGTGTTCGCTCTTAAGATCTAGAGACACTACTTGTATGGTACAAAATGTGTGGTTTTCACTGACTACAAAAGTCTTCAGCATATCTTCAATCAGAAAGAACTCAACATGAGGCAAAGACGTTGGGTTGAGCTTTTAAACGACTATGACTGCGAGATTCGCTACCATCCTGGTAAAGCGAATGTCGTGGCTGACGCATTGAGTCGTAAGGAACGTACTAAGCTTCATTGTATTCATGTTCAATCTGATATTCAAGCTCGATCTGATATTCAAGCCCGCATCTCTCAGGCTCAACATGCTTGTGTTTCACAAGACTTGATGGGTAAGGAATTACCCTATCACATTAAGCCTGATCTTGTTCTGAAGGACGATGGATCGTATTATTTCATGGACCATTTGTGGGTCCCAAGCCTAGATGATCTCCGCACTTTTCTTATGGATGAAGCCCATAAGGCTCGTTATTCTATTCATCCTGGTTCAGATAAGATGTATAAGGATCTTCGTACTCAGTATTGGTGGCCTGGTATGAAGAAAGACATTGCCTTATACGTTTCAAAATGCCTTACTTGTCTTAAGGTTAAGGCTGAACACCAGCATCCTTCTGGTCTTTTGGAGCAACCAAAAATCCCAGTTTGGAAATGGGAAAACATCGCTATGGATCTCATTACTAAACTTCCGTGCACAAAGAAAGGTCATGATGCCATCTGGGTAGTTGTTGATCATCTTACTAAGTCAGCACATTTCTTGCCAATCCGTGAGGATTTTTCTGCTAAAAGGCTGGCTAAAATCTATGTGGATGAAATCGTATCTCGACATGGTGTTCCTTTGAACATTATTTCTGACAGAGATGCTCGCTTCTCTTCTTGTTTTTGGAGAACCATGCAATCTGCTATGGGGACCAAACTTAATCTGAGCACAGCTTATCATCCACAAACAGATGGCCAAACTGAAAGAACAATCCAAACTTTGGAGGATATGCTTAGAGCTTGTGTGATCGATTTTGGTGGTAGTAGGGATTCACATCTTCCATTGATTGAATTCTCCTACAACAACAGTTATCACTCCAGCATCAACATGGCTCATTTCGAGGCTCTCTAAGGTCGAAAATGTCATTCACCAGTCTGCTGGAATGAGATAGGTGAGGCTCAACTTACTGGACCTGACCTCATTCTAGAGACACCTGATAAGGTTAAGAAAGTTCGTGATAACCTTCAGACAGCTCGAAGCCGTCAAAAGAGTTACGCGGACCAACGACGCAAGCCCTTGGAATTTCAAGTCGGTGATCGTGTATTACTTAAGGTCTAACCTTGGAAAGGAGTGATCAGATTTGGAAAGAAAGTAAAACTTACACCTAGATACGTTGGACCATTCAAGATCGTCGAAAGAATCGGTAAGGTAGCCTACAGACTCAAGTTACCTCCTGAACTTGGGAATGTTCATCCAACCTTCCACGTATCCAATCTCAAAAAGTGCTTAGCTGACGAGAACCTCCACATACCGCTTAACGAAATTTTTGTTGATAAAACACTACACATTATCGAGAAACCTGTGGAGATAGTGGACCGTACATTCAGAAAGTTGAAGAACAAACGGATTCATTTGGTCAAGGTTCGCTGGGAATCCAAACGTGGCCCTGAGTTTACTTGGGAACATAAGGACCAGATGAAGGCGAAATATCCGCATTTGTTTTCACAAGTTTCCTCTAAATAAAATTTCGGGACGAAATTTCCTAAAGTAGGGGAGACTGTGACAACTGTGTTCTGTAATCATCGTATAATGTAAAACAATGTGGATTATCAATAAAACAATGTTGTTTGGTGTTATTATATGTGTAATTGTGTTTGACGATTTTACAATTTGATTCAATTCCAATTTCAAGCTTTAAATCACTTTCTGGAAGGTTATACGCAAACTGGTGCTTAAAAGCAATCAGTTTAACGCGACGTACACTCCGGAACTGTGACGTAAGCCAAACATACCCTAAATATCCTTTACATAACTTAGAAATAAGTTTCGAAGGATTCGGTATGGCAAAAACATGTTTATTTGAACTAAAGGACTAATTACGACAAAACTGCGAAACGAACGTTGGTGATCGCCCGGATAATATTTAAATCCCAAAAATATTCTGTTATGATTAAAATTTTATTTTAATCAGGTTCCTAATGAAAAATAAATTAAAACGCCTAAAACGTTATTTTTCAAGTTTAAGCGCGTACCGCGTGTTTCTGCGCAACACAGTGCTTCTACTGCAAAACGCAGACAACACAGCCAGTCTTGACAACTGAAATTTATTTCAGTAATATTTTGGCAGGTTTATTTTTATAGAATAATAAAAATAATTTAGAACGCCATAAACCGGGGCTTAAACGCTAGATAAAATACCCGGTACCCAGTTAAACACCCGTTTTAGCCTACATATAGCATATTTATATAAAAAGTTGCACATGGACCCCTCCCCCCTTATGAATTTACGGTTGTAGGATGGTGTGGAACCCACCAAAATTTGCTAAGATCTTGCATGAGTTTAGATTGCCATGTGTTGATGCATGCTACCACTCCAAATCTCTACTTATATCTTCCATATCTTCTATGTCACAACAACAATCTACCAAAGATCATCTTCTCCTTCTCTCTCTCTCTCTCCTTGAACCGTACCCCCTCTCTCTCCTCCATCTTCATCTTCTTCAAACCTTCAAGTCTTGTTCTTCATATTCAAGTCCCATTCATGTGTAGAAGAAGGGTTATAGGAGCTTGCATCTTGTGGAACTTCAAAAGGGTTTTGTTCTTGCTTGTTCATCATCTTTTTCTCATCATCTTCTCCACTAGATTCTACCCTAGCTTTGTGCTAGTAGTAAGCTCTTGTTCAACTCTTGTACATTTAGTTTTTATGGTTAAAGTTGTAGTATTATGGTAATGTTCAAAACACTAAAGAACAAGAAGTAAAAACATAAACATAAAGCTTACTTAAAGTTTACATAAGAATGAAACATGAAGATGAAATCTTGTTGGATTAGGTTGGGTTAAAACATGCATGATATCTGATCATTGATTTCTGGGAAAACCCGTTGTTAGGACATTCGTTTATACAATTTAGTAGCATTTAAACTAAAAAGAAACATGCTGATTGGTACTTTCAGCCAACTTCAACTGGCTGTAAACAGATCATAATAAATTGAAAAACTGATTTTCTGAAGCCTAAATTATGTATTTTCGAAAAACTGATCAAATGGCACTGGAATCGTAATTTTTCGAGGTCGTTTACTATTTTTAAAGGTCTGTTTTTTTACAGCAGCTCAAGCTGCGTTTTTACTGCAGAAAACGTATGTTATATTCTTCATCATAACTTGAAACCTGAGTAGAACCAGCTCATGAAATTTATACTGTAGATGATCACTGATGTCTCCGTGATCCTCCAACTAGAATTTCGTAAATCGGACTTACGATTAATTTTAAACGAATTATTCCGTAGACTGCAGTCAGAAAGTGATAAATCTGATTGCAGTCCTGTAAATGATTTTCTATAAAATATTGGTAATGAACTGGACACCGATATTTTTACACAATAATATTTGGATCGTATAAGACATTCTGTAAAAATTTGAGAATTTTTGGAATAAGTTAACTATTTTATTGAATCGTCCGAAAACAGTCCAGCTTTGTATATTAAAACTGAAATAACATAAGTAGTGTTTTGCATGTCAAAACGTCGGGTTGGTTGTTTGAGAACGATCTAACGTGAGATATGTTAAAGAAAATGATATGCTATTTAGCATGGACACCTCCATTTACAATAGGAGACTATGGCAAAATTTTCTGAAAATCCTAACACTTAGTAAATATTATCTAAACAAGTGGTTACTAGTATATTTTGGACTATGTTTTCAAACATAAAACTCTCCATAATTTTTGTAACAAAATACCGTTACTAGTATATTTTGGATAGATAACATTTTGATAAATGTGATTTATCACAACATATAAAGTATTTATGAAACAAGTAGAAATATATTATTTTGAAAGTTATGATATATTTTTTTAGCAGACATGGAAATATATATTATGGATATGTTAGTTTTGGATAATTAAGCTACTGTATATTTTTCTAAAGTGGGACTTAGGAATGTATAATGACAATACTTTAATCACAAAATACATGTATAAATACCCCCATCTTTGGGAAGGAAATACGTACATAAAATACTTGAGATGTATGAATACGAAATAGTTGCCTAACTATTATTTCAAGACTTAAAGATGTAATGCAAGTTAAAATAATTAGTATTTTAACAATAAGTTATAACTTGAACAATATCAAAGTATCGTAACTCAAACATAAATAAGACAAGGCACGGCCCGGTCGTCTAATAGACATTAGTACGTTGTAGGTCGTCGAGTAGCTGATCAGGTTTGAATGGACGTTATGATACAGGAGACGCAGTACTGTGAGTACATAGACCTCTCTTTTACTATTTTCAAACATTTTGGGGTGAAACACATGTGCCTACTTGTTACATTCGTGCTTTCCATGTTTTTACATCATATACTTGCTATGTTCATTAATACACTATTAATACATAAATTTCATTTTCTTTTGCTACGTATGTTTACTTAGCATACTAGCATATTGATTTACATTACATCTTCTTTTGCTATGTATGTTTACTTGGCATACTTAGTACATTGATTTACATGACTTTTCTGCTTTGTATGTTAACTTAGCATACTTAGTGCATTGTTTTCATATAACATGTTTACACTTGGTATAACATTTGGTTTGTACAAACGGGACTTATATACGTTCATTAACATTTGCTACGCCGCTCGGTAGTAAGTACTGGTACCATAGGACTTGACAAATCCCGTTCCTGACATCATAGGTTTGTTTGGGTGTAAGAAATGACTGAATCCGAAAACATTTCTTTTGATAACCTTGACTTAGGGTTATCCGTCTGTCTCAAGGCTTGAATGTATGCGTTAATTTACCACATAAATGTTTGTATCAGTAAAACATGCATTTACTTTGCAAAACATAACTTTTTGATATAATCAAAATACTTTGTTTTGTACATTTTTACATTGGTTTATGTGATAATACTTTACTTACCATACACAACATTTGTTACACATTACTTGATTACATTTGGACTTTTATCAGTTGACATGGTTTATACAAGGACTTTTTGCCAAATTGGTTTAAACATGGACTTTATACATTGGTGGTTTGTTTAAGGGACTTAAGTAACGAAGTGTGAGTAGTATGATACAAGCATGGTGGATACGCCGCTGGTACATCCTATATATAAGTGCTTGTATTGTATTACATATCATAGCGTTATTTAAATCATTCATTTTGGACTTATACATTTTACACAAGTAACATGCCTTTTCACAAGACTTTGGTTTACAAAACAGTTTATCTTATATAACTCATATTACTTGGTTATTCATTTAACCATTTATTATTCTTTTATTTATACATATCTTCTAATCTTATCGCTTTTCAAATGATTTACAAAACAAAACAATTTACAAGGTTCATGACAAAATTTTATTAAACATTTTCTTAAACTTAAGTCATGAATCCAATTTTCACAAAACCTATGTATCTCCCAGGCATTTTTATGCTGACGTACCTATTTTCACATGTGTTTTCAGGAGCTGTCACTTAGGATGACGATCGTGACACTAGGGCAGACATGTGCCTTAGAGACTTAAAATAATGATAGACTTAGTTTAATTATGTCGTGTACTCCTTGGTTCTTGTTTTGAAACAATGTATTCCACCTTTGGTTGTTAAATAAAATGTAATTTTAATTACCATGGTTGTGGAACAGTAATTCTGTTACAACACGCCCCGACGTTTCCGCCACGATTTGATGTTTTACATGGTCGGGGTGTGACAACTGTGGCAATATCCAAGGGGTAGTTTGTGAGTGCATTTATGTTTATCGCCTCCGTCAATCTGAATCGTAGCAGAAAACTGTTAAAGACATGGTTTATAGTGTAAAATATAGGGGAAAGTCAAGGTGGCATTATTGTAATTAGTGAGGCTTTCTTAGTGTCTAACTCTATAAATAGGGAAGGAGTGTTAGACATTTAGGACTTTTGCAACTTTTGGAGCCTTGAAGCTTAGAGAGAGATTCTAGAGAGAGAGAAAGTGATCAAGGTGATTCAAGGTGCTTGTATCGTGTCAAATATTCAATCGAATCACAGTTTATTACGTTCTTGTGTTTTTTCCACACACGTGCATGGATTCCGCACGTCGTATGTGTCTTTCCGCAATCATTTGGGAGTCATATTTGGTCCTACAACGTGTTCACAAAAATCCAGAACCCTTCGGACATCACCAACAGTTATCTTAACAACCACATCAATGTCTTTTCCGTCTGCATCTTTCATCTTCATAGCAGAATGAATAGCTTTGTCATCCTCCACATAATTTGCACTGTTCCAAAATGCTCACACATGAGATCCATAACATTTGTGTTGATCCGTTAATGCTTTACGGATACAACTATCTTCAATAAACTTCAGAATCTCCTCGAACGGTCCCATCTTTGGTAGCTTTTTATCCAAGACACAACAGATGTTGTGCTTGTTGTGGAACTCTGAACCCTTAGCCTGCAAAGATAACATTATCAGAACTTGCATGTATATCGAGACAAATAGTGTACAATGAAAGTATAGATCAACAGTTAGTAAAAATTTCAAACTTTTCAATAACCTTCATTCCATCCGGATGGGCAATGGTCCGGGTGGACTTCGGTCTGAATGAAAAATATAAAACAAATGGTCCGGATGGACACATCATCCGGATGAGCTATAACATGTTACTCAGATCAAGACCCGTATTATGTCCGGATGGGTTCATCCGGAACCTCATCTGGATGAACACTACGAAGAACATTCAAATGAATCAAATTGATTTTTTGTTGATTTTTGTCAAATTGAAGGTTAAATCTCTCAAAACAAGTGCTGATAATAATAAATCTATGGTCAATTTTATCAAATAAGCCCTAAATCTTCCTAAATCTAAGAATTTATATATCCGACACATCCAAATAAGAAATTGAATGGTTAAAAGATGAAGTTTGAAGAATCTACCTTCACCATAGTAGATGTTGTGTCGATTAACACCCCTAGGACTAAAATTCGGCAGAGTAACGACTAGATTTTTACATAAAGTTTGAGAGAGAATATAGTGTAGCGCCCACTTTTTCACATCCGAAAATAACAAAAATGACATACTAATTTTAACAAAAATTGGGCATGACCCGTTCGTACGATAAACAATTCCCTGTTTTTAAAAGGCATAAAAGTAATAACCATACAATATTTAAAATCCTAACTTACTTAGGAAACATCCTAGACAAAAATTTAACATTTACATTATGAAAACGTTTTTACCCATTTACAAAGGACGACTTTAACCGGAAGCGCATAAAGGGCTATGTAGTGTGTTCGGTCCGAGCTCGCATCATCAAGAACGGGATTTACCTAACATACATAATGCAAACATTCATTAGTTCAAAACTCAAAACAAATTTAATGGCTATCATTTACTTATTCTAATTCGACCCATTAGCGAAATAAAACATTTCATCAACATCCTTATTAAAATCATTCTTTTCGTTCTAGCATGAAATTTCTTCATGCTCATTTATTCTTGCATTTCGAATACATTCAACATGTAAGTCTTTCGACTCACTCATAACGGATCAATTCATACCATACACTTTCATCGCTTTTTCCTCATTCCGACTCGTTATCTACAAGCCTTTACTTAACCATTACATTATCCTTCCTTTTAATATTTTGACCCACTTGAAGCGGGTTAAAACACATCCATTGCTAATACACTTCCTATCCATTACCAATACTCAACATAACACAATTCTACCATGAAGAAGCGTAAAAATTCCACACTAGGATTTAATTACCCAAACTAACATTCGTAAGTGTACAAGTAGAGAAAATGAAGTTCATATGAACTTACCGTGATCTTGCGATGCTTGCGTCTTTAAGTGACTCGTGCCTTCTTCTTTCTTCATGCCTATACGTTATAACTTCATACTTTTAGCTTTCATAAACATTACTTCACATATGCACTTTTGATTTATTCGTCATGACTTAACATAATTACACATATCCATTTTCATTTACATCACCATCAAAAATAAGAATTCATGTCAAATTTCAATTAAATCTTTCTTAGGCATTTCATCGAACACATGGCGTGCGTGCTATCTACAAAGCATGATGTACAAGTATTTATAGCATTTTCATCCTAAATTCATCAATGGGTTAACCTAATCTTTCACAATCAATACCATGACCATACTACATATGATTCATATCAAATTACACAACTAACATCTTCTAAAACATGAGTTTAACATCAACATTACACAATTCATCCATAAACTTTACTAATTTTCATTGTCTTACAATTTCATGTGGGTTTTACCCCCAAACTACCAATACAATCAAAATAGAACATAATATAACCCATATTTGTTCATATCATCTAACATTTAGGTTCGATTTCATACAAAGATCATAAATTTCACATAACCCACTTCATAAAATTTCATAAAAACAAGAAATTAAACTTACTTGGTAACAATTATAGTTAGGAGATCTTAATTCCTAACTCATGCACCTAGAATTCAGCTTCGAACCCTTTCAATTTGATGGATTAGAATGATTTTTGGGTGTAGGGTTCTTCCCTGCCCCTTGTCTCTCGATCGCACATAGCCAGACCAAACATACTGGCCATTTTTATCAAATATTCATTCTATATTTGCACATCTAGTCCCTTATCTTTTAGCTCGTATTCACTTTATAACTTCCCATTCTAACTTGGTCATCTTTCTTTTATTAACTTTGGTTAATAAGATGTGTTTTAAACTTAGTACCATTTTTAACTTTTTTTATGACATAGTTCTATACATTTCCATTTTCCATTATTTGAACATTACTACATATTAATATTTTATGACATACGAAAATTTGGGGTGTTACAAGTCTACCCCCTTAAAGAAGGTTTCGTCCCTGAAACCTGATTACATACATTTTAACGAGTTTATCTGTATCCCTTCACGATTACATACCTCGAGCTTCATTAACATGCTTTCATTCGATCATCCCTCGTGATGAATCGGTCGTTACTACTCTAAACTTGTCTAATACATTTGGTAATTCAATCTTGTATGAATCAAAGCGATCCTGTTACATTATTTCATGATTATCATACAATTGTTCAAGCTGATTTCTTAAAACTTATCTGTCAGATTATTCATTCCCGCATACCTCTAACATCTACTTAGGGGAAATAATTATCATAATATTCATACTTGTTCATTCATATTAATTCACAAATCAAACATTATTCGATAGTTTCAAACTATTTAGTTTCTAGATACTCCCTATCCTTCCAAGGCCAATATCAAACAAAATTTCTTTCATGTCATTTGCTTGATAGTTCTTGTCATATTTTTCTTGCAATACCTACGTATAATCTTTATCCGAGACCAATATTTATTTCACTAATGATCTATCATAACTGCATAGTTAACCACAACTTAATGTATATGGTTATACAAATCGTGTACATACTATCTTGCTCTAATCTTTTACCGTCTATCCCTAGGTTACAAGGGCCAACATAAGTCTTTAATCATGCTATCAATATGATCGTGTAATCAATACTTACATTTGAGCAACTCATATTACACCCGAGGTGTCATACTCAGCTATACTTGTCATCACATTTCATAGCTGTCATACATACGTCATTCCTTCTAGCAATTGTAATACTAAGGCAATTACCTAGCATTTTACCTAAAAGGATTAATTCTTATCAACCTAGGTTCCGCTACATATGAGATTATAAGCTTATTACATAAGCCCCTCCATTTTACGTATGAGTTACATAAAACTTGGCACAACCATTCATTTGATAATTGAGATTATACTCTACCACATAGGGTTGTTTTATAGTACGAATCAAGAATCATGCGTATAAAAACTTTGACTCTCGAACATTTCTTTAGAGGTTTATCTTCAAATAATTCCTCACATACAATAGGGAACCTGACACAGGGCAAGATTTATTCAAATATTCATCATATTTTACATTCCACTCAACCCCTCTTTATGTAACCTTCCTCCTCTAACAGTTACGTATTCTTATATTTTCATTCTAGCTTCCTTCAACGTTAACCTTTCACCTCTTCCATACAGTTCTTTCTAATTATTCTAAATTTGGCATACTAAGTGTGTATCCCGCTTTCTTAACAGTTCCTCACTTTTCTTTCCTTTCTACTATCCATTTTCCGATATACGTGTCGACTTTTACCATCTTTCCATCACGACATTTCAAGACATCTAATAACCGTACTTTACAATAAACAAGAATTTAGAGCCACCATTATTTCCTGTATTGATATGAAGATTATAATTTATTTACTAGCATTAAGAGTCATTTACTTCTGCCTTCCAAGTTATTAACCATACTTACTCCTTCACTATGTTGTTAGAAACAATAATGCTCACCATGAGCCTACTACTTGGTTCCTCTATTATTAAGATCATCATTCTTCCTAGTCACCCCCTCTTGTGATGTAAAAACTTTGACTACTAATATATGCGTGTGTATATATATACATATACATATACTTACCTCAAACATTTAGTAACTCTATTACTGTTAGTTGCTTGTTAATCCATTCCTACAGTTTGGACTAATCCTCACATTTGTACTTTCTTATTGATTTTAGACATACTTGTTATCATTTTACCATTTCTTACAAAAATCTCTATCCTCATCGGTGCTTGAATCATCCATCTAGGTCTTAGCCCATTATTCATTTTTGTCCTCATAATTCGATCATCACATGCTTATTACGCAATGTATTCGAAGCATACTTCTTTCATTATAATCTTATTACCTCAACATCTTTCTATGTATATATATATATATACATACATATATATATATATAATTACTTACACCATCACATGTTACCACATTTGTCATATGGTTTACTCTTACTCGTATATCCCGTTTAGGTCTACGACGATTAACTATCAACCTATCCCTACTCATATTCCCACAACCAGCGACAACATATCTCACATACGTTCACATACACATCACTTATATATATGTGTGTGTGTGTGTGTGTGTGTGTGTGTGTGTGTGTGTGCATGTGTTCTTTTAGTCCTACATTATGCTTGACCAACCAGGCTATCTGTGCCATTTACTTGTTATGTTTATTCTTATCTTTAGTTAGGTGGAGAAAAATCATCTCCTCATTTGCTTTCATACTTTCCTTCCCACCTAACGACTCTAACTTTCATCCGTATATGACCCTTTCTTAAGGCTCTATCTATGCTTACCACATAAATATCTTCCCTTAAAGTTTTAATTCTACGAACATTTACTTTTTGTTTAATAAATTTTTTATCCTTAGGACCATACTATTCTCGAAATTCTATCATACTTTCATGTTCAATATTTTCTAAGCTTAATCGTAATTATTATTTCTATCTTTCATTACATTCTAGGACCATACCATCCTCTTTCGTAATCATTGCTTTTATTCCTTCCCACCATGTCATTTGTTATTGTTTGTGTTTCCTTCGTCCGTTATCTACAATTAAGCATTTTCTACATTCATTACTTCATATACTTTCCACCTCATCTCAAGTTACATTGATGCATTCATAATCACATTTCAATAACTTTCTTCCACTTATACATTACCATCAATGTCGGTCACGATAGGCCACATCACACATGCCTTTCGTTCATAGGGGAATAAAATCCCTCATCCTTCTACTTACTTTCTCTCACCACCTGCTACTCGGAACATACTTTATTATCAATTTCTTCGCTTTCATTAGCCATCTACTATATCATTCGAGATCATTATTAAAATTTATTCCTTGGTCATGTTCATTCCATTCTATCATTTTAAATTTTTTATACTTTCCTTTCTTTCTTTCATGCTAGGTGTTAACGGTCCTTTATGACTACACCACCTATCTCTCATTATAGGGTTGATAAACCCAACTAGAACTTTATTCACAACCATCCAATCATATACGTTCTTACTTCTAAACATTTCAACATGACCCGGTTGACATTTAGAGGATCCTAATATCATAGGTTGCATTTTCAGAAACTTAACAAAACTTTTGGATTTGCCTTAAGAAATATTCTACCACATAGTTTAGGAAATATGTTAATATGCCTAACATATTTCAATGAGTTTCATTCTCTTACTTATTAGACATTCGTTAATTTTATATATAACTTTTCACTTCGTTATATGTTACTTCATGCCATTATGCTTACGTCTTATTGACCTTTATCCTTTTTAATTATGGTTATCATGCTTTTATTTCATAATTTCGGGTGTTAATAGCCACTTAGTGACCATACCGCATTCCTTTCATCATCCTCGGTGTTAACGGCTACTTCGTGCCCACACCGCATACTATTCATCATTCTTGGTGTTAACGGTCACTTCGTGACCTCACCGCATACCATTCATCATTCTTGGTGTTAACGGTCACTTCGTGACCTCACCGCATACCATTCATCATTCTTGGTGTTAACAGTCACTTCGTGACCTCACCGCATACCATTCATCATTCATTTCTTTATCATTCATGCATTATTTTGCTTTCAATAATTCATTTCCGCAGGTCATAAAACCATACTACCCTTCATTATGAACATTCTAGACATGTTAATCAAAACATACATTCATTCTTACACTTACTTCTTTTTCCTTCGTTCTTTAACTAATTGCCTTCGTGTTAGTCCACTTATATTCATGGTTTCATTATCATTCACGTTTACATTGTCCACCAACTACATAAAACATTCATTTCATTCATTAAATTTCTTTTCATACTCTCCTTCATCATATTTAACTCATTTTATCATACTACAATCAATTTTACATTTCATACTTCATGCATTATCGTCGTTGACGATCATGTCGTATCGTATAGATCTAAATCTTTGATCGCAACGATTTACCTTTTCGCCCTTCGTATATACTTTCCCTCATCACTCTTAATATAAAAATTATCTTAAACATTGATTATGAGGCCTTAAAATCTAGTTAAAACAAGTTTCATGAGTCAAAAAAAAAATTCAAACAAATTTCGGGAATTAGGGGCGTCGCGCTATGCGACGGGTATAAGGGGCACACGTCGCGCGATGCCATGCCTTGTTTTCGAAAGAAGGTTTGCTTGTTTGCTGCTGCAGTTGCCCATCTCCAATTTTAAACAAACATCCGACTTAAAACTGTCATAACTTTTGTTTCGCAAGTCCGTTTTAGGTGATTCTTTTTCCTACGCGTTCATAATAAAAATACGCATACGTTTATCATATTTATTTGCATCAAAATTTGGATTATAAGCTGATAGCCTATACATCCTCTTTTATTTCTAACTATAAACATAATCAAATTTACTATTTACTTACATGCATAGCGCTTCAGAACGAACACACCTTCATACGAGCTTTCGGTTTGAGTTCAAGCATTTTAACTCTAATACTTGAATCCCTCAAACCTCGACTCTGATACCAACTTGTAGCGCCCACTTTTTCACATCCGAAAATAACAAAAATGACATACTAATTTTAACAAAAATTGGGCATGACCCGTTCGTACGATAAACAATTCCCTGTTTTTAAAAGACATAAAAGTAATAACCATACAATATTTAAAATCCAAACTTACTTAGGAAACATCCTAGACATAAATTTAACATTTACATTATGAAAACGTTTTGACCCATTTACAAAGGACGACTTTAACCGGAAGCGCATAAAGGGCTATGTAGTGTGTTCGGTCCGAGCTCGCATCGTCAAGAGTGGGATTTACCTAACATACATAATGCAAACATTCATTAGTTCAAATCTCAAAACAAATTTAATAGCTATCATTTACTTATTCTAATTCGACCCATTAGCGAAATAAAACAATTTATCAGCATCCTTATTAAAATCATTCTTTTCGTTCTAGCATGAAATTTCTTCATGCTCATTTATTCTTGCCTTTCGAATACATTCAACATGTAAGTCTTTCGACCCACTCATAACGGATCAATTCATAGCATACACTTTCATCGCTTTTTCATCATTCCGACTCGTTATCTACAAGTCTTTACTTAACCATTACATTATCCTTCCTTTTAATATTTCGACCCACTTGAAGCAGGTTAAAACGCACCCATTGCTAATACACTTCCTATCCATTTCCAATACTTAACATAACATAATTCTACCATGAACAAGCGTAAAAATCCACACTAGGATTTAATTACCCAAACTAACATTCGTAACTCTACAAGTAGAGAAAATGAAGTTCATATGAACTTACCGTGATCTTGCAATGCTTGCGTCTTCAAGTGACTCGTGCCTTCTTCTTTCTTCGTGCCTATATGTTATAACTTCATACTTTTAGCTTTCATAAATTACATATACACTTTTGATTTATTCGTTATGACTTAACATAATTACACATATCCATTTTTATTTACATCACTATCAAATCAAGAATTCATGTCAAATTTCAACTAATTCTTTCTTAGGCATTTCATCGAACACATGGTGTGCGTGCTATCTATAAATCATGATGTACAAGTATTTATAGCATATTCATCCTAACTTCATGAATGGGTTAACCTAATCTTTCATAATCAATACCATGACCATACTACATATGATTCATATCAAATTACACATCTAACACCTTATAAAACATGAGTTTAACATCAACATCACACAATTCATCCATAAACTTTACTAATTTTCATTGTCTTACAATTTCAAGTGGGTTTTACCCCAAACTACCAATATAATCAAAATAGAACATAATATAACCCCTATTTGTTCATATCATCTAACATTTAGATTCGATTTCATACAAAGATCATAAATTTCACATAACCCACTTCATAACATTTCATAAAAACAAGAAATTAAACTTACTTGGTAACAATTATAGTTAGGAGATCTTAATTCCTAACTCATGCACCTAGAATTCAGCTTTCAACCCTTTCAATTTGATGGATTAGAATGATTTTTGGGTGTAGGGTTCTTCCCTGCCCCATGTCTCTCGATCGCACAAAGCCAGACCAAACATATTGGCCATTTTTTTTATCAAATATTCATTCTATATTTGCACATCTAGTCCCTTATCTTTTAGATGATATTCACTTTATAACTTCCCATTCTAACTTGGTCATATTTCTTTTATTAACTTTGGTTAATAAGATGTGTTTTAAACTTAGTACCATTTTTAACTTTTTTTATGACATAGTTCTATATATTTCCATTTTCCATTATTTGAGCATTACTACATATTATTATTTTATGACATACGAAAATTTGGGGTGTTACATATAGTGTTTCCAGATGAGTGAAATGGTTCGAATGAACCTAATGATGTCCGGATGGCCTTTTATACTTCCCAAAGTCCATCCGTCCGGATGAACTATGCTTCGGATGGACTTTTTCTCCATCCGTCCAGATAGACTAAGTCCATTCATCTGGATGGGGTTTGTAATTTCCAAACATTTTCAATTTTTTAAACATTTTTCAATTTTATCAGATTTTAACATCCACTCAGGTATCCAGGTCCAAGTTATTAGATTTCAACATAATGAACCTGTTCAGCTTTTCAGTTTCCTAACATTCTCAGATAAGCTCCCACCCAATCTATTCAAGATCTTTCTCTGCATCTCAGAATCTAAACATCAGCTCTCCAACACTGGTTTGTCAAAAATAACGGAGAAACAAAATCTTTTTGTATTTTAAAAACTTTATATTAAAACACACTGAAAATCTTTTTGGGTTTTAATCTGAAAAAGAAACAACAAGCTATTTACAAACATATTTTTATATGTTGTGTTAGAGGATCATATCAGCTACCGACGAGTCACAAGTACTGTTGAGCTTATAACACACTAAGTTTTAAACGATTCACCTAGATTGCCAGTATACTGATCCACTTAAATTCTAACACGGAGTTCAACTGATTCAGGATACTGTATTAATGTTTTAAGCACTTAACTTATTCGTGTATCCCACCTCAGAATATACTCTCATATCCAGATTCCCCATATTCAGTCTTATAGGTGAATATACTATAATTATATATGTTCTCTTGGTAGTGCGAGACCATGAGAGCTCAGGTTAGAACTTCCGTTTAGACAGAGAGATGATGGCTCGACTTTAGGTGTGTCCCACTTAGGGATCTTCTTTACAACAACACTTGATTTGTATCTTTCGATAGTTTATCAATTTTTATGCTGAGGGAAAGCTTTATATAAAGCGGGTAAAGTATTATACGAGAACTAGGCCATTGCTTCCGCAGTATCAGAATTCCTGGTATAATACCCCAGATCTCAAAATAAGGCAATCTTTCAAACAAGATTTCAGGGGTTACCCATATATCCGAGAGATGTTCCCCACGATATAAGCAAGATATATGATTTCATGTTTATATCCCAAATTCAGTTTACTAAATGTGTAAAAACCTACCGATATATCATCAGTGAGACCATTTAATTCTTTTTAACTTTCCAAATCTTTAGTGTACCATGACAGTCTAGCTGATGTACTATCATTTCCTCTTTTGCCACTAACTCTTTTTGGGTTTTTCTATGTTTTTTACATTTCTGCATTTTTTTACTGTTTTTGTATTTTTACATTTTTTAATGTTTTTGTATTTTCTACAACATTATCTCCCCCTAAAGACCAAAACATTTAAAAATGTGACAAACCAGAGCAGATTGCTTCCCAACGTCCTCTGCTTTGGATTCTTCATCAACGGCAATAACATCTCCCCCTGACGATAAAAGCTTCATCCCGTTTAGTTTCAAAAGATAATGAAAACGTGTTTTATCAAACGATTTAGTAGAAAGGTCAGCCTTTTGTTCGTCGGTGTGGATTTTTTCAATTCGAATGAACTTCTTCTCGTAACAGTCACGGATGAAGTGATGTCGAATCTCAATTGTTTTGTTTTAGCGTGATGTACCAGGTTTTTGGTTATATTTATTGCAGCCCCGTTATCTACAAATATAGGCGAGGTAAGAAATTGCCAACCATAATCCCTTATCTGCTGTTGAATCCACAGGACATGTGAACAACAACTGCTAGCTGAGACGTACTCAGCTTCGCAGGTAGAGAGCGCGACTATGGTTTGTTTCTTACACTGCCAAGTTACCAGTCGTGGATCGAAGAATTGGCAGCCTGAAGTTGTAGATTTTGAATTGAGTTTGCATCATCTGAAATCCGAATCTGAGTTGCCCTCATGTCTGAAATCACCATCTTTGGGATACCACATGCCTAAGCTTGGAGTTCCTTTCAGATAGCGTAAGATCCTTTTCACAATCATGAGATGTGAGACTTTGGGACTTGACTGATATCGGGCTGCGAGGCAAGTTGGGTACATTATATCGGGTCTTGATGCGGTTATGTACATAAGCGAACCAAGCATGGACCAGTAGAAGGTTTCATCCACCTTTTCTCCCTTGAGATCCGGATTGATACCATGGTTAGTTGCTAATGGGGTTGACATTGCAGCGGTTCCTGACATGCTGAATTTCTCCAGTACATCATGAACATACTTTGTTTGATGTATAAAGATCCCCTCTGGCAGTTGATTGACCCGCAAGCCGAGGAAGAACTTCATTTCCCCCATTGAGCTCATTTTGAACTTCTGCTTCATTACTTTCTCGAATTCTTTGTAGAGCTCATCATTGGTAGACCCGAATATAATGTCGTAAACATAAATTTGTACTATCAGAAGATGACCACCGACTTCCCTTGTGAAGAGAGTTACATCTACCTTCCCTCGCGTGAAGCCGTTCGATAACAGGTGCTGAGAGAGCGTCTCATACCAGGCTCTCGGGGGCTGGTGCAACCCGTACAAGGCTTTGTCGAGAAGATAGACCTTATCTTTGTGGATAGGGTCAGTGAAGCCCGACGACTGACCGGCGTATACCTCCACTTTCACCTTTTCGTATAGGAATGCCGACTTAACATCTAGCTGATATACCTTGAAACCCTTCCATGATGCAAATGCGAGAAAGATTCTAATCGCTTCAAGTCTAGCAACTGGGACATACACCTCGGTGAAATGGATTCCCTCTTGCAGACTGAACCCCTGAATGAGTAGGCGAGTTTTATTGCGAACAACAACCCCTCTATCATCCCGCTTGCACTTAAAAACCCACTTTGTGTTTATCTTTCTGTGGCCGTCGGGTAAATCGACTAACTTCCACACCCCTAGCTTCTCAAATTGACCAAGTTCTTCTTGCATCGCATTCACCCACGATTCCTCTATCAGTACTTCTTTGTATGTCTTCGGTTCAACCTGCGAGATAAAACACTTGAGAGAAAAATCGTTTTGTAATGGAGCAATCTTAGTGTAAAAGCACGAAAGGACCTGATCAATTTGGCATATGGTTCGAACTCCAGATTTAAGCTCTCCTATGATAAACTCTTCTGGGTCTTAGGAAAGTGTTCGTGGCATCACCTCATCGGAAACTATCACCTCGTTCTCTAGATTAGTTACATTCTGCTCTGTATATTGAATGACCTCGGCTGACTGAATACAAGCTGGATCTCCTCCCCCTCAGAGTCGGTATCTCCCTGATCAAATGTGGGACTTCCTGAATCATAATCATTTGCATCGTCAACGACTGTGGCCGGAGCAACTGTTTCTGTTTTCTGAGTTTGAGAATCATTCTGAGTGTTACTAGGGCCCGCTACCGAATCATTAGCATCTCCTGGATGATCTTCAGTAACCACCATCGGTCCTAGCACTTGTTGAGGTGAGGCAGACAGATGTTGCTGAAATAGATTCACTAATTCCTCATCTGACGGTTTCTCTGGAAGCTTGAATGAATCCCACAGCCCATCGTAGTCAAACATCCACGCAGCACCAGGTTTTTGAACAGGCATAGTATACCCCTGGCACTCAACATGTTGAGCTTGAATTATACGTTTGAGAGCTGGAACAAATACCCGTCGAAGTGGACAGGCGTATCCAACGAAGTAGCCCTCCAGAATCCTTGATCTGAATTTGCCGTCTGGATCTATAACTATGCACGGTGAACCAAAAGGTTCAAGGTACTTCAGATTTGGCTTCTGGTTCATCAACAACTCAAAACAGTCAACACTCGATTCAGGGTGTAACACGCAGAGGATACTGCTTCGCTCCAGAAGCTCACTGGGAGCTTTGAATCTGCTAACATAGTGCGAGCAGCCTCTATCAAAGTCGGATTCTTTCGTTCTGCTACTCCATTCTATTGTGGAGTATACAAAGCGCTGAACTCGTGTAATATACCCTTTTCGTCACAAAATTCTGCCATCTTGTTGTTTTTGAATTCAGTACCATTATCGTTTCTAATTCATCTAATCTGAGTTTGGTACTGAGTCTCTAGCTTCTTGAACAGCTTCATCAAAACTGAGAAAACTTCATCTTTAGTCTCCAGAAACTGTACCCAAGAAAATCTTGAATAATCATCTGTAACCACCAGACAATACAGATCTCCTGATATGCTCTTCACGTTAACAGGACCAAAGAGATCTATGTGAAGTCTCTCCAGCGGCTTCTTGATTGAGTTTAAGAGTTTCCTCGGATGCGACTTTTTGGTTTGTTTCCCCTTCTTGCAGCTAATGCACTCGTTGCCCAGTTGGAAATTCTTTAATTGACACCTTCGACCAGATTATTATACACAAGATGATTCATTTTCCGTAAATGAATATGGGCCATTTTATGGTGCCACAATATCGATTCCTTTTCAGTTGCCTTCGATACAAAGCATTAAGGTTTGTAATCTAGTCGTTGCGATGCTCATATCAAGAACATATAGATCGTTCTCTCTCGACACCCTCATCAGAACCCACTCTTCAGGGATGACAAATCCTGGTTTGAGTATCAGACACTCTTGGTCATTAAAGTGTGCAGTAAACTTCTTGTCACAGATCTATGAGATACTCAGCAGATTTGTAGGATCGTTTTACCGACCGAGTGAGTCAATCTAAGTCAATACACACTGTTTGTAAGGCGGAATCAAACAAATAGAGCTGAATCAGTGAAGAATATGAGTAGAAAACAGAGAATATCACTTTAACACACGTTTCTCATTTAAATTTCACTAGAAAATCCGGTAGCAGTTTGGTATACAACTTATGATTCCGTTACAAATGAGAAACTACTAACACCTATATATAGGCACTAGATTTCGCTTGAGAATGACACAAGTCATTTCAAGCGGAATCACTTCTACTGATTTCGCTTGAAATGACCAAGTGTCACTTTCAAGCGAAATTACATTAAAAACCATAAATTTACACTTTTGATCCCTCTAGACCCTATACAAACATGACCTAGACTTAAGACAGAGGCTGTAGACATTATGCACCAACAAACTCCCCCTTGGATATAGCCAGAGTCTTCAGTCTTGGTCTTTAGGTCTTCACAGTGATTTAAACTTTTCTTCTCTTGGTTTAGACTTTTTCCTTAGCACATTTTTCAGCTTCTCATTATCTTTCTTTGCTCTCATTTCTTCTTCAGCTTACATCCTCATCCACTTCCCTTTGTTCTCTTCCAGTTTCTTTCTTTCTTTTTCAGCTTTCAACTTTTCTTTTTCTTCAAGCGACCACCATTTTGACGACCATTTGTTCTCAGAATTAATTCTCTTCTGAAAGCAAACAGATACAACTTTTTGAAATTGCATAGCTTGTTCTCTATCTTCAGCTTGGAAGCGGATCTTGTTGAGAAATAAACATTCAATATCTTTTGCCGAACAGTTTACCAACCACATAGGATCATAAACAAAGATCTCTCTGATTTCATTCCCAGCTCTATAGGTTATCACAACCTCAGTCGATATACAGCTATACACCCAACCCATAAAACCTTTGTAAAACTCCTGTTCCTTCTTTGGCACCGGTATGTTCTTCATCACTCTCAGCTTTTTCACATTCAAGATCGTCTCTTCATTACCAGTTTCAGGATTAACTTTTCTTACTTTCTTTGGGTAATGAGGCTTCCAGTGCTTGAAGTTTTTCAGAGCTTCAAACTTTATTAAACCCCACATAGCAACATCATTCTTTCTCACCGGATACCCCAAGGTTCTCACCTTTGACAACTCCTCTACATCCCACCAAGGTAGGGACATAATATCATACAAAAATTCAAAGTACTGTACACCGCATTCTCTTCTAATAGCATATGCATTAACTTGAGGAAGAAATCCCCAACTAATGATATCTCCTAGCGAAACATCTCTATCTCTTTGATAAAACTTCAGAGGATGTTTAAACTTTCTTTCATTACTTTTCTTGAACCACTTCTTACGTTCTTCCTTTTCTGGATTTTTTGTTGTTCCATCAAAGTTTTTATCATTCAGAATCTCAGCAACTTTCCTCCTCAGTTCATCTCTATTCTGTTGACTGAAAAACTCCATCAAAGTTGGAAATTTAGAAGTGTCTTCATTCATACTATCTTCATCAGTACAATCCTCAACCTCAACCCTATCATAAACATCTGCATCTTCAACATACTTATATTCATACTCAGGTTGATGATTGATATCAAAAGCATTCAGTTCATCTTCAAAATCGAACTTGAACTCATCTTCTTTCACATTAAACATCTTCAGAACTTCATCCAAAGTATATGTATGACTGATTTCTCCCTCTTCTACATCAGGCTCAATACGAAGAATTATCTTTTCAACTTCATCCGCATTTTGATCATCTACTTGCTCCCCCTCTCCATCAGCTCCCTCTGAAATTTCATTTGCATCATCATTCATGTAGTCATCAACATTCTTTTCATTCGATGTTTCAGTGACTTTAATTCCAGATGCACCTTGATCATCATCATCATTGTTATCATCACTTGAACTACTTGCAGAAAATACTTTATCATCTTCATCATCTTTTTCTGCATCATCATCCTCATCTTCATCATCTTCATCAACATCATCATCAACATTATGAATATCTTCAAGTAACACATTCTCTTCAAAGATAGCAGATACTGCAGAGATAGGAGTAGGCTGCTCATAATGTGTTTCAGGAGCATTTGATAAAACAATTGCCCTTTCTTCAGAAACGCCTTCAATGCCTTTGCCCTTATCTTTCATTTTTGCATCAATCTCTGCTTGTTTTTTAGCTCTAATTTCTTCAATCTTTATCTTATCAAATTGTTGCTCAACAGATTTTCCAAGCATCTTTTCTAGCACTTTATTGATCATATAAATCTCATGTTCTTTCTGTGCTTTAGCTGCCTCTAACTCTTTGTTCTTTAATTTAAAATACGTGTTCTGTTCATCACGACGAACTTTCTCTTCTAGCAACTCAGCAATCTGAACTTTCATTACATCAATTTCGGATTCATCTGCTTCAATCTTTTTCAACAAAGTAGAGTTTTCAACTTCCACAGTCTTAACACGCTTCTCAAGCTTTTTCTCACAATCCACCAGTTTTTTATTCTCAGCTAACACCTCTTCATATTTCTTTTCTAAACTCTTCACTTGTTCATCATTGGCAAAACCAAAATCTCCAATGTCTTCAAGAGTTGGAATATTTGGAAAGTGTTTGTATCCAGAAGACCCAGGTGTAGTTTGAAAACGTGGTTGTGTAAGTGGTGGTGTTTGAAAGAGTTGTTGTAAAGTAAGAACAGGTTGTTCATGTTGTGGTGTTTCATATAGTGGAGATGAATGTGGTGGTGAGAGATGTAGGGGTGAAACATGTGGTAGAGGTGATAGTGGTGGTGTAGGTTGTTTTGGTGGTGATTTATGTGGAGATTGTGGTGGTGATGGTTCAGGTGGTGGTGATGGTGGTTTATTTGTTTTTGTTTTTGGTGTGCTTTTGGGCAATCTCATAATCAACTTTTTCACCTTTGTACTAACTACTTTCTTTGCAATTGCTTTCTTTTTGCTTCCTGAAGTAGGTGGCTTTTGAGATTCAATAGCTTGCTCTGGAGATGGCTCGTACACATCATCATCATCTTTACCAACTCTCTTTCTCTTTTTCTGCTTTTCTTTCTCAACATTAGACATCACTACCTTAAAACGCTCAGTTGTACTTTTGTTAACATCATCACTTTCTTCATCACCGGCTACCTTTTCTTTTCAGCATTAAACACATTAATATCTTTCAACAACTTTATAGAATTAGGAGATAAACGAACATCTCCTTCAACATTTACTTCAGTTTCAGCTTCATTTTCAGATTCATCAACAAGCAAAGTCTTTGCAGCTTTCTTTTGCCTTTTCTTTGGCTGCGATGAAGAACCCTCTCCTTTTTGAATTTTCGGAGTCGCTTTTCTGCTCCTCTTTTTCTTTTCTTTTACGAACCATTCATTTCGAGTCGTCTTGAAATCTTTAAGAACTTTCAATTCATCTGCATATCCAGCTTCTTTCATCTCTTCTTCATTCCTCCAGTTTTGATGGTTTACTGGATTTGGATCTTTATAATTCGGATCTTTAATAAAACCAAAGAACTCTGCTTGCTTAGTTGGCTCAGGATGATTCGGATGATATCTTACTAACTGCTTCACAGAATCATTATCCATATGAGATAGAATCAACATATCATTATTCTCATCTCGTACAATTTCTGGATAGGCATGATCAATCATCATCTGAATAAATCTTGGATACAACCAAGTCTTCCTCTTTGAAGTCACTTCATCTACTAAGTAATGAAATACAACATGCGAGAAGTTGTACTTTTTGTTCAATACTAGAGCAACCACCATGTTCATGTTATAATCACGCATTGCATCATAACCACCTTTTTGATGACTCAAAGCTTGCAACACCGAATGAATTAGAAACTTGTAGGGCTTTGTAAACTTTGACTTTAAGTAATTTGCACTGTTCAGAGCTCCACTATAACCCATTCTCAACAAACATCCTTTAACCATCCTCTCTGGAAATTTCGTTGGAGAATCCTCATTGTCCGAAAAATTCAACACTTCTTGTACATAAGCCTCAGAAATAATAATTGGCTTTTCTTCTCCATTCACCTCAACCACTGAATTGATTATTTTGCTAGCTTCGTCATAAGTCGCATTTTCCCAAAAACGCTTAATGTGAGATCTGAAAACCAAGCGTTTGTCCGTCAAAGCCTTTTGAATTGGCAATCTCCTCATGAACTCCAAAATACTTCCGAACTCCGACAGCTTTGGAACCATTGTTTCATCAAGTTCACAACAACTGTTGTGTAGAGCATTGAACAACACTTGTGATGGCTGAAAACAATATTAAGGAAACAAATTAGACACGTTTAAAAAAAAATTCAAATTCAGGTTGTCACTCAAATGAAATCACACAAACAGTTCACTTCAAGCTAAAACAACTATTCCGCTTGAATGATCCTTTTTCAAACAATGCATTTTCAAGCGAAATGAGAACATGTAATACCGCTTGAATTTGTCAAAAATCAAACCAAAAAAAAAAATTTCAAGTTCTGATGTTCAAATTGATCAAATGGGTTTGTTCTATGTTAAATTCCGAGCAACATGATATCTGTTTTATCCATTTTGACCCACACATGAACCCTAGATCTAAGTACGAATATCTGTTCATCGTCAAACATACAAGAATCAAAGATCTGCGACAAATCAAAACTCTAAACCACATCTACAGTGAATTCCGATAACACCCATATGATTTTCATTCATTATATGTAACTTTTAAACCCTAAATCTAGGTTTTCTTTCCTGTTCATCGTCGACACATGAAATCAGACGAGATCTGGGTAAAATCAGTACAATCACTCACATTCACCATGTTAATAGTTGAACCAGCCAACTAAAAACACAAGATCTAACTTCAATCAGACAAAATAACGACTAGAAATCGAAGTTTTTGAGGTCTCGCTTGAAATCGCCTCGAACTCTCTTTAGAGCGGGATTAGGAACAATGAGCTGTACAAGCGGAACCCCTCCACTATTTATTGAAAATGATATCCCGCTTGAAAGTGACAAGTACAAGTTCAAGCGGAATACCACTCAAGCGAGATGTCATGTTGAAGCGGAATCACTGAGATTCAAGCGAAATTACCTTTTTCAAATTTTAACATTTTGATTTTTCCAGATTTTACCAACACACCCAGTTAACCAAGTCCAAGTTAATGACCTTGGTCAACCGTTTAGCCTGCCAAGTCCAAGTTAATGACCCTGGCTGGTCAAATTATGAAGATGCTGACTTTCTGAAAATGATAAAGTTCAAGTTAATGAACTTTTAAACTTTCAAGCAATTACCGATCACTTTTTCCCAATCTTCTGCTTACCCAACCCTCAAGATCCAGACATGTTCAGCACACAAGACTTTGATCATCTGATCCCCAACGTCTGTTGTCGAAAATAAGATGAAAAATAAAATCTTTTTGGAATTTTGAATAAGGTAAACAATAAACTGTACATACAATCTTTTTGCGAGTGTGTTAGGGGATCATATCAGCTGCCGATGAGATACAAGTACCGTTAAGCTTTAATTACATTTTCAGTATTAAACAGTTTGCATTGATTGCCGATATACTGATCCTCTTAATTTTTCGCACAAAGTTCAATCTATTCAGGATACGGATTAAGTGTTTTAAGGCTTAACTTTTATGCGTGTACCACCTCAGAATATACTCCTGTATCCATATCCCAATATTCAGTCTTACAGGTGAGTATACCTAGATGATATCTGTAGGGGGTTAAATTGCGAGACCGTGAGAGCTCAGGTCAGAACTTCCGTTCAGCAGAGAGATGACGGTTCGACTTAGGTGGGTCCCCTTTAGAGGATCTTTTTTACAACAGCATTGATTAGCAATTTTATTGTCTCATCATTTTTGCTGAGGGCAGCGCTATATTTCAAGCAAGCAGTAAAGTATTCTCCGGGGACTAGGCCATTGCTTCCGCATTATCAGAAGTCCCGGGATAATACCCCAGATATCACTGAGTATAAAGACCTAGTATCTCAGAAAGAGGGACCTTTCAAACAAGATTTCGGGGGTTACCCATATATCCGAGATATGTTCCCCACATAAAAGCAAGAAATTTTATGTTTATATCCCAAACAAACCTACTGAATGTGTAAAAACCTATCGGCATATCATATACAAGACTGCTTAACACATTTTTACGTTACATTTCTTTAGCGTACTGCACTGTCTAGCTAATGTACTATCATTTCCCCTTTTTACACAAACTCATTTTTACTTTTTCAAATGTTTTTGGTTTTTGTAATTTTATCATGTTTTTGTATTTTCTGCAACTTTCTCCCCCTAAAAACAAAAACATATTTTTGTGTTTTTGGTTTTTATCAAAAGCAGAAAATAAACTGGACAAAAACTTGACAACTTTGACGTGGATCACATCAGATCGCCGTCCTCCTCGGCTTCACACTCGATTACCCTCCCAGAAAACAGATTTTTCATCTCGTTCAATTTCAAAAGATAATTAAATCTTTTTCTATCAAAAGGTTTAGTATAGAAATCAGCCTTCTGTTCATCGGTGTGTATATGTTCTATTCTGATTAACTTCTTTTCGTAGCAATCACGGATAAACTGATGCCGAATTTCAATATGTTTAGTTTTCGAGTGGTGAACCGGGTTTTTTTGTTATGTTAATAGCCGCTTCATTATCCACATAAATCGGAGTATTCAAGAACTGCAAACCAAAATCTCGCATCTGCTGTTGGATCCAAAGGATTTGAGAGCAACAGCTCAAGGACGAAACGTATTCAGCCTCGCAAGTAGAGAGTGCTACTGAGGTTTGTTTCTTACACTGTCAGGTGACCAGTTGAGTTCCAAAGAACTGACACTCAGTAGTGGTGGACTTAGCATTCTGCTTGCAACTACCATAATCTGAATCAACAAAAAAACCTGTGAGAAAGAAATCATCCGACTTAGGATACCACAAGCCGGTGCTTGGGCAGCCTTTCAAATACCGTAAGATTCGTTTCATGGTGGTTAGATGTGACTGGCGTGGGCTTGACTGATATCGTGCACACAAGCAAGTCGGATACATGGCATCCGGGCGGGAAGCAGTAAGATACATCAAGGATCCGATCATTGACCGATACAATGTCTCTTCCACTTTTTCCCCACTCTCGTCTGGGCAAATCCCGTGATTCTGAGCTAAGGGGGTTGATGCAGGACTGGATTGAGCCATGTTGAACTTCTCCAGAACATCGTTCACGTACTTTGTTTGATGAATGAAGATTCCTTCGGGCATTTGCTCCACCTGCAGCCCTAGAAAGAACTTCATCTCCCCCATTGAGCTCATTTCGAATTTCTTTTTCATAACCACCTCAAAATTCTTACACAAATCATCATTTGTTAATCCAAAGATGATATCATCGACATAGATCTGCACAATTAGAAGATGGCCTGTAACCTCTTTGGTGAACAATGTACTATCAACTATCCCTCTGATGAACCCGTTGTCCAACAGATATTGGGAAAGCGTCTCGTACCAGGCTCTCGGGGCCTGGTGGAGACCATAAAGTGCTTTTTCCAGAAGATAGACTTTGTCTTTGTGTATCAGATCTACGAACCCTGGAGGTTGACCCACATACACTTCTTCTTTGATTGTACCGTACAGGAATGCAGATTTCACATCTAACTGGTATACTTTGAATCCTTTCCACGAGGCAAACGCTAGGAAGATTCTTATCGCTTCGAGTCTAGCTACAGGGGCATACACCTCGGTAAAATCAATCCCCTCCTGCTGACTGAAACCCTGTACAACCAGTCATGCTTTATTCCGAACAATCACTCCTCTATCATCTCTTTTGCACTTGAAAACCCACTTTGTCTTTGTAAGCTTTTGATTTTCAGGAAGGTCTACCAGTCTCCAAACTCCTAACTTTTGAAACTGTTGTAGCTCTTCCTGCATAGCATTCACCCAGCTATCTTCAGTCAAGGCTTCCTTATATGTTATGGGTTCAATCTGCGAGATAAAACATTTAAGTGAGAATTCTTCTTGTAAAGAAGCGACAGATGTATAAAAACAAGTAAGTGATTTGTTGATCCGATCGCGTGTTTTCACTCCACTGTAAAGATCTCCAATAATTTGCTCCGAAGGATGATAAGAGAGAGTTCTTGGCATGACTTCGTCAGGCACGCTCACTTCCGATTGCAGATTCGTGATGTCTAGATCACCGGTGTGATCCTCAGCTTCTGTTGTAGCAACATTTGGTTCCTCCTAAAAAATCGGACTGTTTTCCGATTCTGAGTCGTCAGAATTATCAAACGTTGGAGCTGGTTCCTCTGGTGGTTCGTGAGCTGTTCCACTCGGACCGGCCTCGTGATCGTGTGTACCATTTGTAGGAATGTTGGTACCCACATCAGGTTGAGAAACTACCAACGGTCTTGGCATCTGATCTTGTACCGTTGATTGTTGCTGTTGGTATAAGTAAGCAAGTTCCTCTTCACTCGGCTCTGTCGGAAGTTGGAAAGACTCCCAGAGTTTGTCGTAATCGAAAAGCAATCTTTGTCCGGGAAGTTACGGTGGAGCCGTATGCTTCTGACAGTCTACATGCTGAACTTCAATTACCTTCTTCAGGCATGGTACGAACACTCTTTTCAGCGGACTCGCATATCCAACAAAGAAACCCTCATTGCTCTTTGCACCAAACTTGCCATTCGGATCAATGAAAGTACACGGTGATCCGAACGGTTCTAGAAACTCCAAATTTGGTTTATAGCGATAAAGAAGTTCAAAGCAGGTCTTTTTGTTTTTCTTCACTGTAAGAACGCGATTCAAGGTATAGCATGCCACTGCCATAGCTTCACTCCAGAAATAGATTGGTAGTTTGGAATCGGCCAGCATCGTTCGAGCAGTTTCAATTAGAGTGCGATTCTTTCTTTCAGCTACACCATTTTGCTGTGGAGTATATGGTGCACTAAATTCATGAAGAATCCCTTTTTTGTTACAAAACTCGAGCATGCGATTGTTCTTGAACTCAGTTCCATTATCACTCCGAATCCTTCTAATCGACACCTTATACAACGTTTCCATCTTTTTGAATAGGATCATCAATGACTCAAACGTTTGATCTTTCCTCTCCATGCACACCACCCAAGAAAATCTAGTAAAGTCATCAGTGACCACCAGACAGTATAAATCTCCACTGATACTCTCACATTCACTGGTCCAAAAAGATCCATGTGTAGTCTCTCGAGAGGCATTCTGATAGAATTCAGCAACTTCTGTGGGTGTGACTTCTTTGTCTGCTTTCCCTTCTTGCATGCTACACAATCATCATTCAAATGAAAGTTTTTCAAATTTACACCTAATACCAAATCATTATGTACAAGAAAGTTCATTTTTCTAACATGAATGTGGCCCATCTTTCGATGCCACATAATCGACTCTTTTTCAGTTGCTTTAGATTTCGACACAAAACACTGTTTCTGATGATCTGTTGTTGTTGCGACACTCATATCAAGAATATACAAGTCATTTTCTCGTGGAGCTCGCAACAGCACCATATCCTCGGGAATTTTGAAACCAGGTTTTAAGACAAGACATTCATTTTTAGTGAAATGTACGGTGAAAGACTTGTCACAAATCTATGAGATACTCAGCATATTGTTTTCAAGTTCAATTATATAGTTCACTTTATCAAACGAAATGACTCCATTCGTCAGAGTTCCTTGACCAACTATCTTTCCTCCCTGATTCCCAGCAAATCCTATGTATCCTCCATTTAAAGATTTAACGTCATAAAGCAATGCTAGCATTCCAGTCATGTGTCTTGAAGCTCCACTGTCCATTATCCACTTTGAGATATACGACCTCGGCAGCCCCTGCATACAACATAGCAATTCATTCAAACAATGAAGCCCATAACTTCTATTCCTGTGGAACACTACCAAACACTAAATCACATTTCACATCAACTTTTGGAATACTAAAGATCACATTTGGGACAACAGGTTCAGATTTTGATTTTAAGTTTCCATCTTTAATTGGTGGAAACTCTGCAAGAAACTTGTCTAATTCAAATTCAAATTTCTGAACATCATTAACACCCACTTTTGATTCAGATTTTAACTCATTCTCCATTTTCTTCACCTCAACTGATTGTTTTGATTTAGCTACCCATGAATGAGTTTCAAAAACTTTCGTTTTAGGATAAATCTTTGAAGTCTTTTTGGTTTTCGAAGATTCACCAATCTCAAAAGTTGATTTCGGTTTTTCTTCGGACTTCAATGATTCACCTCTTTTCAGAATTCGAACAGAAGAAACCATTGGTTTTTTGCCCTTATCATCAGTTGAAGTTTTAGGTTTTGGTTTTTGCAAAACAGGTTTCTTGAAAATGGGTTTTTCAATCTTTTTGGTGCATTGTTTCGCCATATGACCAATCTCATTGCAGCGGTAACAAACTCTTTTGTCATACTCAACAAAAGTTGATTTGTAGATTTCTTCTCTCAACTTTTTCGCTGTATTGAAATCATCAATGGCTTTTTGACTGAAAATGTACTCCTTTTCAGCATCAACACTCGGTCTAGCGACAAAAATATTATCCATTTTATCTTTTGGCTAGACAACCTTGTTAGCCATTTTCTTTTCAAAACCAATCCCTTTGTTTTTAAAATTGTTTCCATTTTTCTTGTTAGACCCATTGTTATCCACCCAATCTTTCTTCCCAGGGTTGTTTTGTTTCACAAAAGACCTTTTATGTTTTGAAAAGAACTCGTTGTTGTTTACTTCTGAAATGTCAATTTCAACAAGTTTAAACACCTTTTCAACATTTTTCATGTTCGCATTTTGGATCGGATACTCAAAATCAGAATAGAGTTTGTCAGTTCCAATCATTGTGTAGGCCACCATGATCGGATCATCATTCGCAACCTTTTCTGATTTTGGTATAAACTTGTCCAAAAAGTTACCATCATCTTCACATTCAGAACATGAATTTTCCAAATGATTTTTCACAGTTTCAAAATCTGAGTTATCACTCTCTTCATCTAACACTTGGTCAACAACGGTTTTGATCACCTGTGACTCATTGTCAGTGTCGGACGAAGAGAATGTAACATCAATGCTCTCAGGCAACTCATCCTCAATGGTTCTCAACTTGAGGTTCAAAGCAGCTTCCACCCCATCTGGATATTTCTGAGTGTAATGACTCCACATTGGGGGTGGAACACTGTTAAAGACCAGTGTTGCATCTGGTTGTTTAGGGACAATCTGCTCAATCACATATGAAGATGCAACATAACTCATCAACTTCTTATCAATTCTTTCATTCTCAATTTTAGTTAACTCTAATTCCTTTTTCAACAAAGCAATTGTGTCCAAATGAAAGTTGATTTCCTTTTGTTTATCAAGAACTTTTGATTTTAACAATTTTGTGGCTTTATCGTTTTCAAGACTCTCATTTTGAATCATTTTGATAGATTTAGCCAACTTGTCATATGCTTCTTTTACTTCACTCAGATCAAATTTGAGTTCATCAGTATAATGTTTCAATTCCTGAAACTTTGTGTCCTTTTCAAGACACTTCATGCAGGGTTTTGAACACTTTTCGCATGAAGTTTCAGATATTGACTCAATATTCTCAACAATCTTTTCCTCTTGATCAATTTTAACATCCTGTTTACCGACATTATAAGATTCTGACTCAGACACTCCGTTTTATTTGATCTCCTCAATTTCCGATTTCCCATCAGACTCCTTTTGACCTAACTCTGCTTTGACCGACACGTTTTCAACTGACTCAGTATCAACAGACTCTGGTTTTACAGATTCTGTGTCTACCTCTTTCAGTTTTGCCATCAAGGCTTTGTCAGCAATCTCTTTGAGTGTTTCTTCAGTCATTTCTTTTGAAACATCAATTATCTCTTCAATCGGAGCTTTCTCAGCATCAAACTGTGGGCAAAATCCAGTTGTTGTCTCACTAAAAATACCTGCAAAAGAATCAACCACATTAAGAGGCATAATTTATTTTAAAGAACTAACTAAAACCTCTCGTTCGGATTGATAGTAGTAGATTTTAGCAGCAACTTCTTCGAGATCAACCGAACTTTTTTCAGTCACATCTTCACTAACAACCTCTGTTTCAACAACACTTTCTGGTTCTTCCACAATCTCAACCATCAATCCTCTACCATCACTGCCAGGGATATATTTGTCCCAACTGAATCCTTCAGCTACCTTTTCATCATCTTGGTTGACTATGAGAGCTTTTTCTGGCTTGTTCTCGATCTGAGGTCTTTGAACTACAGGTTGTTGATTTGTCTTGTGATAGATCGCCTGTCTGTAGTAATCATTTGTAAATGGATTTTGGTGATTATTGACTTCTCTATTCGGACATTCCCTCTTAAAATGCCCTTTTTCTTTACACTTAAAACACTTCACTTTGGACTTGTCAAAACCAAGCTTTTGATCCGGTCCTAACAAATTGTTTCACCTGTAATCTCCATAAATCGTTGAGCTCTTCTAACCAAGCTAGCCATACCCCACTTGATGTCTATCAACTCGAGCTCCTCCGGATCTATTTGATCATAGTCCTCTTTCTTCATATCGGGATTTCCTATTCTTCCAGCAACCAAACTCTCGTAAGATTCCAACACTGATGCGAGTAATGCTATGTGCTGTTTAGCAGAAGATTCTATAAAATCTTGAGCGTTCTTAATGTTTACTGCAATGTTGCACAGTATTCCCGGACCTTGACCCTGATTGTTCGAGCTTGAAAAGCTTTGTGGAGTAACTTGCTCTTGAGTCTTGGAATTTGGCTCATAACTCGCAAACGGTGAAGACTTGTTGTTGCTTGAAGTACTAGACGAAGCACCGGATGTTACGTCTGCACTAAACCCTGTTTGAATCTTAGGGCTTAGATTCGTTGTTGCTGGAGAACTGCCTTTGTAATACAGTGAAACATCATGTTGAACATTTGCAGAATTCATCTGTTTAATCTTTGTTAACTCTAACTCATGTGCTTCGATCTTCTCTATGAAACCACTAAGATTCATGTTAGCAAAACTTGTATTGTTCTTTAACACCAGCAGATAAGTACCCCATTCATCGTCTGGCAATGCATCTGCCAATTTATCAATCCACTCTTCATTCGTCTTGGTTATCTCCAATCTCCCCATCTCCACAACTAGATGACAATATCTTTCAATCAATTGTTTTGTAGTTTCACCTTTCATACCAGTGAAGATGTCAAATTGTTTCTTTATTAAAGCCTTTTTGCTTTTGATCATGGCCACACTCCCTTTAAACTTTAATTCTAGTGACTCCCAAATAGATTTTGAATTATCCTCATGCTGCAACAACACCAAGATATCCTCTTTAATCGCCTGTTGAAGAATACTCATCATCTTCTTCTCAGCTTTGAAATCTTCTCGTTCAGTCTGTGTCAAACTACCAATCACTTTCGCATGACCCAGACCATCTACTGGAGGAACATATTTCGCTTCAATCTTCATCCAGCACTCGAAGTGGTTTGCTTGAACCCATGTTTTAAACCTTACAGACCAACCCAAATACTCATCGATATTCATCAGTTTAGGTGGTTTCTGCATCATCCCTAACTCATTCTCTATATTCACGTTTTGTACAATACTACCTGATGTTTGTGCTGCTGTCGTATGCTGGCGAAGAAGTTATAAAAATCTTGATTTTCCATTTTAAGAAAACAGTTTACGAACAAATTTTCAAGTTGTGAAAACAGGTTTTACACGAAATTAGACTTTCGAACGAAATCACGAACTAAATGGACTTTCAAGCTAAATCAGATTTTCAAGCGAGATCACTTTCAAGCGAGATAATGATCTCAAGCGAAATCAGTGCTTTCAAGCTGAATCACCTATTTCGCATGAAACTACTTCAACTTTTCAAGCGGAATCAGATCTTTTCAAGCGAAATCACTTATTTCCAAGCGAAATCAAGTATTTTCAAGCGGAATCTATTATTTCGCTTGAAATTACCACAATTTTTCAAGTGAAAACAGAAGTCTCGTTCAAGCGAAATCAAGTTTTTAGTCCATTTTTATCAGTTTTAGTCCGAATTTTGATCTGATTTTCTCAAGGGTTTGTTAAAACACTCTTTTACACACAATATCAAAAATTCAGTCCATTTTGTCTGTTAAAAAGTCCAAAAGTCCAAGAAAGTGTAGAAAAAGTCACTGATTCAAGTGTATTGGCTCATAACAGGCTCTGATACCAATTGTAGGATCGTTTTACCGACCGAGTGAGTCAATCTAAGTCAATACTCACTGTTTGTAAGGCGGAATCAAACAAACAGAGCTGAATCAGTGAAGAATATGAGTAGAAAACAGAGAATATCACTTTAACACACGTTTCTCATTTAAATTTCACTAGAAAATCCGGCAGCAGTTCGGTATACAACTTATGATTCCGTTACAAATGAGAAACTACTAACACCTATATATAGGCACTAGATTTCGCTTGAGAATGACACAAGTCATTTCAAGCGGAATCACTTCTACTGATTTCGCTTGAAATGACCAAGTGTCACTTTCAAGCGAAATTACATTAAAAACCATAAAATTACACTTTTGATCCCTCTAGACCCTATACAAACATGACCTAGACTTAAGACAGAGGCTGCAGACATTGTGCACCAACAAGATTGTTTTCCAATTCGGCAATGTAGTTTACATTCTCAAAAGACACCTTTCCATTCGACAAAGTTCCTTCTACAATAATCCTTCCACCCTGAGTTCCGGCAAAACCAACATAACCACCTCTTATCGCTCGAATGTCGTACAGCAGGGCGAGCATCCCTGTCATGTGCCTGGACACTCCACTATCCATTATCCACTTGGAGATTGGTCTCAGGAGCTCTTGCACGCATCAGATTTAATTAGTTGAATGAAGCAGCCCAAGCCTCTTTTGACTCGGTAGTATAACTTTGAGATGAATTGTGGAAAGAACATGAAAGTTCTTATCATTAACTTCCAAATCTTTTTCTGTTCCATTTTTAACCTCTTTGTATAAGAAAAACTCTTCTTTATTTGGTTGAACAGGTTTAGGAACATTCAGTTGAACAGTTTTTGTAACTTACTTCTTGACCTGTGGGGTCGAAGAAGTTTGTTTGTTTTTATCACCACCTGAAACCTTAGGTACATACTTTCCTACCGGAACAGTTGGAGAAGTTTGTCCCCTTCTAGTTTCAGTTACAGAAACCATCGAAACATTCTTCTTGACTTGTGAAGTCGAAGAAAATTGTTTCGGTTTTTGAGCAAACGATGTTTTAGCTTGAATCTTTGACTTCCATGTTTGTTGGTTCTGAACATTTGTTTTGAAAGTTTTACCAGTTTCTCTAGTTTTGAAAACTTGTTTTACTGGTTTTTCAACAAACATGTGAGCCTTTCCTTTCACATCGTTAGGTTTCTATTTGTTCTCAACAATAACAGTCGTAGGCCTAGAGTTGGTACACTTTCGTGCTATGTGACCAATCTCATTACACTTGAAACAAGTTCGGGTATCAGGAAGCCAACTTGAGCCCTCAGACTATTTTTGAGTTGCTTTCGTAGCAAAGAACTCATCATTCAATTTCTTGAAAATTATGATCACCAAAGGAATTTGAACTCTTAACAAATTCAGTTTTCTTCACATAGTTCAACTTCTAAAAACTTCGTTTCTGATTCGACTTACCACCCCAACACCCATTACCACCAGTTTGATTTCTATTCTAAATTGTAGTTTAGGTTTGGTGTAATAAGTTTTAGCCTTCAAAAATCCTTTTGAGCTTGACAACTTTTGAATTTCTGATACATCAACTTCAACAAACTTGAAAACTTTCTCAATTTTATTCAGATTAATGTTTTGAATCGGAAAATCCTGATCTGAATACAATTTTATTCAGGTTCGTCATCTAAGTTGTTTTTGGACTTAGGAATGTAATTGTTCGGGAAACACTCGTCTTCTTCAAAACTTTTACTTGAACTCTCAGTATCACTTTTTAAGACATCATTTACCACATTGTTAACTAATTCTGAGTTAAGTTTTTCTTCATCAGAAGATTTCTCAAAAGTGACATCAAGGTTTTCTGGTAACTTGTTAATCTCAGATTCAGTTTTAATGTTTAATGCTTTGTCCACCCCCAAATTACTTCTCGAAATATCAGTATTTACGGGTGGTGGAACACGGTTATAACCAATACCGCTTCCATTGCTATAAACATCTTCTCCGTCTTTATTCTTTCCAATCGGTTTAGGAATCACATAGTCAAGAACAAAGCTGGACGAATAATAGCTTTTTAGCTTTAGAGTGATACGCTCATTGTCGATTTTAGTTTCTTCAAGTTGAAGTTTTAATTTTGCAATTTCATCAAGAAACATGTTTATTGATTTTTCTTTTTCTTCAAAAGTGTTTTGCAGTTTATTATTTAATTCTATTCTTTGAAAATCACGGTCTTCTGCCTCAGAAACAACTCTTTTCAATTTATCATAGCCTTCATAAATTGATCTCGATTCGAAAGTGAGCGTTTCATTCGTCGTTCGAAATCTTTCAATTTCTGATTCACCCTTTCTTATATTTTCTTCCAAAAGATCAATTTTATCTTTAGAACCTTTGTTTAATTTATCTTTTAGAACAAGTTCGTCTTTCAACGAATCAGTTTTCTGATTTGCTTCTTTCAAAGCCTTTTCTGTTTGGGTGAGTTCATCAATTTTAGATTTCAAACCATTTTCTTTTTCAGTACATATTTTGCACATTTTTATGCAATGCCTGCACTTCTCATCAATAGACATACCATTTTCCACATTCTCATTTAAAGACCTAACCTGGTTGGATGACTCGGCAGACACGGTTGAAGATTCTACCTCATTTTGTTTGGCCATTAATGCATTATCCGCCATCTTCCTCAGGTTTGCTCCAGCTTCACATCAATGATCTTTGGACTATTCTTAGCAGCATTCAACTTTGCCTCTTTCTCAGCATTCTCTTTTCTCATAGTAGCAAGCACTTCTGCGTACTCTTCCTCGACAGTAGGAATCGTTTTGACTAGTGCGTCAAAAGCGTTTGTTGCTGGATCAGTTGCAATGTTCCCTTCTCGATCCAAGTAACACTGTCTCTCCTCATCCCACCTGTTATAATCTACTGCATCTTTATAGATCATATCAATATCACCAAGCTTCTTCCTAGCAATATCTTCTCCTCGGTTATACACCCACTACAAAAAAAAAGTCCATTTAGTGGCACACACTTCTAGTGGTATTTAGCTTTTGTGCCACTTATTTAGGTTTTAGTGGCACTTTACGTGTGCCACATTTGCTTAGCATACATTTTTAGTGGTATTTAGTCCTTATGCCACTAATTTAGATTTTTAATGATACTTTCCATATGCCACTAAAATATTTGATAACTTTTAATGGTACTTTACGTATGTCACTATTTTCTAAGTGCTTCTAAATTCTAAAATCTTCTCTTAACCCTTCTTAAAACACTTTAATAAAATGTCTCTTGAAATATTTTCCCATCCATGTCCAACAAGATGTATATGAATGTCAAGACCAATTATGGTCCATTACAACATGTGTCAACTATTACCACCCACTATGAATAATTATAAGTCGATACAACCCAGTATAACTCTTTAAGATCTGAAGTGACCCAATAAAGTTCATTATTGACATTAAGAGCTATATGACTATTAAGGCTCAAATGGCATATTAAAAATTATCATAACCACCAATGGGGTGGTGGTCCATTGGTAAAAAGTAAAAACAAAACCTTTAAACCTCTTTAGAGAATGAGGTCTTTGGTTCAAATCCCATAAACGACAGGAATAAAAGAAATTTGGCGTTCAAAAAAAATTATCATAACCATGGTCTAGCTTGGTTAAAAGTGGTTAATCATGATCAAAAAAAGGTTAATCTTAGTCAAATTTCGCCAATCATAGACGGTTTGGTTAAAATAGACAAATCAAAATAAAGTATATGAAAATTAAAATAATATTTTCGTTAGTTATACTAATATTGTTTTATTATTGACAAATAATAAAAAGAATATGAATAAAAACATGTTACATTTATGATTTTAAAATTACGATATATCTGGTATTCTTATACATGCTTTTTTTTTTTAATTTTTTATGATTAGGTTATTTAATAATTTTTTTTATTTAGATTTAATTCCCCAAATTCCAAATTTTAGATTTCCCTCTCATTCTCAGAATTCACCATTGAAATTAGAAAATAGTGACATACGTAAAGTACCATTAAAAGTTATATCCTCCACTGATTAATCACGGATGAGTTACCAGCGATCCACCATTTCATCACCAGAAAATCATCATCGCTGCTTGAGTCATTGACGCTCGACTTCTCATCGCTTCAATCCTCACTCCATCCCTGTACAGGTATATTTTTTCCTCCATCAACCTGGCTTCAATCACATTTAGGGTTTGAATTAAAAGATGTGATTTGGTTGTACATTTTGGGGCAAACTTGTTGTGTTCGAAGGGGTATTTCATGTTAGGGTTTGGTTACTTTGTGAACCCCCACGCTTCTGAATTATGGTTATGTTTTTTATAGAGAATATTCAGTATTTCTAGTTGGAGTATGAGTTAGGTTTGCATTTTATAGTTATTACAGTGAAAATCCCAAATTCCAGGGGGCCCAATTTCTTGGTAGTAGGATTTTTCTATAGTCGTGTTGTGTATAAGTACTGCTATTGCTAAAGAAGAATTAATCGTGAGGTTGAAGAACTCAATTTAGATGTTGATTCTTTCGATTTTGAATTTAATGGTATTAAGGACTTACTGTTTCCCACATCTAAAATTAGATCCTTCAATTTCTAAGTGTTATCGTTGTAAGTTGTTAAATGGATTGGCTAATCTGTGAATATAGTTTCTGTTTCTTTTATGAGTATTGCCTTAGTTTACCTAATGACGATTGACGAATCAGTAGTTTGATTCAAAATTTTCACTCCAGCTCCAGATCTCGTGTGGATACCAATTGGTCTTCTCATATGCTGAATTTCTGTTTTTTGTTAAAATTGACTAGGATTAGAGTTGCTAGTATTGAAATCCTAAACTGGCTATGAGTGGAATGCTACGTTATAGTTCTTTTTATCAGAATTTCTATGGAAGAGGAGAAAAATTGGTTGTTATTCTATTATATAGTATGGTTTCACTTTCTTCATAGTTTTTTTATAAGAAAATGAAATGCATTCTAATTCCCTATCTGGCAACAAAATTTGATTGCAAGGCCTTTATGAGGAGAGTCATGTTATGTTATAACCAATGGTGGGGACTATGGGTGGCCCTCTTTTACTTTCAACAATCTTTCATAAAAAATGTGATTCTACAAATCTTATTTTTCCAGCAGGGGGGAGGGGGTCCTCTAGTAATAACATGTACTAAGAAACCAATTCTTATTGTTCCAGCAACTATAATGCTCAAAATGCCCAATTAACTTGCAAATGTAACTTGATTAAATAAATGAAGTCCACATATGTTTAATATGCATTCAGCAACGTATCTTGAAAGACTCACTCCTGGTACGAATCTGTTCTCTTAATTATAAATAAATCACCAAAAAACATCATGGCTCAAAAAGGAACACCCAAAGCTCATCCTACTACACCAAGATCTCGAGTTATGACAATTCTTTGCAATATACACATTACAAAGTAGTTTGATTAAGTAAATTGTTTGTTTGTTGAGACTTGATTAGAAACCCATTCCTTATTAGTTTATAAATTAATTAGATGCTACATAAGTTCGTTACATAAGAACTTTTTAGTGATTTGGTGCTTTGTTAGTAACTTGCTGTTTAAATGTCAAATAGAAACTGAATGAATGGATTAGGTTTATAACAATAAGCTTTTGAAAAGGGCCCCAAATTTTTACTTCGCTTTGGGTCTCCAAAATGGCTGAGCCGTAATAATTTACAATTGATTATCTTGATCGTGATTATATACTGCTACATAACGAGTTTGAAGCACACAACAAAGAACCTTTTAAATTTCATCAATTCTTAATCAAAATTTAATCTTTGTTTCAGATCGCTGACACATTGTTGAGGGATCAATGGAAGGTCTGATATGATGTTTTAATACATTGAAAACCACAACAAGGTAAAATCATAATTTATGAACATATTGTTCTTTTTTGACTTGTTTCTTTCAATTTTATTGATAAATTTGTCATCTGCTGATTTCAAGAGGGTGAAACATTATATGGTCAGACTTCGGGGCAACCTCTCAATGACTTGTTTCTTGGAAGTTGTTCTCTGCATAAGGTTGGTTTAGTCATATTTTAGATACCTTTAAGATATTAATAATTAAATTTAGTGTAATTTTTGTTTCAATATTGTGTAACTGTGTTATTATTTAGATGTTGAGATTAATTACATACTCGATTAGTGGTCGTACGTACCTAAATTTATGTGTAATGAATTTGGGCATTTGAAGGTGAGGTGCTATTCAGTTCTTTTTTTAAATTACTTACCTTTATAAACTTCAAGAAAAATGCAAGTAATTGCTGTTTCTATTTGTTTTCTTTTTGTCGCAGGTGGAATTCTTCATGTCGAGCCCCCTATTTTCTTTCTCACTTTCAAACTGGGATTAAGGTCTACTTGTTAAAGAAGTGGTATATAAAAGCTTGTTAGCCTTTTATAAGGTATTTAGTTTCTTAAACTCAAACATATAAGTGGGAGATGCGATTTGTTTGTAGGCAAACGAGTTAATTTGGGTATAACCATTTACTATTAATGGGTTTAATGGGTAAAATGAATAAAAAACTAAACTTGAATTGGGTTGATGTTTAAAAGGGTTGACGCCACTCAAATTAATTGCTATGCATCAAATCTCATTTGATGAATATTTCTCAAATTCATGACATCGATGTGATAATATAGCTTATTAATGGTGTTAAATACATCAATTGTTTATAGATTTCTAAAAAAAAAATACATAAAGGTGTTAAATACATTAATTGTTTATAGATTTCTGAAAAAAAAAAATACAAAGAGTGTTTGCGTGTTGGCTTAACCCAGTAACACTAGAAATCTACACATTATGACTTGAGTCATTGACCAATGACCATCAACCCAACCCAATGACCACTTATTTTTCCTTGATACCGGTATTGTCTGATCAGAATCCAAAGAACTGTTATTTTACCGGCTATAGGAAAGTAAACTTTTAGTATATTTTATTTAAAAATGAAAGTTTATATTATTCGTTTATGATTTATGAAATATTGTTTAAAACATCTAAAGGGTGTCCCAAAACATGGACATGTCTATATATATTTTTTACAATTTTCAGCTTATAAAATACACTATGTATTTAAGTGTAATTATCATACCCTTGAAGGTAATTATCTGTAATCTCAGACTTTATGTATAAAGTTACTATGTAATCTTATCATACGCAATGAATATACAGCTAATGCTTGTTTAAATTTAATCGCAAACTCTATATATAAAGAACTTTTAGATTTTTTTTGAATCAATACTAATGCTTGTTTATATGGTTGATGATGACAGGGTAGATATTATGAGAAGCTTTGGAGCTAAGTTTTATGATAGAGAAATTTTCACCCAAAAGGACGTTTAAACTTCTCATGTAAACATGTAGATTTGGAATTTGTTACTTACAATATTTGGAATATTTTTCGGATCAAACTTATTATTAAAGTTATAATATTATGATTTGAACATCTACAATTTTATCGAACTTTTATTTTATATTCTATATTGTAAATAGTATATCTATTTAACTAGAAATAGTTTTTACCAACACAAAATTTGTGCCACAATTTTTTATATATTGTGGCAAAAAAAGTGCCATTAAAATTAGTGTGTATATGTAATTATATTTAGTTTTTAACGACACAAAAATTGTGCCACAAAAGTCTTTTTTTATATTGTGGCAAAAAAATGTGCCACTAAAAGCCGAGAACCTTTGTGCGGCAGATTGAAAAAGTGCCACTAAAAGGCTTTAGCGTCAGCGCTTCTAGCGACACTTTATTTGTGTGCCGCTCATTCCTACAGGGGTCTTTAATGGCACTTCTTTTGTTTTTTGTGACACTTTTTGTATGTCACTAAATGACATTTTTTTTGTAGTGACCCATTTAGCAACAAATGCGCTCGGACCCTCATCAGGAATATACTTGCTCCAATCAAACCCCTTATCTTCCTGCATGACAATCAACGCCCTGGTTTTGTCTTTAGATGATGACGAACCCTCTTCGATATCAGGACGGTTGACTTTCAGAGGGTTTTCCCGATTACAAGGGCAGATCGCTTTCTTATAGTAATCCTCATTAAATGGGTTGGCACTGTCACTCACACTTTGATTTTGACATTCTCGTTTGAAATGCCTCTTTTGTTTACATTTGAAATAGGTGACCTTTGACTTATCAAAACCCAATTTGGTATTCGGACCACCCACACATTCACGACCTGTAATCTCCATAAACCTCTGAGCACGATGAATCACACTAGCCATGCACCAGCGTATGTTGATTAACTCCATCTCTTCAGGATCAATTTGATCGTAATCCTCTTCTGTCATCATTGGATTACCGATCTTTCAAGCTACCAAACTTTTGTAACTCTCCAGAATAGATGTGAGGAACACCATTTGCTGCTTAAGCGACTATGCACTTAGACTCTGTGCATTACTAAGGTTTACGGCTATGTTGCACTGAACTACATTGGTGTTGGAATTGTTTTGATTCTGTTGAACATTTAATGTAGGCTATGATAGTGGAGTTGAGTTTGAACCCTGATAACCAAATCCACTACTCCCTGACGATCCACTGCTAAAACCACTGCTTGGTGTCTCGTTTGAACTACCGACGTTGAACGTTGTCACTATCTTTGGTGACTGAACATTCGAAGGAAGAAGACTACCTCTGTAGTAGAGATTCACAATTTGTTGGTAGTTAGAGATATTCAACTTGTTTTGCTTCCTGATATCTAATTCGTGTCCCTCTAACTTTTCGATCAATTCATCTAAACTGGCTATGCTCAAATTCGTGTTATTTTTTAGTATCAACACATAATACCTCCAATCATCCTTATCTGGAAGTGCATCAATCAGCTGCTCGTTCACCTCTTCATTTGTCTTTGTAATACCGAACCTATCTAACTCAACCTTCAAGTGGCAGAAACGTTCTATCATTTGTTTCACACCCTCACTCTTCATACAGCTAAAGTAATCATACACTTTCTTCAACAACGATTTCTTGTTTTTAACAATCTCGTCACCCCCAGTACACTTTTTCTTTAACGTCTCCCACAAACCTTTCATTGTATTATCATATTTAAGCAAAGATATTATGTCATCACGAACTGATATAGGATTCTTTCTCCTTGTGGTGCGACTGGTATAGGATACCCTATCTCCAAATACTTCCAACTCTCATACGTGTAAGCCTTAAGCCAGTTGATAAACCTCGGTGCCCATCGATTGTATTCCTCAGTATTCATTAGCTTAGGCGGCTTTTGATAGTTGCCGTACGCATTGTCCATGTTTAGTGTCCTAGAGATTACACTTGACGTATTCTTCAGGTTTGACGTAGATGTAGATGTCGTGGTGTTGAAAGCATCGTAAAACGGGTTCAGGAATTCGTCAGACATGATTTAAAGTACCTGAAAAGTCAAAGAAGGTCAAACTTGTTTGAATACAAAGTAAACACAAACACTGATGATCCGGATGGCCAGTGGTCCGGATGAGCAGAATAACACTGATCTCCGGATGAACTTGGTCTGGATGAACAAGCTTCCGGATGGACAAATCAACTAAAGAACTTTGTCCGGATGGAGTTGTCCAGATGAACAAGTTTCCGGATGAACTATAACAAAGCCTACACGTCCGGATGGATGTCTATCCATCCGGATGGCCAAGAACACTAAGAACAACTTCAAGCTCGAACAGTCTATCCGTTCAGATGGGCTAGCCTATCCGTCCGGATGGATGATGATGTCAGCAAACGTGGTTCAAAACTTCATAGTTTTTCAATGATTTTGATGTGTTTTAGTCTGAATTGAGATCTGAAACTTTGTAGGATTAATCACAAACACATTACGCACATTATGTCCAAATTTTATGTTATTTTGTCCATGAATTCAGTGTTTAATTTGTGTTTTTCTATGAAAAAGTTAAGAAAAATGAGAATAGAGTAGAAATGAGAAGTGTAGATCAGAAAATGGCAAGAATATCTGGTATTTCGTTGCAAATCATTTCTGAATCCGGCCTCCAAGCTCTGATACCACTTGTGAGGACCAGGAGTTCGGTTAATCAAACGCGCTCAGACCGAATTAGGAACTATAGCCTCGTGCGGAATCCAAGAATGTAGTAGGAGTGAGAGAAACAACGTAGACACCGTTTAAGATCATTCTCATTGATGATAAAAGCTATTACAAGATCCAGAGAGAATTCGACAGGGCTTCGCCTTAGGTGCCAAGAGATCAGTACCAAATGAGGAACCAGGCACACCTATTTATAGGCACAACCCATCTGGGTGAAACACTATATTGCCCATCCGTCCAGATGGGGTTTTCCATCCGTCCGGATGGACTCCATCCATCCAGATGGACTTACATCAAGTACTAAACCTTCGTTTTGACCCGAATAACATACAAAACATACTATAAACTATACATAGACATCAAACAGATAAAACTAAGACTCGATACAGACGAAAGCTACAGACATAGTAATCTACATCGAAACCAACTTCAAGAGCTTCTTAATAAAGGCTTTATACGCCCTAGTACTTCTCCTTGGGGTACTCCCGTTTTATTCATCAAGAAGAAAGATGGATCATTTCGAATGTGTATTGACTACCGTGAGCTCAACAAGCTTACTATCAAAAACCAATATCCTCTTCCTCGTATTGACAATCTCTTCGATCAATTACAAGGTGCAACTTGTTTCTCCAAGATTTGATCCCCGTTCTGGTTATCATCAACTTCGAGTTCTCGAAGAAGATATACCCAAAACCGTTTTTCGTACGCGATACGGACATTATGAGTTCGTGGTCATGCCCTTTGGTCTGACCAACGCACCTGCAGTTTTCATGGATTTGATGAACCGCGTGTGCAAAGCTTATTTAGACCGTTTCGTGATCGTCTTCATCGACGATATTCTTATCTATTCCAAGACACAAAAAGAGCACGAGTGACACTTGCATCTTATCCTTCAACTTCTATGCGCTGAACGTCTTTACGCCAAATTCTCCAAGTGTGAATTTTGGTTAAAAGAGGTTCAATTCCTTGGTCATACCGTCAACGAACTTGGTATTCACGCTGACCCTACAAAGATGAAGCTGTGAAGAACTGGATTTCTCTTAAGTCTCCGTCTGAAATTCGTTCGTTTCTTGGTCTAGCTGGTTATTATCGTCGTTTCATTTTGAACTTTTCAAAAATCGCCATTCCTCGTACCTCCTTGACTCAAAAAGATAAACCTTTTGTTTGGGGTCCTGAACAAGAGGAGTCTTTTCAAACGCTCAAGGACATGCTTTGCAATGCTCCTATCCTTGCTCTTCCCGATGGTAACGACGACTTCGTCATGTACTTTGATGCTTCAAACCTTCACCTTGGTTGTGCCCTTATGCAACGAGACAAGGTTATCGCTTACGCGTCGAGGCAACTCAAAATACAGGAGAAGAATTACACTACGCACTGCCTTGAACTTGGTGCAGTTTTTTTTTTTTTTTTTTTGCCTTGAAGATATGGCGACACTACCTTTATGGTACTAAGTGTGTGGTCTTCATCGACCATAAGAGCCTTCAGCACATCTTCAACCAAAAGGAACTGAACATGCGTCAACGTCGTTAGTTAGAGTTGTTAAACGACTACGACTGTGAAATTTGCTACCATCCAGGTAAGGCGAATGTCGTGGCCGACCCACTTAGTCGTAAAACTCATGTCAAGATACACATTAATGACAAACTCCAATTTACCGAAGAACCGGTTGAGGTTACGGACTGGAAGGTCCACAAGACACGGAGAAGTCGTATTAAACTGGTTAAAGTTCATTGGAACTCGCATCATGGTCCTGAGTATACATGGGAATGTGAAGATCAAATCAATTCCAAGTACCCACATTTGTTTCAAGGCTCCCCTGCAACCGGCAATGCAGCTTAAATTTCGGGACGAAATTCTTTTGACGGGGGGAGAATGTGACAACCGGCAAATTAATGGTAAATCTGTACAACTTAACTATTAAATATACATTAAATTTTCGTTCGTTATGACTTAATTAATACATGATTAGGTCGCATAAAGTCTAGCAATCATAGAACATGGTTAAATATTTCAAACAATATCGATACATTCGCCGCGTCGTGAGAAAACTGCAAACTATTTCCAAATATGTTGGCAAAATGTTGAAATCACTATTCACCGGATCACACTATTCATGCCAGCTAGTTCTGAAAACTGTCCGAACAAGCAACGAATGGCATTAAAGCTTACGATCATTGTAATACAATTAAAAACCCCTAATTAGGGGCACCAAATGATAGAACATATAAACTTTCCGGAAAAAATGCATATTTATAAAGTGTCCGTTCTGTGCCAAAATGTAACAAAAATAAATTGTCCGCAACATTTAAAATTCATCATTTTAACGTCCGTAGGACTTGAAAAAATATTTACACCCTAAATAATCTTGGGGATATCAATGGATATCCGAACCACAAGCTTCCGGTACCACGTCGCTACTTGCACATCTTGTTCAATTTCTAGCCGACGAACTAATAAATGGTATTTTATCACCCCAAAGCCTAAACTAACAATCTAATGAGCCATTGTTTGGCGTCAAAAATATCATCACAACACTATGGCACAAGTATTCCTCTACTTCCCCTAATTCCCTAATTCCCTAAATCTCTAAACTTAACAATACTTAAATATATGTAAAGTTTTAAAAAATATATAAAAAACCTAACCTACCATGCCCCATTTCCGGCCCATGTGGGCCCTCCTACACTCCCATACATATGATGATAATGAAGAGGCAAAGGAGTATGGTCATGAAGATTTGGTATTGACTTAGGACAACATGAAAAGATCATAACACTCCAACACCTACACCTTATATTTAACCTTTTTCTTTCACCACTTTGAAACTCCAAAACTTCCTTCCTTGCTCCCCTTGTTCACAGCAACATCACACACACCCACATCCATACTTTTTCAAATCCATGACATAATAACTCAAGCCTTTCTATCACATTTCAACATGGAGGGTCATTAGGGAACACTTTAGAGCTCTTATCATCCTTTAATCTTCATCTTAAGCTTGTGCAAATTGTAAAATCAACTTTTACCATTTTTTAAACTTATTATGATATGTAGTTTAAGAAAGTATATGTTAATCATCTTGAACATAAAGAAAACCAAACTTAAAAACCCTAATCTCAACTTAAAAGCCTACTAAATATGATGTATTATGTGTTGATTATGTGTATTAGTGTTAGCTAGTTAGTATGATCATGTTGCTTATGCTAAAGTAAGATGTTTAAATGCATGATCATGTGTGATCTAAGCTAAAATGATGATCTAAACATCTTGGTGTTTAGATCTAAACAAGATCATCATCCTTATGTTCCATAGACTTTTTCTATAAACTTGAGAATCATTTGTGATAAAAATAACTTTTATAAAAATTAAACATCATGATTTTTACTAAGATCATCTTAAAAAGTAGCTTAAACAAGTTGGTTTAAAGCTAAGAATTTGATTAGAAAGCATGAGAAAAATGATGGTTTTAATGATCTAGTTAAAATATATAAAGATCCCATTATTTTTAAGTGTGTTGTTATATGTATATATATAGAGGGAGGTTCATTTGAGAAGAATTTTCTTGAAAGAAGAAAAATAAATTAATCTAGACCCTATATTTTTTTTATCAATGGTTGCGAATCAAGATATCATTTTGTAAACTTTTAATTAGTGTTTTAATTAGTAAGATTAGTATAGACAATTTGATGTAGAATACTAATAAATATTTTGATAGAGTTACTCAAATCTCATTAATGCCACCATAAATTCCCCCTTCATCATTGTTAATGTGTTGGGCCTTACACCAATTTTATTAGGAGTGGCAAAATTATTTAAAAGTATTATGTCACACCCCAAAAACGTCGCAACGGAATATAAAACGTAGTGGTGACGGAAATTGGTGCCCATAAATATCTTGTTGAACGATGCATTGTAATGTTGGACATTTCACTTAATTAAAACATAGTTTTTAAAACATAAAGTTTCAAACGTACGTCACAACCACATCACAATTTAGTTGTTTTGATCCTTATGGATTTTATTACATTGGTCCCAAAGTTTTAAAAGTTTGTCCAAAACATTATCAAACCAAACATGCATCAACAACCACAAGATACACCATAATTCCCGAAGCCGAACTCAAGTACCTGAAGAACACGTTAAAATCAAGTGTCAACACAACGGAGGGTGAGTTCACATATTCAAATATAAGTCATTTGATCCAAGAAAAAACTTTCTAATTATGTGTTTATTATCAAAACATCCATATAATTTTAAGAAAGTTAATTTATTTCCTTATTAAAATTCAAGGGTCAGCCGTCGCAAGCGTTTCTCAAGAACCTCCGACCAAGAGCATCTTCCCAAGTTTACATATTAAATTGATAGCATCAAATGTTCGGACTCGTAAGTTTGCAAGACATTACGAGCTATATATTAACAATGAAGGTGTCACACCCCAACCGATGGCAGAATCATCGGGGCGCAGCACTAGACGAACCAGATTTCTTAAGAGAATCCATAACAACTATTAAACGACAATATTTAAAAGGTTAAATGTCCCATGCCAATCAACAAACATTCCACAAACAATTATTACAGACTGCGTGTTCTCAAAAAGTAATACCAGTTCGACAACCTAGATTTTTATTAGTGGGGTCTCTAGACTGCCTATCTTGATTTCCAGCATAGCATAACATCAACCTGTCATATACGTTAAAATAAAGTCAATACATAAAATGTAAAGGTGAGTACACAAGTTTGCATAGCATATAGTAGTAAGAGTGTTTTACGCATAACCAACATGTATCACGTAACGGGCGAAGCAAGTAACTATCAAACAATGATTACAACTTAACCACGAGACTGCGTTGTAGAGTATGCGTGACACATGTTCAGCGAACACGTGAAGTTAGTAATGTGATCCCTAGCAACCCCTGTCCACGACAGGTGCTGAGTCTAAACTATAATACTATCGTTGCTAGAGGAGGTATAGTGTAACACTGTATAAGCATAGTACAAGCATTCATAGATCACATAGATCACGTATAGCATGCGGGAGCGGATAGCATTACAAAGTGTTTGCGTTGTGTGTTGTGTTTTGATATAGAACGTATTTAACACCCAAAAGTGTGTTAAAAGAAAATGGGATCGAGTATACTCACAGTGTGTGTTTAGCTAGTAAACACAGTCTGTATTGGATTGAAGGGGGCGCATTGAGTTAGCCTGTGAACAGTAGCACAAGTCGTTGAGCAGAGCGTTGAACAGTGCGTAAACAGAATGTCAAATGGTTAAGTGTTCGAATGGTGATCCGAACGGATGAGTCTCCATTCGAGCGGATGGTCATCCGAGCGGATGACTATTCGAACGGATGGCCATTCGAATGAGGTGTGTTTGTTTGTAAAATTGTTAAAGTTCAAAGTTTAATCAAAATGTTTTAAAAATTGGAAGTTAAAAGGAACAGGTCACTTGGTATGGTCATTCGATCGGATGGTCATCCGATTGGATGGCCACTCGAGTGGGCGATCTGTTATTTGAAAATTTGTAAAATTTTCTAAGTAAAAGTTTTGAGTTTAACGGAGACAGCGTAACGACGTGTGAAACAACGGAAACACACCAAGTCCAGCTCATTCGGTCGAATGGTCTCAGCCCATTCGATCAGACTCGCTGTTCTTGATGAAGGAACGAGTCTAGACTAAGGAACGAGTCTAGGGTCTGAATGAGCCCAGATTCAATTGAAAAATGTGTAAAAACTGAAGAAAAGTGAAGAACAATAAAAAATAGTTGAGATCTTGTTTAGATTAAGTTAAAAAGTGTGGAATTCCCTTGGATCTGGACCAATCTCGATTGAATGGAGCTCCATAACTGTTTTACCTAAGCAAACCGAGAGGAAAACCACCTTCAAGGGTCCAAATCAGTGATTTCAGAGAAAAGCAAGTGTTTGTGCATGATTTGAGGAGAAAATGCTTACAATTGGCCTTGAATTTGCGATTGAAAGCGGCTGGGAGCAGGTGAGCGGATGAGAGTGTTAAATCAGCGAAAGGGAGGTTTACGGTAGTATTTATAGTGAGAGGGAGAGGGTTTAAGTCGGTGCGTGATGTGTGTTCAGTCGGATGGCCGCCAGGTCGGATGGTCATCCGGACGGATGTCCATTCGATCGGATGTCCATTCGATCGGATGTCCATTCGGACAGCTGTGTTGCGTTTGTTAGTTTTCCAACTTTCGTTTCGTGCGTTAAGCGTTGCATTGCGTTTCAACATAACATTTAAACAAATAATCACATGAATAACACACATAACATAGATACATAAAATAAATCCGCCTTTCGAGTTTGCGTTGATTGCATTGCGATATCGTTTAGTCTAAACAAGCGATGTAAAATACGATAAGATGTGTTCTAAGTAGTAAGCGTTATAAACAGCGTTTTAATGCGATAACTGCGTTTTGAATAAGCGTTGCAATAAGTGTTTAGAAAATGTGCTTAAAAATGAAGTTTAAACCCTTTGCGTCGAAATCTCGGGAGTACAAGTGGTTAAGGAATGTAATGACATCGATGAGTAATGTCCCCAAAAAGTTGGGTTGTTACAGAAGGTATAATCAAAGCTATACTATAACAGAATATCAATTCATCGTTTGACTTGACACGGAGCGACCGATCATGACGGGGTTGTCAACCCGATAGATCTACCAACAATTTCTCGCGTGCAATACTTAAATGATTAAACGACATTACTTGCGCATGCGCCCATAATGGGGCCATCTATAATGCCTGCCTCATGAACAATATATATATATATATCCTACTAATACTGATAAATTTAATATATTATGTTGTACGAATTCCCCGAAGTCCCCAACGAAACATAAGCCTATAACCCGATACTTATTCTCTTGAGATCAAGCGAATTCGTCCCAACTTTAGATTTAAGAAATTATAAATCTACACGGTCGTTTTCTTTAAAACACCGTAATAATCCATGTTTCTCCCCCAAACATATTTATTCACAAAACCGTTTCGACCAGAAACATATTTATCAACAAAACCATATATTTTCCATGAAAATATACGTTTTATATAACAAAAGGTATGTTATATTCAAAAACATCTTTAATCCTTTTAAGGCGTGTTCTTCCCCCAAAATATGTGCAAAACAGTAAAACGAGGGGGTTTAGTGACACTCACATTTGGGTGCGTATTATAAATAGCTCAAACCCACAAATTGATTCTACACGTCCTAATATACGTAGGAACAATTTATCAATCAATATATCATATAATTCCTAAGTTTCTCCAAATCTTAGGATTTTCACATAACTTTGAGATTTTCTCGAAAAGACATATATATATATATATATATATGGGATGGATCATGAGAAAACTAGTTTAAATGAGAAAACCAAAAAACTAACTAAAAAAGTCTAAAAAACATACCATTTTTTTTTAAATTTTTATAAAAAAATCGCAGGTTTTTATGCATGGAAAAAAAATTTCAAAAAAAAAAGTTTTTGTTGTATTGCACATGTGCACTATTACGGATATAGTGCATATGTGTAGTACACATATAATGCACATGTGCAGTACAACAAAAAAGATTTTTGTATGTTTTTTAGCTTTTTTTTAGTTAGTTTTCTAGTTTTCTCATTTATATGTAGTTTTCTCATTATAATCTCCCTATATATATATATATATATATATTAAGATTTTGCTACTTGAACTATTTTTTTGGTGACCCTTATCATGTAAATCCGTTAACACTCCCGTTTATACGTAATATATTTACGATTTGCGCGTTGTAATATATATACATAAACGTGCACATATACTTAATATAATAACACGCGAAATCTCATTAACCTATACATTTTATAATTTTTAAAGCATGTATACATGAAATAACTTATCAAGTTAACCTATATATCAATTTTCATGCTCGACAAATAAGTTACACATTTAACGCGATTTTTCCGATTCTACCGCTTTAAACATACAAGTGTACAAGCATAGTCTAGATTCCCGCTATCATGTCAACACTTAACATATCATCATATACACATATCTAAATCACATAACACATTTTAACACATAAGGTTCACCCACGAACAACCCATTCTAATGTACATTGTAAAACGCGTATTTTAGTGATCTGGTAACGTTTTCGGGCATCGAAAGTCACGTATGACTAACCAAACACCAAGTAAACTTAATATAAGTTAAAATACTTATATTTATACTAAAATATATGTTTACTTATTGATCTAAAACAGTTTCGTAAAAATCCTTCGAAAAGCCAATTTTTACCCGTTTTATCGCATAGTTTTGCATCAAACGTTACCATAACCATCCCAAATCGTAACGACTTGATTTTTTAACATAATCCATGTTATTTACTGATTAAAATGATGGTTATAATCAGCTTAGTGAAGTTTTTATGTAAGTCACATAAATCGTGCGATTTCACGTATTTTACAACTCTTTAAGCACCAAGTACAACATGTAAAGCTAGTAAACTTTATTACAAAGTTTCATGCTATTATAACACTTCAAATATTAATATTTTTAGTGTCACACCCCGACAACAAAACGTGGCGGAATCGTCGGGGAGTGTTGTAACAGAATCATTGTTTCATAACACATGGAAATTGAAGTTTTGTTTCATTGAATCAAAAGAAGTTACAATGTCTTAACAACAAAGAAACATAACATAATTAACTAGTCTTGCATCTTTTATTGTCACTAAGGCCCAAGTCCGCCTAAGTGTATCTTGATAAATCCTATGCATCATTTCCTAAAACACATGTGAAAATAGGTACGTCAGCATAAAAATGCTTGTGAGATACATAGGTTTTGTGAAAATAGGATTCATGACTTATAAGTTTAGAAAAGTTGTTTAACAAAAGTAGTCATGATCCTTGTAAAATGTTTTGTTTTATAAATCATTTGAAAATTGATGATAAAGCAGATGATATGTAAAAGAGTAATGTAAGGTTAAATGAATAACCAAGTAAAATGAGTTTTGTATAAAATAAGTTGTTTGTAAAACAATGCCTTGTGAAAAATAAGTTATTTGTATAAAATGTTATATGTCTAAATTGAAATGATTCAAATAATGCTACGATATGTAATACCATACAATTCGGTCATTCCTTCCATCCAAACATACCTAGGATGTCAAGAACGGGAGTTGTCAATTTCTATGGTACCATTACCTACTAACGAGCGGCGTGATCAAAGTTAATGAATGTATATGGTCCCACTTAACAAACCAAATGTCATATCCCAAAATGTAAGCATGTGATGAAAATGTACTAAGTATGATGAACATACATAGCATGAAAAGGTAATGTAAAACAATGCACTAGGTATGCACTAAATAGACATACGTAGCGTGAAATGTAATGAAAACAATGTACTAAGTATGCGCTAAATGAACATACATAGCATAAAATGTCATGTAAAACGATGTACAAAATATGCTACAAAGGACATACATAGCAAAAACACAATGAAATCATGTACTAATAATTTACTAATGAACATAGCAAGTATATGATATGAAACATGGAAAGCATGAAAGTAACAAGTAGGCACATGTGTTTCACCCCAAAATGTTTGAAAAACATTAAAAGAGGGGTCTATGTACTCACTTGAGATTGCTTAAAAGTCCTAGGATAACCACCAAGCAAAGCTAAATGACCACGGAATCAAACGACACCTAATATAGGTAACTACATTAATAAACGGACCTAAATCGGGAGATTGGATAGTATGAGGTTTTGTAAACCAAATGAGTGTTGGAACTCATATGATATGGTTTAACAAAGCCTATATACTAAAATTAAACCTAACCTAAGTGCTTACGACCCATTATGACCCGTTTAGGTAGCTTATGCTACTTTAACGCGTCGTTTGCGTAAAACGCGTTCGGACCGCCTAACTAGTCCTATGATAAGTAAAATATGCCTTAACATGTCCAATATATTTGCCTAATTAGTTTAGATGTAAAAATTTAGGTTACATAGGCTTAAAATAAATTTTGGCGTAAAAAGGGCATTTTGGTAATTTACCTAAGGCATATAAACTTCCTATCATACAACTAACTAAATGTCGTGACCATAAGGTATAACCTTGGAAGGTTATTCCTTATACAAATATGGTCACCTAAAGTGTTTGGTCGGATCCTAATGATCGACCAAATGGGTCGGGTTCGAAAGCATAAGCGATTGATTAGATCGCTTACCCTTACGACCCTAGACAAGCACAAATCTAAAAGTGACGAGCTAAACATGCTAGAACATGTTTAGTCAAGTTAGAAAACAGGTTTTGATGTCAAAACAAACGGTTTTTGATACCCTAGAGTAGTTTGGTTACAAAATACGCAAGAATATGCATTTTGGCCGAAACTACGACTCGCCACTAATCCTAGATAACGTGGTAATCAGTAGGTATAGTCACTAGGGACTATAACCATCGTGATTACGCTCACGTTATGAAGTTCAAACGAACTTCACATTAACCATAAACTGGTCAATGCAGAAAGTCAAACAAAGTTTGACTTTCATGCTAAAACGAATAAAAAGAACGAAGGAACACTTACAAAGGGTCCCCGTAAGTATTTGATCCGATTCTCTCTTAGGTAGGAAGCATATACTTCCACTTAGAGAGCATGAATCAGATTCAAATTGTGGGTTTGAGCAAATGGGGTGGAGGGGTATTTATAGTTTTCGTAGAACCGTTAGGATCGTTTCTTGAAAACCAAGATTCAATCCCAGCCGTACACATCAAGCCCATTGTTTTTCAAAACCAGGGGAGCCTCCAAACCAGCCCATTGATGCATCAAAACCATGTGCAAAGGTGGGTAGCAGCTGGAAATGGCTGGAAAACATATTCTGCTGAACTGGGAGGTCCTTACGGACCGTATGGATAAGAGTCTTACGGTCCGTAAGCCTTGTGCAGACCAGCAAAGTTTGATTTTTGGCAGAACAGGCCCCTGTGACTCCGAACTTGATTTTTGATGCATTTTGACATGTTTGAGCCCCGTTAACCTCATTTTAAAGCTCTAATATGAAGTTAAAGTATAGGGAACTTGAAATATGCTCAAAAATATCCCGGATGTCGGTTTGTTTGGCGGTACGATTGTGTTGTTCGGTTAATTACGACAGAAGTCGTAACGGATGCAAAAATGATCCAAATTGTGCGACGAATGAATTTTTAACAAGCCAATCACTAAAACATAATATTTTAATGATTACATAAATTTTTGGATGTCCGGATATATTCAGAATGTAAGTTATGCGTGAAAATGTAAACTTATGCACTTTTTGACGCTTTTAGTCCCTGAATGACCAAAAAGTTTATTTTAGCACACCGAACCCCTCAAAGCCTATTTATAAGCTATGTAAAGGATATTTAGGGTATGTTTAACTTATGGTCAAGTTCCGGAATGTCCGTTACAGTACGAATCGACATACTTTCACAGTTTGTCGAATTTAGTCCCTGTAATGGAATAAACTTGATTTCGGCAAACCAAACCTTCCAAAACTTATTTCTAAGTTATGTAAAGGTTATTTAAGGTATTTTAAGCCTATGTCACTATTCTGGAGTGTTTGTTGCATTAAACTGGTTATATTTACGCATCGGTGCGCGTATAACCTTCCAGAAAGTGATTTAGAGCCCGAAATCGAACAAGAATTGATATGTGCAAACGATACACATATTTATAGAAATCCCAAGTATGAAATACAATATTTCATTGATTTAGTATTTGTTTGATGGTTGAAGTGACACAGGTGTCACAGTCTCCCCTACTTCAGTAAATTTCGTCCAGAAATTTATTTAGAGGAAACTTGTGAGAGCTTGAAACATGAAGTTGAAAAGATCGAACAACACTGGTTAGCATTCTTGAACTTCTAGTAACTCTAAATAACATCATGCTTACAATGTAGGAGGGACACTTATATATAATTCTATTAAGCGTTATTGGTGCGTCCACCGTACCTCCATTACATCGTTCACATTTTGGTATTGTTGTCACTTTTGGTTCTTACACATAATAATTCTTACTGGGTTTCTGTGCACTGAACTTCGTAATTATGTATACATCCATAATTACGTAATTCCTTGCATAGTCACGTAGTGCATCTTAAAATGTGTAGGGAAAGAAAATAATGAACGAACTTGTGATGATTGTGACTAGACCACCATAGGGTCCTTTTAATTAAATCAATAAATGATTTAAATAGACTACCAAGGAGTCTGTTCAGCTATATCACCACATGTCATTTTTAACCAGATTCTGAATTAATCTTTTTTACTAGACCACTAAAAGGGTCTCTTATGAATATGGAGTGGTACTATATAATCCAAGGGTCTTAACTATCATGTAGAAGCCCAATAAGGATTTAAGGTAGTACCTTTTTGAATATCCTTCTACGAATCCCTCATATGAAGATATGCAAGATTCTACGAGGATTTGGATAACAAATATCCAGAGTATACAAAAACACAAAACGCATAAAAGAAAACACAAGATGCATAAACACATAGTCACATAACCACAAAATTGCTTATTTAGAAATTTGTTAATTTGTTTTGTTAATTGCGTGCATGCATTTAAAGCACACTAGGAATCCATTCCGTGGATTTCATTTGGTACTTTAAACATTATCAAGAATCTAACTATAAAGATAGAAAGATTTTTAAAGAGAAAATTCGATTTCGATTATAAGGAACTGAGATGTTCGAATTAAGGTACACAAGGAATCCAATTGAGGATTCTGATTTGAATGATAATCATCCACAAGGGTCTAATGTGAAGATGAAAGATCCCATATGGATTTTAGAAGTTGTAGATGTTTTGAAACCTTGCACTGGATGTGCTTAAGTTAGAACATGAAGTAAAAATGCTTATGAAGTCGAGATGCTGGATATGTCAAGGCGACATATGAAGCGAAATTTGAAGGTTAAGTCAATGTATGAGGATAATATTTTTGAAAACTATGCATGGGGTTCTTAAAAAATGTGTTCAATGTTTTTGAAACCTTATGTAAAATACTTTTGAAATCATAAAGTAGGTGTATTAGGTAAGTATATTTATAAAAATGTTTTAAAATCATGAGTTGAATTTTGAAAGTATGTATAAGGTTTTTGAAAACATGAATGATGCTTTTGAAATTGTGCACTTGATATATTACATAAAATTGTTTTCAAACTATATGAAATATTTTGAAATCATGAGGGTTGTTTTTTGAAAACATAGGCAATGTTTTTGAAATCATGCAGGTTGTTTTGAAAACTTATGTTATGCATGTTGAAAAATCAGAACGTAATGGGTATGAGATTTGAAAATACCCTTAGTTATCTAACCAAGGATTCAAAGGCACAGATGTGCAAAAGCACAATTACTCATAATGTCACTTCATTTCATGTACTTCGTTTCTTAGAATGAAACGAGTACTTAAAATTTTTCAAGGGAATCATAAGCAAACACAAGAAAGAGAGGATCACAAGAGTAGTTTGTAAAGAATATAGTTCCTTGATATAGGTATCATAGGGAAATGTCATACACAATATGTAACTACACTCGTACATCAGAATTGTAAACAATAATTTATTCATAAACTGAACATATTGTTCCCGAGTTCAACAAAAGAAACAAAAGCAACATATACAAATTATTTAAAGCAGCAGCATCTTCTAACCAGCCAAATGCTCATCTAAGGGTTGGATTTGCATTGACAATCTTTGGGCATTTGTTCCTGAAATGGCTCGTCTCGCCACGGTTGTAGCAAGTACCAGACGGAAAACGAGCTTGAGTAGGGTTGACTTGGAGTTGGGAGCAGCAAGGTTTATAGCAGCTTTGTTTTGGATAGCAAAGCGGTATATGTTAACCAAATGTCCCCACCGTCCACAGTAGGTACATTTGAAGCAGGGTTTGAGGTTTGAATGATGACGGTCGCATTGTCTGCACCATGGGGCAGCTCCTATGTACGGCTTCCTAGCTGGTGGCTTTGCCACTTGGCTAGGTCCCGCTTGATAAGGTGTAACTGATGCGGGTTTCCTTGAAGCCTTACGCTTCCTTGATTTTGGTGCAGGCTTGACTTCTGCTTCCTTTGGTGACTCTTGAGTGGCTTCCTTGTTGAGACGAGACATGGCATTGCCTAAATCCACCGTCTTCAGAATCACTTCGCCTATTTGCTGGGCAAATTTGGCTGTTTGCTCGGACATTTGACCGTTGCTGAGAGGAAGGGACATTCTAGAAGGAAATGAAAGACATAGGAAGAAACAAGTGAAACGGTATCGGATAAACAGAACAGAATGGCAATGCATAAGAATTGCGATCATTTGTTTGTTACCTAAGGCAAACAAATGAGACGGTGACAAATCAAAGCAAGCGGGTCATAATAATGTATCACTGAAGACATGCTTGCCTATAAGTGAACACTCACCCCATAAGTTCCCAGGTAAGAGTGACTGGTCCGATACTGCGGATTTGTACGAACACTCTAGCCTTAGACAGAAAACTCAGAGTATAGGCATTCACCCTTCCAGTTTGCATGTGTTCACATTATAAGACCCAAACTTCGACGAGATTTGAAAACTTAGAGGGTTCAAAACCTAGTAATTAATCATCCTAGAACAGATGATTGCTTTTCAAAGCGGTTTTGAAATTTATGTTCTTATTGTGGTTGTCGCCTAAGGATAGGTGACGGTATTGTTTTTATGACTAAACACAATTAAACTCGCGTTAGGGTCCTAGGAAGGTTATAGACTAGGTTAAAGCATTACTAATAACCTAATTCCCTATAACCATGAGCTTTGATACCAACTTTTCTGTCACACCCCGACCACGTAAAACAACAAAACGTGGCAGAATCGTTGGGGAGTGTTATAATAGAATCATTGTTTCATAACACATGGAAATTGAAGTTTTGTTTTATTGAATCAAAAGAAGTTACAATGTCTTAACAACAAAGAAACATAACATAATTAATTAGTCTTGCATCTTTTATTGTCACTAAGTGTGAAAATAGATACGTCAACATAAAAATGCATGTGAGATACATAGGTTTTGTGAAAATAGGATTCATGACTTATAAGTTTAGAAAAGTTGTTTAACAAAAGTAGTCATGATCCTTGTAAAATGTTTTGTTTTATAAATCATTTGAAAATTGATGATAAAGTAGATGATATGTAAAAGAGTAATGTAAGGTTAAATGAATAACCAAGTAAAATGAGTTTTGTATAAAATAAGTTGTTTGTAAAAAATGCCTTGTGAAAAATATGTTATTTGTATAAAATGTTATATGTCTAAATTGAAATGATTCAAATAACGCTACGATATGTAATACCATACAAGCACTTATATATAGGAAGTACCAGCGGCGTATCCACCATGATTGTATCATATTAGACACGCCTCGTTACTCAAATGTCTTTGTGTAAACCATGTCAAAATGTTTATGTCAAAATGTAGTCTATGAAATATGTATATCAATATCAAAATGTCTATGTCAAATGTCAAATATGTAATGTGTAAACAAAATGTCATGTATGGCAAGTGAAATATATATATATATATCTATATATATATATATATATATCTACTTAGCCACAGATAAAAATGCACAAAACAATGTATTGAAGTAAAATGTGGTTTAAATCAACGTTATGTCTTGTGGAAATGCATGCTATACTGAATACAAACATTTATGCGATATTGTAAAAATGCATACATCCAAGCCTTGTGACTGTGGTGATAAGCCCTTAAACAAAGTAAAGGTCTATCTATGTTATGTTTTATCGAATTCGGTCATTCCTTCCATCCAAACATACCTAGGATGTCAGGAACGGGAGTTGTCAATTCCTATGGTACCATTTCCTACTAACGAGCGGCGTGATCAAAGTTAATGAATGTATATGGTCCCACTTAACAAACCAAATGTCATATCCCAAAATGTAAGCATGTGATGAAAATGTACTAAGTATGATGAACATACATAGCATGAAAAGGTAATGTAAAACAATGCACTAGGTATGCACTAAATAGACATACGTAGCGTGAAATGTAATGAAAACAATGTACTAAGTATGCGCTAAATGAACATACATAGCATAAAATGTCATGTAAAACGATGTACTAAATATGCTACAAAGGACATACATAGCAAAAACACAATGAAATCATGCACTAATAATGTACTAATGAACATACCAAGTATATGATATGAAACATGGAAAGCATGAAAGTAACAAGTAGGCACATGTGTTTCACCCCAAAATGTTTGAAAAACAGTAAAAGAGGGGTCTATGTACTCACTTGAGATTGCTTAGAAGTCCTAGGATAACCACCAAGCAAAGCTAGAAGACCACAGAATCAAACGGCACCTAGTATAGGTAACTACATTAATAAACAGACCTAAATCGGGAGATTGGATAGTATGAGGTTTTGTAAACCAAATGAGTGTTGGAACTCATATGATATGGTTTAACAAAGCCTATATACTAAAATGAAACCTAACCTAAGTGCTTACGACCCATTATGATCCGTTTAGGTAGCTTATGCTACTTTAACGCGTCGTTTGCGTAAAACGCGTTCGGACCGCCTAACTAGTCCTATGATAAGTAAAATATGCCTTAACATGTCTAATATATTTGCCTAATCAGTTTAGATGTCAAAATTTAGGTTACATAGGCTTAAAATAAATTTTGGCGTAAAAAGGCATTTTGGTAATTTACCTAAGGCATATAAACTACCTATCATACAACTAACTAAATGTCATGACCATATGGTATAACCTCAGAAGGTTATTCCTTATACAACTATGGTCACCTAAAGTGTTTGGTCGGATCCTAATGATCGACGAAATGGATCGGCTTCGAAAGCATAAGCGATTGATAAGATCGCTTACCCTTACGACCCTAGACAAGCACAAATCTAAAAGTGACGAGCTAAACATGCTAGAACATGTTTAGTAAAGTTAGAAAACAGGTTTTGATATCAAAACAAACGGTTTTTGATACCCTAGAGTAGTTTGTTTACAAAATACGCAAGAATACGCATTTTGGCCGAAACTACGACTCGCCACTAATCCTAGATAACGTGGTAATCAGTAGGTATAGTCACTAGGGACTATAACCATCGTGATTACGCTCACGTTATGAAGTTCAAACGAACTTCGCTGTAACATCTTTGCTTGTAATCATTATGAACAGTTCTATTATCAATAAAACAATGTTATTTGATCCCAATGTCTGTTTGTTTGTGTTTTACATTTTTCATGTTTTGACTTTTATCCAATTTCAAACTCTACATCGCTTTCTGGAGAGTTATACGCAAACTGATGCGTAAACGTAATCAGTTTAATGCGACAAATACTCCGGAACATCAACATATACTTAACATACCTTAAATAACCTTTACATAACTTGGAAATAAGTTTTGAAGGCTTTGGTATGGCAAAAACAAGTTAATTCGATTACAGGGACTAAACTTGACAAACTGTGAAAGTATGCCAATCTGAACAGTAACGAACATTTCGGAACATGACCATAAGTTAAAAATACCATAAATATCCTCTACATAGCTTAGAAATAGTCTTTGAGGTGTTCGGTGTGCTAAAATAAACTTTTGGGACATTCAGGGACTAAAAGTGTCAAAAACTGCACAAGTTTGCATTTTCGCGCATAACTTACATTCTGAATACATCTGGACATCCAAAAATTTATTTAAGCATGACTATATTATGCCTTAGTGTTTGGCTTGCCAAAAATCCATTCGTTGCGTCATTTGGATCGTTTTTCGCACTTATGCGCATTCCGTCGTAATTAAGCGAACATCGCGTTCGTACGACCAAACGAACTGACATCCGACATATTTTTGAGCATGTTTCATGTCCACAATGTTTAGGCATCATTTTAGGGCCTTAAAGTTGGCTTTACGGGCCTTGGACGTGTCGGAAATGGCCTTAAACGCGTGCAGGGACTGAAACTGTAATTTCTGAAACTTATTGCTGATCAGACAAGGCCAGGCGGCCCGCCTGAGCTTTGTATGATACTAAAGCGGGCTGAATCAGCCCTTCAGAACAGCAAAGGTCAAGTTAACAGCTGTTTCAGCCATTAAACACACTCCCAAAGGTCAAGTGCCACTTGTTAAACTGCTATGGTGGCCAAAATAAGCTACCACAACTTTCCGACAAGTGTACGGGTTAGATCATTCCCCCTTTTCCAAGAAACGATCCTAACGGTGAACCGAACACTATAAATACCCCACCCCCATTTGCTTCAAACTCACAAGAATCTGATCTAAAAGACTCTAAGTTGGAACCATTGTTTCATACCTGAGTTATTTGGATCTAGATTAGCATTCGGGGACCCTTCGTAAGTATTCTTTCGTTCTTTTATTGCTTTTCGAGTCCGAAAGTCAAACTTTGTTTGACTTTCAGCGTTGACCAGCTTATGGTCAATGCGAAGTTCGTTTGAACTTCACAACGTGATTGTAATCACGATGGTCATAGTCCCTTGGGACTATGCCTACTGATTACCACGTTGTCTAGGGTCGTAGGGTAAGCGATCTGATAAATCGCTTATACCTTCGAACCCGACCCATTTGGTCGATCATTAGGATCCGACCAAATACATTAGGTGACCATAGTATATAGGGAATAACCTTCCGAGGTTATACCTTATGGTCACGACGTATAAGTAGTTGTATGATAGGTAGTTTATATGCCTTAGGTAAATTACCAGAATACCCTTTTCATGAATAATTGGTAATTAAGCATATGTAACCTAAACTTTTGTCACATAACTGATTATGTAACATGTTTAGGCATATTTTACTTGTCATAGGACTAGTTAGGCGGTTCGAACGCGTTTTACGCGAACGACGCGTTAAAGTAGCATAAGCTTCCTAAACGGGTCGTAATGGGTCGTAAGCACTTAGGTTAAGTTTCATTTAGTATGTAGGCTTTGTTAAACCATATCACATGAGTTCCTACACTCATTTGGTTTACAAACCCTCATGCTACCCAGTCTTCCGATTTAGGTCCGGTTTATTAACATAGTTACCTATATTAGGTGCCGTTTGATTCCGAGATCTCTAGCATTGCTTGGTGGTTATCTTAGGACTACTGAACAATCTCAAGTGAGTACATAGAACCCCTCTTTTACTGTTTTCCAAACTGTTTTGGGGTGGAACACATGTGCCTACTTGTTACTTTCATGCTTTCCTGTTTTCACATCATATACCTGCTATGTTCGTTAGTACATTATAGTACATGATTTCATTACATTTCATGCTATGCATGCCCATTGTGTGTGTACTTAGTACATCGTTTTACATTACATTTTATGCTATGTATGCCCATTGTGTGCCTACTTAGTACATCGTTTTTACATGACATTTCACGCTATGTATGTTCATTTGATTACATACTTAGTGCATTGTTTTCACATGCTTACATTTTGGTATGACATTTGGTTTGTTTACATGGGACAATACATTCATTAACATTGATCACGCCGTTCGTTAGTAGGTAGTGGTACCATAGGAATTGACAACTCCCGTTCCGGACATCCTGGTTAGGTGGGGATGAAAGGAATGACCGAATTCGAAGATATAATACAGATAGACCTTTAATTTGTTTAAGGGTTTATCACCACAGTCACAAGGCTTGGATGTATGCATTATAACAGTACCGTATAAATGTTCATATTCAGTATAGCATGCATTTCCACAAGACATAACATTGATTTAAACCATGTTTTACTTCAATATATTGTTTTGTGCATTTTTACATATGGCTTAATGGGTATATGTATATATATATATATATTCCACTTGCCATACATGACATTTTGACAAGGTTTACACAAAGACATTTGACATAGACATTTTGACATAAACATTTTGACATAATTTACATTTGACACATAAACATGTTTGACATTTGTTTTACATTACATGATTTACATCTTGACATAAACATCTTGACATATTATCCAATACATTTGACAATTGGTTTAAACATAGACATCTTACATTGTTGGTTTGGTTTGAGTAAGTGATTTAAGTAACGATGCGTGTGTAATATGATACAAGCATGGTGGATACGCCGCTGGTACTTCCTATATATAAGTGTCTGTATGGTATCACATATCGTAGCGTTATTTGAATCATTTCAATTTGGACATATAACATTTTATACAAATAACATACTTTTCACAATACATTGATTTACAAACAACTTAATTTATACAAACTCATTTCACGTGGTTATTCGCTTAACCATGTATTATTCTTTTATACACATATATCATTTGGTTTATTTATCACTTTTCAAATGATTTACAAGACAAAGCAAATTACAAGGTTCATGACTAAACATTTTCTTAAACATAAGTCATGAATCCTATTTTCACAAAACCTATGTATCTCACAGGCATTTTTATGCTGACGTACCTATTTTCACATGTGTTTTCAGGAGCTTTTGCGTAGGATGATGATCATGACACTGTAACGCCCTAACACGTTTTTACCAAATATCACGCAGCGGAAAATGCATATTTAAAATTTCTTTCATTATATTCATTCTTTCACTTAAATACCTTAATCCCTTTTTTTTAAATTATTCAAAAACTGACATACTTATATAAAATTAAGTGACCACATTCACACCCACGTACAATCCATGCGTTGACTCGATCTTCAACCGCGTACACTTCTTGATGAAACATCCATAAACCTGTAAACCTGCAGTCACCACATTCAATTACATCATTAGCAACCGGTGACATAATACAAATCTTAACACATGTATAATAAGGCGTCAACATATCATGCTTTCTCTTATACTAGCCCTTTCATCCATCCATTCGATCACTCGCATCGGATAGCGGAGTCAACCTTCACTTCCATTGTTAAGATGCCTATACTTCACATTAGTTCTCAATAGAAACACGGTTAGTATCATTAGCTTCCCTTTATATGAACATATTCTCGAATACACATAACTCATCTTATTCATTCAAGCGTATAATTAAATACCCACTCAAGCATGTATTCACTTTCTATTCATACACGTACTTACAATTTACATCCTACATGTATAACTCCTTAATTTATCTTTATGCATAATTCATTATGTAAGTTCTCTTTCTTACCCAAACTTAATCAAATCTCTCTCTTAACCACTTCCGACTCATTACCACTAAAACATACCTTCGTAACAACATCGATTCATATCTTCTTACATTACATTAAATAAACTACCGTATATCATAAATACATTACCAAACAAAAGAGTAAGTTCGGAGTTCACTTACCTTACGCGTCCGTATTTGCATTCTCTTACTTGAGTCTTCTTGTCCCGTTAGCCTTCCACGCTCCCATCCATCTTGACATGATTCCTATACTTTCATGTCATTACATTTACATCCTTATTAGCATACATGATTATTCATATCTCACATATGTATTTCATTAGTTCGATTCAAACAAGCACATAGCATACTCGACATCATCATAACATAACCTTCACATATTATTGTCATTTGGACATTTTATCAAACACGTGGTGTGCGTACTACTTCCTAGGCACCATGTACAACTAGTTTATGCATAATCATCCAAGTTCATTCATATTTCATCAAATCTTCTTACTAATCAACAAGTATCATTAACACATAAACATCAAACATATCAACACCATATTTCTTTCAATTCTTCTAACAATAGTTCATCATAACACAACATAATTCATGAATATTTAACAAGAATTGGACATGATGAACACCCATGTCATCTTAATCACCTAACTAGTGGGTTTACATCCTTAAACATCAAATTAGTCAAAATTATGCATAACACATGTTCCCTATGATGATGTTAACACATAATCATGCTTAATTTCATACAATTTCGTGGATTGATCATAACCCACTTCTTACAATATCATCAAATCTTAAATTACAACTTACCACATGTTTGCTAGGGCTAGATTATCAAGAAAACGAGTTCATGCATCAGATTTGAGACTAATCTCCTTGTCAATTTGAAGCTTTCTTGTGAACTAGGGTTTACACCCATTCTTTCTTCCTCCTGCTCGATCTCACGTACACACACACCCATTGTGTGTGAGATTCTTGTTTTTAATTAAACTCATATTCAATTTTGGCAATCTTAGTCCCTCATGTTCTATCTCTTATTTATAATTGGCACATCTCACATTCTCTAATTGTTTATACCATACTTTTAACTAGGATAAATAACCTAGTTATTTATTTCTTGATGTGCCATATCATAACATTTAACGAATATAAACATTCGGGTTTTGGGGTGTTACAGACACTAGGGCGGACCTGTGCCTTAGAGACTTAAAAATGAAGATAGACTTTGTTTAATTATGTTATAAACTCTTCGTTTCATGTTTAAAACAATGTAACACTCTTGTTTAATAAATAAAATGTAACTTTGTATGCCATGGTTGTGAAACAATAATTCTGTTACAACACTCCCCGACGTTTTCCGCCACGTTTTGTATGTTATACGTGGTCGGGGTGTGACAGAAGAGTTGGTATCAGAGCCAATGGTTATAGGGAATTAGGTTATTAGTAATACTTTGACCTAGACTATAACCTTTCTAGGACCCTAACACAAGTTATCTTGTGTTTAGATTTTTTTAAAAACATGCACATCACCTATCCTTAGGTGATTATCAAAACAAGAACCCAAATTTTTCCGAAACGATTTTTGAAAAACAATCATCTGTTTTTGAATAATTTATTACATGGTTTTGAACCCTCTTTTGTAAGGTTTTGAACCCTTCCAGTTTAACTAAAATTTTTGGCTTTATGCCTTTGAATTTTCAAAATCTCGTCAAGGTTTTGGGTTTTAAATAATGTGAACACGTGCAAACTGGAAGAGTGAATGCCTGTATTCTGGGTTTTCTGTCTAGGCAAGCACTTCGTATACATCTCATCAGACGCGAGACCAGTTGTGCTTACCTGGGAATTCTTGGGATGAGTGTTCACTTATAGGCGAGCATGTCTTCGCAAAACATTATTTTTGACCCATTTACTTTGATTAGTCACTGTGTGTCGTTTGTTTGCTTTGTGATACGGACGAATGACCACCCTCTTTGCTTTTGTTGATTTTGTTTCATCTCATTCTCTTCATCCAATCATCTCACTCGTTTCCTTTCATGTTTTCCTCTTTTAGAATGCCTCCTCGACGCGAGCATCAGATAGCGACTGCCGAACTGGCAGAAATCATTGCGCAGTAGATGGCTGCTCAATTCCCAGTTTTCATTGCTCAAATGAACCAAGCCAACAACAACAATCATGCTCCATGCAATTTCAAGACTTTTAGCTCGGCTAAACCACTCAAGTTTAGTGGTTCTGAAGGAGCAACTGGGCTTCTTCAATGGTTTGAGAGCATTGAGAATACTTTCCGTCATGTTCAGTGTCCGGATAATCGCAAGGTCGAGTTTTCCTCGAGCGTGTTTCAGAAGAGGGCTCTCACATGGTGGAATGGGGTAATGAGAGACCGTGGTGCAGAAGTTGCTCTAGCACAGACGTGGGCTGAACTTAGTGCCCTTATGATGAGGGAATTCTGTCCTCGTCATGAGCAACGAGCTTTGGAGAAAGAATTTGATGATTTGAAGCAAGATAGTGGTGAGCACAGGGCATATACTGACAGGTTTGAGGAGTTAAGTCTGCTTTGCCCGACTATGGTCACCCCACTCGACAAGGCTATCGAGAGATACATCGACGGCCTACCTGACTCGGTACAAGACATCATTACTGGTAGTAACCCTACCACACTCCGTCAGGCAATCGAGTTATTAGCGACATTGACTGAGTCGCAGATTCGAAAGAATAAGCTACACAGGAAGGGTGACAAGGGCAAGAAACAGTCGGCTGACAAGGAAGATAGCAAGAAAGGTCAAAACAAGAATGGGAAGGATTCTGGTTCATCAAAAAGGGCAAGGAAGCGTAAGGCTTCCCAAAACTATGCTGTCACTGCCCAAGCTAACCAGGCAGCTCCCAACCAACCCGCACAGCCTCCAGCGAAGAAACCCTATTCAGGGAATGCACCTTTGTGCAATAGATGCAACAGTCACCATCAGCCGCAACTTCCATGCCGTTTCTGTACTAACTGTGGGAAGTCAGACCATCTTGCCAATGTTTGTCAGTTTGCTCAGAATCGCGCAGTTCAGAACCCGGCTCAACAAGTTGCTCAGCCTCCTGCTCAGCAACAGGGTCAAGCTGCACGACCACATTTCCCACCAGGTGCTTATTACAATTGTGGGGATCTGACCCACTACAGAAACCGGTGCCCAAGACTAGCAAACCAGAACCAGAATCAGAATCAGGCTCAGGCTCGAGGGCGAGCTTTTAACTTGAATGCCCAAGAGGCGCAGGCAGACGATAATGTGGTGAACGGTACGGTCTTTATTAATAATCAGCCTGCATCTGTTCTTTTTGATTCGGGTGCCGATAAGAGTTTTGTATCATTGTCTTTTGAGCCAATGCTTCACGTGTCTAGAACGAAACTAGGTAAACCTTTGACAGTAGAAGTTGCTAGTGGTGAACCCATTGTTCTTGATTCTGTTCTTCGCAACTGCCAGTTGAACCTTAACGACCATCTTTTTCCTATCGACCTCACGCCTATGCAACTTGGAAGCTTCGACGTTATAGTGGGTATGGATTGGTTATCTAAGCATCGCGCAGAGATAGTTTGTTCTGAGAAGATCGTTCGTGTGCCACTTCCGACAGGAGAGATCCTACAAGTTCAAGGTAAGAAACCTACTGGTGGTCTCAAACTCATGTCTTGTTTTAAAGCTCGGAAGTATCTGCGAAAGAATTATGTGGCCTTCTTGGCGCATGTCACAGCGGATAAAGGCAAGGGTAAGTCTATTTCAGATATTCCTGTCGTTCGGGATTATTCTGAAGTATTCCCCGAAGAGTTACCTGGTCTACCCCCAGCACGCCAAGTTGAGTTTCGTATTGATCTCGTACCTGGTGCAAACCCCATTGCCAGGGCTCCATATCGTCTTGCACCGTCTGAGATGCAAGAGTTGTCTAAGCAGCTTCAGGAGCTCTCTGATAAAGGTTTTATCCGTCCTAGCTTTTCACCCTGGGGTGCTCCCGTTCTTTTTGTCAAAAAGAAGGATGGATCCTTTAGGATGTGTATCGATTATCGTGAGCTTAACAAGCTTACCATCAAGAATCGATATCCCCTACCGCGCATAGATGTTCTCTTTGATCAGTTACAGGGTGCTTCTTATTTTTCGAAGATTGATCTGCGATCTGGATATCATCAACTTCGGGTGCATGAAGAAGATATTCCTAAGACAGCGTTCCGTACTCGTTATGGGCATTATGAGTTCACAGTCATGCCATTCGGTTTGACTAATGCTCCTGCTGTTTTCATGGACTTAATGAATAGGGTCTGCAAACCTTATTTGGATCAGTTCGTCATTGTTTTTATTGACGACATCTTGATTTACTCTAAGACGCAAGCTGATCACGAGCAACATCTTCGTCTTACTCTGGAACTCCTAAAGAAAGAGCAACTTTTCGCCAAATTCTCCAAGTGTGAATTCTGGCTTAAAGAAGTTCAATTCTTAGGACATATTATCAACGAACGAGGTATTCATGTAGATACCTCCAAGATCAGTGCGATTAAGGATTGGGATACGCCTACTACTCCTACTGAAGTTCGTTCTTTTCTTGGTCTAGCGGGTTATTACCGCCGCTTCATTGAAAACTTCTCAAAGATTGCAGTTCCTCTAACTGCTCTAACTCAGAAGAACAGACCATTTGATTGGGGATTCAAGCAAGAGGAAGCTTTTCAACATTTGAAGCAGAAACTTTGTGACGCACCTGTTCTGACTTTGCCTGAGGGCAATGATGATTTCGTCGTTTATTGCGATGCATCTAAATTGGGTCTTGGCTGTGTTCTGATGCAAAGGAACAAAGTCATAGCATATGCATCGAGGCAGTTGAAGATACATGAGAAAAAAACTACACCACTCATGATCTTGAGTTAGGTGCAGTTGTTTTCGCTCACAAGATCTGGAGACACTATTTGTATGGAACAAAATGTGTGGTTTTCACGGACCACAAAAGTCTTCAGCATATCTTCAACCAGAAAGAACTCAACATGAGGCAACGACGTTGGGTTGAGCTACTAAACGACTATGACTGCGAAATTCGCTACCATCCTGGTAAGGAGAATGTCGTGGCCGATGCATTGAGTCGTAAGGAACGTACTAAGCTTCATTGTGTTCGTGTTCAATCTGTTATTCAAGCTCGATCTGATATCCAAGCACGCATTTCTCAGGCTCAACAACTTTGTGTTTCACAAGGTTTGATGGATAAGGAATTTCCTTATCACATAACACCTGCTCTGGAACTGAAGGACAATGGATCATATTACTTCATGGACCGTTTGTGGGTCCCGATCCAGGATGATCTTCGTACCCTGCTTATGGATGAAGCCCATAAGTCTCGTTTTTCTATTCATCCGGGCTCAGATAAGATGTATAAGGATCTTCGTATTCAGTACTGGTGGCCTGGTATGAAGAAAGACATTGCCTTATACGTATCAAAATGCCTTACTTGTCTTAAGGTTAAGGCTGAACATCAGCGTCCTTCTGGTTTATTGGTGCAACCAGAGATCCCAGTTTGGAAATGGGAAAACATTACTATGGATCTCGTTACCAAACTTCCGCACACAAAGAAAGGTCATGATGCCATCTGGGTAGTCGTTGATCGTCTTACAAAGTCAGCGCATTTCTTGCCAATCCGTGAGGATTTTTCTGCTGACAAACTTGCTAAAATCTATGTGGATGAAATTGTAGCTCGACATGGTGTTCCTTTGAACATCATTTCTGACAGAGATGCTCGTTTCACTTCTCATTTTTGGAGAACCATGCAATCTGCTATGGGGACCCAACTTAATCTGAGCACAGCTTATCATCCGCAAACGGATGGTCAATCTGAAAGAACAATCCAGACTCTGGAGGATATGATTAGAGCTTGTGTGATTGATTTTGGTGGTAGTTGGGATTCACATCTTCAGTTGATTGAATTTTCCTACAACAACAGTTATCACACCAGCATCAAAATGGCTCCTTTCGAAGCTCTCTATGGTCGAAAATGTCGTTCACCAGTCTGCTGGAATGAGATCGGCGAGGCCCAACTTACTGGACCTGCCCTCATTTTAGAGACAACTGACAAGATAAAGAAAGTTCGTGATAACCTTCAGATAGCTAGAAGCCGTCAAAAGAGTTACGCGGACCCAAAACGCAAGCCCTTGGAATTTCAAGTCGGTGATCGAGTATTACTTAAAGTCTCACCTTGGAAAGGTGTGATCAGATTTGGAAAGAAAGGAAAACTTGCACCCAGATATGTTGGACCATTCAAGATCGTCAAAAGAATCAAAAAGGTAGCCTACAGACTTGAGTTACCTCCTGAACTTGGAAATGTTCATCCAACTTTTCACGTATCCAATCTCAAGAGGTGTTTAGCTGATGAGAACCTCCACATACCGCTTGACGAAATTCGTGTTGAAAAAACACTGAAATTTGTTGAGAAACCTGTGGAAATCATGGAACGTGAAGTCAAGTGGCTCAAACGCAAGCGCATTCCTTTGGTCAAAGTTCGCTGGGAAGCTAAATGTGGACCCGAGTTTACTTGGGAACGCGAAGATCAAATGAAGGCAAAACAATGTTATTTGATCCCAATGTCTGTTTGTTTGTGTTTTACATTTTTCATGTTTTGACTTTTATCCAATTTCAAACTCTACATCGCTTTCTTGAGAGTTATACGCAAACTGATGCGTAAACGTAATCAGTTTAATGCGAAAAATACTCCGGAACATCAACATGTACTTAACATACCTTAAATAACCTTTACATAACTTGGAAATAAGTTTTGAAGGCTTTGGTATGGCAAAAACAAGTTAATTCGATTACAGGGACTAAACTTGACAAACTGTGAAAGTATGCCAATCTGAACAGTAACGAACATTCCAGAACATGACCATAAGTTAAACATACCATAAATATCCTCTACATAGCTTAGAAATAGTCTTTGAGGTGTTCGGTGTGCTAAAATAAACTTTTGGGACATTCAGGGACTAAAAGTGTCAAAAACTGCACAAGTTTGCATTTTCGCGCATAACATACGTTCTGAATACATCCGGACATCCAAAAATTTATGTAAGCATGACTATATTATGCCTTAGTGTTTGGCTTGCCAAAAATCCATTCGTTGCGTCATTTGGATCGTTTTTTCGCACTTATGCGCATTCCGTCGTAATTAAGCGAACATCGCGTTCGTACGACCAAACGAACTGACATCCGACATATTTTTGAGCATGTTTCATGTCCACAATGTTTAGGCATCATTTTAGGGCCTTAAAGTTGGCTTTACGGGCCTTGGAAGTGTCGGAAATGGCCTTAAACACGTGCAGGGACTGAAACTGTAATTTCTGAAACTTATTGCTGATCAGACAAGGCCAGGCGGCCCGCCTGAGCTTTGTGTGATCCTAAAGCAGGCCGCATCAGCCCTTCAGAACAGCAAAGGTCAAGTTAACAGCTGTTTCAGCCATTAAACACACTCCCAAAGGTCAAGTGCCACTTGTTAAACTCCTATGGTGGCCAAAATAAGCTACCACAACTTTCCGACAAGTGTACGGGTTAGATCATTCCCCCTTTTCCAAGAAACGATCCTAACGGTGAACCGAAAACTATAAATACCCCACCCCCATTTGCTTCAAACTCACAAGAATCTGATCTAAAAGACTCTAAGTTGGAACCATTGTTTCATACCTGAGTTATTTGGATCTAGATTAGCATTCGGGGACCCTTCGTAAGTATTCTTTCGTTCTTTTATTGCTTTTCGAGTCCGAAAGTCAAACTTTGTTTGACTTTCAGCGTTGACCAGCTTATGGTCAATGCGAAGTTCGTTTGAACTTCGCAACGTGATTGTAATCACGATGGTCATAGTCCCTTGGGACTATGCCTACTGATTACCACGTTGTCTAGGGTCGTAGGGTAAGCGATCTGATAAATCGCTTATACCTTCGAACCCGACCCATTTGGTTGATCATTAGGATCCGACCAAATACATTAGGTGACCATAGTATATAGGGAATAACCTTCCGAGGTTATACCTTATGGTCACGACGTATAAGTAGTTGTATGATAGGTAGTTTATATGCCTTAGGTAAATTACCAGAATACCCTTTTCATGAATAATTGGTAATTAAGCATATGTAACCTAAAATTTTGTCACATAACTGATTATGTAACATGTTTAGGCATATTTTACTTGTCATAGGACTAGTTAGGCGGTCCGAACGCGTTTTACGCGAACGACGCGTTAAAGTAGCATAAGCTTCCTAAACGGGTCGTAATGGGTCGTAAGCACTTAGGTTAAGTTTCATTTAGTATGTAGGCTTTGTTAAACCATATCACATGAGTTCCTACACTCATTTGGTTTACAAACCCTCATGCTACCCAGTCTTCCGATTTAGGTCCGGTTTATTAACATAGTTACCTATATTAGGTGCCGTTTGATTCCGAGATCTCTAGCATTGCTTGGTGGTTATCTTAGGACTACTGAACAATCTCAAGTGAGTACATAGAACCCCTCTTTTACTGTTTTCCAAACTGTTTTGGGGTGGAACACATGTGCCTACTTGTTACTTTCATGCTTTCCTGTTTTCACATCATATACCTGCTATGTTCGTTAGTACATTATAGTACATGATTTCATTACATTTCATGCTATGCATGCCCATTGTGTGTGTACTTAGTACATCGTTTTACATTACATTTTATGCTATGTATGCCCATTGTGTGCCTACTTAGTACATCGTTTTTACATGACATTTCACGCTATGTATGTTCATTTGATTACATACTTAGTGCATTGTTTTCACATGCTTACATTTTGGTATGACATTTGGTTTGTTTACATGGGACAATACATTCATTAACATTGATCACGCCGTTCGTTAGTAGGTAGTGGTACCATAGGAATTGACAACTCCCGTTCCGGACATCCTGGTTAGGTGGGGATGAAAGGAATGACCGAATTCGAAGATATAATACAGATAGACCTTTAATTTGTTTAAGGGTTTATCACCACAGTCACAAGGCTTGGATGTATGCATTATAACAGTACCGTATAAATGTTCATATTCAGTATAGCATGCATTTCCACAAGACATAACATTGATTTAAACCATGTTTTACTTCAATATATTGTTTTGTGCATTTTTACATATGGCTTAATGGGTATATGTATATATATATATATTCCACTTGCCATACATGACATTTTGACAAGGTTTACACAAAGACATTTGACATAGACATTTTGACATAAACATTTTGACATAATTTACATTTGACACATAAACATGTTTGACATTTGTTTTACATTACATGATTTACATCTTGACATATTATCCAATACATTTGACAATTGGTTTAAACATAAACATCTTACATTTTTGGTTTGGTTTGAGTAAGTGATTTAAGTAACGATGCGTGTGTAATATGATACAAGCATGGTGGATACGCCCCTGGTACTTCCTATATATAAGTGTCTGTATGGTATCACATATCGTAGCGTTATTTGAATCATTTCAATTTGGACATATAACATTTTATACAAATAACATACTTTTCACAATACATTGATTTACAAACAACTTAATTTATACAAACTCATTTCACGTGGTTATTCGCTTAACCATGTATTATTCTTTTATACACATATATCATTTGGTTTATTTATCACTTTTCAAATGATTTACAAGACAAAGCAAATTACAAGGTTCGTGACTAAACATTTTCTTAAACATAAGTCATGAATCCTATTTTCACAAAACCTATGTATCTCACAGGCATTTTTATGCTGACGTACCTATTTTCACATGTGTTTTCAGGAGCTTTTGCGTAGGATGATGATCATGACACTAGGGCGGACCTGTGCCTTAGAGACGTAAAAATGAAGATAGACTTTGTTTAATTATGTTATAAACTCTTTGTTTCATGTTTAAAACAATGTAACACTCTTGTTTAATAAATAAAATGTAACTTTGTATGCCATGGTTGTGAAACAATAATTCTGTTACAACACTCCCCGACGTTTTCCGCCACGTTTTGTATGTTATACGTGGTCGGGGTGTGACATTCGCATTGACCATAAACTGGTCAATGCAGAAAGTCAAACAAAGTTTGAATTTCATGCTAAAACGAATAAAAAGAACGAAGGAACACTTACAAAGTGTCCCCGCAAGTATTTCATCCGATTCTCTCTCAGGTAGGAAGCATATACTTCCACTTAGAGAGCATGAATCAGATTCAAATTGTGGGTTTGAGCAAATGGGGTGGAGGGGTATTTATAGTTTTCGTAGAACCATTAGGATTGTTTCTTGAAAACCGAGATTCAATCCCAGCCGTACACATCAAGCCCATTGTTTTTCAAAACCAGGGGAGCCTCCAAACCAGCCCATAGATGCATCAAAACCATGTGCAAAGGTGGGTAGCAGCTGGAAATGGCTGGAAAACACATTCTGCTGAACTGGGAGGTCCTTACGGACCATATGGATAAGAGTCTTACGGTCCGTAAGCCTTGTGCAGACCAGCAAAGTTTGATTTTTGGCAGAACAGGCCCCTGTGACTCCGAACTTGATTTTTGATGCGTTTTGACACGTTTGAGCCCCGTTAACCTCATTTTAAGGCTCTAATATGAAGTTAAAGTATAGAGAACTTGAAATATGCTCAAAAATATCCCGGATGTCGGTTCGTTTGGCCGTACGATTGCGTTGTTCAGTTAATTATGACAGAAGTCGTAACGGATGAAAAAACGATCCAAATTGTGCGACGAATGAATTTTTGACAAGACAATCACTAAAACATAATATTTTAATGATTACATAAATTTTTGGATGTCCGGATATATTCAGAACGTAAGTTATGCACGAAAATGCAAACTTATGCACTTTTTGACGCTTTTAGTCCCTGAATGACCAAAAAGTTTATTTTAGCACACCGAACCCCTAAAAGCCTATTTTTAAGATATAAAAAGGATATTTAGGGTATGTTTAACTTATGGTCAAGTTCCGGAATGTCCGTTACAATACGAATCGACATACTTTCGCAGTTTGTCGAATTTCGTCCCTGTAAGCGAATAAACTTGATTTCGGCAAACCAAACCTTCCAAAACTTATTTCTAAGTTATGTAAAGGTAATTTAAGGTATGTTAAGCCTATGTCACTATTCCGGAGTGTTTTTTGCATTAAACTGGTTATATTTACGCATCGGTGCGCGCATAACCTTCCAGAAAGTGATTTAGAGCCCGAAATCGAACAAGAATTGATATGTGCAAACGATACACATATTTATACAAATCCCAAGTATGAAATACAATATTTCATTGATTTAGTATTTGTTTGATGGTTGAAGTGACACAGGTGTCACATTTAGTGTTTAGAATCTGATTAAAAATCAACTTTATCAAATCATAACTTATTCATCATTTCATGACCACAAATCATCATGCATGATTAAGTACAAGCATCTAATGCATCCACATTACATCATCATCATTTTGTATGAACTAAAATATATCTAACATATATTTAACTCATGTTCAAATATTCAAGAATATCGTAATCTTCATATGATTATTTCCTTATCATTTATCATAAATGCATGAATCAAGTTCCTACATATTTATGAACTAACAACAAAAATTCACATGAATGCATATATATACATACATATACGGCCATACACATATAGTGGAGGGTTCAAATGAAAAGAAATTTTTTGTAAGAATAAAAAAGAACAATCTTCAACCAATAAGAGTGCTTCATTTTACTTCATTTAATTTTTGTATTTAATATGGGTGTAAGGGTATATTGGTAAAATTAGATAGATCATTAATTGTTAGTCTTCCTTTTTAATAGCTAACTAAATTAAATTTGTAACTTATTTTCAAAAAAATATATTTTTTCAAAGAAGAAAAAGATTAATTTAAAGTGTAGGATAAATTATGAGGTGTGTAGGATGAATTACGAGTTGTGTAGGATAAATTTTAGTATGTGTAGGATAAATTTTGATGTGTCTAGGCAAAAATTTTAGTGTGGAGGATGATAGTCTTTTTGACTAATTAATTAGTCAAAAATAATAATAAATGAGATGAAAGAAAAACTATTTAATGTTTTACAATTCTACCCTTTGTTCTTTATCTTCTCAATTTAACTTTTTTCTCAAATGAACTTCCCCCGTATATATATGTATATAGTTCCAAAATTTCACTTTTCATGAACTCATTTAAAATCACAAAGCTTCCATATGACAACTTTTTAAACCTGCATGCATTCACCTTTTTGATTCTTATCAATCAAGATCATTCAAAAAGTCAAAACTCAAACCTCATACATAAATATACATACATACGGGTACACATATACATATGGTGTGTGTAAGGTGTAATATATTTTTGTTGATATTTTAAGCCCAGTTTACACATTAGTCAAGTTTTAAATTTATAAAACACGATATTCTACTAACACTAAACACACACTTGGGCAAGTGCACCCATCGTGAGCGTAGTATAGTGTTGGTAAGATACAATTTCGTCCAAGGACAGAAGAGCTTTTAGTACCGGTTTATCCTCAACGTCTAATCAATCTAAATTTTTGAGGAAAAGTTTTAAACATGAAAACTAAAAACTAAAAATGCAGAAATAAAAATAAAATAAAAACAAATAGACAAGATGAATCACCTGGATCCGACTCGCCTTTTAAGTATTCTTTGATGATTTTTGCAATTTCGGACTTTTTAAGAGATTATCTTAGTTATGGTAGTAGGCCCCTCTTTTGAAGGTGACGTTACCCTCAACCTAGTGGTTTGAGTCAGCAAGGATACAATCCCAAAGGGTCGAAATATTGAAAGATAATTAATTAAGTTATTAATGCGAAAAGTGGTAGGCCCCTCTTTTGAAGGTAACGTTACCCTCGGCTAAGTGGTTTGATTCAGTAGGAATACAATCCCAAGTAGCCGGTTTAATGTATTAATAGTTGTTTACATATGAGGGGATCATGCCATTCACACCCCCGCCATCAAATAACAGTGGGTATTGAAGGAGGTCCTAGTAAGCTTGACCCAGGTCCTTGCAGGATCTAAACATTGAACAAGGCAAAAACCTTACTAAACCATTCCCTTAACCCCCGACCAGGTAGCCAACATATCTCTATATAGACCGTAGAGATATAAAAGGTGTAAATCTTTTACTTTATATAGACGGTAAAGTATTGCCAAGACACCATAGACAAATGATAATGAAAATTCACCTTTTAACATAAGAAACTAGTTCTTAAAGTCGTTAATACAAAACCAAATAAAAAGTGCCGAAAGATTAAAAATCAAAAGTAATACATAAAAGACTTGTCTTCACCAAGTGATGTAAGAGACTTAGCCAAACATGGCCTTTCATTGGCAAGAACTCTTACTATCAATCTTGGATCCGAGACTACTACACACACTCTAAGGTAGATGATGGATGATGTTGGTGGATGTGGGTGTTGTAGTGGTGGTGGAGTGGTGGAAAACTAGGAGAGTAGTGGTTTTCCAAGGGATGCCTTTGAAGTGAGCCAAGCACCCCTCTCTATAGCCTGCACAGAACCCCGGCCACAACCCCGATTCCCTTAACCCTCGACCAGGTAGCCAACATATCTCTATATAGACCATAGAGATATGAATGGTGTAAATCTTTTATTTTATATAGACAACAAAGTGTTGGTGCATATGTCTGTCGACTTCGTCTTGTATCGAGTCTTGTATCTAGATTGTGTAGAACGGAGCTCGGTAGTCTTGAAAATAGGGTTTTAGTGTAAATAGTCCAGATCACACGAACTGGCAAAGCCAGTTCTTACGAAGTGGCACTTCGCATGAACTGGTAATGTCTGTTTCATGCGAACTGGCCAAGTCTATATATAGGTGCTCATGTGTTTCATTTGTAACGTTACTGATTCCAGAGCAAGGGTGCTGCCGAAGTGTCAAGTGGTCTGTAAAGCTTTCAAATCAATATACAAGACAATTAAAGTGAATCCTAGTGTGAATCAAGCTGCAATCAAGTCCGAATCATTGAATTCCGCCTTTGGTTTGGATTAGAACTCTTCTGATCGACTCGTTTAGGTCGAATCTCGATCCTACATAAAGTATGGCCAAGAAACCACGGGCAAATGATAAAGAAAATTCACCTTCAACCTAAGAAACTAGTTCTTAAAGTCATCAATACAAAACCAAATAAAAAACGCCGAAAGATTAAAAATCAAAAGTAATACATAAAAGACTTGTCTTCACCAAGTGATATAAGAGACTTAGCCAAACATGGCCTTTGATTGGCAGGAACTCTTACTATCAATATTGGATCCGAGATTACAACACACACTCTAAGGTGGATGATAGATGATGGTGGTGGATGTGGGTGTTGTAGTTGTGGTGGAGTGGTGGAAAACTGGGAGAGTAGTGGTTTGCCAAGGGATGCATTTGAAGTGAGCCAAGCACCCCTATTTATAGCCTACATAGAACCACGGCCACGGCCCCATGTCCAGCGGGCATGACCCCGTGGCCATCCTTTTCTGTTCCTTCATTAAATGCATTTGTCAGCATAGGGCTCTACACGGCCCGTGTTCAGCGAACACGGCCCCGTGGGCAGAAGCGTTTATGTACTACCAAGATTTTGCAAGATTCTGCGTATCTTAGCGTTGACCACACCCCATGCTGAGCTGGGCATGCCCCCATGGTGGGCGTAGAAGCTTCCACAGCTTTGTCTCTTCTGTAGGCGGCTAACCATACCCCCGTGTCTAGTGGGCACGGCCCCACGGTCAGTCTTTTGTTTCTTGTTTTTGCTTTTGCTTTTGCTTTTGCTTTTGGGGATGCTGCCGAGGGGTCGGGCATGTCACATTTATTCATTTTCTTTGTATTTATGTTAGGTTTAGCTGTATATTTGTTCCTTTTGCTCGTTTAAGCTCATTTGGTCCTGTAAATTTAAAAGGAAGACAAAAACACATTTTTCCAACATTAGTACTAAAAAGGGTTAGTTTTATACCTCATTTGATGTAATTTATATGTTACATTTTGCACACATCAAATACCCCCACACTTGAATCTTTGCTTGTCCTCAAGCAAAACTCTTTTATTATGTGGCTTACACACCCAAATGGAATAGGTAGAAGAGAAGTTTTGGGCTTGTCTTGAGTGTTGGGAATCCAAGATCTTTATTGGGTTTCATTTTTATTCTATTTACAATCCTATTCGTTATGATTTATTTAGAACGTTTCATAAGAAAAATGACTTATTTAGGCATAACATGCCTTTTTAAAATTCCATTTATATACAAGTTCACATACCTCACGGGAGTTCACTCAACACTCGGCCGAAGATGTATTTTTGTGAAACACTAGAGACCGGCATGGAACTTACTTCTACCATATTCTTGCCAAGCAATCAAACCTCCTGCTTTTTAACTATAAACCTTTGTAAATATCAAGAGGACTTTGGGAAAGGGTTAGGCTTGGGCTAAGGGTAGGTGGTTTTGGTTAGTGGTTAGTAAAAAGGGCTAAAAGCGTAAAAAGCATCGGTCGTCGTAAAACTTTTTGTTTTTGTGACTTTTATTCAAACTAAGCATATTCAAACAAAGTTTCTTTGAGGAACTTGTTTGTTTATTGCTAGACTTTCATATTTTTTTCATAGGAGACGTCACAAGATAACCAAGATTTTTACTAAAATAAAAGGGGTTGAAAAGAAAAAGGTTTTGGTGGGTAAAGGGTGCTTGTTTTGTGTGTATAGAAATGAAAAATTTTAGGCTCAAAGAGGTTAACTAGGGGGATTTTGGGTATGTGATAAAAAAAATGAAAAATAATGGTGTTGAAAGGAAAATGGGTTAGTCCTAATGCCTCCATCATTTACTTAATTGGGTTTAAGTTGGTAAGGACCGAGAATGTATCGTCGTGGCAAGTTCTAGAGTCGTAAGAACCAAGCGGCTATTCACACAAGAAATGAAAAATGAGCATTTAGTTTAAAGATATATGCTTGTATGCTCAATAAAGGCTCAAAACTCACTTGTTGTGGGAATGGGTTTATAATGTGATCAAGTATATATAATCAAATTTTAATTAGATTTGTCATGCCTTTTCATAATTTTCTTATGTTGGTTCTTTTTATCACGACGCTATCGGTTGTAAATTTGTAAAAGATATAACCTTTTTAGAACTTGTTATTCCCAAGTTAAACCAAGACAAGTAAAAAAATGAAAAATTTTGAAAAAATTTGGGGTGATTAGCGGTTCCAGTAGAGTTTTGTGTAAGGCTTGTTATTAGGACTTGCAAAATTCAAGGTTTTAGCATCCCCCATACTTAAATTACACATTGTCTTCAATGTGTCCCAAAATAAGTTTTTAGGTTGATTGAATGTGTAAAAAGGTGCTAAAAAACAATATTTTGTGTTATTGGGTGTCTGGCCACGACCCCGTGTTGGTCCGGGCACGGCCCCGTGGTCAGATTGCTAGTATCAAAATTTAACAGAAGGCTAGGCACGAGGTGTGTTCAGTGAGCACGGCCCCATGTCCAGTTACCTGAACTAGGCAAATTTCTACAGAGCCTGGGCACGGGGCGTGTTGGGCTGAGCACGGCCCCGTGCTGAACTTGCCAGAATGCTGGAAAATTGTCGGGAAGCTTTGTTTTTGTGCATGTGGTGTGGTTTTAACGTTCCCTTGGTAACCTCCACCTTTTCGAGTGTGTTCAACCATTACAACATCATCCAAACACCATTCAATAATTTTAAACCATCATTCATTAAAAAGTGCGAGATACATAGTTCCTAAAAATTAAAAAGCATAAACTAAAAACTAAGATAGATAGGTAGGTCCTAGAATGCAAGAAATTTTTAAGCCACAAAGAAGTTATATCCTAGATATTTTTATTATAAGAGCAACAAAATCCCGAAAAATGAATTTTTTCGGTTGAATAAGGATTTTAGAACTTCTTCCCGGAGAGTGCTCCTCTCACATCGTTGAGCCATTCCTCTATCTCCCGATGGAGAAGGAAGGCGGGCTCATTGTCTTCCTCATGTGGAGGAGGTGCGACTTCAACCGGAACCTCTTGTAATGCGTCTAGATGAGGTTCCGGGGGAATGTCGTCCCATCCGGTGGGATTAATAACTTCTTATGCCAAGTTCCAATCTTCTTGTGGGAAGATTGATTCCATAGGCGGCATTGCAAGAATGTTCAACCTTTGGTGCAAAAGGTTGATTTCTTGGAAGCTACTCTCTAGCCCCACCGTTAGATAGTTGATACGTTAATTAGAACCTCCTCCACAGATGTCATCTCACCGAGTGCCTCTCTTAGCGCCATTACATAACGCACAAGGGTTGCTTCTATCGATGGCCTTCTTTCTCTGCGACTGTACCTTGAGTGAGCTGAAGATGTTCCCCTATTCTGGCATGACATTCTAAGAAAACAAGTCGAAAAGTTCAAAGCAATGAAATAGTAACTCCGGCCATGGCCCCGTGTTCGCTGGGCACGGCCCTGTTGCTACCATTCTGCAGATTTTTTTAACAAGGAATCTTATAGCTTTAAATTATTTTTCTGAACTTTGAGACATTTCTGAGCATAAATAACTTAAAACAGTGTTATAAAATTTATTTTTGATAAGATTCCTTGGTTAAAAACCTAGCAAATATCACAATAAAGCTTGAAGACACGGAAGTTTCAAGCTTTAATGGAGGTTTGAGGAGTTTTTGGAGAAGAAGGCAAGAGACAAAAGTGGTAAAGACAAGATGGTTGTTGAGAATCTTCTTTGGAATATACCTTGTAGGGTATATGTGAAGATCCCTGCAGATCTTGGTCTTTGGTGTGACACCTGTGTCACTGCGACCATCAAACATATACCAAACCAATGAAATATTGTATTTCATACTTTGGACTTGTATAAATATGTGTATCGTTTGCACATATCAACTCTTGTTCGATTACAAGCTCTAAATCGCCTTCTGGAAGGTTATACGCGCACTGATGCGTAAATATAACCAGTTTAATCCAACGAACACTCCGGAATAGTGAAATAGGCTTAACATACCTTAAATAACCTTTACATAACTTAGAAATAAGTTTTGGAAGGTTTGGTATGGTGAAATCAAGTTAAATCGCTTACAGGGACTAAAGTTGACAAACTGCGAAAGTATGCCAATCTGAACTGTAACAGACATTTCGGAACATGACCATAAGTTAAACATGCCATAAATATCCTTTACATAGCTTAGAAATAGGCTTTAAGGGGTTCGGTGTGCTAAAATATACTTTTGGGTCATTCAGGGACTAAAAGTGTCAAAAAGTGCACAAGTTTGCACTTTCGCGCATAACTTACATTCTGAATACATCCGGACATCCAAAAATTTATGTAAGCACTAAAACATTTTATTTTAGTGTTTGGCATAAGAAAAATCCATTCGTCGCGTCATTTGGATCGTTTTTCGCGCTTATGCGCATTCCGTCGTAATTAACCGAACAACGCGATCGTACGGCCAAACGAACCTACATCCGAGATATTTTTGAGCACATTTTAAGTTCCCTATACTTTAACTTCATTTTAGAGCTTTGAAATGGGGTTAACGGGCCTTAAACGTGTTAGAAATAGCTTAAATGCATAACAGGGACCAAAACTGTAATTCTGCCAAACTTACATGCTTGCGCATCGTAACAATGGGAGTGCTACGATGCGCAAGGGGTCTGCAGACCAGATGCAGTGTATTAAACAGCCTATTTTCAGCTGTTATCCACTTCCAAATCCTTTGCCACATGTTGATACCCTATGGTGAGTGGCCAATTTAGTCACCATAACATTCCGACAAGTGTACGGCTTTGATCGTGCCCCCTTTTCCAAGAAACGATCTTAACGGTTCTCCGAATACTATAAATACCCAACCCACTTCACTTCTAAACCCACAAGAATCTGATCCAAAAGACTCTAAGTTGGAACCATTGTTTCATACCTGAGTTATTTGGATCTAGATTAGCATTCGGGGACCCTTCGTAAGTATTCTTTCGTTCTTTTATTGCTTTTCGAGTCTGAAAGTCAAACTTTGTTTGACTTTCTGCGTTGACCAGTTTATGGTCAATGCGAAGTTCGTTTGAACTTCGCAACGTGATTGTAATCACGATGGTTATAGTCCCTTGGGACTATGCCTACCGATTACCACGTTGTCTAGGGTCGTAAGGGTAAGCGATCTGATAAATCGCTTATACCTTCGAACCCGACCCATTTGGTCGATCAATAGTATCCGACCAGATACCTTAGGTGACCATAGTATATAGGGAATAACCTTCTGAGGTTATACCTTATGGTCGCTTCGTTAAGTAGTTGTATGATAGGTAGTTTATGTGCCTTAGGTAAATTACCAGAATACCCTTTTCATGTATAATTGGTAATTAAGCATATGTAACCTAAACTATTGTCACATAACTGATTATGTAACATGTTTAGGCATATAACACTTGTCCTAGGACTAGTTAGGCGGTCCGAACGCGTTTTACGCGAACGACGCGTTAAAGTAGCATAAGCTGCCTAAACGGGTCGTAATGGGTCGTAAACATTTATGTTAGGTTTCATTTAGTATGTAGGCTTTGTTAAACCATATTACACGAGTTCCCATACTTGTTTGGTTTACGAACCCTCATTCTATCCGATCCTCCGATATAGGTCCGGTTTATTAACACAGTTACCTATATTAGGTGCCGTTTGATATCCGTGATCTCTAGCATTGCTTGGTGGTTATCTTAGGACTTCTGAGCAATCTCAAGTGAGTACATAGACCCCTCTTTTATTGTTTTCCAAACATTTTGGGGTGGAACACATGTGCCTACTTGTTACTTTCATGCTTTCCATGTTTTCACATCATATATCTGCTAAGTTCGTTAGTACCTTATAGTACATGATTTCATTGTTTTCATGCTATGTATGCCCATTGTGTGTGTACTTAGTACATCGTTTTACATTACATTTTATGCTATGTATGCCCATTGTGTGCCTACTTAGTACATCGTTTTACATTACATGCTATGTATGCCCATTGTGTGCCTACTTAGTACATTGTTTTACATGACATCACATCACATGCTATGTATGTTCATTTGTTGCATACTTAGTACATTTTCATTTCATCACATGCTTACATTTTGGTATGACATTTGGGTTGTTTTAAATGGGACAATACATTCATTAACATTGATCACGCCGTTCGTTAGTAGGTAGTGGTACCATAGGAATTGACAACTCCCATTCCTGAAATCCTGGGTTTGTTTGGATTGGAAGGAATGACCGAATTCTATACACATAACTTAGATAAACCTTTAATTTGTTTAAGGGTTTATCGCCACAGTCTCAAGGCTTGGATGTATGCATTATAACAATACCGCATAAATGTTCATATTCAGTATAGCATGCATTTCCACAAGACATAACATTGATTTAAACCATGTTTTACTTCAATATATTGTTTTGTGCATTTTTACCTATGGCTTAATGGATATATTTATACATATATATATTCCACTTGCCATACATGACATTTTGACATGGTTTACACAGACATTTTGACATAGACATTTCGACATAGACATTTTAACATGATTTACATTTGATCATGCATTTCCCACAAAACATAACTTTGATTTAAACCAAGTTTTACTTCAATGCTTTGTTTTGTGCGCCACACCTATGGTTTAGTTGATGCATTTCACTAGCCATACATATCACATTTGTTATACATTACATGATTTACATCTTGACATAAACACTTTGACATATTATTCAATACATTTGGCAATTGGTTTAAACATAGACATCTTACATTGTTGGTTTGGTTTGAGTAAGTGATTTAAGTAACGAGGCATGTGTAATATGATACAAGCATGGTGGATACGCCGCTGGTACTTCGTATATATAAGTGCTTGTATGGTATCACATATTGTAGTGTTATTTAAATCATTTCAATTTAGACATATAACATTTTATACAAATAACATACTTTTCACAATACATTGTTTTACAAACAACTTGACTTGTACAAACTCATTTTACATGGTTATTCATTTAACCATGCATTATTCTCTTATTTATACATATCATCTGAACTTATTGTTTTTCAAACGATTTACAAAGACAAAGCAAATTACAAGGTTCATGACTAAACATTTTCTTAAACAGAAGTCATGAATCTTATTTTCACAAAACCTATGTACTCGCCGGCATTTTTATGCTGACGTACCTATTTTCACATGTGTTTCAGGAAATGAAGCATAGGATTGATCAAGATACACTTAGGCGGACTTGGGCCTTAGTGACAATAAAAGATGCAAGACTAGTTATTTATGTTATGTTTCTTTGTTTGTCAGACATTGTAACTCTTTTAATCAATAAAACAATATTTCAATTTTCCATGTGTTATGAAACAATGATTCTGTTACAACACTCCCCGACGTTTCCGCCACGCTTTGTTGTTTTACGTGGTCGGGGTGTGACAGAAAAGATGGTATCAGAGCTAATGGTTATAGGGAATTAGGTTATTAGTAATACTTTGTCCTAGTCTATAACCTTCTTAGGACCCTAACGCGAGTTTACTTGCGTTTAGTCATAAAACAATACCGTCACCTATCCTTAGGCGACGATCTCAACAAGAACATAAATTTCAAAACCGCTTTGAAAACTAATCATCTGTTCTAGGATGATTGATTACTAGGTTTTGAACCCTCTATTGTAAGGTTTTGAACCCTCTGTTATAAGGTTTTGAACCCCTTTGAATTTTCAAAAATCTCGTCAAGGTTTTGGGTTTTAAATAATGTGAACACGTGCAAACTGGAAGGGTGAATGCCTGTATTCTGGGTTTTCTGTCTAGGCAAGCACTTCGTATATATCTCATTAGACGCGAGACCAGTTGTGCTTACCTGGGAATTCTTGGGATGAGTGTTCACTTATAGGCGAGCATGTCTTCGCGATACATTATTTTTGACCTATTTACTTTGATTAATCACCGGGGTCATTTGTTGCATTGTAGTAACAAACAAATGACCACTATCCTTGCTTTCATCAAATTTGTTTCATCTCATTCTTTTCGTCAAATTCTCTCACTCGTTTCCTTTCATGTTTCCTCTTTTAGAATGCCTCCACGACGCGATAATCCGGTATCTATTGAAGATCTGGCAGCTGTCATTACACAGCAAATGACTGCTGCAATCCCGAACATCGTTGCTCAATGTCACCAAGCTCTCAACAACAATAATGCCCTCTGCAACTTCAAGACGTTCAACTCGGCTAAGCCATCAAAGTTTTCTGGGTCTCAAGGAGCGACTGCACTTCTGCAATGGTTCGAGAGTCTAGAGAGCACCTTCAGGCATATTCAATGTCCAAACGAGCGAAAGGTAGATTTCGCATCTAGTGTCTTTGAGAAACGAGCTTTGATGTGGTGGAACGGTGTGGTGAGAGATAGGGGTGCCGAAGTGGCACTGGCTCAAACGTGGGAAGAACTTCGAGCACTGATGATGAAGGAATTCTGCCCTCGTCACGAGATCAGGGCCTTGGAAAGGGAATTCGACGATCTTAAGCAAGACAGCGGTGAACATCGAGCATACACTGATCGATATGAGGAGCTGAGCCTGTTGTGTCCTACCATGGTTACGCCTTTGGATAAGGCGATCGAAAAATACATTGATGGTCTCCCTGACTCAGTTCAGGACATTGTTACTGGTAGTAACCCCACTACGATTAGGCAGGCCATTGAGCTATCTGCAACCTTGACTGAATCGCAGATCAGGAAACGTAAGCTTTTCCGAAAGGGTGACAAGAAACCGGTCGAGGCATCGAAACCAATCGAGGAATCAAAGACCATGGATGAACCGACTGGATCCCCTAAAAAGTCAAAGAAGCGAAAGGCTTCTCAGAACTTTGCCATGGTTACTCACAATGATCAAGCCGTCCCCAACCAACCAGCTCAACCCCGTACTAGGAAGCCATACAATGGAACTTCACCCTTGTGCAACAAATGTAACCTTTATCATCATGCTAATGTGAAGTGCCGCGAATGCAAAATTTGTGGACGTAAAGGTCATACAGCAAAAGTTTGCGTAGCAGCAATTGCACCAAATCAAGCTGACAACAATCCTGCTCAAGCTCACTTTCCACCAGGTTCTTGCTACAAGTGTGGCGAGATGGGTCATTTCCGAAGAAATTGCCCAAAGCTTGCTAATGCAAATCCAGCACGGAGATGAGCATCTGACCGACTAGAAGACAACACCTTTTAGAAATAATCATGTCTTATGTATTATTTTCTTTTGTTGTTAAGGTCCATGAAATAGTTGTTATCATTGTTAATAAATAAATTTTTATTTATTTATTTACATTGCAATGTATTTATGTGGTTGTATGCATAAACAACATATCCCTTACAATACCGACAATCAAGGAATCGTATTCCTTGAAAAGCAAACTACTCCCCAAAATTTTTTCTATTTTATAATCTCTTGCGTTTTCCACGAAATTCCTAAGTACCTGTTTCTTTCAAGGAAAACGAAGTACAAAACGCAAGTTACAACACTGGACGAATACCCAAAGTACTACTATAAATCCTTAATAGGGTACCTAAGGGTATTTTCGTGAATCCTAAAATTGTTGTGTCCCTTAATTCGAATATTACGTTTCTTTGAAAACAAAATCGAATTTTGGGAGATCTTCATATCTTTTCAGATACATCCCAGAGGACATTAAAGTCCATCTACTGGTTTCCATATCCATTTTCAATCAATGACAAGTTAATAACAAATTTATAATCAAGATTAAACGATTATGTGATTATGTGCTTATGTGTTCCCTTTTATGTTCTTGTGTAATCCAAGTTTTGTTATCTAAATCCTCGTAGAATCTTCCATATCTTTGTGTACTATACTAAATCCTCAATGGGCTTTTACGTAATAGTAAAACCCTTGGATTATATTGTACTATTCCATAATTAGACCCCTAGAGTGGTCTAGTTAAACAGATTGATCCAAAAATCTGGTTAGGAATATCATGTGATGAGATAGCTGAAAGAACTCCTAGGTGCCTAATTAAAAGGATCAGTTGTCAATCTAATTAAAAGGACCTTATGGTAGTCTAGTCACACTCATCACAAGTTTGATTTTTCCTCCCCTTTCATATTACAAACAAATTGTGCGGACTATGCAAGGAATTGCGTAATTATGGATGCATACATAATTATGAAATTCAGTGCACGGAAACCACAGCAAGTTTGGTCGGTTCTGAAGAAGTTGTGGAAAATGACTCATTTCGTTCATTTTCGGTTCTGAAGAAGTTGTGGAAAATGACTCATTTCGTTCATTTTCGGTTCTGAAGAAATTGTGGAAAATGACTCTTTTCGTTCATTTTCGTTTATGAGGAAGTTGTGGAAAATGACTCATTTCGTTCATTTTCGGTTCTGAAGAAATTGTGGAAAATGACTCTTTTCATTCATTTTCGTTTCTGAGGAAGTTGTGGAAAATGACTCATTTCGTTCATTTTCGGTTCTGAAGAAGTTGTAGAAAATGACTCATTTCGTTCATTTTCGTTTCTAAAGAAGTTGTGGAAAATGACTCATTTCGTTCATTTTCGGTTCTGAAGAAGTTGTGGAAAATGACTCATTTCGTTCATTTTCGGTTCTGAAGAAGTTGTGGAAAATGACTCATTTCGTTCATTTTCGGTTCTGAAGAAATTGTTGAAAATGACTCTTTTCGTTTATTTTCGTTTCTGAGGAAGTTGTGGAAAATGACTCATTTCGTTCATTTTCGGTTCTGAAGAAATTGTGGAAAATGACTCTTTTCGTTCATTTTCGGTTCTGAAGAAGTTGTGGAAAATGACTCATTTCGTTCATTTTCGGTTCTGAAGAAGTTGTGGAAAACGACTCATTTCGTTCATTTTCGGTTCTGAAGAAGTTGTGGAAAATGACTCATTTCGTTCATTTTCGTTTCTGAAGAAGTTGTGGAAAATGACTCATTTCGTTCATTTTCGTTTCTGAAGAAGTTGTGGAAAATGACTCATTTCGTTCATTTTCATTTCTGAAGAAGGTCCGTTAAAGAAATGTCAGGATTATGCCTTTCATATCTCTGGTGGTTATTTGACACGAAGTCACAGATAGACTCCTACGAAATTAATTTCGGGACGAAATTTCCTAAAGTAGGGGAGACTGTGACACCTGTGTCACTGCGACCATCAAACATATACCAAACCAATGAAATATTGTATTTCATACTTTGGACTTGTATAAATATGTGTATCGTTTGCACATATCAACTCTTGTTCGATTACAAGCTCTAAATCGCCTTCTGGAAGGTTATACGCGCACTGATGCGTAAATATAACCAGTTTAATCCAACGAACACTCTGGAATAGTGAAATAGGCTTAACATACCTTAAATAACCTTTACATAACTTAGAAATAAGTTTTGGAAGGTTTGGTATGGTGAAATCAAGTTAAATCGCTTACAGGGACTAAAGTTGACAAACTGTGAAAGTATGCCAATCTGAACTGTAACAGACATTCCGGAACATGACCATAAGTTAAACATGCCATAAATATCCTTTACATAGCTTAGAAATAGGCTTTAAGGGGTTCGGTGTGCTAAAATATACTTTTGGGTCATTCAGGGACTAAAAGTGTCAAAAAGTGCACAAGTTTGCACTTTCGCGCATAACTTACGTTCTGAATACATCCGGACATCCAAAAATTTATGTAAGCACTAAAACATTTTATTTTAGTGTTTGGCATAAGAAAAATCCATTCGTTGCGTCATTTGGATCGTTTTTCGCGCTTATGCGCATTCCGTCGTAATTAACCGAACAACGCGATCGTACGGCCAAACGAACCGACATCCGAGATATTTTTGAGCACATTTTAAGTTCCCTATACTTTAAATTCATTTTAGAGCTTTGAAATGGGGTTAACGGGCCTTAAACGTGTCAAAAATAGCTTAAATGCATAACAGGGACCAAAACTGTAATTCTGCCAAACTTACATGCTTGCGCATCGTAACAATGGGAGTGCTACGATGCGAAAGGGGTCTGCAGACCAGATGCAGTGTATTAAAAAGCCTGTTTTCAGCTGTTATCCACTTCCAAATCCTTTCCCACATGTTGATACCCTATGGTGAGTGGCCAATTTAGTCACCATAACATTCCGACAAGTGTACGGCTTTGATCGTGCCCCCTTTTCCAAGAAACGATCTTAACGGTTCTCCGAATACTATAAATACCCAACCCACTTCACTTCTAAACCCACAAGAATCTGATCCAAAAGACTCTAAGTTGGAACTATTGTTTCATACCTGAGTTATTTGGATCTAGATTAGCATTCGGGGACCCTTCGTAAGTATTCTTTCGTTCTTTTATTGCTTTTCGAGTCTGAAAGTCAAACTTTGTTTGACTTTCTGCATTGACCAGTTTATGGTCAATGCGAAGTTCGTTTGAACTTCGCAACGTGATTGTAATCACGATGGTTATAGTCCCTTGGGAGTATGCCTACTAATTACCACGTTGTCTAGGGTCGTAAGGGTAAGCGATCTGATAAATCGCTTATACCTTCGAACCCGACCCATTTGGTCGATCATTAGGATCCGACCAAATACCTTAGGTGACCATAGTATATAGGGAATAACCTTCCGAGGTTATACCTTATGGTCGCTTCATTAAGTAGTTGTATGATAGGTAGTTTATGTGCCTTAGGTAAATTACCAGAATACCCTTTTCATGTATAATTGGTAATTAAGCATATGTAACCTAAACTTTTGTCACATAACTGATTATGTAACATGTTTAGGCATATAACACTTGTCATAGGACTAGTTAGGCGGTCCGAACGCGTTTTACGCGAACGACGCGTTAAAGTAGCATAAGCTACCTAAACGGGTCGTAATGGGTCGTAAACATTTATGTTAGGTTTCATTTAGTATGTAGGCTTTGTTAAACCATATTACATGAGTTCCCATACTCGTTTGGTTTACGAACCCTCATTCTATCCGATCCTCCGATATAGGTCCGGTTTATTAACACAGTTACCTATATTAGGTGCCGTTTGATATCCGTGATCTCTAGCATTGCTTGGTGGTTATCTTAGGACTTCTGAGCAATCTCAAGTGAGTACATAGACCCCTCTTTTATTGTTTTCCAAACATTTTGGGGTGGAACACATGTGCCTACTTGTTACTTTCATGCTTTCCATGTTTTCACATCATATATCTGCTAAGTTCGTTAGTACCTTATAGTACATGATTTCATTGTTTTCATGCTATGTATGCCCATTGTGTGTGTACTTAGTACATCGTTTCACATTACATTTTATGCTATGTATGCCCATTGTGTGCCTACTTAGTACATCGTTTTACATTACATGCTATGTATGCCCATTGTGTGCCTACTTAGTACATTGTTTTACATGACATCACATCACATGCTATGTATGTTCATTTGTTGCATACTTAGTACATTTTCATTTCATCACATGCTTACATTTTGGTATGACATTTGGGTTGTTTTAAATGGGACAATACATTCATTAACATTGATCACGCCGTTCGTTAGTAGGTAGTGGTACCATAGGAATTGACAACTCCCATTCCTGAAATCCTGGGTTTGTTTGGATTGGAAGGAATGACCGAATTCTATACACATAACTTAGATAAACCTTTAATTTGTTTAAGGGTTTATCGCCACAGTCTCAAGGCTTGGATGTATGCATTATAACAATACCGCATAAATGTTCATATTCAGTATAGCATGCATTTCCACAAGACATAACATTGATTTAAACCATGTTTTACTTCAATATATTGTTTTGTGCATTTTTACCTATGGCTTAATGGATATATTTATACATATATATATTCCACTTGCCATACATGACATTTTGACATGGTTTACACAAAGACATTTTGACATAGACATTTATACATAGACATTTCGACATAGACATTTTAACATGATTTACATTTGATCATGCATTTCCCACAAAACATAACTTTGATTTAAACCAAGTTTTACTTCAATGCTTTGTTTTGTGCGCCACACCTATGGTTTAGTTGATGCATTTCACTAGCCATACATATCACATTTGTTATACATTACATGATTTACATCTTGACATAAACACTTTGACATATTATTCAATACATTTGGCAATTGGTTTAAACATAGACATCTTACATTGTTGGTTTGGTTTGAGTAAGTGATTTAAGTAACGAGGCATGTGTAATATGATACAAGCATGGTGGATACGCCGCTGGTACTTCCTATATATAAGTGCTTGTATGGTATCACATATTGTAGCGTTATTTAAATCATTTCAATTTAGACATATAACATTTTATACAAATAACATACTTTTCACAATACATTGTTTTACAAACAACTTGACTTGTACAAACTCATTTTACATGGTTATTCATTTAACCATGCATTATTCTCTTATTTATACATATCATCTGAACTTATTGTTTTTCAAACGATTTACAAAGACAAAGCAAATTACAAGGTTCATGACTAAACATTTTCTTAAACAGAAGTCATGAATCTTATTTTCACAAAACCTATGTACTCGCCGGCATTTTTATGCTGACGTACCTATTTTCACATGTGTTTCAGGAAATGAAGCATAGGATTGATCAAGATACACTTAGGCGGACTTGGGCCTTAGTGGCAATAAATGATGCAAGACTAGTTATTTATGTTATGTTTCTTTGTTTGTCAGACATTGTAACTCTTTTAATCAATAAAACAATATTTCAATTTTCCATGTGTTATGAAACAATGATTCTGTTACAACACTCCCCGACGTTTCCGCCACGCTTTGTTGTTTTACGTGGTCGGGGTGTGACATTTGGAATGGGTCCAAATGTGCAGGAATCATGCTGACTTTATAGAAAACGACAGCACGCTGACCACGACCCCGTGTCGGCTGTACACGGCCCCGTGGTCAGACAAGACTCTGACACATTTTGTCCGTATTCTGAACACGGGGCGTGTTGGCCTGGACACGACCACACGGTCAATTTTTAGGCGGGCACAGGGCGTGTTGACCTGGACACGGCGATTTGGCTAGAGAGTTTTATGAAGTTTCGTCTTATTTTAAGGAACTTTTCTGGGTCGGGTGGTTCCTTACTGGAGGGAACAACACCGAAGTGCCTAAGGTACCTAAATTGCTCTTGATTCAAACAAGAACGCAAGTGGTTATCGGAAAGAGTAAAACCTACGCTAAATACCGATGGGTGAAACCGACCTTTATTTCCCTTATCTGGACTCTCGTTAAAGAAGGTATATGTCGAATCGCTCAGGTCTATGAACGCATCGGCGGAGACCGATGGAGAGTCCTTCACGGTACAATCGACACAGGGATGACTATCGCTCATGTCTTCACAAGAGTTGGAGGTGCTTTCGGTAAATATGATGTTGTTAGAATCCGAATGCGTCCCCAATAATTCTCCGTGATTGTCGTCTTGTGATGAATAACTTGTTTCCATCTCAAGCTCTTTTAATATTTGGAGAATTATTTCTTCGAGCTGACACAATTCTTCGAAAATTATGTCATCTAAAAGAAATGGTTGAGGGCATTCGGGGGTGAGATAGGGGTCGCTTTTACTTTCGCCCATCTTAAGGTTATAGGGAAACGATGGGTCTAAATAGTGGGGAGTGTAATTTAGAAAGTAACATTCTAAATCTTTATGAGATCCACCACATATTTGACACCATTCACCATAAGAGGAGCGAAAGTAAAAATAATCAATATCACTCATATTTTTTGTCAGAAATTACCAACCATCGGGATCTTACGGTTCTGTTTTCAGTAACTGGGGTTTGGACACGGGGGCGTGTTCAGTGGGCACGGCCCCGTGATGAAGTCTGCAGATGCTGAAAATTTAAGAAAAATCCTAAAAAAAACAAAAAAAGTAAAAATGATTAGGCCGTTGATTCCTAACTTTCTTAAAATCCTTGTGTCCCCGGCAACGACACCAAAAACTTGGTGTATGTAAGGTGTAATATATTTTTATTGATATTTTAAGCCCATTTTAAACATTAGTCAAGTTTTAAATTTATAAAACACGATATTCTACTAACACTAAACACACACTTGGGCAAGTGCACCCATCGTGAGCGTAGTATAGCGTTGGTAAGATACCGAGGTCGTCCAAGGACACAAGAGCTTTTAGTACGGTTTATCCTCAACGTCTAATCGATATAAACTTTTGAGAAAATGTTTTAAACATGAAAATTAAAAACTAAAAATGCAGAAATAAAAATAAAATAAAAAAATATAGACAAGATGAATCACTTGGCTCCGACTCGCCTTTTAAGTATCCTTTGATGATTTTTGCACTTTCGGACTTTTTAAGAGATTATCTTAGTTATAGTAGTAGGTCCTCTTTTAAAGGTGACGTTACCCTCAACCAAGTGGTTTGAGTCAGCAAGGACACAATCCCAAAGGGTCGGAATATTGAAAGATAATTAATTAAGTTATTACTGCGAAAAGTGGTAGGCCCCTCTTTTGAAGGTGACGTTACCCTCGGCAAAGTGGTTTGAGTCAGCAGGGATACAATCTCAAGTAGTCGGTTTAATGTATTAATAGTAGTTTACATATGAGGGGCTCAATCCATTCGCACCCCCGCCATCCAATACCAGTGGGTATTGAAGGAGGTCCTAGTAAGCTTGACCCAGGTCCTTGTAGGATCTATACACTGAACAAGGCAAGAACCTTACTAAACCATTCCCTTAACCCCCGACCAGGTAGCCAACATATCTCTATATAAACCGTAGAGATATGAATGGTGTAAATCTTTTACTTTATATAGACAGTAAAGTAATGCCAAGACACCACGGACAAATGATAAAGAAAATTCACCTTTAACATAAGAAAAAAAGTTATTAAAGTCATTAATAAAAAACCAAATAAAAAGTGCCGAAAGATTAAAAATCAAAAGTAATACATAAAAGACTTGTCTTCACCAAGTGATGTAAGAGACTTAGCCAAACATGGCCTTTGATTGGCAAGAACTCTTACTATCCATCTTGGATCCCGAGACTACTACACACACTCTAAGGTGGATGACAGATGATGGTGGTGGATGTGGGTGTTGTAGTGGTGGTGGAGTGGTGGAAAAGTGGGAGAGTAGTGGTTTGCCAATGGATAGCTTTGAAGTGAGCCAAGCACCCCTATTTATAGCCTGCACAGAACTCCGGCCACCGCCCCGTATCCAGCAGGCATGGCCCCGTGGCCATCCATGTAACATCTGTGCCTCCACGTCCATCGAACAAATACCAAATCAATGAAATGTTGTGTTTCATACTTTGGATTTGTATAAATATGTGTATCATTTGCACATATCAACTCTTGTCCGATTTCAAGCTTTAAATCGCTTTCTGGAAGGTTATTCACGCACCGAAGCGTAAATATAACCAGTTTAATGCAACGAACACTTCGGAATAATGAAATAGGCTTAACATACCTTAAATAACCTCCACATAACTTAGAAATAAGCTTTGGATGGTTTGGTGTGTTGAAATCAAGATTGTTCGATCGCAGGGACTAGTTGTGTCAAACTGCGAAACTATACCGATTTGTTTAGTAACGAACCTTCCGGAACTTGATCATAAGTTAAAAATACTCTAAATATCCTCTACATAGCTTAGAAATAGGCTTTGAGGGGTTTGGTATGCTAAAATAAACTTTATTGATCAATAGGGACTAAAAGAGTCAAAAAGTGCACAAGTTTGCATTTTCGCGCATATCTTACGTTCTGAATATATTCCGATATCCAAAAATTTGTGTAAGCATTAAAATATTTTATTTTAGTGTTTGGAATAAGAAAATTCCATTCGTCGCTTAATTTGGATCGTTTTTGCGTTCGTTACGACTCCCGTCGTAATTAACCGAACAACGCAACCGTACGACCAAACGAGCCGACATCCGAGATATTTTTGAGCACATTTTAAGTTCCCTATACTTTAACTTCATTTTAAAACTTTGAAATGGGGTTAACGGGGCTTAAACGTGTAAAAAATGCATCGAAAACCAAGTTTGGGACTTCAGGGACTAAAGCTTCCAAAATGTGAAACTGGCTGGTCTGCAGGGTCCTTACGGACCATATGGACCATAAGATTACGGTCCGTAAGCCTTCCCTAGAACCACAGAAATGCAGAAACAATTAATCTGGCCTATTCCACTTGCTCAAATGGTTTTTACCCCTTGAATTACACACTATGGGCTGGTATTTGATGTCCCCATTGTATTCAAAACCTTGTGCCCAAGTGTAAGGCCAAGATCATTCCCTCTTATCCAAGAAATGATCCTAACGGTTTGCGAAAAACTATATAAGGCCATGTCCCTCATTCATTTTTTGCACATTTGGTCTGAGATTTCTCTAAGTGGTTGTGATTATTCACTACCGACCTGAGAATACTTGGAACCAAATCTATTTGGACCCTTTTTAAGTCCTCTTTCGTTCTTTTATCGCTTTCTAGCTTAAAAGTCAAACTTGTTTGACTTTCTCTGTTGACCAGTCGATGGTCAATGAGAAGTTCGTTAGAACTTCATGACGTGAGCGTAATCACGATGGTTATAGTCCCTAGTGACCATACCTACTGATTACCACGTTATTTAGGTGCCAAAATGCGCATTCTTGCATGTTTTGTAACCAAACTACTTATAGGTATCAAAACCGTTTGTTTTGATACCAAATCTATTTTCTAAATTCGTTAGACATGTTTTAACATGTTTAAGTTGTCACTTTTTAGATTAGTGCTTATGTAGAGTTGTAAGTCAAGCGGACTAAACATCGGCTTAGACTTTCGAACACGACCCGTTTGGTCGATCGTTAGGATCCGACCAAACACATTAGGTGACCGTAGTTGTATAGGGAATAACCTTCCGAGGTTATACCTTATCGTCACGTCGTTTAGTTAGTTGTATGATGGGTAGTATATATGCCTTAGGTAAATGACTAAAATGCCCTTTTCATGCATAATTGGTAATTATGCATATGTAACATAAACTTTTATCACTGAATTTATTATGCAACATATTTAATCATGTTTAGGCATATAATACTTGTCATAGGACTAGTTAGACGTCTCGAACGCGCTTTTGCGTGAACGACACGTTAAAGTAGCTTAAGCTACCTTAATGGGTCACAATGGGTCGAAAGCACTTAGGTTAGGTTTCGATTTAGGATGTAGACTTTATTAAACCATGTCATATGAGTTCCAATACTCATTTGGTTTACAAAACCTCATCCTATCCGATCTTCCGACTTAGGTCCGGTTTAATTATATAGTTATTAGGTTACCGATTGATTCCGTGCTCCCTCTAGCTTTGCTTGGTTGTTGTTCAAGACCTTTAAGCATTCTCAGGTGAGTACATAGTTCCCCTATTTTACTGTTTTCAATTGTTTTGGGGTGATTCATATGTGCTAACAAGTTTTATTAACGAGATTTATTAACGAGTTTTATTAACGAGATTTATTAACGGGTTTTATTAACGAGAATTATTAACGAGTTTTATTAACAAGATTTATTAACAAGTTTTTACGAGATGTTTTACAATTTGATTTAAATTAAATAAATGTTTTGGTTAAGAATCATGGCTACAAGATTTTATAAATTATAACCAACTTGATTTGAGTTGGTTAATTATGTCGCAATACTACACTTTTCAAAAGAAGGTTTTTAATTAAGTATTGCAACCTGTAAACTAGCCATGAATCCGACACTCTCAAAAACCTATGTACTCGCCAACATTTCTTTGCTGACTTTGTTTTCACATATGTTTCAGGTATTGTTGAATGATGTTGATTGCTAGGATGGATGCACACATAGGACTGGACGAGGCCTTAGTGACTTAATAACAATGATAGACTATGTTTAAATTGTTTATTTAGATTTCCAGACGATGTAAATATTCAATGTTTAATAAAACGAAACTTCAATTTCTGTGTGTTTTGAAACAATGATTCTGTTACAACACTCCCCGACGATTCCGCCGCGATTTGTTATTTTACGCGGTCGGGGTGTGACAGAAAAGTTGGTATCAGAGCTCATGGTTATAGGGAATTAGGTTATTAGTAATGCTTTGACCTAGTTTATAACCTTCCTAGGACCCTAACACAAGATTCTTGTGTTTAGATCTTAAAACAATACCGTCACTTATCCTTAGGTGACAACCACAACAAGAACACAAATTTCGAATCCGCCTTGAAAACCAATCATCTGTTGTAGGATGATTGATTACTAGGTTTTGAAACCTCTGTTTTAAGGTTTTGAACCCTTTAAGTTTTCAAAATCTCGTCAAAGTTTGGGTCTTATAATGTGAACACGTGCAAACTGGAAGGGTGAATGCCTGTACTCTGATTTTTCTGTCTAAGGCTAGAGTGTTCGTACAAATCCGCAGTATCGGACCAGTCACTCTTACCTGGGAACTCTTGGGGTGAGTGTTCACTTATAGGCGAGCATGTCTTCAGCGATACATTAATATGACCCGTTTACTTTGATTAATCACCGTCTCATTTGTTTGCCTTAGGTAATAAACAAATGATCGCAATTTCTATGCGTTGTCGTTCTGTTTTAATTATCCGATAACATTTCATTTGTGTTCTCCTATGTCTTTCATTTCCTCTAGAATGTCTCTTCATCGCAACGACACTCAAATGTCCGAGCAAACTGCCAAATTTTCCCAGCGAATAGGCAAAGTAATCCTGAAGACTGTGGATTTAGGTATCGCCATGTCTCGTCTCAATAATGAGGCCACAAAGAAGCAGAAGCCGAGCCTTTGAAAAAGTCAAAGAAGCATAAAGCTCCAAAGGGTCCCATAGCCGTTACACCAAATCAAGAAAACCTAGCCAGGTGGCAGCACCACCAGCCAAGAAGCCGTACTTAGGAACTGATCCTCTGTGCAATCAGTGTAACCTCCACCACTATGCCAGTATCAAATGTCGGAAATGTTTCAACTGTGGACTCATTGGTCATTTGGCATGAGACTGTCATTCAGTCACTATGCTAAACCAAGCTTTTCAGAACCCCATTCAATTTCAAGCAGATCCAGCACAGGCTCGTTTTCCTTCTGGTATTTGCTACACCTATGGCGAGATGGGTTATGTCAGGAACAGATACCCAAAGATTTTCAATGCAAATCCGACCCACGGATGAGCATTTGGCCGATTAGAAGAAGCTGCGGCTTTGAATAATCCGAATCTTATGTTTATGTTTCTAGTGTTTTCCTTTGAACTCGGAAACAATCGATTTTGTTTATAAATAAATCTTTATTTGCAATTCTAATGTACAAATATAGTTGCATGTGTGTATGGCATACCCCTACGATACCTACACCAAAGAACCGTATTTGTAGTTCTCTCGTTCATATGATCGCTCATGAATTTCTCGAAAATTCTAAGTGCTCGCTTCATTCTAAGAAACGAAGTGGCAATTTAAGTAATCATCTTTTTCCTTTTGACCTCACACCGATGCAACTTGGGAGTTTCGACAGGGATGGATTGGTTAACCAAACATCATGCTGAGGTGGTTTGTTTTGATAAGATTGTTCACATTCCTCTTTCGTCTGGCGATGTTCTGGAAGTTCGTGGTGAGAAAACTTCTGGTGGATTGAAGCTCATGTCGTGTACGAAGGCCCAAAGTTATCTACGAAAAGGATATGTTTCTTTTCTGGCACATGTCACCGAGGAGAAAGGCAAGAGCAAGAGTATTCAGGATATTCCGATTGTTTGGGATTATCCAGAGGTGTTTCCTGATGAACTGCCTGGTTTGCCTCCAGTTCATCAAGTCGAGTTTCATTTTGACCTTGTACCCAAAGCCAACGCAATTGCGAAAGCACCTTATCGTCTTGCACCATCCGAGATGCAAGAATTATCGAAACAACTTCAAGAGTTGTCTGATAAAGGATTCATCCGATCAAATTATTCACCCTAGGGGAGCTCCTGTCCTCTTTGTGAAGAAGAAAGATGGATCTTTTCGAATGTGTATCGATTATCGTAAGCTTAGTAAACTTACCATCAAGAATCGATATCCCCTACCTTGAATCAATGATCTCTCTGATCAACTGCAAGGTGCTACTTATTTTTCCATGATCGATCTGCATTCTGGGTATCACCAACTTCGTGTTCTCGAAGGAGATATTCCCAAAACTGCCTCCCGCACAAGATATGGGCATTACGAGTTCACTGCCATGCCTTTTGGTTTGACGAATGCCCCAGCTATCTTCATGGACTTAATGAATAGGGTCAGTAAACCTTATTTAGACAAAGTTCATCATTATGTTCATCGACAATATTCTGATTTATTCAAAGTCTCAAGCCGATCATGAGCAACACCTTCGTTTGACATTGAAACTCCTAAAGAAGGAACAAACTTTTCGCTAAATTCTCTAAGTATGAATTTTGGCTTAAAGAAGTTTAGTTTTTGGGTCATGTAGTCAACAAGCAGGGTATTCATGTGGATCCATCCAAATTGCTGCAATTAAGGATTGGAATACACCAACGACACCTACAGAAATTCGTTCTTTTATTGGTCTCGCTGGTTATTATCGTCGTTTTATTTCAAACTTCTCGAAGATCGCGGTACCACTCACTGCTTTGACTCAGAAGAATAAGCCTTTGGAGTGGGGATATAAGCAAGAAGAAGCGTTCCAAATGCTGAAACGGAAGCTATGTGATGTTCCTGTTTTGTCCTTGCCCAATAGAAACGATGATTTCGTTGTCTTTTATGACGCGTCGAATCTAGGCCTTGGTTATGTTCTTATGCAATGAGGTAAAGTCATAGCATATACGTCAAGACAGTTGAAAGTTCACGAAAAGAACTACACAACTCATGATCTTGAGTTAGGTGTTGTGGCATTTGCTCTCAAAATCTGGAGACACTACTTCTATGGAACGAAGTGTGTGGTTTTCGCAAGACCACAAAAGTCTCCAGCTCACTCTTAATCAAAAGAAGCTGAACATGAGGCAACGGCAATGGGTTGAACCCTTGAACGATTACGATTGCGCGATTCGCTACCTTCCTGGTAAGGCGAATATCGTAGCCGATGCGCTTAGTCGAAATGAACGCGTCAAGCTTCATTATGTTCAAACTCTATCTGATATTCAAATCTTTTGTCCTTTAAGCACAACGATCTTGTGTAAACGAAGGCTTACTGAAATATGAGCTACCACTTCAACTCGAGCTTAAACTCGAAATGAAAGGGGCGATGGGTCGCTCTATTTTAAGAATCCTTGTGGATGATTATCGCCCAAATCGGAGCCCTGATTGGATTCCTTGTACACCTTAATATGTACATTACAACTCAATAAGGAAAAACTGAATTCCTATTAAGATCTTCCTATCTTCATAGTTAGATTCTTGAAAATATTTAAAGTGCCAAATGAAATCCACGGATTGGATTCCTGGTATGCTTTAAATACCCGTGTCCAAAGATAACAAATTAAAGGTCAAATTAAACAATTATGCTATTATGTGATTATGTGTTTATGTGTTCTCCTCTATGTTTTTGTGTGATCCGATTTTCGTTATCCAAATCCTCATAGAATCTTCCATATCTTCATATGAAGGATTCATAGTAGGATATTCAAAAGGTACTACCTTAAATCCTTAATGGGCTTCTACGTGGTAGTTAAGACCCTTGGGTTATATAGTACCATTCCATGATTCGAAAAGAGACCCTTGAGTGGTCTAGTTAAAGATTGATTCAGAATCTGGTTAAGAGTGGCATGTGATGATACAGCTGAAAGGACCCTATGGTGGTCCAGTCACACTCATCACAGGTTCATTCATTTGGTTTTCCCCTACACATTATCAAATGCACTGTGTGGACTATGCAAGGAATTGCGTAATTATGGACGCGTACATAATTATAAAAAAATCAGTGCACGGAAAGCACAGTGAGATTTATCATGTGTAAGAACCAATAGTGACAACAATAACGAAACGTGAACAATGTAATGGAGGTATGGTGGACGCACCAATGGCGCTTCATATACTTGTATATAAGTGTCCCTCTTACATTGCAAGCATAATGTTATTTAAAGTTACTAGAAGTTCAGAACCCTAACCAGTGTTGTTTTATCTTTCGACTTCATGTTTTGAGCTCTCAGAAGTTTCCTCTAATTAAATTTCGGGACGAAATTTCCTGAAGTAGGGGAGACTGTGACATCTATGCCTCAACGGCCATTGAACAAATACCAATTCAATGAAATGTTGTGTTTCATACTTTGTATTTGTATAAATATGTGTATTATTTGCACATATAAACTCTTATCCGATTTCAAGCTTTAAATCGCTTTCTAGAAGGTTATACACGCACCGAAGCGTAAATATAAGCAGTTTAATGCAACAAACACTCCGGAATAATGAAATAGGCTTAACATACCTTAAATAACCTCCACATAACTTAGAAATAAGCTTTGGATGGTTTGGTGTGTTGAAATCAAGATTGTTCGATCGCAGGGACTAGTTGTGTCAAACTGCGAAACTATACCGATTTGTAAAGTAACGAACCTTCCAGAACTTTATCATAAGTTAAAAATACCCTAAATATCCTCTACATAGCTTAGAAATAGGCTTTGAGGGGTTCGGTATGCTAAAATAAACTTTATTGATCAATAGGGACTAAAAGCGTCAAAAAGTGCACAAGTTTGCATTTTCACGCATATCTTATGTTCTGAATATATCCAGACATCCTCTCTGGAAGCAGCCTCTCTATCCCTATGGATTGAGGCAAGGTCTGCCTACATCCCACCCTCCCCAGACCCTATAAGTAGCTTTGCTATTTGTGGGATTTACTGGGTATGGTTGTTGTTGTTGTTGAATATATCCGGACATCCAAAAATTTATGTAAGCAATAAAATATATTATTTCAGTGTTTGGCGTAAGAAAATTCCATTCGTCGCTTAATTTGGATCGTTTTTGCGTTCGTTACGACTCCCGTCATAATTAACCGAACAACGCAACCGTACGACCAAACGAGCCGACATCCGAGATATTTTTTAGCACATTTTAAGTTCCCTATACTTTAACTTCATTTTAGAACTTTTAAATGGGATTAACGGGGCTTAAACGTGTCAAAAAATGCATCGAAAACCAAGTTTGGGACTTCAGGGACTAAAGCTGCCAAAATGTGAAACTGGCTGGTCTGCAGGGTCCTTACGGACCGTATGGACCATAAGCTTACGATCCGTAAGCCTTCCCCAGAACCACAGAAATGTAGAAACAATGAATCTGGCCTATTCGACTTGCTCAAATGGTTTTTACCCCTTGAATTACACACTATGGGCTGGTATTTGATGTCCCCATTGTATTCAAAACCTTGTGCCCAAGTGTAAGGCCAAGATCATTCCCTCTTCTCCAAGAAATGATCCTAACTGTTTGCGAAAAAACTATATAAGGCCATGTCCCTCATTCATTTTCTGCATATTTGGTCTGAGATTTCTCTAAGTGGTTGTGATTATTCACTACCTACCTGAGAATACTTGGAACCAAATCTATTTGGACCCTTTGTAAGTCCTCTTTCGTTCTTTTATCGCTTTCTAGCTTAAAAGTCAAACTTGTTTGACTTTCTGCATTAACCAGTCTATGGTCAATGAGAAGTTCGTTTGAACTTCATAACGTGAGCGTAATCACGATGGTTATAGTCCCTAGTGACCATACCTACTGATTACCACGTTATCTAGGTGTAGTGACGAGTCGTAGTTTCGGCCAAAATGCGCATTCTTGCGTGTTTTGTAACCAAACTACTTATAGGTATCAAAACCATTTGTTTTGATACCAAATCTATTTTCTAAATTCGTTAGACATGTTTTAACATGTTTAACTCGTCACTTTTTAGATTAGTGCTTATGTAGAGTCGTAAGTCAAGCGGACTAAACACCCGCTTAGACTTTTGAACACGACCCATTTGGTCGATCGTTAGGATCCGACCAAACACATTAGGTGACCATAGTTGTATAGGGAATAACCTTCCGAGGTTATACCTTATGGTCACGTCGTTTAGTTTGTTGTATGATGGGTAGTATATATGCCTTACGTAAATGACTAAAATGCCCTTTTCATGCATAATTGGTAATTAAGCATATGTAACACAAACTTTTGTCACTTAATTGATTATGCAACATATTTAATCATGTTTAGGCATATAATACTTGTCATAGGACTAGTTAGACGTCTCGAACGTGCTTTTGCGCGAACGACACGTTAAAGTAGCTTAAGCTACCTTAATGGGTCACAATGGGTCGAAAGCACTTAGGTTAGGTTTCGATTTAGGATGTAGACTTTATTGAACCATGTCATATGAGTTCCAATACTCATTTGGTTTACAAAACCTCATCCTATCCGATATTCCGACTTAGGTCCGGTTTAATTATATAGTTATTAGGTTGCCGATTGATTCCGTGCTCCCTCTAGCTTTGCTTGGTTGTTGTTCAAGACCACTAAGCATTCTCAGGTGAGTACATAGTTCCCCTATTTTACTGTTTTCAATTGTTTTGGGGTGATTCATATGTGCTAAATGTTTTCAAGGTTTTAACGATGGTTTTCAAAACGATTTTCGATATTATAACAATGGTTTCAAAAACGATTAAAATGGTTTATATTAAATCAATAATGATTTCGATTAAGTGAACAAACTTGTTGGTTGTATTTACATAACGAATAATATCCATTAGTTTTGGCTGAACCGACCAGTATTAGGTTATGGTACCGTAGGATCTGACAAATCCCGTTATCAGCCTGCACCCATGGTTATGTGTGGGTTAGGTGGGTAACGACTGAATCTGTGATTGTTAATTTACCCTTTGGTGGTTTATTAATGCGAGAAGCGATAGGCGATATAGTCGAGTCATGAAGGTTTGGATGTTATTAGCGAGACAATCAAAAGTAGCTTTCACAATCTAAAACGAGAATGATTTAAACGACTAAAGCGATTTTTAACGACTCAAACGATTTGGGTAAACGACTGGTTTTAAAGCGATTTTTAACGAATTAAACGATTTGGGTAAACGATTGGTTTTAAAGCTATTTTTAACGAATTAAACGATTTGGGTAAACGATTGGTTTTAAAGCAATTTTTAACGAATTAAACGATTTGGGTAAACGATTGGTTTTTGGTTAAGTGTTTAGATAATGGGACGGGTGTAATGTGATGAAAGCATGGTGGATACACCGCTGGTACTTCCTATATATAAGTGTTTTCATCGTATTACATACCGCGGCGTTATTTAGTTCACTTGGGTAAACGATTTTGAAACGATGTCACACAAACGAGGTTTTCGAAATAATATAAACTATACGAGTTTTATTAACGAGATTTATTAACGAGTTTTATTAACAAGATTTATTAACGAGATTTATTAACGAGTTTTATTAACAAGATTTATTAACGAGTTTTATTAACGATTTAATACGAGATGTTTTATAAATTGTTTTTCTAAAACAAAATGTTTTCGAGTTAAGAATCATGGCTACGAGATTTTATAAATTATAACCAACTTGATTTGAGTTGGTTAATTATGTCGCAATACTACACTTTTCAAAAGAAGGTTTTTAATTAAGTATTGCAACATGTAAACTAGCCATGAATCCGACACTCTCAAAAACCTATGTACTCGCCAGCATTTCTTTGCTGACTTTGTTTTAACATATGTTTCAGGTATTGTTGAATGATGTTGATTGGTAGGATGGATGCACACATAGGACTGGACGAGGCCATAGTGACTTAATAACAATGATAGACTATGTTTAAATTGTTTATTTGGATTTCCAGACGATGTAAATATTCAATGTTTAATAAAACAAAACTTCAATTTCCGTGTGTTTAGAAACAATGATTCTGTTACAACACTCCCCGACGATTCCGCCGCGATTTGTTGTTTTACGCGGTCGGGGTGTGACAATCCATTTCTCTTCTTTCATTAAATGCAATTGTCAGCATAGGGCTCTACATGGCCCATATTCAGCGGACACAGCCCCGTGGGTAGAAGCGTATCTGTACTACCAAGATTTTGCAAGATTCTGTGTATCTTAGCGTTGACGACGCCCAGTGCTGAGCTGGGCATGCCCCCGTGGTGGGCGTAGAAGCTTCCACAACTTTGTCTCTTCTGCAGGCGGCTGACCACGACCCGTGTCCAGTGGGCACGACCCCGTGGTCAGTCTTCTGTTTCTTGTTTTTGCTTTTGCTTTTGGGGATGCTGCCGAGGGGTCGGGCATATAACGTTTATTACTTTTCTTTATATTTATGTTGGTTTTCGCTGTATATTTGTTCCTTTTGATCGTTTAAGCTCAATTGGTCCTGTAAATTCAAAAGGAAGACAAAAACACACTTTTTCCAACATTAGTACTAAAAAGGGTTAGTTTCATGCCTCATTTGATGTAATTTATATGTTACATTTTGCACACATCAGCATACATGTTCATCTATTTTGTTTTTCTTTAAAACCCCATTTATTTTTGTTTTCAAGGTTGTGTTTAAATCCAAGAACAAGAGAAACTTTTCACTATCATCTTCATCACCAAGATTCAAGAACATTTTTAAAAAGAATGGTTTTATACCTTCAATATTCAAGTGGGTTTTTGAATAAAAAGATGATATGATGCTTGGTTCTTGCTTGAAACTCCTTGGAATCTCCTTTGGATCGTTAAATCACTTGAAAACACCTTGTAATGAGCTTGGATCTTCAAGAAATGGTTTGAAATTTCAAAAATGGATGGACATAGGGGTGTTCGGCCGAAGCTTGTATGAGTGAGAGAGTGTGATTTGTTTGAGATTGAATTCTTGGACTTTGAAAAATTTTAAAAGATTTGTAAAGGTTAATCATCACTTGCAATTCCAAGACTCCAACACTTGGCAAGAGAGAGGTGTAAGGGCTCCCCTAGCCGCCACCTCCTATCTATCACACACACTCATATATACATACATTTTATACATATATATAGCCTAAACACAAGTATTTTACTGGATACCAGGTATTTTATTTAGCGTTTTAATCCCGTTTTATGGCGTTTTAAATTATTTTTATCACTCTATAAAAAAACTCGCCAAAATATTACTGAAATAATTATCAGTTGCCTTGACTGGTTGCGTTGATAGTATTTTGTCAGATACGCGTAGTATCGCGTGGTACGCACTTAAACTCGAAACATAGAGTTTCTTAGCGTTTTAATTTATTTTTCCTTCCAAACATGATTAAAAATATCATTTTAATCATAACAAATTATTTTTAGGATTTTAATATTAACCGAGCGGTCATCGACGTTCATTTCGCATTTTGTTCGTTACTCGATAAGCGTTTATCTTATTATTTCTAACATAATTTTCAACATAGTTTGGATTTACAAACACACCAAACATCACACATAAACACCAATATCAATCAAATACAGCCTTTTATCATTCATGACACATGTTACATTTGTACGGTACAGCCTAAATGGTCGGGTGTCACATATTGCGTCCTACACATATATTATTATGAGTCGCAAAATTATTTAAAAGTGTTTGAGTCCTACACATTCGGTACCTTACACCAAAACATTGTTTTAATGGTGTAGGAAACGTCGAATATGTATGATCAAGTGCATGACGGTTTTTATTGTGTAAGTTGAACAACTATTTTATAATGTCACACCCTGATTTCCGGTGGGCCCGGATGGGTACAATCGTGACGGCTGGATAACAGTTATCACAATATAATAATATGCATCGGAAGTATTAGATTAAAATTAATAAAATAAAGCTTGAATGTATGAAAGTAATTACAAGCATTCGATACAAGCCCACAGGCAGGATCCAAATAAACAGATCATTAGACATAATAGGCCTTAAGCTTTAGGAGTGCAAATTCCTTAGCCTTCATTCTAGCCGACCCGTAATCCCAGCCTATAATAAGGTTCTGTACTTGTTGTACAATCTTTTGAAAATACGTCAGCCAAAGCTGGTAAATACAATTAACTGACTCTTTTAAAAATAGTTTTTCGAAAAGAGTTTATAGATATTAGAAAACCCGTAGGAGATCTTTTAAATATATCTTGGGATTATTCTTGTTATGAGATTATATACTTGATTAACCCATTGGGTTGTCCAGACATGGTATCAATAACCCCCAATTACAATAATTATCAAGTAAACTGAATAAACCGTATTCATACACTTTTGCGCAATCATAGGCGACTTACTTATGTAATAACCATCCCAAGAGGCATATTTGCCATCCCAAGTTTACACTAAAATAAGTCAAGAGTATTTACCTTTTTGCTAGCTTCCAATCAACAAGACTATAATTGGCAAAAGCCGCAAGTCTAAGCATATTGACCCAAGTCCAATTATCTGGGGGGTCCTATAGTCTGGAATGAACAGATTTATTATCTGTTAGAATGTGTACGGGTCAAAGGTAGTCCCTTTAGATATGACTCGATACTTAAGAATAGGTTTGCTAGATTAAGCGTATACCGAATAGAATGTGGTTTAAAGCCAACAAGTACTAGGACTTGTATAATATGGGTAAACAATGTACATTCTGGATTTTGAGATCAAAGCGGTAAGGTTAAACCCTTTTCGGTAAACTTAGGTAAACTAGTTACGTAAGTCTAACCGTATGCGTATAAGCGATGACGGGTAATTGGATGAGTCATGAACAAGTTCCATATGCCAATACACGTTAAACAAGTTATAAAATCAGTAGGATATCAACTTGTATGCCCGTTAAGGTTTTAAAATCAAACTATGCCTCATAAAGGTGTTTTGGTAATTTTACAATTTATAAAAGGAGCTTGCGAGTAAACTGATGTCATGGTCATAAATATTCTGTAAAAATGGTTTAATTACGATATCATATCAGTAAGATATCAAATATATGTGTGGTTTATGCTTTAAGACCAAACTATGCATCATAAGGGCATTTTGGTCATTTTACACATAGTTTTGAGATTTTATTTGGGATTCTGAGTTCATGACTTATACCTACTGTAAAAACATTTAATATGGTTTATATAATCAGTAGGTAACAAGTGTTGGTTCATACATATGGTTTAAAACCATACTATGCGCCTAACCGGCGTTAATGTCGTTAAATGACGTTTTATGTGAAGGTTTATGAAATCTGATGTTATGACCAGCTTTGAATAGTTAAAATATTTTGTTTTTCATAACATACCAGTAAGCAAAAGGTTTGGTTTGATTATTACGCTTAAAACGCATTTTATGTGCCATAAGGTCATTATCGTCATTTATCGGCATTGTATACGAAACTGAAGTTAAACTCAGTTATAATCTGACTTAGCATCCCAAATAATCCTAATTATAATATCATATCAGTACATGATGAGTTTTGTCAAGAATTTATGTTTAAAACTCATTTTAAATGTAAAAGGGCATTTTAGTCCTTTTAAAAGCATAGTTTACAATTATATGCGTAAACTCAGTTTATGACCAGAACATACACATCAAACTATTCTAAACATGTTTACTCATCAGTACATAACTTATTTACATACTCATTTATATCTAAAACCTTATTTTTAAACAAAAGGGCATTATAGTCAAAGTACGGCATAATAACGGGACATGCGCATAAACTCAGATTCCTAATCCGATCGTGTAATATAACCTTATGGGGTTATACTACATTATATTACAATCATGATGGAACCTAAAATTAGTAGCATACTAGTCTAATTCGGTTTATAACCAAAAGTCAACCTAGAAGTCAAACTACGCGACTTTCGGTTGCGAACCGACCATAAAACGGGAATTGACGAGCCGAACATGTTTACACACGTTCTAATAATTATTACCGAGTTGTTTAAGTGATAAAACATATTTTAGAATACTTCTAAACTCATATCGGAATTTATTTTAAAAATGACTCGTTGACTTTTTAAATAAATATTACGTTGACTCGTCAATTGACCAAACAAACGTGATTCTTAGGAGGTGCCCTTTGGAGGGACTAACACTTACCTAATTACGATCACGTAGCCATGTTCTTTGCAAACAATGGCTTGACCGTTTAAGGTACTAAAAGTCAAAGCGTTTATCGTAGACGCTTGACTTTTCGGCTTTAAAAGCCAAATAAAATAACTAGCCATGAAAGGAACACTTACAAGTGTCCTAGGGACTGAAGAGAACTCAATGGTATGCTTCTAATGCTCAATAGCTCCCAAAAGAGATAGAAAGAAGAAATGGTGCAAGTGAACTAATGAGTTCTAAGGCCTTTATATAGTTTTAAAGAAACTCTAAGATCTTGCCAAGTGTTTTTGGGATTTTAATAGGATGATTACAAGTGTATACCATGTTTTAAAATCCATTAACTTCCGTAGAATTGGCTAAATGGTTTGTGTGATGATCAAGTAAAAAAATACCGATGATAATAATAATAATAATAATAATAATAATAACAATAATAATAATAATATGCCCATCATGACCAATATTAGGCACACCCGGGAGTATGACCGAGCATCATGGAGTTCCCGGTTCGTTTAAAAGGTCTCTCAAAGGTGTAGATTTACACGTTGACGCTTTTAGTCCTTTTAACGCACAAACTTGTGCGTATTATCGTTTAATGACATAAGAGCCTTATGTAGCCTATATCAGGAATTTCCGAGAGTATGAGCGAACATCACGATGCTTCGGGTTTGTTAAAAGGTCATTCAGAGGTAAGAATTAACATGTTGACACTTTTAACCCTTCTAACGCACAAACTTGTGCGTTTTATCGTTTAACGGCATCAAAGCCCTAAACGGCCGATATTAGGTATTACCAAGAGTGCAATTAAACATCATAACTCTCCGGATTCATTAAATGGTCAATCAGAGGTAAGAATTACCATGTTGACGCTTTTAATCCTTTGACGCGCAAACTTTTGAGTTTATCGCAAACGGTTTTGATTATCCAACTAGTGGCTTAATATGAGAACATGAATATTGTATAATGTCACTCAGAGGCTTAGTTTAAGCATGTTGACACTTTCAGTCCTTTCGTATTCAAAGTTTTAACTGTTTAGCAAAAGTAGTCCTTCCTAGTCAACGTTTGACATAAGTAGGATTAGGGACATGTGTCGATACATTAATGGACACGATTTTACAAGGTGTTACATCCTCACCCCCTTAAAAGAGATATCGACCTCGAGATTTTCTCGGAGTAATACGATCCGTTCCGTATAATAGGAGGCTTCAAATTCTCAAGAGTATCTTGGGCCACAAAGGGAATCCCATTTCTCATTACGAGGTCAACTTGGAACTTTCAAATTCCATGGTCCATAATGGACAAGGGTTTTCAATGAACCTTAAACTCACGTTTAAACGTCATGGTGAAACATGACAAGTGCTTATCAGCTAAGCACTTTGCTGGAATTCTCCAGTGAAAAGAGTATATTTAGTATCTTAATCCGATACTATAGATAACGGTACTCCATAAGGAGACTCTTGGTTATCTATCTATAGATTAACTTGTTGGAATTATAAATTTTCCTTAATTGAAAAGAAGCGTCGATTTAGTAGGTTTGTCGACTGTAATTTACATCGCGTCATTGCCGAGATTTATTTTAGGTAACTGGGAGATTAGATCCGTTGTTACCATTTTCCAATTCTATGTGGTATTTTCCAGTTCAATATGTAGACCACAAATGGTCTACTGTGTTCGACTCACTTGCGAATATTCTAAATATTAAGCTTCCCAGGTGGCTATGGACTTCTCATGTCCATCTACACAAAGGTCTTTGGCTTTCGATTTTAATTCATCAAAAGGTTACTTGTGTCATGTAGATGACACATCCTTCCTTCAATCACTTGGATGCCTCAATCATAAAAGCTTCCTCGGGCAATCCATAGTGTTGATCTTCAACGTATGTTGAATATATCACCAGATGGGGATTTAAATTTCGATAAGTTTCATACTACAGACACTGTGGATTTGGTTTTTCAACTAACCAATCCATGTCTAAAAACATATTACTTCCAGCAAGATTTATAGATAAAATATTATCAAAGACAAATTAATTTGTGAAGGATATAACATATGTGAAACCATCTAGATTGGCTACTCGATTTTATAAATAATATTTAGGTCTTGAAATGGCAGAATTAAAATTTTATTAAATTTACAATCGATGAAGCTTTAATTGGCTCTATAGTTTAAAATAAGTTTCTAATAATAAAACATTTACGAGAAACAGGTATGTAAAGATATGTCTTGAACTGTTTCTGCTGTAGCAGATTGGAAGGCTTATACATTGCCTTTCTTGCCATTAATGGCCTTGTTCTTCCCGTCAGTCGCCCTCTTTGGGCAGCGGGTCTTTATATGCCCTTTTTTGCCACATCCATAGCAGGTGGCGTCTTTCAAGTCTTTGCATTCATGGGACTTGTGGTCCATCTCCTTACAGATGCCACATCCTTTGGTCTGCTCACGGAAACATTTTCTGAAGTGTTGCTTCCCGCAGGTTTTGCATTTGGGTTTTGCCTCCCTCGGCTTAGACTGGTTATAATTCGAATCGGTCTTACCCTTTTTGCAATCCATACTTGGGGTATCATCACGCTTTCGCTTGTGATCCTCCTCAGCTTTAGTCGCCCTTGTTCTTATTTCATCTTCAGTGAGAGAAAGAGCCAGATCCACAGCGGATCTATAAGTCGCAGGTTTGGAGGATTTAACCATTCCTTTGATTTCTGGAGTGAGTCCTCTGATAAACCGCGTAATGCGCTTAGACTCAGGGGTAAATAAATAAGGCACGAGTCTTAATAAAGAGTTGTATTCAGATACATAGGCTTGACACTTGAGGCCTTTCATGGTCAGCCTTAGAAAGCCAGATTCAACTTTCTCTACCTCGTGAGGTGGACAATAAGTCTCGCGAATCAATTCCACAAACTTAGACCAACTCAGGTTATACATTGCAACCTTGCCAGTGGATTGGATCAATGTCTTCCACCATGTTAGTGCATCCTCCTTGAAGGATTGGGACACGTATTTAACAGTGTCCTTGGCAGCACAACCTCTTATATCAACAACGGTTTCCATTTCATCCTGCCACTTTAGAGCATCAATATCTCCAACCTCACCCGTAAAGTCACGGGGTTTACAAGAAACAAAGTATTTATAAGTACACTCCTTCTTAGAGTCATGAGATTCAGCTTTCTTGATACTCTGCTCACTTTTAGTTGAGGAGAAATGAGACTTTTCGGTCTTATGAGTATTAGAACGAGGTTTAGAAACGGAGTTCTCTTTCTGTACTGATGGCTCTGGCCCTTTAAATGTGGCCATAAATCCAGCCAGGGCTTTACCGACTTCATCGACAACTATGGTTCGAAGACGATTCTCTTCGTCATTACGGTTCTGGTGCTCTAAATTGTCACCACCGTTTTTCTTACTTGCTTTGCCAATACTCAGGCTCGCCATAAGTTTATCTGAAAGAAAATAAAGCCATCAGTAATTTTCGAGAACTAAGTAGCAAATCAATTTACTTGCATTAAATCTTACAGATCTATATGTTTGTATATAAATTTCACTAGCCCTGCTTACCACAATTGGTAATGGGCTTAGCCTTATAACTCATCGGTTTATCACAAGGGATATATAAATATAGCACATTAGATTGTCACGAAGGACATTTAAATATAGCACATTGGCTTGTCACGAAGGACATTTAAATAGAGCACATTGGCTTGTCATGAAGGACATTTAGAATACGGCACTTTGGCCGGTTACGAAAGACATATAGATATGGCACATGGCCTCGTCACAAAGGACATTGAATGGTATGGCACTAAAGCCTTGTTACGAAGAACAATGTAAGATATGGTACTAAGGCCTTGTCACAAAGGATAATTCAAGATATATATATATATATATATATATAAGCCGCGATCTCATTTGATCAAAAGGGCTTTAAGGTTTGAACATAGTTCATTACCTTTGAATAAGGGGTCGTAGACCACTACTGTCTTCACAATTGACGATATAATATGGCCCGTAGGCAATTCAATTGACATCACAAAGGATGTTAAACTAATGGTCATCGCACTGATGATATCAGTCATGATCGCACTTGATCATACAGACTGCGAATCTTAGGCATAGTTTTCTATTTTGAGCAGGGAACCATAATGGTTACAACTGTCTTTGTCTTGAATGGACGATATAATATAGTCTGTAGGCAAATTATCACTAAGTATGTTAAATATGATTATCATGTTGATGATTTTAGTAATGATCGCATTGATCATATAGACTATTAGGTTTGGGTATGACCCATCACTTTGAACAGTGGAACCATAAAGGTCACCACTATCATTGTCTTATCGACAATAGAGTAAAGTATAGCCCATAGGCACTTCATCACTAGGAATTATGATAATCATACTGATGATATTAGTCAGGATCAAACTGATCATATAGATTATGAGATTAGAGCATAGCTCACCCCCTTGGGCAAGGAATCATAAAAGATTACAATTATCTTGTCATAATTTGGACAATATATATAGCCCGTAGGCAAAATATCTCCAAGGAGGTTAAATATGATCATCATATTGATGATTTTAGTCATGATCGCATTGATCATATAGACTAGTTAAGCTTTAGCATAGCTCACTGCCTTGGATAGGGAATCATAAAAGATCTCAATGTCAATGTCTCAAAAGGACAACATGTTATAGCCCGTAGGAAAAACATCACTAAGGATGTTAAATAGTATGATCATCGTATTGGATGATCTTAGTCATGATCGCATTGATCATATAGACTATGTGGCTTAGGGTAACCAGCCACCTTAGACAGGGAACCTTAAAGGTCACAATTGTCATAGTTTTAACTGACAATGCAGTAATATGATTCCTATCCTTCCACTTAGTTTGGGATTGTTAGAGATTAGGAACAATTATCGTCACAAAGCTGACGAAGATTTTTCCTCCTTCCCACACAGTTGGGAATTAGTTGGAGTTTTGGAATAAGTTTCGTCACAAAGTTGACGAAGATTTTCTTCTTTCCACACAATTGGGAATTTAGTTGAAGATTCTAATGATATGTTTCAATCAACGTATTGAATATAAATTCTTCTCCTCATCTGGAGATGCGTCTAAGTTGACTTTGAAAATATATGTCCCTTTCCGTATTGGGAGATTTGGGAATACGTCGCAATTGACGTTTAGTATAAGTCCCTCTCCACATTGGGAGATTTGGGGATACGCCTCAATACTGTCAGCATATATGATACGGTTCGATACAGTCACCATTTAAATATATGTCTTTCTCCTTATTGGGAGATTAGAATACGCCTCAATATAGTACATCGTATATAATACAACTCAATAAAGTACACTGTATATGGTATAACTCTATAAAGTACACCGTTTATAAGCATACCCTTTCTCCTTATGGGGAGATTCTGGAATGATTAGCATCATAGATGGATGAACTTTCTATCTCCTTTCCACACATTTGGGAATTAATTGGAGATCTTAGATAAACGTCATCCTATAATTGGACGAGAATCGCTTAAAGATTTTTAAGATTATATGGGTGTGAGGGAATCAGTTTTCCACTTCTATTACCTTTTCAAGCACTACCATTGGTGGGAAATATATATTTAAGACAGAGTCTTTTATCATGGTCTTATTTACTAGTTTTAATTATAGAAGAACTAGTAGATCGAGTAAATTCAAAAGAGATTTATTTGCTTGATTGCTAGCGGTCCTTCGACTAATTTGTCTTCACCCAATAGAGTTGGCACTTTTAGTCCTTCTCCTTAATTGGAGTTTCCAGGACACGTCTTATTAGACGTTTTTAATTATATGAACTTCTCCTTAGTTGGAGATTTGGTATACACCTCAATATAGTAAAGCGTATACGATACGGCTCAATATAGTACACCGTTTAAAATATACCCTTTCTCCTTATGGGGAGATTCGGGAATATGCCTCAATAAAGTACATCATATATGATACAGCTCAATAAAGTACACTGTATATGATACGGCTCAATAAAGTACACCATTTAAATATATTCCCCTCTCCTTATCGGGAGAATTAGGGATATGCCTCAATAAAGTACAGCGTATATGATACAGCTTATTAAAGTACACTGTATACGGTACGACTCAATAAAGTACACCATTTAAATATGTTCCCTTCTCCTTAACAGGAGAATTGGGGAAATGTCATCTCATATTTGGATGAACATTTTGCACTTTTTCAACCACTTATTGGTGGGAACATGTGCTTTTTGGCCTTCGTCTATTGCGCAATCAAGAGATCTGTTTGATAAGGTAGGAACAATAAATGTGACCTTCATATTATTAGAAGGAAAAATCATAAAATGGGCTCCATAAAAGCAATGATTCTTCTTATGCCAGTAATATCGCCAAATTATATTAGATGCTTACTATTAGCCGATATCAGTACAATATGACCGTTGGGAGATCTTAGTGGTTCCATGCATTAAACCGTCATACTGGCCAAGCATGAAAGCATTCTATGGGACACACTAAGATACTTCCAATTATCATATGGCACTTTTATCAAACTAAGTTTGGCATTCGTGGTTGCTAAAAATCAATGAAATAAAAATCATTGTCGTATTCCTGTAGGAGAAAAATTGCTGGCGAGAGTTGCCGAAGACTCGATGGGTTTGAATTAATCGAGCTCGAAGACTCGAAATTATATGCTTTAAGCATGACTTAGAAAAAGTAATTCCCTTTTTCTGCTTATTCTCTTGAATGAGAGAATGTTTGAATCAAAGAATAGGAATTTTGGTGCAAGGTGGATGTATGTGCACTCTCCATAGTTGCTGCTTTAATTAGCTTGGTGAGATATCGTCGGAATGTATATCAAATATGATAGACTTCAGATACATGATATTAGGATATCACAAGAATATCAAAAGATATATCATCAGGTGACGAGATTTGTCATCCTCGTATCAGAGTCATTGTTTCCAAAATATATGTAGTTCACCATATGGAACTTCAAGCTACTCAAATGTATAGATCATTGAGTCCGCGACCCATCACAGATTCTTCATCTTGCTCGTGATGTCTTGGAGGTATAAAATCAATAACTACTATGTAGATTAAGAGTAGTCTTATATTCAGGTCTAGACTCAGAGTTTTTTTTAGGAATCTGCATTTGTGATATTTGAGATTAGACACTAAAGGTTAGTGTCTAATTCACTCAAACTGTAGCTCTGATACCAACCTGTCACACCCCGATTTCCGGTGGGCCCGGATGGGTACAATCGTGACGGCTGGATAACAGTTATCTCAATATAATAATATGCAGCGAAAGTATTAGATTAAAATTAATAAAATAAAGCTTGAATGTATGAAAGTAATTACAAGCGTTCGATACAAGCCCACAGGCAGGATCCAAATAAATAGAGCTTTAGACATCATAGGCCTTAAGCTTCAGGAGTGCAAATTCCTTAGCCTTCATTCTAGCCGAACCGTAATCCCAGCCTATAATAAGGTTCGGTACCTGCTGTACAATCTTTTGAAAATACGTCAGCCAAAGCTGGTAAATACAATTAACTGACTCTTTTAAAAATAGTTTTTCAAAAAGAGTTTATACATATTAGAAAACCCGTAAGAGATCTTTTAAATATATCTTGGGATTATTCTTGTTACGAGATTATATACTTGATTAACCCATTGGGTTGTCCGGACATGGTATCAATAACCCCCAATTACAATAATTATCAAGTAAACTGAATAAACCGTATTCATACACTTTTGCGGAATCATAGGAGACTTACTTATGTAATAACCGTCCCAAGAGGCATATTTGCCATCCCAAGTTTACACTAAAATAAGTCAAGAGTATTTACCTTTTTGCTAGCTTCCAATCAACAAGACTATAATTGGCAAAAGCCGCAAGTGTAAGTATATTGACCCAAGTCTGATTATCTGGGGGGTACTATAGTCTGGAATGAACAGATTTATTATCTGTTAGAATGTATACGGGTCAAAGGTAGTCCCTTTAGATATGACCTGATACTTAAGAATAGGTTTGCTAGATTAAGCGTATACCTAATAGAATGTGGTTTAAATCCAACAAGTACTAGGACTTGTATAATATGGGTAAACAATGTCCATTCTGGATTTTGAGATCAAAACGGTAAGGTTAAACCCATTTCGATAAACTTAGATAAACTAGTTACGTAAGTCTAACCGTATGCGTATAAGCGATGACGGGTAACCGGATGAGTCATGAACAAGTTCCATATGCCAATACACTTTAAGCAAGTTATAAAATCAGTAGGATATCAACTTGTATGCCCGTTAAGGTTTTAAAATCAAACTATGCCTCATAAAGGTGTTTTGGTAATTTTACAATTTATAAAAGGAGCTTGCGAGTAAACTGATGTCATGTTCATAAACATTCTATAAAAATGGTTTAATTACGATATCGTATCAGTAAGATATCAAATATATTTGTGGTTTATGCTTTAAGACCAAACTATGCACCGTAAGGGCATTTTGGTCATTTCACACATAGTTTTGAGACTTTATTTGGGATTCTGAGTTCATGACTTATACCTACTGTAAAAACATTTAAAATGGTTTATATAATCAATAGGTAACAAGTGTTGGTTCATACATATGGTTTAAAACCATAATATGCGCCTAACCGGCGTTAATGTCGTTAAATGACGTTTTATTTGAAGGTTTATGAAATCTGATGTTATGACCTGCTTTGAATAGATAAAATATTTTGTTTGTCATAACATATTAGTAAGCAAAAGGTTTGGTTTGATTATTACGCTTAAAACACATTTTATGTGCCATAAGGGCATTATCGTCATTTATCGGCATTGTATATGAAACTGAAGTTAAACTCAGTTTACAATCTGACTTAGCATCCCAAATAATCCTAATTATAATATCATATCAGTACATGATGAGTTTTGTCAAGAATTTATGTTTAAAACTCATTTAAATGTAAAAGGGCATTTTAGTCCTTTTAAAAGCACAGTTTACAATTATATGCGTAAACTCAGTTTATAACCAGATCATACACATCAAACTATTCTAAACATGTTTACTCATCAGTACATAACTTATTTACATGCTCATTTATATATAAAACCTTATTTTTAAACAAAAGGGCATTATAGTCAAAGTACGGCATAATAACGGGACATTCACATAAACTCAGATTCCTAAACCAATCCTGTAATATAACCTTATGGGGTTATACTACATTATATTACAATCATAATGGAACCTAAAATCAGTAGCATACTAGTCTAATTCGGTTTATAACCAAAAGTCAACGTAGAAGTCAAACTACGCGACTTTCGGTTGCGAACCAAACCTAAAACGGGAATTGACGAGCCGAACATGTTTACACATGTTCTAATAATTATTACCGAGTTATTTATGTGATAAAACATATTTTAGAATACTTCTAAACTCATATCGCAATTTATTTTAAAAATAACTCATTGACTTTTTAAATAAATATTACGTTGACTCGTCAATTGACCAAACAAACGTGATTATTAGGAGGTGCCCTTTTGGGGGACTAACACCTACCTAATTACGATCACGTAGCCATGTTCTTTGCGAACAATGGCTTGACCGTTTAAGGTCTAACTAAAAGTCAAAGCGTTTATCATAAACGCTTGACTTTTCGGCTTTAAAAGCCAAATAAAATAACTAGCCACGAAAGGAACACTTACAAGTGTCCTAGGGACTTAAGAGAACTCAATGGTATGCTCCTAATGCTCAATTTCTCCCAAAAGAGATAGAAAGAAGAAATGGTGCAAGTGAACTAATGAGTTCTAAGGCCTTTATATAGTTTTCAAGAAACTACAAGATCTTGCCAAGTGTTTTTAGGATTTTAATAGGATAATTACAACTATATACCATGTTTTAAAAACCGTTAACATCCATAGATTTGTCTAAATGGTTTGTGTGATGATCAAGTAAAAAAATAATGATAATAATAATAACAATAACAATAATAATAATAATAATAATAATAATAATAATAATAATAATAATAATAATAATAATATGCCCATCATGACCAATATTAGGCACACCCGGGAGTATGACCGAGTATCACGGAGTTCTCGGTTCGTTTTAAAGGTCTCTCAAAGGTTATTAGTGATGCTTTCACCTAGACTATAACTTTCTAGTAATGCTTTGACCTAGACTATAACTTTCTAGGACCCTAACACTAGTTTTCTTGTGTTTAGATCCTAAAACAATACATGTCACCTATCGTTAGGTGATTACCAAAACATGAACATAAATTTCCAAAATGATTTTAAATCAATCATCTATCCTTGGATGATTTCTTTTGGCCTTGTGCCTTCCAAATTTTCAAAATCTCGTCAAAGTTTGGGTCTAAATAATGTGAACACGTGCAATCTGGAAGGGTGGATGCATGTACCCTGAGTTTTCTTTCTAAGGCTAGAGTGTTCGTACAAATCCGCAGTATCGGACCAGTCACTCTTTCCTGGGAACTCTTGGGGTGAGTGTCCACTTATAGGCTAAAACATGTCTTCACGATACATTATTATGACCCATTTACTTTGATTTGTCACTGTGTGTTGACTGTTTGTTACGTGGTAATGAACAAATGACCACCATCCTTACTTTTGTCGATATTTATGACATCTCATTTTCATCACATCATCTCACTCGTTTTCTATCATGTTTCCTCTTTTAGAATGCCTCCTCGACGTAACGTTCAGCAACCCGATGCCGAACTGGCAACTATTATAGCACAGCAGGTGGCTGCTATGCTACCAAATCTCATCACTTAAATAAACCAAGCCAACAATAACAATAATGCACCTGCTCCGTGCAATTTTAAAAGTTTTTACTCGGCTAAACCGCTCAAGTTTAGTGGTTCTGAAGGAGCAACTGGGCTCCTCCAGTGGTTTGAGAGTCTTGAGAGCACTTTTTGCCATGTTCAGTGTCTAAACAATCGTAAGGTCGAGTTTGCTTCTAGTGTGTTCCAAAAGAGGGCTCTCACATGGTGGAATGGGATAATGGGAGATCGAGGTGCTCAGGTTGCTTTGGGTCAAACTTGGGAGGAACTCAGGGCTCTTATGATGAGAGAGTTCTGCCCTCATCATGAGTAGAGGGCACTAGAGAATGAGTTCCATGATCTGAAGCAAGACAGTGGTGAACACCGGGCTTACACTGATAGATACGAGGAGTTAAGCTTGCTCTGACTGATAATGGTTACGCCTTTGGATAAGGCTATTGAGAAATACATTGACGGTTTGCCAGATCCTGTTCAGGATATTGTCACTGGCAGCAACCCTACTACCGTCTGACAGGCCATTGAGCTAGTTGCAACCCTAACTGACTCTCAAGTCAAGAAGGGTAAACTCCACAGGAAGGGTGATAAGAAGCAGAAACAGTCTGATAGCACCAAGGAACAAAAGGGTAAGAAGGCTGAGTCCTCAAAGAAATCTAGGAAGCGTAAGGCTTCCAAGAACTTCGATGTTACTGCTCAGACAAACCAGGCTGCACAGAATCAGCCTGCACAACCTGCCGCCAAGAGGCAGTATGCTGGTAACGCACCTCTGTGTAACAAATGTAATAGCCATCATCAACCACAGGTGCAATGCCGCATCTGCACAAACTGTGGCAAGTCTGGTCATCTTGCAAACACCTGCCGTTTCGCTCCTAACCAAAACCAAGCTACACAAAACTCTACCCAGAATCCTGCACGACCTCACTACTCGCCTGGTTCGTGTTTCAATTGTGGGGATCTGACCCACTACAGGAACAATTTCCCAAAGTTGGCAAACGCAAACCAGGCGCAGGCTCGTGGTCGAGCTTTTAATCTGAATGCAAATGAGGCACGCGCAGATAACGAAGTGGTGAATGGTACGCTCTTTGTTAACAACCAATCTGCTTCTGTTCTATTTGATTCGGGTGCCGATAAGAGTTTTGTGTCCTTAGCTTTTGAGCCTTTGCTTTCGATGACTAGAACAAAACTAGGAAAGCCCTTGACAGTAGAAGTAGCTAGTGGTGAACCTGTTGTACTCGACTCTGTTCTTCGAAATTGCCAGTTGAACCTTAATAACCATCTTTTTCACATCGACCACATACCAATGCAACTTGGGTCCTTTGACATTATAGTAGGAATGGATTGGTTAGCCAAATACTACGCTGAGGTGGTTTGTTTTGAGAAGATTGTCTGTATACCCTTTTCGACTGGTGAAATCTTAGAAGTTCGGAAACAAAGGAGCCACATGTCGGTGATGAATCTGGCTCATCAAAGTCAGACAAGCCGCATTCAGGCAATGAATCTGGTGTGGTAAAGCCAGAAGAGCCGTGTGTTGAGGTAAAAGTTGAGAATTCTGGTCTAACAATGGATGATGCAAATTTTCCACCATTGTTGAACAAGAATTCAAAATCACCCAAGGACTGTCAGGCTTGGGTGAATCTGTTTAAATGAAAAACCTGACTTGCCGGAGCTCTCAGGTTGGTAAGAGTGGAGCAGGAATCGGCACATTTCTTGAGAAATTCACAAATGTGATATTTCGACTTAAAAGAAATAAATCAGGGACATTAAGTTGTACTTGATTTTCTACAAATGTTTGTGTTCAAACATTCGATAAATGTTAAATCATACAAGTGGTTAAAGAAAACAAGGTGATGAATATGATCCTCATGTTTGAGAAATGACTCACAAAACTAATTTTTCCGGAAAAACCATTTTGATTAAAACAAACTTAAGTGTTTTGAAATCACTATGGGAAAATGTTTTGTTGTCAGGGGGAGTTCTGATTGTTCAAGCCAAGTGAATGGAGAATTGAAGTAATTCTCATCATGTTGTCATTTACTTTGTTCAGTTCATTTTCAAATTTTCCCAGAAAATCAAAATTGAGATATATTTTGATTTTAAGGGGAGTAAAAATTTTAAAAAAATTAGAAAATTATAAAAACATTGATAAAATGCAAAAATGAGTTTTGTCGTAAAAAGAGGAAATGATAGTAGATCAGTTGGACTGTCACAGCATGCTAAAGAAATGGAGTGATAAAATGTGATAAGCGATCTCACTAAAGATGTGACGGTAGGCTCAGCTAGACTAGTAGATTTGCGATAACGATACAAACTTAAATGAAAAAGCCTAGTTCTAGTGGGAAACATGGTCGAAAGCATAGTACTTAGTTTTGTCCTTCTTGATTGTGTGCCTACTCAGTAATCGTTGATTGTCGAAAGACATAAAACTGGTTAAGTTTGTGAACTTTCACAACTTTGCTAAAAAATCGCTGTGATTGTGCATTTTATTTTGCGAAGATTTAAACTTGTTTTATTTCTTTATTTTGTTTAAGCATTGGACATCCTCTGCGTATACGTGAGTATCGACCTGGATGTTATTGCCTAAACGTTCTGCTTTATTTTCTTTGGTGTTTCGTTTAAGCTTTGGATCACCTCTGCGTATACGGAAGTATCGACCTGGTGGTTAAAGCCTAAACAACTTCAACTTATTTTTAGTTTCTTATTTTGTTTAAACATTGGACTTTCTCTGCGTATACAGAAGTATCGACCTGATTGTTAATGTTTAAACATTCTGCTTTGTTTTCGCATAAATCACAGTTGATAAAAGTTTAAAGGCATTACTTGAGTTAGTGTATTGCATGATGAGGGGATATGCTGAGATCGTGGGGTCCATAAGAATTTAGTGCAAAATTAATATACCTTAACGTATCAGTAAGCATTTCGAAAGTTTTTAGATTGAGTTTAAGTGGATAACAATATCGTCAATCTATGTGAATCATTTAGAACTTAAAATGTTTAAAGCTTAACGGTGCTAGTGATTGGTCTCGTAAACTGATATGATCCTCTTACACAAGCTCACAAAAATATTGTTTGTAATTATTTCTTTACTGCATTTCATTTTATTCAAAAATCCAAAAAGATTTTCAGTGTGTTTTAGCATAAATTTTGATAAAATCCAAAAAGATTTTCGATAACTGATGTTGGAGAGCTGATTTTCAAAATTCCAATTGCTGAACATGATGAACAGGTTTGGGAGTGAGTGAGTGCTTAAATGAAGAAATTTTGATTTTGTGAAAGAAAAGTTTGATTAGTTAATCGAGATCATTAATTTGAACTTGATGTAACTATTACTAGTAAGTTTTTCTTATTGATTTAAGTGAAAACTTATGTGGTGGTGAGAAAATTTGTGCAGGAGATGAACTGAACAGAGTTAAAGCCAGGATGCAATCTCATGGTGATAGCTAATTCCAGACGGCGATCCCATCATGATGAGAGGGGGAGTCTGACGAGGTTAGAGCCAAAGAGAAGATCCTGGTATATGCTAAGAAAGAAAAGAGACTGATAAAGACTGAAGATGCAAAGACTCGACACTTAAGACTCGTCAACATCTGAGGGGGAGTCTGTTGGTGCATTCATCTGTCGTCTTCGTCTTATGTCGAGTCTCGGGTTGCGTTGCAAACAGTATGTTAGTTAATATGAGGTTTAGCTTGAAAGTCAAACATATGAGGTTTAGTTTGAAGACATCTTGGTAGGTTTAGCTTCAAATGAAATTAGTGGGTTTAGCTTGAAGCTGACATGTGTGTCTTCAAGCAAAAGCCAGAATAGTATAAATAGGGGTCATGTCTATTCATTTGTAACAGTTCTTGAAAATCATACTGAGGTGCTGCCGGTTTGATTATTGATTGTAATCGATATTATATCAATCAAATCAGTGTTTAAAGTGATAAGCAAGCTGTTTTGAAGTCAGTTTCTTATTTTCCGCATCTGAAACTGATAAAATCTCTTCTGAACGACTCGTTCGGGTCGCAAAACGATTCTACAATTTAATTTTCATTTGTCAATCTCAAAGGCTATAATCATAAGTCTTTCCCACTAATAACCTATGTACAAGCACCTTTTGACTATTCTGACAACATGATTAGAATGTGTGCATGATTAAATGAGATCAAAATTACTAATACACATGGCCGCCATTTACTTTTAGAGTGTGCACATGGTTTGATGAGACCACATGGGCGCCGTTTACATATTTATGGTCATCCAATCTTATCACATCTCTACCTATAAATCTATTGAACCTTTTTATCAATTAACACATATAGTGTATAGCATGCACACGCATAACATGAAATCACCCAAAATAGTAGACTCACATACCGCACAAATGCAGGGACATAAGAGACGGTGCCTCGAAAGTAGAAGAGCTTCGATGGAGGGGGTAATGGCCGTCGATCAAAGGTGTGGTTGAGTGTCTAGGGTTTTGTGAATTTAGGTTTACATCATATAACGTGAATGTGGCGGGTTTAAAATAGAACTTCACTTGGGCCAAAGCCCATATTGGCGACCCATTCTCCGACGAAACAAGGTGGTGACAAAACTCCACCGTTTCGTCGAGTAAGCCTTGTGGCAAAACCCTGATGTTTCATCGAGTGGGCTTTGTGGCGAACCATTGATGTTTCGTCGTAGTTTATGTGACAACTCAAACTTTCAAGGTCAGTATCACCTTCGTCACATTATCTGGTTTCTTGGTATTCTCTTTCATATTCCTTATGGCGATAAAAATTCGGAAACACTTGCAACTAATTGCTAAAGATATATGTGTTCGAGTAAACTAATTGCTAAATGTATATGTGTTCGAGTAAATGTGTATGAGTGTGTGTATTGGGCCCGAACCTTGTGTGCGTATATGATTGGGCCGCACCCCAAGATATTGAAGCCAATATGTTTTGCCAATATGTTGCGTATATTATTGGGCCCCTTGATCATTAGTATTGGCTGTTTAGCCAATATGTTTTGGAAGCCCATCTACTTGGGGTTAAGCCCATACTCACGGCCAGAAAGGGGACCGCCCCTAACCATTGGCATATATGGTACGTATCATATTATTGTTATCACAAAACTCAAACAAACCCTACCCCGACCCCCTCTATTTGCTGTGCGACTATAGAAGAACCCCCCCCCCCCCCCCCGAAGCATTATCTCAGTCGATCGAGCCTAGTGGGTTAGTGATTTCTTTCGTATGTTAATTCTTGTTAATGATCTTGTTTGTGTATGAGTTTAAGTAACAAAGGTGTGTACGTATGTTACATGATGATTATGTTATGTGATTAAGGGTAGCGATTAGATTGTACATGGTTTATATGTGAAATAGGATCATGAGGTTGGGTTGCATCTATGTGTTATATTGAATATGAAAAGCTGATTGTAGGAATGTTTAATGAATTGTGGCAGATTAATGATGATGCGGATTGTTATGTTGTTGCATAGTTATTAAAGCCAGATGCATGATTAATAGACTCAAATTGAAAGTAAAATCATTACTTGTAAAATCATTCTGATCCCTTGCATGTGTGATGTTTGAAAGTGAAGTCAATTGGATAAGGATCACTTAATTATTGTCAGCCATTGTGTTTGTGATTGCATGCGATTGTCAGTAAACATGTGACCATTATATGTGCCTTTAGATTAAATATAGTAGGCAATTGCTTAATTTAATCTAAAGGAGTGGATGCTAGTCAATGATGGTGGCCTATTGGTAATCGTCTAAATACTAATAATAAACATATGAATCGATGATGATGGATGATAATGGTATGAATACCTTAAATTGATCCAACGTGGAACATGAAAACATTGGTGGTGATTATTTATGATTTTATTAGAAATAGGAATTCTCATGGATCAAAAGAAGTAACTGTTTGATCTCTTAAATGTTATGTTAAGCATGATTAGTATTAAATTATAAAGGCTTGCACGTGACAAACTAAATTGATCCGATCCGATTGATTAATTATAACATTAATGCTTAAAGGTTCGATAGCATGACGTTCTGTTTGATCCGAGTTATGTGTAGAACATGTTATTTGCTTCTATTATTGGCTCGAGGGCAATTAGGGTTCATACAAATAATCTTAGTGATTGACTTGGTTTGATCTATGTGGGGTGTTGTTAATTGTCGTTAATGATTTGATATTTATTAGGGTCCATATAAAGATAAACTGTTTGATTGTGCCATTAGGAAATACGAACTTGTGACGTGTGTGTGTGTGTATGTTTATGGCTCGTACACTTGCTGTGATAGTAGTAATGATATGTGATGTACTTGATTGCTACTTGTGTAATACGTGATAACCTACGTGGTGCAATGTGAATATAAACTGATCGTTGTTGGTACACAATGGTAGGACGTGTTTGATCGACTATTAAGCAAGTAACTAACCTTACCGAGCAAACCGAGGTGAGTTCACACTTTCTACAAGGCATGGGATTCCTAGGGGTTGGGAATGGGTTAAGGAATATGGATTCCTCGTCCTCCTTGGGTAAGACAGTACGGCTTAAGGAATGTAATTCCTCATCCTCTTGGACAGTTTAAAGTTCACTAGACCAAAACTCTATCACGAAGTCCCTCCTTTTTATATCGACTTAATCGCCGGCCAATGGCGAGCGGGTCATTAGTTAGATAGCGCTATTTAGGTTTGAAAAGCCTCACACCGTTCCGTAGAGGATGGGCGTGAACTAATGGATCTGGGCACATCAATGATGATAGACATTGACGCTAAGGGCACGTAAACATGACTAAAGTCAGTGGTCGATATGGTAACGACTCTAGTAGTGTAAACATGGGGTAGCCCCCACGGCTGGATTGCCAGAGTAATTGGGATTAAACAAAACACGTTTTCAACTATGGGGTAACCCCCACGACAAGTAAGCCAGCTAAAGAAATCTATGCTTTTGAAACAACTTAAAATGAACACCCAACTGTGAACTTGCTCAACTTTGTTGTTGATTTGTTGTTAAATGCCTTGCAGGCCTTTAGGTGCATATCATTGGGACTTGCTGTCTGGGAAGCTGGAGTGGTCATGGGTCGAGATACATGGAAACACTATACAAGACTAATATCTTTTACATGTGCTTATAAACACTTAATGAATGATTTATGCTTCCGCTGTACACTACAAAATATAATGTAACATTGTAACACTTATTGTTAATCAATGAAAGTTTTATTTACATATACCTATGAGTTCAATGTGATTGGTGGCTAAGATCCTGGTATGTCACATGCCCCGCAATGGTTACGCGAGTGGTATTTTGGGGGTGCGACATATTGGTATCAGAGTCATTGGTTATAGTTAACTTGGTTTTAAAAAGGGGAAAACGTTTTTGTAAAACCAGACTATAACCGGACAGTTCTGAAAGCGTGAATACGACCATGACACTCAGCTCCAGATTGCAAGGTTCGTCAATCGTATACTCATTGTACTGTATAACTAGTGAACACTTACGTATGTTATTGCCTGTGATTGCACGTTCAGCACAACAGTATGAGTTAGTGTATTACTTGCATGTGTTATGTGACTAATAGGGTGGTAGTTCCCTAAACATTCGTGACTTACACTTCGTGATGCTCTTTGTTTGCTACTTGAGTTTGAGGAACCATTTGACATGAGTTAAGAGGAGCTAAGATGATCATGCAAATCGCAATATTATTGTGGGTGCACACATAATAATAGTGTGGGGTGCATGCGAGTCCCAGTGAGCCTTACCAAGTGGAAAATGGGTTCCGTTCCGTTATTTGGTCGATTGAAACATAGCAAACCTATAGGGGTCATAGTAGTGATTGTCCCCTACTCGAACGTGAACTTTTCATCCCTCTCTGGATCCTTTCGAATCTCGATGCTATCGAGTGTTACCTGAACACCCATCTGCACACCTAACGAACCATGAAGAATGTTAGGTGCTTATACGAACGTCCCTGTGTTGGATGACGCAGCATCGCATGATTGATCGATACCTTTCCTACTCCACTTCGTTTGCTGGAACTCATGTATTGACGTCTTAGATCCTGAAGTGCGATCACTTCTGTAATGCTCTGGAAGCATATCATGTAATACCCAGCCAACTTGCAACATCAATGGACGGGAGGATGAGCATAGTACTTTACCGACCACAGTACTTCGGCGACTTTGATTACTGGCAACGAGCACTAGCGAATTGGCTCCAATCGAATCCTTAACCCTTGTCAGCAACTCATGAGAGTCAACCCTTACGAATCAATCAGGACATAAGCAATGGCAATCGACTGTAATGTGGAATGTGTAATTGCCAAGCACAGTGCGTAGTATTTTAGGACGTGGCTCAGAATGAGAAAACAAGGTATTCGTAACCCTAGCCTACAGTAAGGAAATAAACCTGACTACAACATGGATTGGTCGTGGTTAAGTTAAGAAGACAACGACCAAAGGAACAACGACAGTACTTGAAATACTTGTAATGAAAACAACAACACTAGAAATGACGCTCATGGAAGGGCATTTAGAATTGGCATGGGCGACGCCGGGATTTTAGTAGCATGGTAGCTAGTATGAGCAGCTAATCGCTTCGTCTTTGCTCCGTTTGAACCTGATGCTCTTTGAAATTGAACCTGTGGTGGAATCGGCTGACGACAAGATAATTGACATTTCGTATGCTAGTTGGGATGCAAATTCGACCTTGTGGGACAAGAGATCGACATTGATCTTCCTTCTGCTATCCTTGATGGTTTGAAGCAGTAGTTAGAATGGATTGGTAATCCATACATCGCGCAGATATGCCCTGTGAGGAGAAAACTTCGCGTATCCCTCTCCCTAGTGGAGAATCGTCATCTGTTTCAAAGTATCGGAAGTGTGTAAAGGTTGGCGTCAATTCTACAATGAAAGCTCGGAAGTGTCCACGAAAGGATTACCCCGCTATGTTAGCACTTATTATTGATGTTAAGGTTAAGGAAAAGAGGATCGAGGACCCACCCTTTGTTCGTGACTCCTACCTATGTGCTACCAGAAGAACTATCAGGTGTACCTTCACATTGTCCGGTGGAATATCAGATCAGACATCATGTCAGGGGCAGCCCTGATTACTCGTACTCTTACCGTTCTGCACCAGGAGGGTTGCAAGAACTGTGTTAATCAACTACAGGGATTCTTGAACAGGAATTTTGTTGAACCTAGCTTTTCGCTTTGGGAAGTCCCAGTTAGATCCGTTATTTTTTTTCATATGTGTACTGATTATCGAGCACTTGGTAAGGTGACGGTTAAGAACCGCTTGTGTCGACCATGTATTGGCCACCTGTCGACCGATTGCATGAAACAAGTTCCCATTCGAGGATCGACTAGCGAACGAGCTATCATCAGATGGAATTATAGGAGGAGAATACCCTTAAAACAGCATGCCGAATGCAATGCAGCCATTTCAACTTTGTACGCCATGATCATTGAGTCGATCAATACCAGAGCAGCTTTAGGGATCACACGAATCGACTGTATTTACTGATGACGTTCGGAATCATGACCAGGAGAAAGAAATACCATGGGTGGCATATGTATTCTATTTCAGCACCTCTGTGGGAGGAGCCATTACGTGCGAAGTCATACATTTTGATCAGGTAACCAACAGAGTGGGAATACTCATGGATCTCGCTGAGAAGCATCTTGTTAGAAACTGATCGACACCAAAGATTTCTTCGGGGATGCAGCAAATTCCTTGGTTTCGCTAGATACTAACGCAGCTTACCCACAAGATTTTCGAAGGTCACACAGCTTAAATCCATTTAGCACAGTAGGGTACTGTGTTTGCAATAGACGAAACAGGAGGACGTCTCTTCAGCTTTCGAGTTCCAACTCTACAATGCACCGAGCGTCGTCTTTACCCGAGGGTGCGGGTGACTTAGTGGTATACCACGACGGCCCGAATCAGAGCCTCAGCAGCACACCGACGCAATACGAGAGAGTGATGACTTACGTGATGGAGTTACAAGGGAGAAACTGCACGGCACACGACTGACGGTGAAAACCGTGGCTTTGGGATTTTAGATGGGGGCATTACTTGGACGGTACCAGATGTGTTATTTTAGACCGATCACAAGGGCCTCCGGTGTACTTTGGCTTTGACAAAACTAGATCGGTTCATGGCATTGTTGGGGGGAACTTTGGGACTATTGCAACTATGAAGCTTGAATATGAATGAGCTTTGCAGCTCACTACCGACTCTAACTCACCTGATCAGACTCACTCTATTTGAAGGAAGAGGAACTTTCAAGTTGAACCCATGCGGGCATAGAAAAGCAACCTTTGACAGGTCGGACGATACTCGTTACCTCTTGAAATGAATGTGGATCACACTATAAGACTACTGTAGGGAACTAGTGTTGAGCAAAGCACATCGGCCTCGATATTCTAGTCATCTGGGTTTTGATGAGGGAAACTAGGATCTATAAACCTTGTACAGGTAATCGGGCATGAAGGCCCACGTAGCTAGGTATGCGAATGATGTTTGACCTGTGGGAAGGTCAAGATGATGTATTAGCAACCAAAAGAAACTAAATGGAAAGCGAAGACAGACTGCCATGGATTTGGCCGATAGTCTATTTACGAAACGAAATGGAATCGATATCAACTGGATGATCGATGATTGTCTCATGTAACCAGCACACTTTCTAGCCAGCAAGGAAACAGATAAGCTTTTCTACGCTTGCAGTCATCTACCAGAAAGAAGTGGGTGCTAGGCACGGGGTGCCAACCTCCATTATCTCTGATCGTGACCCACGATTTGCATCTGATTTGTGGCAAGCGATGCACAAATCCTTTGGCTCACGTCTAGACATGAGCACAGCATGTCATCCACAGACAGATGGGTAGTCTGAGCGCACCATCCAAACCCTTGAATACATGCTTCGAGCATGTGTAATCGATTTTGGCAATGGTTGGGAAAGACACCTCCCTTTGGTGGAGTTTTCGTATAACAACAGTTACCACAGCAGCATCCAGGCTGCTCCGTTTGAGGCATTGTACGGGCGTAAGTGCCGATCACCTCCTTGATGAGAAGAGGTTGGCGACGGCCAAATCACTGGCCCAGAACTCGTAGTAGACACAACAGAGAAGATTGCTCAGATACAACAACGATTGCGGCAGCTCGTGACCGTCAGAAAAGCTATACTGATAAGCACAGGAAACCACTCGAGTTCCAGGTTGGGGATCGAGTGCTACTTAAAGTCTCACCTTGGAAAGGTGTAGTTCGTTTTGGCAAATGAGGCAAACTCAAACCGCGATATGTTGGACCTTTTGAAATCATCGAGAAAATTGGCAAGGTGGCCTACGAACTGAACCTACCAGCAGAACTCAGTGGAGTTCACAACGTTTTCCACGTGTCGAATCTGAAGAAGTGTCTGTCAGATGAGACCCTCATAGTTCCTCTCAAGGAGCTCACTATCGACGATCAGCTGCGATTCGTCGAAGAACCTGTAGAGATTACAGACCGAGACGTTAAGGTTCTCAAGCGTACTAGAATACCTCTTGTTCGAGTTCGTTGGAACTCCCGTTGTGGCCCAGAGTTTACCTAGGAACGAGAAGACCAAATGAAACACAAGTATCCCCAGTTGTTCGAGAAACGTGAAACCACTACTGAGGCTGAAGCTACTGCGGAATTTCGGGATGAAATTCCAAACCAACAGGGGGATGATGTGACACCCCAGGAAAACCACGCAACTTAACTAGCCCCTCCTCAGTAACTGCATGCTAAATTTCAGCACGAAATTTCTTTCAAGTTGGGGATGATGTGACAACTCGAACTTTCAAGATCAGTATCACCATCGTCACATGATCCTGTTTCTTGGTATTCTCTTTCATATTCCTTACGGCGATAAAAATTAGGAAACACTTGCAACTAATTGCTAAAGATATATGTGTTCAAGTAAACTAATTGCTAAATGTATGTCACACCCCCAAAATCCACCTGTGGAGTACCGTCCGCTTGAGGGCGTGACCGACCAGGATCCAGCCACCAATTATACTGAATAATTGATTTAATAACCAAATAGTTCGTAAGCATCATAGTTTAAAGTTCAAAGGTTAGGTTCAAATAACAGTTTAAGTAAATAGCGGAAGCATAGGCAAAATAGTTTAAACAAAGTTCATAGTTCAAGTTATTTAGAACCCAACACGCGGGTTCAGACGACCACTACACTTCCCAAGCAGCAGCTCCTCAGTCACTGGTTACCTGCAAAGCATGCAGTAAGGGGTCAACAATAATGCTGAGTGAGTTCACTAGTTGTCCAGTTTTAATTTCCAAAAACTTGTTTCACCAGTTAATTTATCCGTTTATACATGCCGTGGGGAGCTACCCCAAAAGTTAGCAACTAAACTGTTTTTCCAATACCGAACACTAGGTGACCGTTGCGTATCCGCAAGAGAGTGCCCCGATGTCAATGTTCTATCATCATTGACGGATGCCTGAGTACATTAGTTCACGACCGATCCCATACCTTGGCACGGTGTGAGGTTGGTAAGACCTAAATAGCGCTATCAACTAATAACCCGTTCGCCTGGCCCCGGCGACTAATCGGTATTAAGTAGTAGGGACTTTAAGTGATAGAGTTTCGTTTAGTGCCGTTTGTTGCAATCCGTATAAACAGTAATTAACTAAAAGGTTCCCAATAACAAGGGAAGAAAAGTAGGTTGTATCCCTTATAAAAGGGATAGTGTTGTTTTTAGTTCCGTTTCCCAAACCACCGGGAATACATGCTTTAGGTTGTGAACTCACCTTGGGTTGCTCGGTAGATTAATTACCCGGTTGATCACGTTGGTCACCACGTCCTAGCATGGTTACCAAGATAGGTCAAGTTGGGGTACAAGTAAACACGTATAATCTACACATAACTAACACATAGTATGCACAACATATAATTACCCAATAAGTCATTGGGTCCGTCTAAGTTCTTTAACAGCAACAGTTAACAGTTAACACGTAGCCCACTTAAACAGTAACAAGCATGCACAGTTAATACACTTGGGCCCAATAACTAACAGCCCAGTCGAGACCAGGACACTCAGTTGCGAGTCGCAACCGGAGGTTGCGGCTTGTCACGCCTTGGTTACGAGTCGCAACAAGTGTTTCGACCTGCTATGTCTTGGTTACGAGTCGCAACAAGGGTTTCGACTTGTCATGGTCTGGTTGCGAGTCGCAACCGGTGTAGTCTCGAGTTGTCATGTTTTGGTTGCGAGTCGCAACCGGGGGTTTCGAGTCGCAACCTTGGATACGTGCACAAGAATCCTTCTAGAACCTCTGATGTACTAGCCAATGAGATTGCAATTTCATGTAAATTGTGTACTATCTCCACTAACATGTTTTATTGTCTAATTTCCCACTAAATCAGATCAAACAAGGCATATTTCAAATATTTTCATGATCTTCAAACTGTTCTTCATATATTCAAGTTATCTATTATGCACATTCATTCAAAACAACCCAAATATATTCATCCTTTGTAGCATAGCACAACCCTAAGTCGAATCCTAATTTAGACATCATCATCGGCCCTAGTTCTAGCACATAATCATCATCAACATAACTAATATTCATTCACTTGAACATATTCATAACATACAATCATCGGTTTAATGGTAATGCATATCATGCTATACTAACCATCATTTATCATTCAAATGTCTTATGTTCACATATTTCATTCAAACATCCAACTAATCAAATAGTTTGTGCATCAAGAACCATCAATTTAAGTCAAACAACCATAATACACTAACCGGTTGGATGAAGGGGTACAAAAGATCGATGAACCAAGTTCCGAGTGATGACCACAAGCTTGAACCGAGATGATCCGAGAGCTCCTCTTGTTGTTGCCGGTTTGATCCGTGAGAGGGAGAGGAGAGGGGGTGAGTTTGATGTTAGAACCTTAGGGTTTTAGGGTTTTAGTGAAAGAAAGATGAGGGAGAGTGTGTGAGAGGATGTAAGAGAGTGATGTTGCAAAATGGTGTAAGTTGTGAGGGTTGGTCATATATATATCGAGTGGGTTAGGGGTTTCCGGGTGGGCTTCTAGGTTACGGCCCAACCAGCCCAAGTGTTTACGGTTCACTCGAGACCGAGGGTGGTCTCGAGTCGGGTCCTTTGGGGTCTCGGCCCACTCATATAACATACATACATATATAATATACACATATTCATCACACTTAGCACAAGGATCACATAACACGCCAAAATAATTCATAAACTTTCATTTTATATTATATATATACGCACATACATTCATTTAAGGACGACAGTTGGTTCGGGGAAAACCCGAAGTGTCACAATGTATGTGTTCGAGTAAATGTGTATGAGTGTGTGTATTGGGCCCGAACCTTATGTGCGTATATGATTGGGCCGCACCCCAAGATATTGAACCCAATATGTTTTGCCAATATGTTGCGTATATTATTGGGCCCCTTGATCATTAGTATTGGCTGTTTTGCCAATATGTTTTGGAAGCCCATCTACTTGGGCTTAAGCCCATACTCAGGGGCAGAAAGGGGACCGCCCCTAACCATTGGCATATATGGTACGTATCATATTATTGTTATCACAAAACTCAAACAAACCCTACCCCCACCCCCTCTATTTGTTGTGCGACAGTAGAAGACCCCCCTCGAAGCATTATCTCAGTCGATCTAGCCTAGTAGGTTAGTAATTTCTTTCGTATGTTAATTCTTGTTAATGATCTTGTTTGTGTATGAGTTTAAGTAACAAAGGTTTGTACGTATCTCACGATCCGTGATCTCAACCGGTTCCTCAGTAAAGTGTAGCTGTTCGTCAATAGTAAGTTCCTTGTAAGGAATGACGAGTGTTTCATCTGACAGGCACTTCTTCAGATTAGACACGTGGAAGACGTTGTGCACAGCACTCAGTTCTTCAGGCAGATTCAATCTGTAAGCGGCCGTGCCGATCTTCTCGATAACTTCAAAGGGTCCGACATATCTTGGATTAAGCTTGCCCCGTTTTCCAAAACGAACCACACCCTTCCAGGGTGAGACCTTAAGAAGAGCCCGTTCACCAACCTGGAACTCTTGCGGTTTCCTATCTTTGTCAGCGTAGTACTTTTGACGGTCGCGAGCTGCCGCCATGCGTTGCCTAATCTGGGCAATCTTTTCTGTGGTGTCGACTACATGCTCCGGGCCTGTGATCTGGCTGTCACCAACCTCAGCCCAGCAGAGAGGCGATCGGCATTTACGGCCGTACAATGCCTCAAAGGGTGCTGCCTGAATGCTGGTGTGGTAGCTGTTGTTGTAGGAGAATTCTACCAACGGTAGGTGCTTCTCCCAATTCTTGCCAAAATCGACCACACATGCCCTGAGCATGTCTTCGAGGGTTTGGATGGTGCGTTCAGACTGCCCATCCGTTTGCGGGTGATAAGCGGTGCTCATGTCTAAACGTGAGCCAAAAGATTTGTGCATGGCTTGCCACAACTCAGAAGTAAAACGCGCGTCTCGATCAGAAATAATAGAGGTAGGCACTCCGTGCTTCGAGACCACTTCTTTTAAGTATACCTCTGCTAGGGTAGAAAACTTGTCTGTTTCTTTAATGGCCAAGAAGTGTGCAGACTTAGTTAAGCGATCCACTATTACCCAAATGGTGTCATTTCCGCGCTGAGACCTAGGCAGGCTAGTAACAAAATCCATGGAAATCTGCTCCCATTTCCATTGCGGGATTTCTGGCTGTTGGAGTAGGCCTGATGGTTTCTGATACTCAGCCTTGACCCTTGCACAAGTTAAACATTTTCTGACATACGTTGCTATGTGGGCTTTCATGCCAGGCCACCAATAGGTAGCCCTCAAGTCGTGGTACATCTTATCTGACCCTGGATGTACTGAATAACGGGACTTGTGAGCTTCATCCATCACAAGGTCACGCAAATTTCCATAAAGCGGAACCCATATGCGTCCGGCTACGTAGTAGGCACCGTCTTCTTTTTGTTCCAATCGTTGTCTCGACCCTCGCAGGGACTCAGCCCTGATGTTCTCAGCTTTCAATGCTTCAACCTGAGCATTCCGAATCTGATTAGGGAGGTTCGAGTGGATAGTGAGCTGTAAAGCACGAACACGCTTGGGTTTGGTCTCCTTTCTGCTGAGGGCATCGGCTACCACATTAGCCTTGCCTGGGTGATATTTGATTGCACACTCGTAGTCATTTAGGAGTTCGACCCATCGGCGTTGCCGCATATTCAACTCCTTTTGTCCCATTATGTGCTGGAGACTCTTGTGATCAGTGTAAATCGTGCACTTGGTGCCGTACAAGTAGTGTCTCCAAAGCTTGAGCGCGAAGACCACAGCTCCAAATTCTAAGTCATGCGTCGTATAGTTCCGTTCGTGGACCTTGAGTTGTCGCGAGGCGTAAGCAATAACTTTCTCACGTTGCATCAATACGCAGCCAAGTCCTTGAATAGAAGCGTCGCAGTAGACGACGAAGTCGTCGGTACCTTCGGGTAAGGAAAGAATAGGAGCACTACAAAGATTCTTCTTTAGTTCCTGGAAGGCAGATTCCTGAGCATTACTCCATTTGTAAGAAACACCCTTCTGAGTGAGTGTCGTAAGTGGTTGAGCGATCTTAGAAAATCCCTTGATGAATCTTCGATAGTATCCTGCCAATCCCAAGAATTGGCGGACTTCGGTCGGAGTCTTAGGCACCGGCCAATTCTTAATGGACTCAATCTTAGCAGGGTCAACATGAATCCCTTCCTGGTTGACGATGTGTCCAAGGAAATGGACTTCTCTAAGCCAGAAATCACATTTCGAGAATTTGGCGTACAGTTGCTCATTGCGAAGGAGTTCGAGAATAAGACGTAGGTGTTGTTCATGCTCCTCTCGGCTCTTCGAGTAGATTAGGATGTCGTCGATGAACACGATCATGAACTTGTCGAGGTAGGGTTTCCATACTCGGTTCATGAGATCCATGAAGATTGCAGGTGCGTTGGTCATACCGAAAGGCATAACAAGGAATTCGTAGTGACCATAGCGGGTTCTGAAAGCAGTCTTAGAGATGTCCTCATCGCGGACTCTCAGCTGGTGATAACCCGATCGCAGATCGATCTTGGAATAATAGCTCGACCCTTGCAGCTGGTCGAACAGGTCGTCGATACGGGGAAGTGGATAACAATTCTTGATGGTAACCTTGTTAAGTTCGCGGTAGTCAATGCACATTCGGAATGAGCCATCTTTCTTTTTGACGAAGAGCACTGGGGCTCCCCAGGGTGATGAACTAGGACGGATAAAACCTTTGTCCAAAAGTTCTTGTAGCTGAGTAGAAAGCTCCTTGAGCTCCGCGGGGGCTAATCGATAAGGTGCACGAGCTATAGGCGCTGCTCCGGGAGCTAGCTCGATTTGAAATTCGACCTGACGGTGAGGAGGGAGTCCAGGTAGTTCCTCCGGGAATACCTCAGGATAGTCGCGTACCACTGGAAAATCTTCAATCCTGTTTTCCCTTTTCTGTGTGTCGGTAATGAGTGCTAAGATAGCGGTGTGCCCTTTTCGTAGATACTTCTGGGCCTTCAAGAATGAAATGATGCCTGTGACTTCTCCGCTCTTGTCGCCTTGAACTATAAGAGGTTTGCCAGGGGGACGGGGAATACGAATAGCTTTCTCCTGGCAGAGGATTTCAGCTCGATGTTTGGATAACCAATCCATACCAATAATGACGTCGAAGCTTCCAAGAATGATGGGGAAAAGATCAATACAGAAGGTCTGACCAGACAACTCTAATTTGCAGTTACGAATTATGTGTGAGGCCTCGAGGTTTCTACCATTAGCTATTTCAACGGTGTGCTTAGAGCTCAGCGGCGTAAGAGTGAGCTTAAGTTTCTTACTAATACGTAGGGATACATAACTAGCATCTGCTCCGGAATCAAATAGCATGGAAACATAACGATCATTAAGTAGGAACTTACCCGCTACAACGTTGGGGTCATTCCTCGCTTCTCCGGCTCCAATCACAAAAGCTTTTCCTCTAGCACCATTTCCAGCATTGTTGTTATTGTTCCCAGCACCCTGATTGTTGTTGTTTTGATTCAGTTCAGGGCAATCCTTTCGCAGGTGCCCCATTGCTCCACACTTGAAGCATCCACGGTTGTTTCCTTGTTGCTGCTGTTGCTGTGGTTGTTGCTGATTCTGCCTAGCTGGGAACTGGCTTCGGCAGTCTTTGGCTTCATGCCCCATCTTGTTGCATCGCTGACACTGACCTTTTCCACATGGCCCACTGTGATGTCGGTTACATTTGTTACACTTAGGGTGGTTTCCTCGATAGCCACCCTGTTGCTGAGGGCCCTTGTTGCTCTCAGTCTTCCTTTGTTGAACTGGGGCCTGAGTGGGGTTAGCATCCTTTCCCTGACTTCCATCCCACTTTCGCTTGTTATCGCCAGAAGTTCCAGCAGTAGCACCGATCCTCTGGGGCAGCTTGCCCTCTTCCACAGCCTGATTGGTGAGTTTGTGAGCCAGACGAACCACAGGCTGTATGGTGTTGAGGTTGGCCGAGGTCACATGGCTCTGGATTTCTGGGACCAAGCCCTTGATGTACAATTCGACCCTTCGATACATAGGTTGGGACATGTTTGGGCAAAGTGCAGCATAGTCGTTGGACTGCTTGGTGTAGGTCTCAATCTCTGATCCAACCATCTTGAGCGCGTAGTACTCGTTCTCGAGCTTGTGGATGTCATCCCTGTGACAGTACTCCTCTTTGATCATGTCCTTGAAATCTTCCCATGCAGTAGCATTAGCAGTTTCCAGACCAAGCATCTGAATCTGTGCTTTCCACCACGAAAGTGCGTTTCCTTCAAGCGTACCAGTTGCGTACTTAACCCAGTTAGCAGGGGGACACTCGCAGACAGCAAAGACAGCTTCGGCCTTTTCAATCCAGTGCAGGAGGCCTATGGCACCCTCAGTGCCATTGAAAGGGAGAGGCTTGCCATCCATGAAGGTTTTGAAAGTACAAACACGTGGTTGCGCAGGCGCAGGCTGACCTCCAGGGTGAGCTGCGAAAGCTGCAGCCCCCGTGTTGAGCAAGTTGGCGAATTGAGCCTGAGTCATGTTAACGCTTCCTCTTCCGCGTCCACTCATTGTCTTCATAACCAGAAAACACAGTATGAGTGTGATGTCGTAACGTAGCGAGAATAAGATAGAAGAGGGAGGTGTATCTATCTAATCAGGCACACTAGTATGTATAGTAGAGCAGTTAACATAAGGTAAACAAGCAAGTAAACGCAAGTCCGAGCTACGAGGTCTAGTATGTCGAGTCTTGCCCTTGGAGTGTAGTGTCGTCACGAGTCACGGGTTATAGTCTGGTTTTTCTCAAAAAGACTCTTCTTTTTAAAACCAAGTTCACTATAACCAATGGCTCTGATACCAATCTGTCACACCCCCAAAATCCACCTGCGGAGTACCGTCCGCTTGAGGGCGTGACCGACCAGGATCCAGCCACCAATTATACTGAATAATTGATTTAATAACCAAATAGTTCGTAAGCATCATAGTTTAAAGTTCGAAGGTTAGGTTCAAATAACAGTTTAAGTAAATAGCGGAAGCATAGGCAAAATAGTTTAAACAAAGTTCATAGTTCAAGTTATTTAGAACCCAACACGCGGGTTCAGACGACCACTACACTTCCCAAGCAGCAGCTCCTCAGTCACTGGTTACCTGCAAAGCATGCAGTAAGGGGTCAACAATAATGCTGAGTGAGTTCACTAGTTGTCCAGTTTTAATTTCCAAAAACTTGTTTCACCAGTTAATTTATCCGTTTATACATGCCGTGGGGAGCTACCCCAAAAGTTAGCAACTAAACTGTTTTTCCAATACCGAACACTAGGTGACCGTTGCGTATCCGCAAGAGAGTGCCCCGATGTCAATGTTCTATCATCATTGACGGATGCCTGAGTACATTAGTTCACGACCGATCCCATACCTTGGCACGGTGTGAGGTTGGTAAGACCTAAATAGCGCTATCAACTAATAACCCGTTCGCCTGGCCCCGGCGACTAATCGGTATTAAGTAGTAAGGACTTTAAGTGATAGAGTTTCGTTTAGTGCCGTTTGTTGCAATCCGTATAAACAGTAATTAACTAAAAGGTTCCCAATAACAAGGGAAGAAAAGTAGGTTGTATCCCTTATAAAAGGGATAGTGTTGTTTTTAGTTCCGTTTCCCAAACCACCGGGAATACATGCTTTAGGTTGTGAACTCACCTTGGGTTGCTCGGTAGATTAATTACCCGGTTGATCACGTTGGTCACCACGTCCTAGCATGGTTACCAAGATAGGTCAAGTTGGGGTACAAGTAAACACGTATAATCTACACATAACTAACACATAGTATGCACAACATATAATTACCCAATAAGTCATTGGGTCCGTCTAAGTTCTTTAACAGCAACAGTTAACAGTTAACACGTAGCCCACTTAAACAGTAACAAGCATGCACAGTTAATACACTTGGGCCCAATAACTAACAGCCCAGTCGAGACCAGGACACTCAGTTGCGAGTCGCAACCGGAGGTTGCGGCTTGTCACGCCTTGGTTACGAGTCGCAACAAGTGTTTCGACCTGCTATGTCTTGGTTACGAGTCGCAACAAGGGTTTCGACTTGTCATGGTCTGGTTGCGAGTCGCAACCGGTGTAGTCTCGAGTTGTCATGTTTTGGTTGCGAGTCGCAACCGGGGGTTTCGAGTCGCAACCTTGGATACGTGCACAAGAATCCTTCTAGAACCTCTGATGTACTAGCCAATGAGATTGCAATTTCATGTAAATTGTGTACTATCTCCACTAACATGTTTTATTGTCTAATTTCCCACTAAATCAGATCAAACAAGGCATATTTCAAATATTTTCATGATCTTCAAACTGTTCTTCATATATTCAAGTTATCTATTATGCACATTCATTCAAAACAACCCAAATATATTCATCCTTTGTAGCATAGCACAACCCTAAGTCGAATCCTAATTTAGACATCATCATCGGCCCTAGTTCTAGCACATAATCATCATCAACATAACTAATATTCATTCACTTGAACATATTCATAACATACAATCATCGGTTTAATGGTAATGCATATCATGCTATACTAACCATCATTTATCATTCAAATGTCTTATGTTCACATATTTCATTCAAACATCCAACTAATCAAATAGTTTGTGCATCAAGAACCATCATTTTAAGTCAAACAACCATAATACACTAACCGGTTGGATGAAGGGGTACAAAAGATCGATGAACCAAGTTCCGAGTGATGACCACAAGCTTGAACCGAGATGATCCGAGAGCTCCTCTTGTTGTTGCCGGTTTGATCCGTGAGAGGGAGAGGAGAGGGGGTGAGTTTGATGTTAGAACCTTAGGGTTTTAGGGTTTTAGTGAAAGAAAGATGAGGGAGAGTGTGTGAGAGGATGTAAGAGAGTGATGTTGCAAAATGGTGTAAGTTGTGAGGGTTGGTCATATATATATCGAGTGGGTTAGGGGTTTCCGGGTGGGCTTCTAGGTTACGGCCCAACCAGCCCAAGTGTTTACGGTTCACTCGAGACCGAGGGTGGTCTCGAGTCGGGTCCTTTGGGGTCTCGGCCCACTCATATAACATACATACATATATAATATACACATATTCATCACACTTAGCACAAGGATCACATAACACACCAAAATAATTCATAAACTTTCATTTTATATTATATATATACGCACATACATTCATTTAAGGACGACAGTTGGTTCGGGGAAAACCCGAAGTGTCACAATGTATGTGTTCGAGTAAATGTGTATGAGTGTGTGTATTGGGCCCGAACCTTATGTGCGTATATGATTGGGCCGCACCCCAAGATATTGAACCCAATATGTTTTGCCAATATGTTGCGTATATTATTGGGCCCCTTGATCATTAGTATTGGCTGTTTTGCCAATATGTTTTGGAAGCCCATCTACTTGGGCTTAAGCCCATACTCAGGGGCAGAAAGGGGACCGCCCCTAACCATTGGCATATATGGTACGTATCATATTATTGTTATCACAAAACTCAAACAAACCCTACCCCCACCCCCTCTATTTGTTGTGCGACAGTAGAAGACCCCCCTCGAAGCATTATCTCAGTCGATCTAGCCTAGTAGGTTAGTAATTTCTTTCGTATGTTAATTCTTGTTAATGATCTTGTTTGTGTATGAGTTTAAGTAACAAAGGTTTGTACGTATGTTACATGATGATTATGTTATGTGATTAAGGGTAGTGATTAGATTGTACATGGTTTATATGTGAAATAGGATCATGAGGTTGGGTTGCATCTATGTGTTATATTGAATATGAAAAGCTGATTGTAGGAATGTTTAATGAATTGTGGCAGATTAATGATGATGCGGATTGTTATGTTGTTGCATAGTTATTAAAGCCTGATGCACGATTAATAGACTCAAATTGAAAGTGAAATCATTACTTGTAAAATCATTATGATCCCTTGCATGTGATATGTTTGAAAGTGAAGTCAATTGGATAAGGATCACTTAATTATTGTCAGCCATTGGGTTTGTGATTGCATGCGATTGTCAGTAAACATGTGACCATTATATGTGCCTTTAGATTAAATATAGTAGGCAATTGCTTAATTTAATCTAAAGGAGTGGATGCTAGTCAATGATGGTGGCCTATTGGTAATCGTCTAAATACTAATAATAAACATATGAATCGATGATGATGGATGATGATGGTACGAATGCCTTAAATTGATCCAACGTGGAACATGAAAACATTGGTGGTGATTATTTATGATTTTATTAGAAATAGGAATTCTCATGGATCAAAAGAAGTAACTGTTTGATCTCTTAAATGTTATGTTAAGCATGATTAGTATTAAATTATAAAGGCTTGCACATGACAAACTAAATTGATCCGATCCGATTGATTAATTATAACATTAATGTTTAAAGGTTCGATAGCATGATGTTCTGTTTGATCCGAGTTATGTGTAGAACATGTTATTTGCTTCTATTATTGGCTCGAGGGCAATTAGGGTTCATACAAATAATCTTAGTGATTGACTTGGTTTGATCTATGTGGGGTGTTGTTAATTGCCGTTAATGATTTGATATTTATTAGGGTCCATATAAAGATAAACTGTTTGATTGTGCCATTAGGAAATACGAACTTGTGACGTGTGTGTGTGTGTGTGTGTTTATGGCTCGTACACTTGCTGTGATAGTAGTAATGATATGTGATGTACTTGATTGCTACTTGTGTAATACATGATAACCTACATGGTGCAAAGTGAATATAAACTGATCATTGTTGGTACACAATGGTAGGACGTGTTTGATCGACTATTAAGCAAGTAACTAACCTTACCTAGCAAACCGAGGTGAGTTCACACTTTCTACAAGGCATGGGATTCCCAGGGGTTGGGAATGGGTTAAGGAATATGGATTCCTCATCCTCCTTGGGTAGGACAGTACGGGTTAAGGAATGTAATTCCTCATCCTCTTGGACAGTTTAAAGTTCACTAGACCAAAACTCTATCACGAAGTCCCTCCTTTTTATATCGACTTAATCGCCAGGCCAATGGCGAGCGGGTCATTAGTTAGATAGCGCTATTTAGGTTTGACAAGCCTCACACCGTGCCGCAGAGGATGGGCGTGAACTAATGGATCTAGGCACGTCAATGATGATAGGCATTGACGCTAAGGGCACGTAAACATGACTAAAGTCTGTGGTCGATATGGTAACTAGTCTAGTAGTGTAAACATGGGGTAGCCCCCACGGCTGGATTGCCAGAGTAATTGGGATTAAACAAACACGTTTTCAACTATGGGGTAACCCCCATGGTAAGTAAGCCAGCTAAAGAAATCTATGCTTTTGAAACAACTTAAAATGAACACCCAACTATGAACTCGCTCAACTTTGTTGTTGATTTGTTGTTACATGCCTTGCTGGCCTTTAGGTGCATATCATTGGGACTTGCTGTCTGGGAAGCTGGAGTGGTCATGGGTCGAGATACATGGAAACACTATACAAGACTAATAGCTTTTACATGTGGTTATAAACACCTAACGATTGATTTATGCTTGCGCTGTACACTTAAAAATATAATGTAACATTGTAACACTTATTGTTATTCAATGAAAGTTTTATTTACATATACCTATGAGTTCAGTGTGATTGGTGGCTAAGATCCTGGTATGTCACACGCCCCGCAATGGTTACGCGAGTGGTATAAATATTTGCATCAAGATATAAAGAAACCATGGGTACATTTGTGTAACATAAATAGATTAGTATTGTAGTCTCATGATGCTAAATTATAAGCTACTCTATTAGTAATATAAGTTTACATGTTAAATAGAACCACATACCAATCATTCGTCATGCGTGAATTAAGTTTATACACTTAAACAGTTAATCAAACTATATACAATATACCCACATAAATCAACCGTGAACAAGTTACACCTTAATCGAAATACGAAAACACTTTGCGAAAACAGAAAACGTGTCTGGTAATGACCTTGAAAACTAGGGTTGTCACATCATCCCCAACTTGAAAGAAATTTCGTCCCGAAATTTAGCACGTAGTTACTGAGGGAGCTAGTTAGGTTGCAAGGTTTCCTGGTTATTCCTGGGGTGTAACATCAACCATCAAAATAGCTGAATTGGACCAGATTCAATGCTTCTGTCTGATATGCTATCGTGGTCCACATAGACATAGGCCTCAGTCTACGTGCCCCTCCTAGCAATCTTTGACAGAATGTCACTTTTGGTCCCTGTATGTCCAAAACTTAGTTTTTGGTGCACGTTCGAGTTGCATAGTCGAAATCATCCAAAAGTTCCATCCAGCGATGTCATCTAACGGATTTAGCTCTTTCGAAACCAGGGTATACGAGAGACCCTTGTGATCGGTCTAAGTAACGCATTCGGTACCGTCCAAGTAATGCCTCCAAGTAAATCCAAAGACCACGGTTTCAACCGCTGGTTGTGCGTCGTGCAGTTCCTCGTTGTAACTCCATCACGTAAGTCATCACTCTCTCGCGTTGTGTCGTTGTGTAGCTGGGACTCTGATTCGGACCCTCATGGTATACAACTAAAGATAAATCACCCGCACCCTCAGGTGAAGACGATGCTCAGTGCTTTGTAGCGTTGGGATTCAAAAGCTTAAAAGACGTCCTCCTATTTTGGTCTCCCACGAACACAATACCCTGTTGTGCTTAAGGGAGTTAAGCTGTGCGATCTTTGAATACCCCGTGGGTAAGCTGCGATGGTATCTAACGAGAACAAGTAATTACTGCATCCCCATAGGAATCTTTGGTGTCGATCAGTTTCTATCTCAGCGAGGTCCACCTGTATTCCCACTCCATTGGTTACGTGATCAAAATGCATCTCTCGAATCTAAATGTGGCATTTAACAAGACTTAGCATGTAATGGCTCCTCCCATAGAAGCGCTGAGATAGGATACATATACCACCCATGGTGTTCCTTTCTCATGGTCATGATTCGAAACGTTTTCAACAAATACGGTCGATTCATGTGATCCCTGAAGCTGCTGGTGTGTTGATCAGCCCAATGATCATGGCGTACAAAGTTGAAATAGCTGCATTGCGTTCGACGTGCTGTTCTAAGAGCATTCTCCTCTTGGATTTCCATCTGATGATATTTCATTCGCTAGCCAATCCCTGAATGGAAGCTTGTTCCTCGCAACTGATCGACGGGTTATCAATCCATGGTCGAGGTAAACGGTTCTTGACTGTCACCTTGTCGAGTTCTCGATAGTCAGTATACATACGAAAAGGCTTATTTTCATGGGTATAACTGGGGCTCCCCAAAGCGAAAAGCTAGGTCCGACAAAACTCTTGTTCGACAGTTCCTGTAGTTGATTAGGCAATTCTCACAACCCTCCGGTTGTAAGATGGTAAGAAGTACAAGAAATCAGGGCTGCATCTGGCGCGAGATCAACTTAGATTCTTCTCTTTAATTGTGGAAGTTGACCGGTAACTTCTACATGTAAGACATCGAGAGAAATCATGGCAGTTCGCGGATCCTCGATCCTCTTTCCCTTAATCTTGACATCAGTAACGAGTGTTATCATGGCAGGGCAATCCCTCTGTAGACTCACCTGGCTTTTGTTGTTGAAATGACGTTAACCGTTGCGCCACTTCGACGTGTTAGAACAGATAACAATCCTCCCCTAAGGAGGGGGATATGTAGAATCTTCTCCTCACAGGGTACATATATTGAGAACAACAGAAGAAAGGTTGATGTCGAGCACTTGTCCCACAAGGTCGAGTTTGCACCCCAACAATCACCTAAGGTTTCCATTGTCTTGCCATCAACCGATTCCACAACAGGTTGGGTTTCAGGAAGCATCAGGGTTATATAAAGCAGAGACGAAGTGATTACCGAGAATGTGTATGATACCATGTTATTACAATCTTGGCATCGCCCTTGCGAGTCCTAAATGCCCCTCCATGAGCATCATTTACAGTGTTGCTGTGACTGCTGCTCCCAATGTCGTTGCTCGAAACGAATCCCTATGATTCTTCACCATCAAGGTCCACCCTTTAACTTTATGTGCCACGTCCTAAAGTGCTACTCTCTATGCTAGCAGTTACACATTCCACGTTATAGTCGATTGTCATTGTTTGTGTCCTGATTGATTCGTAAAACTTGACTCTCATGCGTCGCTGTCAAGGGTTAGGGATTCGATTGAAGCCAATTCGCTGGTTCTTGTTGCCGGTAATCAGGGCCGTCCAAGTACTGGGGTCGGTAAAGTACTACGCTCAACCTCCTGTCCAACGATGTTGCAAGTTATTTGAGTATTACACGGTCTGTTACGAGGGTGTTGCAGAAGTGATCACACTTCGGAATCTAAGACGTCAATACTTGAGTTCCAGCAAACGAAGAGGTGTAAGAAAGGTTTTGATCAATCATTCGATGCTATGGCATCCATCTCAGGGACGTTCGTATAAGCACCTAACATTCTACACGGTTCGCTAGGTGTTCAGATGGGTGTTCAGGTAATACTCAATAGCATTGAGGTTCGAAGGGATCTAGAGATGAATGAAAAGTTCACATTCGAGTAGGGGACAATCACTACTATGACCCCTATAGGTTTGATATGTTTCACATTGATCAAATACGGAACGGAAACCCTTTTCCACTTCTTAAGGCTCACTGGGACTCACATGCACCCCACATTATTATTATGTGTGCATCCATAATAATATTGCGATTTGCATGCTCATCTCAGTTCCTCCTAACTCATGTCAAATGGTTCCTCAAACTCAGATGTCAAGTAGAGGTCGTCAAGGTAATAAGATCACAACAATCCAAGGACTATGGCATGTTATCAACGCATCATAGGTAAGCAAGCAATCCATGCCACCATGCTATAGTGATAAGTGTGTGTTCGTATGTTTCGTCATAGACAAATGTGTACTAGTCACGTAATGTATGCATTAAGTAAGAAAGACGAACCTTGCAATCTGGAGCTGAGTGTCATGGTCGTATTCACGTTTTCAGAACTGTTCGGTTATAGTCTGGTTTTACAAAAACGTTTTCCCCTTTTTAAAACCAAGTTCACTATAACCAATGGCTTTGATACCAATCTGTCACACCACCAAAATCCATAAGCGGAGTATCACCACAGGAGGCATGACTGACCAGGATCTTAGCCACCAATCACCTTGAACTTATATAGATAAATAAAACTTTCATTTATTTAGAATAAGTGTTACAATACAAGGGTTATTATCCAGCGGAAGCATATTACAATTTGTCATGAGTTTCATAAAAGAGGTGTATAAAACCCATAAGACTCGTCTTGTGATTCCTTGTAACTTGACCCGTGACCACTCCAGCCTCCCAGACAGCAAGTTCCAACAAATATGCACCTAAAGGCCTGCAAGGCATGTAACAACAAATCAACATCAAAGTTGAGCGAGTTCACAGTTGGTTGTTCATTTTAAAGTTGTTCCGAAAACATAAGTTCATTTGAAAACCAGTAGTTAATCAGTTCCTTGTTTCCCAAACCATATGCAGTGGGGGCTACCCCATGTTATCCACTAGACCCGTTACCATATCGACCACTGACTAAAGTAAGTTGGTGCCCTGACGTCAATGTCTATCATCATTGACTAGTGCCCAGATCCATTAGTTCACGCCCATCCTCTACGGCACGGTGTGAGGCTTGTCAAACCTAAATAGCGCTATCTAACTAATGACCCGCTCGCCATTGGCCTAGCGATTAAGTCGATATAAAAGGAGGCACTTCATGATAGAGATTTTGGTCTAGTATCCGTGTTGTCACCCTTCAATAAAGAGGGTGTGTACGAAATCCCCAAACCAGGAGATTACGTAGGTTCCAAATCAATTCCTTATCACATGTTGTCACCCTTCAATAAAGAGGGTTTGTACGTGTTCCAAACCTGGAGATCACGCAGTTTCAGTTTAAATCCTTTACCCATTCCCAACCCTTGGGAATCCCATGCCTTGTGGAAAGTGTGAACTCACCTTGGTTTGCTCGGTATGATTAATTACTTGTTTTCACCTAAACCGTCACGGCCTATGGTATTCATGTACACGATGTTAGTTTATAATCCACAAGGTTCACATATAAATGACAGTATGCATTTCAAACAGTGATTTCCAAATGGCACGTAGCAGTTAAGTAAACTCATTCAATACTACAGTTTACATGCACGATTCGTAATAATGCCTAACAGTTGCATGTGCCATACATTAAAACCAAGTCATGTCTTCTTAGTCATAATCAGTCATCATTAACAGTATATATCATGGTTCATTATCAGGTCATTCATCAGCAGAGTTTATTTAGTCAATTCACATCATGCACAACGTTAATATACATTATCATCATCCAACGAACAGAGTTATTCAACAAGTATTATACGAAACAACCAAGCATGCTCTCCGACGAAACATTCGTGTGACGAAATCCCCATGTTTCATCGTGAAGAACCTAACTGTTTCTTATAATTATCATCATCGGCGTTCAATTAGCTCATGGTTTACATATAATGGCCAACAAATGCATTCCTAATCTTAATCCTATTGGGCCGCCATTATCAGTGAAACCACATGCAACCGAATAGTTAAATCATTATGTCGAGTTCCATGATAATTGGTTTCAATTGGACCAAATCATTGCGTTTAATACTATGAACCAAACAAGAACCTTAATCGATATTCAGACAGTTGACATCATCATCATTCATTATTTAATTTTCATGTGTCAATCTCAAAGGCTATAATCATAAGTCTTTCCCACTAATAACCTATGTACAAGCACCTTTTGACTATTCTGACAACATGATTAGAATGTGTGCATGATTAAATGAGATCAAAATTACTAATACACATGGCCGCCATTTACTTTTAGAGTGTGCACATGGTTTGATGAGATCACATGGCCGCCGTTTACATATTTATGGTCATCCAATCTTATCACATCTCTACCTATAAATCTATTGAACCTTTTTATCAATTAACACATATAGTCTATAGCATGCACACGCATAATATGAAATCAGCCAAAATAGTAGACTCACATGCCGCACAAATGCAGGGACATAAGAGATGGTGCCTCGAAAGTAGAAGAGCTTCGATGGAGGGGGTAACCGCCGTCGATCAAAGGTGTGGTTGAGTGTCTAGGGTTTCGTGAATTTAGGTTTACATCATATAACATGAATGTGGCAGGTTTAAAATAGAAATTCACTTTGGCCGAAGCCCATAACAGCGACCCATTCTCCGACGAAACAAGGTGGTGACGAAACTCCACCGTTTCGTCGAGTAAGCCTTATGGCGAAACACTGATGTTTCGTCGAGTGGGCTTTGCAGCGAACGATTGATGTTTCGTCGTAGTGTATGACTATTGCCATGGGTTATGTCTCATATGTGATGTTATGTGCATTAATATTTGCATGAAGATATAAAGAAACCATGGGTACATTTGTGTACCATAAATAGATTAGTATTGTAGTTGCATGATGCTAAATTATATGCTACTCTATTAGTAATATAAGTTTACATGTTAAATAGAACCACATACCAACATTCGTCATGCATGAATTAAGTTTATACACTTAAATAGTTAATCAAACTATATGCAATATACCCACATAAATCAACCATGAACAAGTTACACCTTAATCGAAATACGAAAACACTTAAACTAGGGTTGTCACATTATATCTGACAGAGATGCTCGATTCTCGTCTCACTTTTGGAGAACCATGCAATCTGCCATGGGAACCCAACTTAATTTGAGCACAGCGTATCATCCTCAAACGGATGGTCAATCTGAGAGAACAATCCAGACACTAGAGGATATGCTTAGAGCTTGTGTGATTGATTTTGGTGGTAGTTGGGATTCGCATCTACCGTTGATCGAATTCTCCTACAACAATAGTTATCACTCTAGCATCAACATGGCTCCTTTTGAAGCTTTATACGGTCGAAAATATCGTTCACCGATCTGCTGGAATGAGATAGGTGAAACTCAGCTTACTGGACCTGAAATCATTCTAGAGACTACAGATAAGGTCAAGAAGATTCATGATAACCTTCAGACAGCTAGAAGCCGTCAAAAGAGTTACGCGGATCGACGACGCAAACCCTTAGAATTTCAAGTCGGTGATCACGTCCTACTCAAGGTATCCCCTTGGAAAGGTGTGATTAGATTTGGAAAGAAAGGAAAACTTGCACCACACTATGTTGGACCATTCAAGATCGTGGAAAGAATCAGAAAAGTAACCTACAGACTTGAGCTACCTCCTGAACATGGAAATGTTCATCCAACTTTCCACGTGTCCAATCTCAAAAAGTGTTTAGCTGATGAGAACCTCCACATACCACTTGATGAAATTCATGTCGATGACACGATGCATTTCATTGAGAAACCAGTTGAAATCATGGACCGTGAAGTCAAAAAGCTCAAACACAAGCGCATACCTATTGTCAAAGTTTGCTGGGAATCTAAACGTGGCCCAGAATTTACTTGGGAACATGAAGATTAGATGAAAGCGAAATATCCACATCTATTCTCACAAGTTTCCTCTAAATAAATTTCGGGATGAAATTTCCTAAATTAGGGGAGACTGTGACATCTGTGCTTGTGTAATCATTGTACAAACTCTGAACAATTCAATATCAATAAAACAATGTGTTTTGATCCCAATGTTTGTTATTTATTTTTGACATTTTGCACGTTTTGATTTTTGATCGATTTTGAACTCTATATCGCTTTCTTGAAAGTTATACGCAAACTGAAGCGTAAATGTAATCAGTTTAATGCGACAAACACTCCAGAACAGTAACATAAGCTTAACATACCTTAAATAACCTTTACATAACTTAGAAATAAGTTTTAAAGGGTTTGGTATGGCAAAAACAAGTTTAGTCGCTCACAGGGACTATTTGCGTCAAACTGCAAAAGTCTGCCGTTTCGTAAGGCAACGTACATTCTACAACATGATCATAAGCTAAAAATACCGTAAATAACCTTAACATATCTTTGAAATAAGCTTTTAGTGATTCGGTATGCAAAAATACGCTTATTTGATCAATCAGGGACTAAAAGCGTAAAAAACGGCGTAAGTTTGCATTTACGCGTATATCATACATTCTGACCACATCCGGACATCCAAAAATTTTTGTTGACACTAAAATATTTTATGTTAGTGATCGGAATGCAAAAATACCATTTGTCGCTTAATTTGGATCGTTTTTGCGTCCGTTCGAATTCCGTCGTAATTTGACGAATTACGCAACCGTACGACCAAACGAACCGACATCCGTGATATTTTTGAGCATATTTCAAGTCCCCTATACTTTGACGGCCTTGTAGATCCTTGAAAATGGCTTAACGGAGGTTAAATACATAAAAAAATCAGCATAAACACATGCAGGGAACAAACATGTAAAAAAATGAAACTGTTTCTGTTCTGTAGCTAGGTCGCGGGCTGCGAACGCCTAGGCAGAAGCCTACGCGGGGTGCGACAGACCCCCAGTGATAGAAACCTCATTTCAGCAAACTGTTTTGCAAATCAGGGACTTTTAAGCAATTTTCCATGTTTTGGGGAGCAAGTTAACACCTCTCCAAGCATGTTAGCTGTCCCTAAACATATGTAAGGTCAGGATTTATTCCTTGGAGGCCAAATAAACACTTGGAATGATCTTGTAAACTCTCCACAACTATAAATACCCACACTCTTTCACTTGTTCATTGCTCATTCTCATTTTTGGACTCTAACTGGAGGATTTCCTGCTAAGGAGCCACCTACCTGAGTTCAATAAGTCAAATCTTTCAGCCTTAGGGCATTGTGAGTGTTCTTTCATGGTTTAGATCTTATTTTCAGCCATTTAGAGCTGAAAGTCAAACAGTTTGACCAACAGTTTGACTTTCGGTTTTAACCATCAATTGGTCAAGTCAAAGTTCAATTGAACTTTGCAATGTGATTGTAATCACAATGGTTATAATCCTTAGCTATTATACCTACTGATTACCACGTTGACTAGGCGTAGAGATGAGTCAAAGTTTCGGTTAAAATGCGTATTTACGCGCATTTTGTGACGAAACTATTTTTAGGTATCAAAACACCTTGTTTTGATACCAAATCAGTTTTCTAAGTTAGCTAAACATGTTTTGACATGTTTAACTTGTCACTACTAGTTTAGTGCTTGTTTAGGGTCGTAAGTTAAGCGGTCTCGATAACCGCTTAGACTTTCGAACCCGACCCGTTTGGTCAATCATTAGGATCCGACCAAGCTTATTTAGTGATCATAGTTGCATAGGGAATAACCTACTGAGGTTATACCATATGATCACTTAGGTTGGTTAGTTATTTGTTAAGTAGTTTATATGCCCATAGAAAATGACCAAAATGCCCTTTTTAAGCATAAATTCATATTTTGCATATGTGATCAAGTTTTTGACATCTAAACTGATTTAGTAACATATTTAGGCATAATTGGGCATGTAAGACTTGACATAGGACATAGATAACCACCCGACCTTAGATTTATGCAAACGACGTGTTATAGTAGCTTAAACTACCGTAACGGGTCGAAACGGGTCAAAAGCACTTAGGTAAACTTCCAAATCAGAATGTTAGGTCTATTAAATCATGCCATATGAGTTCAAATACTCATTTGATTTATAGAACCTCATTCTATCCTATCTCCCGATTTAGGATCCGATTATTAACGTAGTTGCCTATATTAGGTGCCGTTTGATTATGTGATCCTTGAAGCTTTATTTGGTATTATTCTCAAGAATAATAAGCAATCCCAAGTGAGTACATAGTCCCCTCTTTTACCGCTTTCAAATATTTTGGGGTGATACACACGTGCATATGCTACTTTCATGTTTTCATTGCTTTTCATGACAGATACATGCTATGTTCACCTAGTACACATATAGTACATGATTTCAATTATGTTTTGCTATGTGTGTTGACTGAGCATGCTAGCACATTGATTTCATAAACACTTTATTGCATATGTTTACTCAGCATATGGACACATTGATTTACATCACATTTCTGCTATGTATGTTTATTGAGTATGCTAGCACGTTGATTTCATGAACATTTCTACTAAGTATGTTTACTTAGCATACTTAGTACATGGTTTTCACATAGCATGCTTACATTGGTATGACATTTGGTATGTTTAACGGGACAATAATACATTCATTAACACTGATCATGCCGCTTGGTAGTATGTAATGGTACCATAGGACTTGACAAATCCCGTTTCCGACTTCCTAGGTTTGTTTGGAAGTTGGGAATGACAGAATCCGATATACATAATTGATAAACCTTTAATTCGTTTAAGGGTTTATCCTACAATCGCAAGGCTTGAATGTATGCGATAAACATTACTGCATAAATGTTTGTATCCATAAAGCATTGTTTTCTACAAACATGACATTTGATTTAAACTTAGGTTTATTCAAAAACATTGTTTTGTACATTTTTCCTATGGGGTTGAGTAAATACTATTTATTCACCATACATGACATTTGTTTTCACATTGACATTATACATATGGTTTGAGTAGATACTTTCTACTTACCATACATTACATTTGATTATTCATGATACAGTTTACACATGACATTGAACATTGTTTACACAGAAACATTTCGACATTGGTTTAAACAAATCATTTTGGTTGATTATTAATAAGTGACTTATATAACGAGGCTATGTGTAATGTGATAAAAGCATGGTTGAAACGCCATTGGTCCTTCCTATATATAAGTGTTTTTATTATATTATATATTGTAGCGTTATTTAAACCACTTTGACAAGACATGAAACATTTTATGCAAAGACACGACATTGTTTTTATAAACAACATGTTTTACACAAGTTCATTTTACTTGGTTATTTATTTAAGCATACATCATTCTTTTATATCATATGATTTTCATATCGATTTCACATGATTTTATAAAAGAAAACATTTTATAAGGTTCATGACTACTTTTGTTTAAACACTTCTTTTAACTATAAGTCGTGAATCCTGCATAAACAAAACCTATGTATCTCATAGGCATTTTTATGCTGACGTACCTACTTTTACATGTGTTTCAGGAGCTAATGCTTGATGTTGATTATGCTACACCTAGGCGGACTTGGGCCTTAGTGACTTAAAAGACAGTTTAAATAAGTTATGTTTTTGTTAATTCATAAGACAATATAAACACTTTACTTAATAATACAAAACTTTAATTAACATGGTTGTGGAACAATAATTATGTCGCACCACTCCCCGATGTTTCCGCCGCAGTTTGTTGTTTTACGCGGTCGGGGTGTGACAAGTTTTGTGAGGTAGTGTGCTAACAATGTTTATAGAAAATATGCTGATTTAGTTTTTTGCAAAAACAGTTTTCAGGATATAGCTCAGGATATCGAGCTATATCAACAATCAAACAATGAGCAAAAATGTAAAGGGTGACACGAGATGTACGAGGAAAGCCCTTGATCAATCTAGATCTCCGGCATAAAACCTCGGGAGCTGACAATCGCAGCTGCCTAGTTCTTCTTATTACTTCAAAACTCAGGATATAGTGCAGGATAATGCCCAGGTCGTTGCTAAGTATTACAATGCTTGCTAGAAGTGTGTGATTTATGAGAGAGAGTGTGTAAGAATTCGAGAGAAGTGAGTGTGAATGATGTGATGTGTCCTACGAGATCTGGTTATCCACATATTTATAGTTATAAAGAAAAACAAATTCTCCTAAAATAGTGGGATGCCTTGGAATATTCCCTTGTTAACGTTATTAACCAGGTATTGCGGCTTCAACATCCATCTTCTAACCATTTAGACCGAGTCTTCAGGGGAATAAGTCTTGGTGAATGTTACCATCATGCACTCGAAACCTGCAAGCAGATTGTTTGTAAATACCAGGATACAACATCAGGATGTTACCAATATCCAGATCCAGCATCCTGGTTGCGAACAGCTATTATGCAATCAAGATATAACGCAATATATTATCTAGGATATGGGCTCGGAATTTCACCCATAACAATTGTCCCCAAAAATGTTACCGTTGAGGATCCTGAGTCCTAACGGTTACATTTTTTACGAATTCCAAGGTAATTAAGGGATAGGACTTTGATGTGACAAGTTGTAACCGCCCAGGCTATAAACACTCATCACTCCCCTATATCTTCTCATCTTTATCGCCATTTATCTTCATCAAGAAATCACAAGGTAAAACATTTCTCTCTCTCCTCATTTCTTTTCTTCTTCTTATTCCGACGAAGATATGGCAAGACAGACAAGATCAAGATCTGGTGATTCTGCTCCCACATTTTTTCCTCAGAATATCCTTCAAGACCCGGAAAAGGAAATATGCTCCTTTGATAGTACTCACCTGTAGGCCCTCAAGACCTTCAGTATCTTCCCGGAAGGGACGGTGTTCCGGCCATATGATCGGGAAATCTGGTCAAACATGGCGTCCCATGAGTGGCTCTGTTTTAATGCCTTTTCGTTTACCTTTGGCCTCCGATTCCCTTTCCCCGAGTTCATCACTGAATTTTTTCATATTACCAAAATCAGTTTCAGTCAGACTATGCTGATGCTTTGGCGAGTGTTGCTCGTTCTTGATCCAATCAAGAATGCCCACATTCCTGAGCTTTCCGTCCGTGACCTTCTGTTAGCATATCGGCTTAGATGCCATGGGTCTTGCAGATTTTTGTTTTACTCTACTTCCAGTGATCCTCTGATACTCTGAGCCACCAAGAATGAGGAGGAATGGAAATCCAAATTCTTCTTTGTAAAAAGAAGTTCGATCCCTGGTGGAGCGGATTATCCGGTGAAGTGATTGAGAAAGGGTAGGATTTAGGGTTTAGGGTGATCCTATGTTATATCCTATCCTGTATCCTAAACTGACCCGTCTTTTTATTTTATGCAGCTGACTTCAGGAAACCACTGCCTACTCTTGCTGACTCTGAAAAAATAATTCAAGCCATCAGACTTTTTCCCGAGACCGAAAGAAGCTTCATTCCGTACCCAACATCCTCAAGCCAACACTCTAGTTCAAACATGTCTGGTAAGGATCCTGTTTAATATCCTGCATATATTTTGTTATTTGATATTGTAATATAGTAGGGTTTTAAAATTACTCCCTGTATACAGATGCCAGTAAAGTTCCAATCCTCCTGGATACTGAAGAACTCGACAGCTATCCTACTCCTGTCCAAGTCAAAAAGGAGACTCCTGCCGCTACCAGCTCCAAACCAACCACAGTTCCTAAGCCTAACCCAAAAAGTCATACCTCCACGTCTAAGAAGAGAAAGGGTTAAGAGACCACCACTCCAGCTTCTGAAGGGTTCTCCTACAAGGAGCTAAGTTTCACCGAGTCCTTGGAGCCTGTGACTTCCTTCCTCAACAAGGTAATATCCTAGAGCTAGATCATGTGCATATATCCTGACTGAATATCCTGCTTAATAAACATTAACCCGTACCTGCATTTTGATCTGCAGGGTCTCCAGCATCTGCTACACCTCTACACTGATGTCTGCGGGACCACGAAGCTCCAAGAGGCCAGGATCAAACAACTTGAGACCACCGTAGCTGACCAGGGTACAACTGCTGAAGCCAAGACCCGGCACTATGAGGATAAGCTAAAGAAGGTTACTCAGGATGCCGAAGTGAAGTTGGCAGCCACCCACGTCGAGCATGAAGAGGCCTTGATCTCCTTCTGAGAGGGGATCAAAAACTCTGCCATCATCTCCCTACTACAAGCTCGAATCAAGATGGCTTACGAAGCCAATGAGACAGGTCTTGAGTGTCCATCCTGGCCGGTTGACTCCTGGGTGGCGAAACTCAAGGTGCTTGGAGGCAATCCTGTGCCGTATCCTTCTAAGGCTGGGGCTGGAGAGACCTCAAAGATAGCTGAGATGGTGGACGAGGCTAGAGAAAAGAAGGATGCTAGTGGCGATGCTAGTGAGGATGCTGCTTAGGATGCTGATGCTGAGGAGGTGAAGAAGGATGGTGGTGATGCCGTTGTGTGAGGGCATTCAAGTGGGCATTGATGTATATTATTGCTTAGGCCGGAGCCCACTTTTTTAAATTCGAATAGTCTGTAACTCCAAACAATTTACTTTTTCTGCATTTACCTTTCCTACACTTAGATACAATACGATGGCCAAAGGTGGAGGGATCCTGAGTTTCAGGACGAAACCCTTGGTCATCAACCTTAATATGCTTTTTTGAACAATCAATAGTTGAAGGTGGAGGGATCCTGTGTTTTTAGGATGAAACCTTCAACTGTTTATGTAAATATGCTTTTGAACAAGTTGTACTTTTGGTGGATGGGTCTCATTTTGAGATGAAGCCAAGAGTACAACTTTTTGGTCTGTTAATAAATAACTAACTTTTTAGCCTTATCCATTGTTGTTATATCTTTCTTTTATTTTTGAAAAATATATCCTGATCAAATATCCTGGTCAGGATACTGATATTATGCTCAAAATTCTTATTCAAAAATGTTAGGCAAGAATGAAATATCAGATGTTAAAAGTTTATCCTATTCAGATAAAGCTTTTGAACTTAGTAATATAAAAAATCATACCAGAAACACTTAAGCAATAGTTTCCAACTTCAACCTTTGAATGCTTTGCAATGTCCCCAGCATGGATGTCCCCTTACTATGTAGGATATTGCATTAGTGCATAACATATTTCAGTATTCCTTCAGTTTAATCCTTCTAATATTTTATCCATAAAAGAATGTGTTTGAACACAATCACATTTTTCTTGCAATTTGTCCATAAACTTTAGTTTTATTGGGGATAAACTCATAATTTCATGTGCTACAGGTGGGAGTTTATAAACTCCAATGTCACACCCCAACCACGTAAAATAACAAATCGTGGTGGAAATGTCGGGGAGTGTCGTAACAGAATCATTGTTTCAAAACTATAGATTTAATAATTTTGTTTTATTGAATTATTGAACACATTGTTTTATTACGAATCAAATAAATACAATTATTGTCTTTCAAGTTTTAAAGTCGCTAAGGTACGAGTCCGTCCTATGTATAGCAGGTATCAATAATCATCACATAGCAACACCTAAAACATGTGTAAAAATAGGTACGTCAGCATAAAAATGCCTGTGAGATACATAGGTTTTATTAGTGCATGATTCATGACTTGTAAGTTTAAAAGAATATTTAACAAAAAGTAGTCATGAACTTTAAAAATGTTTTCTTTGTAAATCATGCGAAATTTTTATAAGAAATTTGATGATATAAAAGAATGATGCATAGATAATTAAATAACCAAGTAAAATGAGTTTGTATAAAATATGTTGTTTGTAAAACAATGTTTTGATAAAAGGTTTGTAGTATATATAAAATATACTTTGGTTTTAAGAAAGTCGATTAAGTAATATATTAAAATATATTTCAGTTGCAAAACAGATAGTATATTAAATATACTTTAGTATCAAAATAATAGTTTTCAGTAGTATATCAAAATTATACTTTGGTTTTATACATAACATATTAAACTATGTTTTGGTTTTGTAAATAACATATCAAACTATGTTTTAATAATTAAAAAATATATGTTGTTTTGTACAATATCACACATGAGAGCATATCAAACTATACTTTTGGGAGTATAACAAAATATGCAATAAAAATGTGATTTTTGAATTCAACCAAACCTTAGTGCATCAAACTACACCAATTGAGACTATAGAAATACCACAAAGGCAATCTCTATTTGGATAAAAATATCGGTTTCTGACATTCCATGACAACAGGAATGGGGTGTCAAATCCTATAGCGCTATATCGTACTACCAATCGGTCTAGTGAACATAAAATAAGTACAATTCAACAATTAATTTTATAATCTTTGAAAAATTAGTGTTTAAACCATAAATAATCATTCAGTTTGTCAAAAGATAAGTACTAATATGTATAATCATATATACTTTGAAATCATGAACATAACAAATAGGTACACATGTTTCACCCCAAAACATTCAAAACAGTAAAAGAGGGGACTATGTACTCACATAGTCACCTTGAAAACATTTAAAAAGAGGGGGGGTCTATGTACTCACTTGAGGATGCTTAGAAGTCTTGAACAACAACCAAGCAAAGCTAGAGAGATCACGGAAATCAAACGGCACCTAATATGGGTAACTACATTAATAACCGGACCTAAATCGGAAGATTGGATAGGATGAGGTTTCGTAAACCAAATGAGTGTTGGAACTCATATGATATGGTTTGACAAAGCCTACATATTAAATCAAAACCTAACCTAAGTGCTTACGACCCATCACGACCCGTTTAGGTAGCTTACGCTACTTTAACGCGTCGTTCGCGCAAAGCGCGTTCGGACCGCCTACCTAGTCCAATGACAAGTATTATATGCCTAAACATGTTTAGATATGTTGCATAATCAGTTAAGTGACAAAAGTTTGAGTTACATATGCTTAAATACCAATTATGCATAAAAAGGGCATTTTGGTCATTTTACCTAAGGCATATAAACTACCTATCATACAACTACTTAAACGAAGTGACCATAAGGTATAACATCAGAAGGTTATTCCCTATACAACTATGGTCACTAAACATGCTTGGTCGAATCCTAATGATCGACCAAATGGGTCGGGTTCGTAAGTCTAAGCTATTGTTTAGATCGCTTATCTTACGACCCTATATAAGCACTAAACCTAAAGTGACGAGCTAAACATGATAAAACATGTTTAACAAAGTTAGAAAACAAGTTTCATATCAAAACAAAGGGTCTTGATACCCAAAAATAGTTTGGTTGCAAAATACGCAAGAACACGCATTTTGAGCGAAACTATGACTCGTCACTATGCCTAAATAACGTGGTAATCAGTAGGTATAGTCACAAGAGACTATAACCATCGTGATTACGATCACGTTACGAAGTTCAAACGAACTTCGTGTTGACCATTGATTGGTCAAAGCTGAAAGTCAAACACAGTTTGACTTCCGTGCTTAAAATGCGAAAAGAACGAAAGAATACTTACAACGGGTCCAAGAAATGGACTTTTGATATAATTATTCTCAGGTATGAAGTGTATAACTTCAACTTAGAGAACAAAATCAGATCAAAAGTGAGTTTGCAAATGAAATGGAAGGGGTTTATATAGATTTTGGAGAACCGTTAGGATCGTTTCTTGAAATCCGAGCTTCGATCTAAGCCGTACACATGCACCCCCTGATTTCTAAAACCATGGGCACTTAAAACCAGCCCATAGAATAGAAGAAACCATGTGCAAAATAATGGGAGCAGCTGGGTTTTAATAAAATGAAGTCTGCTGATCTGGTGAAGGCTTACGGACCATAAGCACCCTCATACTGTCTGTAAGGACCTTGTTTGCTGGCAGCAGGTTTCAGTTATTGGCAGAACAAGCCCCTGTGTCTCCGAACATGATTTTTGATGCGTTTGGGCACTTCTGACACCCGTCAAACCCATTTTTATGCTCCATAAGGATGTTAAAACATAGGGAACTTAAAATATGCTCAGAAACTTTACAGATGTCGGTTCCTTTGGCTGTACGGTTGCGTTGTTCGGTTAATTACGACGGGAGTCGTAACAGACGCGAAAACGATCTATATTGCGAAATGAATGAAGTTTTAGCATGCCAATCACTAAAATAAAATATTTTAATGATTACATAAATTTTTGGATGTCCGGATATATTCGGAACGTAAGATATGCGCGAAAATGTAAACTTATGCAATTTTTGATGCTTTTAGTCCCTATTTGATCTAAAAGTTTATTTTTGCGCACCAAACACCTCAAAGCCTATTTCTAAGCTATGTAAAGGATATTTATGGTATTTTTAACTTATGATCAAGTTCCGGAATGTTCGTTACCACATGAATCGGCATACTTTCGTAGTTTGACACAAATAGTCCCTACGATCAAATAAACTTGATTTCAACACACCAAACCATCCAAAACTTATTTCTAAGTTATGTAAAGGTTATTTAAGGTATGTTTAGCCTATGTCACTATTCCAGAGTGTTTTTTGCATTAAACTAGTTATTTTTACACATCAGTTCGTATATAACCTTCCTGAAAGCGATTTAAAGCTCGAAATCGAACAAGAATTCATATGTGCAAACGATACACATATTTATACAATTTCCAAGTATGAAATACAATATTTCATTGGTTTGGTATTTATATGATGGTTGAAGTGACACAGGTGTCACATCCAAGACTTAGAAAGGTGAAAACCTTTAACCCTTAGAGAGTATGAAAATACCCTTTTGTGAGAGAGGGTGATCAATCCTCATATACCTTAAGGATCCAAGATATAGCCAATAATAATGAAATTTTCAGCCACTGTTACATGAACTGGTCCCGCTATCTTGAACTATCCCTGGATAACTTGTGCTCCAGGCGGGGTGTTTAAACCCAATTTGAGAGAAAGGAGAATACCTTTAAACCTTTGAAGGGATAAGGATCCCTTGAACGTGATAGAGGGGGCCAATCCTCTAATCTTTCGATTCATCTTGAGTATATATCCTGGAGTAACATCCTAAAGCGTATCCTACAAAACACTTTTTAAACTAAGGTGGGTGTTAGCTTGGCTAACACCCCTCCGATGCTTAAGTCAGTATTGGGTTCAAAAGAATAAAATCAAACATAGTAAAAAGAGATAGAATTCATACCATCCTGAGTTAGAAATTAAATTCTAAACTCACTTGAAATAGAGCTTAAGGTGTATAGCATTCCAAGATCCTGGTAACATATCCCCTTCCATATTCTTGGGTTGGTATACTCCTTTCCCAGATTCTGATTCAACTTCATATGGTCCTTCCCATTTTGGGGCAAGCTTTCCATCAGTAGGATTAGTAGTATTCTGAAAAGCTTTCCTTAACACCCAATCTCCAACTTGAAACCTTCTAGTCCTTAGATTTTTGTTATATGCTTTGGATATCCTCTGTTGATATGATGCTATGCTTAGCTTTGATGCATCCTTTGTCTCATAAACAGTATCCAATTCTTGACATATAGCTTCAGGATTCGTCTTAGGATCCCGGAGGCCCGACCTTGCTGTAGGTATCACCATCTCTGTCGGGATCACCGCTTTTGCCCTAAATACCAAAGAAAAGGGGGTTTGTCCAGTTGCACTTTTCACAGTCGTTTTATCAGCCCATAGTATAAATGGTAGTTCTTCTGCCCATCTTCCTTTTTTAGCACCTAGCCTTTTCTTCAAATTGTTGACAATTATCTTGTTCGAGGATTCAGCTTGTCCATTTGCTTGAGGATGTACCGGAGTTGATGTGATCATCTTGATCCCCCAACTTTTGCAAAAGTCCGTAGTCCTCTTACTAATAAACTGAGAACCATTGTCACAAATTATCTTAGCTGGTACCCCAAACCTAGTTAGGATATTCCTTTTTGTGAAAGATACTACTTCTTGATCTCTAACTTGAACAAAGGCCTCAGCTTCAACCCATTTAGAGAAATAATCTGTCATTGCCAGCATAAAAACTTTTCCTCCTGGAGCTTTTGGCAATTTTCCCACTATATCCATACCCCATTTCATGAATGGCCAAGGGGAAACAATAGGATATGGTGGCTCAGCAGGCTGATGTAGTATATTGTTGTGCCTCTGACATGCATCACATCTTCGAGCATATTCTGCAGCATCTTTCCTCATAGTCGGCCAATAGTATCCTGTTATTAGCATCCTGTTATTAGCATCTTCGAGAACAATGATCTGCCCCCAGTATGGTTTCCACAATCTCCCTCATGTATATCCTGAAGTACCTCCTTGGTCTCGGGATCCTCCAAGCATCTTAGGTTTGGTCCTGCAAGAGACTTCTTATACAAAACATTATTTATAATAGTGAAATGAGATACCTTCATCCTGAAAGCCTTAGGATTCTCATTCTTTGGGATGTGTCCATCTTTGATATATTTCATGATCAGGGTCGTCCAAGATTTAGGATCCTCCTCAGGATACTCATCACTAGGATCCTGTATACTTACTACTTCCTTATCCTGAGACTTGAAGAGTTCCATCGAAGGATACAGGATATGTAGTATTGGTATTTGAGTTCCATTCGGTATCCTGACAATAGATCCCAAATTTGCCAAAGCATCTGCCTCAGCATTATCGTCTCTTGGTACCTGTTCAAGTGTAAAAACACCAAAATATCCTGCTAATTTTTTGACAATTTTAAGATATTCGATTATTTCACCTTTGACTGCATAGGATCTATTTAAATGGTTAGTAATTAACAAGGAATCAACATATACTTGCAAACTTTTAATATTCATACTCCTGGCCAACTCTAATCCTGCAATCAGAGCTTCATATTCTGCTTCATTATTAGTGGCAGGAAATTCACACCTAATAGCCTGGGGTAATATGTCCCCCTGTGGCGATTTTAGTAGTATACCTAATCCTACACCTCTTACATTAGATGCACCATCAGTATATAATGTCTAGGATTCTGAGGTTTCTCCTAGTTGTTGTACTTCTAGGTCTACTTCATTTTGAATGTCACTACTGAAATCAGCCACAAAGTCTGCTAAAGCCTAAGACTTTATAGTATTTCTAGGTTCATATACTAAATCATAAGCACTTAACTTTACGGACCATTTAGCCATCCTACTCGACATCTCAGGTTTCCTAAGCACATTTTTAACAGGATAATTAATTTTTACATGAATCCTATGTGTCTCAAAATAATGTCTAAGCTTGGTTGACGCCATAACTAGAGCTAATATCATTTTTTCTAAATGTGAATATCTAGTTTCAGCATCTAATAAACTTTTACTAACATAATAGACAAGATACTGCTGACCTTCATGATCCTTTACCAGAACAACACTTACTGCATTCCTTGATACTGCAACATACAGGGATAATGGTTCACCATCCTCGGGCTTCATCAATAGAGGTGCAGTTGAAAGATATTGCTTTAATTCTTGTAGGGACTCTTCATGCTTTTCTCCCCATTCAAATTTCTTATTCTTCTTCAGGATATCGCAGAATTCCTTGCATTTCTTTGAGGATCTTGATATAAACCTATTCAATGCCGCTACTCGTCCTGTTAATCTTTGCACATCTTTCATGTTGGATGGTGATTTGATATCCAGGATAGCTTTGATCTGTTCTGGACTTGCTTCTATCCCCCGTTTAGTCACCATATATCCTAAAAATTTTCCTGCCCCCACTCTGAAATGGCACTTGGTAGGATTCAGCTTCATATTATATTGGTCCAGGATATCAAATGCACCTTCAATATCCTGGTGATGATTCTCAGTCTTTTTGGACTTTACCACCATATCATCAAGATACACCTCCATGGTGTCCCCTAATTTGTCTTTAAACATCATATTCACCAATCTCTGGTACGTTGCCCCTGCATTTTTCAAACCGAAAGGCATTGCAGTATAACAATAAATACATGTTGGTGTCATGAAAGCAGTATCCTCCTGATCAGAGGGTTCCATTTGGATCTGCTGGAATACTGAGGATGCATCCATAAAGGTTAGCATTTCATGACCGGTAGTTGCATCCACCATCGAGTCTATATGAGGCAAAGGAGATGGTTCTTTGGGACATGCTTTATTCAGGTCCATGTAATCTACACAGACTCTCCATTTCCCATTCTTCTTTTGAACCACAACCACGTTTGCTAGACATTTGGGGAATTTGACTTCCCTAATCATCTTGGACTTCAACAATCTTTCAACCTTTTCCTGTATAATTGTGTTTCTTTCAGGAGCAAACTTCCTTCTCTTTTACTGAACGGGCTTGAAAGACCTATCAATTCCAAGGTTATGAGTTATAATATCTTTAGAAATACCTGTCATATCCTCATGCTTCCATGCAAACATGGACATCCTGCATTTTAAAAAGTTAGTTAATTGATTTTTAATATCCTGAGGGATATTGGATCCTACGAGCACCGAGATATCTGGATTATCCTGATCCAGGATAATTTTCTTCACATCTTGCTCGGAGGCCTCCATGATATCCTGGGCTCGTATCTTTAATTACTATCCTGCTTTAGGCTTCGTTGAAGACTTCATTGAGGAAGAATAACATTCTTTTGTGTCACACCCTGACTTTTGCAGAAGCGTGGTTATTGGTGTGACTTACTTAATACCATGGCATTCAATCATAACAACGCTATATGATAAAACCATTAGATGTTCATCCATAAATTAAGTTTGAAAATAGCACAACATAAATTGTCTGAAATGTTGACACTGAATTCAAATTACAAACCATAACATGTTTTAATGAGTTCACGAAGACTCGAGAACATAACTTAAACCAACCCGAGCTTAGAACCATGTATCTCGTCCAGGAGTAAGATACATCTCCAAAACTCTAAAGATTTGGATGACATCTTTTATTTACAACGCAGCTTGAAAACATGCAACACTTGCCAGATCCACTTAGTTCCCTGAAATACATGTAGTTAAAAAAACATCAACAAAAGTTGAGCGAGTTCATTTGTTTCGTGTATGAATAAACCTTTAAAGTATGTTGTATATATGTATGTCCCTGGTATGTAGCAATAAGGAAAACATATCACCAATGGTTTGCAAGGCCATTGATATGTGTGAAATGGTGCAGGAAAACTCAAACCTAGCAAATTTGTACCGGGCCTCCGGCTGGAAGACATAATCACCCTATGGGCCACCCTGGTCCCCATGGGTGTGGGCTCGCTACACCCAAATAGATCTATCACTCATGTCCCTCGGTCCTACGACGAGGATTAATGGCCTTAAGTGTTATACCTACCTTTCACATGATCTAGCAGTAACCCTCCTTAGCTAACCATACCATGTATAAAACGTTGGTAAGCAATTTTAACATGTATTTCACCCCCGAAGTTATAAAACTGAAAACAGTTAAAAGAAAAGGGGGACATGAACTCACAGTACTGCGTCTTCGGTACTCGCAACTCAAACCTTGTCAGCAAACACGACTACCTACAACGTACTAATGTCTATTAGACGAACGGGTCGTGCCTTTGCTTGATATTAATGTTTTGGAGTTACGTTTCTTTTAAGTCTTCAATATTATTCCAAGTTATAATTACTTGTTAGAATAATAAATATTTCAACTTAAATTATATTTAAGTTTTGGAATAATTGTTAAACAATATTTTTGTAACAATACTTCTCTAGTATTTATTTTCGTATTTCCTTCCCAATGATTGGGGTATCTCATACATGTATATTTGTATTCTTGCATTCGTAGTTCCAAAATATATTTTCAAGTCTCACTTTTAGAAAATATATTTAAACTTACTTGTCAAAAATATTGTATTTAAAGAAAATATATATTTTTCCCAAAAATCATATATCTTCTAAATATTCCAAGAAAATATATTTTTACTCCCAAAAACAATATATTTTCTTCTTGTCGAACATATGATATACTTTGGTAATATTTACTAAAATCATATTTTCATTTCTTTCGTATCCAAAAATATATTTGTAACGGTATTTTTCGGAATATTTTGTAAGTTACGTTCTTGCGTTCGGTTTCACAATATTAAGTGTCTAACTTATATATTTATTTCTTGTGATTTTTGGTATTATTTTGTGATTGTAAGTTCTTGGTATTTTGTTAAGTTATTATTATTTTAATCCCTAAAATAATATAACTACTACACAAAGTATACAAATAATCACACACAATGTGTCTTTAATGAAAATATATATCTTTCAAATACATATATAGTTATTTTTATTTATAAAAACCAACCTCCAATACTTGTATTTTTGTAACAAAATCTATGGCAAAGTTTATATTAAAAATCATAGTTAAAACACACTTGTAAATATTTGTTTAGAAAATATTTTTCGAAGTGTTTATATTTTTAGAAAATTTTGCCATAGTTTCCCCTAAAAATGGAGGTGTCCATGCTATCAAAGCATATTATTTTCTTTTTAAAAACATCACAAACAATCAACAATCAACCTACACTTACCAAGTGCCACATTAGTGCTATTTACATAACAATCATGAACTTGAACTTTCATAAAAACTTGTAGTAACTTGGTAGTGTGTTTAGTAAGTTTTGTTACCTTCCAAAGTGTATTTACTTCTTTATAAACTTCACTCTTGAAAGATTTGGGTGTTTATATCTTGTAAACATATTTTACAAAAATGCTTCTTTATGAAATCTTCTTGTTTCTCTAGTGTTTCTACACTTGTTTTATCACCAAAAATAGTGTAAGTTTAAGTAAGAACCAAGATCTTCTAAAAATCACATTTTGAACTTGGTTCTTTTGGAAAACCATTCACAAATCTTAGATCCATAAGATTACTAACTCACTTTGTTTATTATTTTTCAAGAAATCACTTTATTCTTCAAGTTCATGCTTATACATGAGGATGATCATCTTGTTTCATCACATAATCATCCTCTCACTTGCTAGATCATGTGTTTAATCACAATCTAGCAAGCTCCTTATGATGATCAACATCATAATCTTTAAGAAAATAACAATCAAGTATCATTCATACACTAAACAACATAGTTTCATCCATATTTCATCATATACAAGCTTATGTTCATGCTTCTTGATTATGTTTCTTTAATGTTCTTGTGATTAACAACATACTACATCTTTTAACCAACTAATTTATAAGTAACAAAGGGTTACAAGGGCCTTACAACTAGCTCTATGGCTAGGGATGAACTCTTGAAGATGAAGGTGACAAAGATGAAGGATAATAGCAAATGATGAAGGTCCTTGAAGATCCAAGACCACCAAGCTTCTTTGTATGGCTCCTTACCCCTTTGTATGAGTGTGGAATAGATGAGTGAAGTTGGATGAAGGTGGTGGTGCTTGTGGGGGTTCTCGGCCATGAGGGGGGGAGAAGGAGAGGAGAAGAGTTGTTCTTTTGTGGGTGAAAGGTAATTGTGATTATGATCTCCAAGTTGCTACATATAACCATACTTATGTGTTAACCTTTGGATAATGTGCTTCATGGACCAACAACAAGATCTAATATTATATTAGAACAAATCAAATGTGTAAGGCCTTGGTGGCCGTAAAATAGGTGGGGGGGGTATAGGTGTAGCTTCAAACCATCTAGTTAGTTTAAAAGTTCAAATCTAAGTATTGGTTAGATGTTTAGGTTATGAGATATTTTTAGTGGGTGTTAAGGTGGTCGGGGATCATAACTAGCTCAGAAACATTAAAACAATGCTTCTAGTATAATTTTGGTGTTTCGGGTAGTGTCCGGTTGTTTGGTTAGATACCGGTTCGTTAAAGTGTCAAATTATACCGTTTAGTGATCTTTATGTACCCTTTTGTGACACTTTTAATTCCTGACACTTAGGAAAGCATTCAGGACCATTTAGTCTTATTTTTGCATGTTACAAACTTGTTAAAATGCTGAATTTTCCTGAAGTATGCTGAATTCAGCACTTTGAGTGGGTTTTAGGCAATTTTCGGCACTTAAACTATCACCTAGAGAAGCAGTTTTATGGTCCTTACTTCCCTGCACACCATACTAGTGTGAAACTTAGTCTCTGGCCCATACAGGGTCTCAAAACACTATCTGTCTATGTACTGAACATCGTCAGCATTTTTCTGAGTTATCCGCTAACTGTGCTAGCTGTGCTTTGTGCATCGTTTATATCACTAAAGTTTGTATGTAAAAATGATGTGACAGCATGCAATATGTGATGCACATGTAAGTATGATGCAGAAATCAAAAAGCAGTTTAGGTCATCAGTTGTAATTCAGCACAGTCATTAAGCACTAATCAATATTAATTAATTATACGGATTCCTGGATTTTTTACGGTTGTCACATTCTCCCCCTGTTAAGAAAATTTCGTCCCGAAATTTTAGGTTCTGCAACTAACTGCAGGGGAGTTTGGGAACATGTGCGGATATTTTGCTTTCATGCGGTCCTCACGCTTCCAAGTGAATTCCGGGCCGTATCGCGTGTTCCAACGAACCTTGACGAGTTTAACACTACTCTGTCACATCTTGTTAACCTTCCAATCAGTAACCTCAACAGGTTCTTCAGTAAAGTGGAGTGTGTCATCAATGTGGACTTCATCGACAGGAATGATAACTGTTTCTTGAGTTGGACTCCTTTTCAGATTAGATACATGGAATGTATCATGGATGCCATTCAGTTCTGCGGGTAGATCCAATTTGTAAGCTACAAGACCAATCCTTTCAAGGATTTTGAAAGGTCCAATGTATCGCGGGTTCAACTTTCCACGCTTCCCAAAGCGTGCTACACCCTTCCAGGGTGAGACCTTTAATAAAACCATATCTCCCACTTGAAACTCCAACGGCTTCCTTCTTCAGTCCGCTTAACTCTTTTGTCGATCACGAGCCACCTTGATGCGCTCTCGGATCTGTATAATCTTGTCTGTTGTCTCTTGAACCAATTTGGGACCAACAAGCTGTCTATCACCCGTGTCTGCCCAGCATAACGGTGATCGACACTTGCGTCTGTAAAGAGCTTCAAACGGTGCAGCTTGAATGCTTGCATGGTAGCTATTGTTATACGAGAATTCAACCAATGGTAGATGGGTGTCCCAACTGCCACCCAAGTCCATAACGCAAGCTCTCAGCATATCCTCTAGCGTTTGAATCGTTCTTTCGCTTTGACCATCCGTTTGTGGGTGAAATGCAGTGCTCAAATTCAACTGGGAACCAAAGGCTTCTTGGAAGGATTGCCAAATCCTTGACACAAACCTTCCGTCTCTATCAGAAATGATTGAGAGAGGCACTCCATGTCGTGCAACTATCTCTCTGAGGTATAGCTCGGCTTTCTTACCTGTGTTATCCTTTTCCTTGATCAGCAAAAAGTGCGCGGATTTTGTCAGACGGTCTACGATTACCCAAATCGTATCATGACCTCTGGGCGTCTTTGGTAGCTTCGTTATAAAATCCATTGAAATCTGCTCCCATTTCCACATGGGTATTTCTGGTTGTTGCAGAAGACCTGAAGGCTTCTGATATTCGGCCTTTACTTTGGCACAGGTCAAACATTTGCCAACATACGTTGCAACATCACCCTTTAATCTCGGCCACCAATAGAATTCCTTCAAGTCCTGGTACATCTTATCTGATCCTGGATGGATCGAGTACCTTGATTTGTGCGCTTCATCGAAAATAACGTCTCTAAGTCCACCAAAGAGGGGAACCCAAATTCTTCCCTAGAAACACAATGTTCCATCCTCCTTAGGCATCAACTGTTTCTCCATCCCATGGAGATATTCATTCACGAGATTCTCCTTTTTAAGAGCTTCTCTCTGCGCGGCACGAATGTGCAATGAGAGGTCCGTTTGAACAATCATTTCCAAAGCTTGAACCCTTATGGGCTTAATTCTTTCTTTCCGACTCAAGGCGTCTGCGACTACATTTGCCTTCCCTGGGTGATACTTGATTTCACAATCATAGTCGTTTAACAACTCGACCCATCGTCTCTATCTCATATTAAGCTCTTTCTGATCGAATATATGCTGTAAGCTCTTGTGATCAGCATAGATTGTGCATCGCGTGCCATACAAGTAATGTCACCAGATCTTTAATTCAAACACCACTGCGCCTAATTCCGAATCATGCGTGGTGTAATTTTTCTCGTGAACCTTCAATTGGCGCAAAGCGTATGCTATAACTTTCTGTCTCTGCATCAATACACATCCCAATCCCTGACGTGAGGCGTCACAATATACCACGAAGTCATAGGTGCCATCGGGTAGGGATAAGATGGGCACATCATAAAGCTTGTTTTTCAACAATTGAAATGCTTCTTCTTGTTTGTCTCCCCATTCATACTTCTTGTCTTTTTTAGTGAGGGAGGTCAACGGTTGAGCGATTTTTGAAAAATCCTCAATAAATCTTCGATAATATCCTGCCAAACCTAGGAATTGACGGATCTCTATTGGCGTCTTCGGAGTCTCCCAATTCTTGATCGCCTCGATCTTTGTGGGATCAACATGAATTTTATCTCTGTTAACCACGTGACCAAGGAACTGAACTTCACGCAACCAGAATTTTGCGTACAATTTCTCTTTCTTAAGTAACTCTAAGATAGCTCTTAGATGTTGCTCGTGCTCTTCCTTCGTCTTCGAGTAGATCAAAATATCATCGATAAACACAATCACAAACTTATCGAGGTACGGCTAGCAAACTCTATTCATCAAATCCATGAAAACTGCTGGCGCGTTTGTCAACCCAAACGGCATAACCAGGAACTCGTAATGCCCATATCGAGTCCTAAAGGCCGTCTTTGGAATACTCTCCTCTTGAATTCTCAATTGGTGATAACCTGATTGAAGATCGATCTTGGAGTAAAAACTGGAACCTTGTAGTTGATCGAACAGGTCATCAATCCTCGGCAAAGGATACCGATTCTTAACGGTCAACTTGTTATGCTCTCGGTAGTCGATACACATGCGGAAACTACCGTCTTTCTTCTTAACGAACAAATCTGGAGCTCCCCAAGGCGAGAAGCTTGGTCTAATAAATCCCTTATCCAAAAGTTCCTGAAGTTGTGTTGACAGCTCTTGCATTTCTGAAAGGCACAAGTCGGTAAGGTGCCTTAGCTACAGGCGCGGCGCCTGGAACTAAGTCAATGTGGAATTCGACTTATCGCTGCGGCGGCAATCCTGGAAAGTCTTCAGGGAAGACTTCAGGATATTCCCTCACGACTGGTATATCTTCCAACTTTGGCTCAGCGGCTACCTTGTCCACAATGTGTGCCAAGAAGGCAACACATCCTTTCTGCAAACATTTTCGAGCTTTCAAACAACTGATGATCCTTAGGGGTGTATCGTGCTTCTCTCCATGTACCACAACCGTTTCTTCATTCTCCATCGGAATGCGAATAACCTTCCTGTGACATACGATCTCTGCTTAGTTGCTTGACAACCAATCCATTCCGACTACCAGGTCAAAGCTTCCCAACTCGACTGGCAGAAGATCAAGCGTAAACTCGTGCTCCCCGAGTTCTATCACGCAACCTCTAATGACTTCATTCGCTTCTACTAGCTTTCCATTAGCTAGTTCTATTGAGTACGAAATATCTATCTTACTAGCTACTAACCCAAGTATATTCTTAAATTCTAGGGATACAAAACTATAATTGGCACCGGTATCAAATAGCACAGATGCAAAGCGTTGGTTGATAGGGAACATACCAGTGACCACATTAGGATCTTGGCGAGCTTCCCTCGCACCTATGTTGAAAACCCTTCCATGAGCTTGGTTGATTTTCGGGAATTCTCACTTGAAGTGCCCAACGTCTCCACAATTAAAGCAGCCGGGTCCTCGACCGTTTCCATTCCCATTACCACCTTGATTTTTATTCGTTCCACGATTTCCATTACCAACTTGGTTCCCAAAATTACCACAACTAACATTCCCTCCATTTCCTCCTTGAGGGCGGTTTCCAGACCCATTTCCACCGTGGTTACCGTTTCCATTACCAAAACCTCTCTGACCACCACGACCAGTACCAGTACCAGTACCAGCCCAGCATGTCTCCTTCGAATGGCCAACCTTCTCACAAGACTCACATTTCCTAAATCTGCACTGGCCAGAATGATGGTACTGGCATACATCACATTTGGGCAGAGCGCCTGATGTGGGGTAAAATACACATATTTGTCCCGTGTAAATTGTATAATTATTGTATAGGTTTTACTTGTTTTCTTTTAGTTTTAGTGTTATATTATATTATTTTGTGGTTTGGCAGGTCCTGGTGCAAATGGAGCGTAAAAGAATAATAAATAAATGACCAGCCAGTTGGGCAGAGTAGAATGCCAGATACCAAATTAAAATTGCTGCATGAAGTTTGAGCTGCTGAGATACACATCTGACGCAAGAAGTTGCTATATTTATTATTATTATATATTGAAGGAATCTATAATACATCAACTTGGACATGAAGGAATTAAATGGGGTGTGCATAATGTCCAGCAAGTTAAGGCCAATAGTTTACGTACATTATGGAGGAATTTTTGTGGGCCATGAATGATAATGTTAAAATCCTAAGGAAGCCTAATGATACATATACTGAAATATAGTGGACGCAAATAAAGAGAGAAGGGGAATTATTATTGGCAGCTAATATATACATTGAAGATACATCAGACGCAAACATTATTATTGGACGTGGAGCAATATGGACGAATTCCATTTGGGCCGTGAAAGGGACTAAGCCCAGCGATTTTAGTAAACATGTGTGGGCTCAGTAATCTACCCTAATTACCATATACACATGCATATGCGACAAGATTACAAGGGGGGAATATAAAATATACATCTGGGGTCGCATACAACGGAAGTTACGTACAGGAGATCAATCGCACGAAGGAAACCTAGTTACGAATTTAGAGTTCTTTGGAGCAATCTTGGAGCATTCTTAGCAAGCAATCGGAGATTTCAAGGCTTGGGAATCATTGGTACGAGTCGAAGGCGAAGAATCGAAGAATCTATCGGGTTTTCTAATCCCTTGTTTTGTCGATTACTTTCTTGGAACTTTGTTGCAATGAATTCATGTTTAGACATCTTTCTTTTGTTTTCATTTATTGAGATGCTTGGCTAATTTCATAAACCACCTAGATTTGATGAATTGATTAATATAAAGATTTTACCGGTTTTGTTATTTGCATGATTGTTATGGGTGATTGTGTTTAGTAAGAGGTTTGATTTAATGGTTTGATGTGTATGCGTACTTTGAATTGGTTTATTGTTATTACTTGCTTCATATGATTCTTAGTGACGGTCTATATCATAACATAGAGTCATATTAGGGTTTAGGGTTTCGGTGAGTGTCTATATCACGTTAGAAAACCTTCACTCTTTAGGGAGAATTGGCCAATAACCCCTAGAAGTAACTGATAATAATTTGCTAAGTCTTAGTGTTCTACTAGTCCTAATACCTGGGAAGTGAGGGGCTATTGGTAGGTCTTACCCGGCGAATTGCTTTAGATAGGCCTTGGAAAAGGTTATGTCTTGGTTTACCTGTCGGTCTTATTAGTCTATCAAGTTAAACTAATTACTTCAAACTACCCTAGATCTAGGATTGGGAAAGAATAGGTCAACATTAGGGTACTTACACAATAATTAGACAACTGGGAAGGCGTCTAATAACCGGTAGAATTAACGGCCTAGGTAGCTGCACAGGTTTCTCCTTGAGAAGGGTCGAGGGGCCTCGTTGGTTCTTAATAGGTTTAGTATTTTAAGATCCCGGTTCCATAACTCATGCACTTAACTTAATCGGTAATCTCTTAAAAACAATCCAGGATTCTAGTCTAGGTGGTCGTGTTCTCATATAAGAAAAGTCTTCAGTCTTTATTCGTGTTAGTATAGCTTTAGTCTACTTAGTAGTTTAATATAGATTTCCTAGATTTTCAGTAACCCCCCCCCCCCCAAAAAAAAAAACAAATAAACAAGTTTTAGTCGTGTCTGTCAGTGTCTAGTCAGAGTCTAGTCTACGTGATACATAGAGTCCTGTGGTTCGATATCCGGACTTCCTAGGTTATACTACATTGATCGGTACACTTGCCGATTGTGTAGTTTTAGGTCGAGTCTAGAATTAAAGCTTTATAGTGTCTAGAATAGAGAGTCTAATTTAGTTTGTTTTTAATAGTCTGTTTAGCACACATTAGCGCCCATGTAACCTTTTTCTTTGTTTTCAACCCAGTCTTGGCTTTAGCTGGTAAGTTCACATCCTTCTTCTTGTTAGCACTGCTGGTATCCTTCTTAAAGTTTGAGAACTTCCATTTGTTCTCACCGGATGACTCAACGTGAGTCTCCTTCTTTTTCTGGTCAGAAATCGAAAACTTGTTTAACCTGATTGCTTCTTCAGTTAGTGACACACTTAGATCAATCGCCTCAGTGATTGTGGCAGGCTTTGACGTTGTCACCATACTCATAATTTGAGGTGCCAACCCCCAAATAAAATGCTCAATGCGCTTGAATTCCGGATCAACCATGTGTGGCACGACGCGAGACAAGTCTTGAAATCTCTGCACATATTCAGCAATTTTCGGACCATCCATCTTGAGGTTCCATAACTCAGTTTCCAACTTTTGGATTTCAGCCCTGGAGCAGTATTTCTTTCACATGAGTTCCTTCATTTCATCCCATGTCATGGCATAAGCAGCCTCTTCTCCCAAGGTCTGAACTTGGAGATTCCACCAGGATAACGCTCCGTCTAAGAATAATCCTGAGATATAGGTGACTTGGTGTTGTGGAGCACACTTGCTCATTCTTATCATAGAATCAGTCTTCTTCGTCCATCTGACAAAAGCTACAGCACCCCCGGTGCCGTCAAAATTTAGAGGCTTACAGTCTAGAAACTATTTATAGGTACAGCCAAGAGGTGGGTTGCTTCCAGAGGTACCTCCACTATGGTCAGAGTGTAAGGCCTCGTGTTGTGCTATCGCTCGTGAAATCCGTTCTTGTAATTCGGCCTTAGTTGTGGGCAGTGTGTTATCTCTTCGTGGAGGCATCTTCTAAAGAAGATTGTATAGGTCAGGTCTTATGCATATAAGTATGTAGTACGTGTATGTAATAACATTTATCAGCGCAAGTAAACACATAACATCCCAATCATAATGCAAACAAGTAATTCAACAATGTATGTAATGAGAATGCTGCGATTGAGCTTTCATATATCAATGACCACAATTACAGTTTTACATGTTCTACAATGTATCATATTACACCAAAAGGGACCAATGGGTCACATCACCCTTGCCCAAAATATCCATCAAACTACAACAATCATGACATCAAAATGTGGTCCTCAAAAGGCTGTGCAAGCTGGATCAATAGCTACACTCTCACCAAAAGTATGCTACCTGCATAAAACCAAAAACTGCTATGCTGATGGTGGAGGAGGAGGAGGTGGAGGAACGAATAGCAAACTGCGCACATGCGCTAGCTCCTCCTCGAGGGCATGAACACGATGCAACAGATAGCTGATCTGCTGCTCCATAGTAAGAAAATAGACATCAAAATATGGGTATGGAAAAAGAGGAGCGGGTGGAGTCGCGAATGGTGACTGACAAGTACAAGGCGGAGGACGCGGAATCCTCTCAAGATCCATGACTCTGCGACACAACATCTCCTGCTGGAGCTGTAAGGACAAAAGCAGATCATCCCTCGTGTATCCAGTGTAATGGAAAGGATGATATGGATTAGAAGCAGGCATCGTGTTGGGCGGAAACCAAATCAGTGGCTCGCCCGATGGCGCAGAAGCAAAAGGTGCAGTATGTGAAAATGGAGGCATGAAGGGAAAAGCTGCTGACACAGGTGGGACAGGGCCAGACGGCTTGCTAGACGGTCCTTCCCCTGGACGGGGTGAAGGGATATCCTCTAGAAACGTGACTGGTAAATCGGTGCGGTGTATATCAGATACATGTGGGTGAAACGGGGCGATATCAACAGGTGCATGTTCAGGTGTAGGTGGGGGAGTAACAGGCCTAACAAAAGGAGGCAGGTCATCGTCATCTACCCACCCATTGCGGGTGAACGCATAATGGGGATCTATATGGTCTGCAAAAGGAGCATGGTCTGCGGGTGCAAGTAGAGGGTCAGGAAACAGTGGTGCAGCAACTGGTATGTCAACAGGTGCAGGATCATGCTCAGGTAGAGGATCATGTGCAGGTATAGGCTCGGGTGCAATCAAAGGCTCAGGGTCAGCTGGTGCTATCTCAAGATCAGCGGGTATATCAAAAAGTTGATCGTCAGGAATGAAGTCGACCTCATGCTCGGGATCAATGTCAGGATCAAACTCATCATCAAACTCGAAGTCCTTCGGAGGAACAGGTGTGGCAGACATAGTTGTTTTAGAATCGGAAACGGTGGGATAACACTGTAATCCCAGTGCGTGTAGAGTAGTAGATGACACAGACTCGAATGAATCAGGACCAGAATGGTCAGATGAAATCTCAACAACAGGAATCTCAATAAGCGGAACAACAATGACATAGTCGACTGGAATCTCGACTAGTGGAGCGAAAACGGTATCATCGACTGGAGCTCCATCATCTTGGGCACCCTCAGGGGGACCCTCAATAAAAAGATCGATGTCGTTATCAGACATGGCATCAGGAGGCAGATCCTCGAGAGGAAATGCAGCAAGAGGAAGAGGAGCGGGGATCGGAACAAGAAGTAGATCCTTGCCAGGAAGACCATCAGCTAGCGGTATATCATCGCCAAAATCTGGTAAAGTAAACGGCTGGAAATCATCATCATCGCTACTCGTAGTGTCAGATGTAAAAACCTCATCCTCTTGGATGATCTCATCATCCGAAACTATGGTCATAGGGTCTACGATGTCAGATACTCCACTATCAGAGGAGGACATGGTGTCTGTAACAAAGCAATCATAACATATGCACATATATCAACAATCATCAAACAAGCATGTAAGTAGCAACAATGTAAGCATGTATGCATCCTAGTCTTCCCAGGACTATCCCACCCAACCTCTCAGACTGAACTACTTAGTCTCTTAGACTAAACCTCCCAGTTTCTCAAACTGAACTACCCAGCTAGTCTCTCAGACTAACTCCCCAGTCTCTCGGACTGACTACCCAGCTAGTCTCTCAGACTAACTCCCCAGTCTCTCAGACTGACTACCCAACTAATCTCTCAGACTAACTCCCCAGTCTCTCAGACTGACTACCCAGCTAGTCTCTCAGACTAACTCCCCAGTCTCTCAGACTGAATTATAAACGAATTCTTTGAAATGTATTTTGTGTCTTTTATTTGTAAAAATGTTTGTTTCCTGGATCTAGACATTTCGTGTATGCAATGAAAACATGTTTGAGAAAACATTTTCGTGAGAGCCATAATGATCATAGTTTAGACTCGAGAAAGAATCCTAGTTCGCTACGATCGAAGCTCTGATACCAAGTTGTCACACCCTGACTTTTTCGGAAGCGTGGTTATTGGTGTGACTTACTTAATACCATAGCATTCAATCATAACAACGCTATATGATAAAACCATTAGATGTTCATCCATAAATTAAGTTTGAAAAATAGCACAACATAAATTGTCTGAAACGTTGACACCGAATTCAAATTACAAACCATAACATGTTTTAATGAGTTCACGAAGACTCGACAACATAACTTAAACCAACCCGAGCTTAGAACCATGTATCTCGTCCAGGAGTAAGATACATCTCCTAAACTCTAAAGACTTGGATGACATCTTTTATTTATAACGCAGCTTGAAAACATGCAACACTTGCCAGATCCACTTAGTTCCCTGAAATACATGTAGTTTAAAAACATCAACAAAAGTTGAGCGAGTTCATGTGTTTCGTGTATGAATAAACCTTTAAAGTATGTTGTATGTATGTATGTCCCTGGTATGTAGCAATAAGGAAAACATATCACCAATGGTTTGCAAGGCTATTGATATGTGTGAAATGGTGCAGAAAAACTCAAACCTAGCAAATTTGTACTGGGCCTCCGGCTGGAAGACATAGTCACCCTATGGGCCACCCTGGTCCCCATGAGTGTGGGCTCGCTACACCCAAATAGATCTATCACTCGTGTCCCTCGGTCCCACGACGAGGATTAATGACCTTAAGTGTTATACCCACCTTTCACATGATCTAGCAGTAACACTCCTTAGCTAACCAAACCATGTATAAAACGTTGGTAAACAATTGTAACATGTATTTCACCCCCGAAGTTATAAAACTGAAAACAGTTAAAAGAAAAGGGGGACATGAACTCACAGTACTGCGTCTTCGGTACTCGCAACTCAAACCTTGTCGGCAAACACGACTACCTACAACGTACTAATGTCTATTAGACGAACGGGTCGTGCCTTTGCTTGATATTAATGTTTTGGAGTTACGTTTCTTTTAAGTCTTCAATATTATTCCAAGTTATAATTACTTGTTAGAATAATAAATATTTCAACTTAAATTATATTTAAGTTTTGGAATAATTGTTAAACAATATTTTTGCAACAATACTTCTCAAGTATTTATTTTCGTATTTCCTTCCCAAGGATGGGGGTATCTCATACATGTATATTTGTATTCTTGTATTCGTAGTTCCAAAATATATTTTCAAGTCTCACTTTTAGAAAATATATTTAAACTTACTTGTCAAAAATATTGTATTTCAAGAAAATATATATTTTTCCCAAAAATCATATATCTTCTAAATATTCCAAGAAAATATATTTTTACTCCCAAAAACAATATATTTTCTTCTTGTCGAACATATGAAATACTTTGGTAATATTTACTAAAATCATATTTTCATTTCTTTCGTATCCAAAAATAATATTTACCAAAAATATATTTGTAACGGTATTTTCCAGAATATTTTGTAAGTTACGTTCTTGCGTTCGGTTTCACAATATTAAGTGTGTAACTTATATATTTATTCCTTGTGATTTTTGGTATTATTTTGGATTGTAAGTTCTTGGTATTTTGTTAAGTTATTATTATTTTAATCCCTAAAATAATATAACTACTACACAAAGTATACAAATAATCACACACAATGTGTCTTTAATGAAAATATATATCTTTCAAATACATATTTAGTTATTTTTATTTATAAAAACCAACCTCCAATACTTGTATTTTTGTAACAAAATCTATGGCAAAGATTATATTAAAAATCATAGTTAAAACACACTTGTAAATATTTGTTTAGAAAATATTTTTTCTAAGTGTTTATATTTTTAGAAAATTTTGCCATAGTTTCCCCTAAAAATGGAGGTGTCCATGCTATCAAAGCATATCATTTTCTTTTTAAAAACATCACAAACAATCAACAATCAACCTACACTTACCAAGTGCCACATTAATGCTATTTACATAACAATCATGAACTTGAACTTTCATAAAAGCTTGTAGTAACTTGGTAGTGTGTTTAGTAAGTTTAGTTACCTTCCAAAGTGTATTTACTTCTTTATAAACTTCATTCTTGAAATATTTGGGTGTTTACAACATGTAAATATATTTTACAAAAATGCTTCTTTATGAAATCTTCTTGTTTCTCTAGTGTTTCTACACTTGTTTTATCACCAAAATTGTGTAAGTTTAAGTAAGAACAAAGATCTTCTAAAAATCACATTTTGAACTTGGTTCTTTTGGAAAACCATTCACAAATCTTTGATCCATAAGATTACTAACTCACTTTGTTTATTATTTTTCAAGAAATCACTTTATTCTTCAAGTTCATGCTTATACATGAGGATGATCATCTTGTTTCATCACATAATCATCCTCTCACTTGCTAGATCACGTGTTTAATCACAATCTAGCAAGCTCCTTATGATGATCAACATCATAATCTTCAAGAAAATAACAATCAAGTATCATTCATACACTAAACAACATAGTTTAATCCATATTTCATCATATATCAAGCTTATGTTCATGCTTCTTGATTATGTTTCTTTAATGTTCTTGTGATTAACAACATACTACATCTTTTAACCAACTAATTTAGAAGTAACAAAGGGTTACAAGGGCCTTACAACTAGCTCTATGGCTAGGGATGAACTCTTGAAGATGAAGGTGACAAAGATGAAGGATAATAGCAAATGATGAAGGTCCTTGAAGATCCAAGACCACCAAGCTTCTTTGTATGACTCCTTACACCTTTGTATGAGTGTGGAATAGATGAGTGAAGTTGGATGAAGGTGGTGGTGCTTGTGGGGGTTCTTGGCCATGAGGGGGGAGAAGGAGAGGAGAAGAGTTGTTGTTTTGTTGGTGAAAGGTAATTGTGATTATGATCTCCAAGTTGCTACATATAACCATACTTATGTGTTAACCTTTGGATAATGTGCTTCATGGACCAACAACAAGATCTAATATTATATTAGAATAAATCAAATGTGTAAGGCCTTAGTGGCCGTGAGATAGGTGGGGGTATAGGTGTAGCTTCAAACCATGTAGTTAGTTTAAAAGTTCAAATCCAAGTATTGGTTAGATGTTTAGGTTATGAGATATTTTTAGTGGGTGTTAAGGTGTTCGGGGATCATAACTAGCTCAGAAACATTAAAAAAATGTTTCTATATAATTTTGGTGTTTCGGGTAGTGTCCGGTTGTTTGGTTAGACACCGGTTCGTTAAAGTGTCAAATTATACCGTTTAGTGATCATTATGTACCCTTTTGTGACACTTTTAATTCCTGACACTTAGGAAAGCATTCAGGACCATTTATTCATATTTTTGCATGTTACAAACTTGTTAAAATGCTGAATTTTGCTGAAATATGATGAATTAGCACTTTGAGTGGGTTTTAGGCACTTTCCGGCACTTAAACTATCACCTAGAGAAGCAGTTTTATGGTCCTTACTTCCCTACACACCATACTAGTGTGAAACTTAGTCTCTGGCCCATATAGGGTCTCAAAACACTGTCTGTCTATGTAATGAACATCGTCAGCATTTTTCTGAGTTATCCGCTAACTGTGCTAGCTGTGCTTTGTGCATCGTTTATGTCACTAAAGTTTGTATGTAAAAATGATGTGACAGCATGCAATATGTGATGCACGTGTAAGTATGATGCAGAAATCAGAAAGCAATTTAGGTCATCAGTTGTAAATCAGCACAGTCATTAAGCACTAATCAATATTAATTAATTGTACGGATACCTGGATTTTTGATGGTTGTCACATTTTGCCTCTTGTTGATCACTTTCAACCTTGAGAACCCCCAAGGGGTAGGAATCTTGATACACTGATGATAGGTTGATGGGACAGCCTTCATATCATGGATCCATGGTCTGCCCAATATATTATTGTAGCTGGATAATGAATCCATGACACAGAAACGTTGCATTGAATTTACTCCCTCAACATATACTTGCAGCTTTATTTCTCCGATAGTATTCTTGGCCTCTCCACTGAACCCTACATGTATAGTGGATTTTGAAGTGATCTCCATCTGGGGGATGTTCATTCTCTTTAGCGTTTCCAGTAGAATAATGTTGACAGAGCTGTCATTGTCTACCAGTATCCTGCGCACAAAATGATTACCAATATATAAAGTAATTACCAAACCATCATGATGGGGATCCTGGACACTATGCCGGTCATCACTGTCAAACGTTATCACTTTATCAGTTGTGAGGGTTGTCATCCTGGTCAGCTTGTCCCCCCATTCTGCCTTAGCCTCCTTTGCATGTCTCTTTGCTGCAGAGTAAGAGGTCCCACAAATGTCGGATCCTCCTGAAATAAAGTTAATTATCTTGGCGTCTGGAGGAGGTGATGCTGCTCGTTCAGGATCCTTCTCAATATCCTGACCCTTATTCTTTTTTCTGCCCAGAAGATCCTTCAGGTATCCTTTGCTTAGCAAGTAGCTTATTTCCTTCCTCAGGGCTATGCAATCTTCTGTCACATGTCCAAAATCCTCATGGAAAGCGCACCACTTGGATTTATCTTTCCAGTCAGCCTTTTGCTGGTTCTTTCTCGGCCACCTTGCTTTATCTCCCAAACCCTGCATAACATACATTAGTTTGGGTATATTAACAGAAAAACAGTATTCTGATAATTCAGGATACTCCTCAGGATCCTCATCCTCAACAACATTCACTTTCTTGTTGTCATTCCTGTCATATGGCTTAGAGCGATATAGCTTGTGTGAGGATTCTGACTTCCTGTTAGTTGATTCATATATTGAGGATGAACTCATCCTCTCTTGCATTTTCTTGTCATATTCCAGTCTGATATATCTCAAAGCCCTGTTTCGAGCTTCAACCAGGTTCCTACAAGGGTTCATCACAAGATTCTAATAAAATTGGGAATCCTTTTGCAACCCCATTTTGAATGACTGTACAGCTGCGGCAACATCAAGGTGTGGCATATCCAAGGATTCCCTGCTAAACTTGTTCACATAATCCCTTAAGGATTCTTGAGGACCTTGGGTTATCCTGTAGAGATCACTGGTTAATTTCTCAAAACTTCTACTACAAGAAAATTATAACAACCCTCCTAAAATATTTCCGACACTCCTAAAATATTTAAAACATCCCTATACGTCCTAAAATACACCTCGTATATAAAACATACCCTAAATACCTTTATTTTTATAAAAATTAAATAAAAATCAATTTTTATAGTCTCTTGCGGGTCGTGAAGACTTGATCTTCATCTTTCGCGGGCCGCGAGCGAGAGGACAAGAGGCATAACCCGGAGCCGCCATGTGTCACCACTTGTCGAAGCTATATTGATAACCGGACCAAGCTAGGGCCTACACCCCCTATCTCGCTGGGCGCGTAAGCCCCTTGTGAGTCTTACGCGGGGCGCGAGGGACTGCCGAAGCAGCCCTATAAATGGAGACCATAGGCCTTCAGTCCTAACTCGTTCACAATTCACTTTCTCTCTCAATTTCTATGTAGCAATTATAATACTCGGGCATTATACCCACTAAAATAGCGAAGTTCTACCTCCACTTATGTATTAGATACGCTGCCCGATTGATCTAGTGCTCCATAATGGCTGTTGAGGCTATGCCCGACGTAGTCGTTGGAGTTCTGTCTCATGGAGGGTATACCTAATGTAAAATTGGGTTATTATACTAACACGTGTGCATTATTTAAAATTTATATATTATAACCATGAAGCCACAGGAAATTACCTAAGATAGCAATGTGAGTAATCTCCTTTTTGTAAACCTATTTGTCAACTGTTTTTACAAAACCTTAATTATTTTATGTTGGTGCATATTTGTGACAACAGCTTAGATTTGGTCTTTGGATATCTTGTAATTATTTAAACGATAAACAGTTAGCGGGTTTAGCTTTGTAATAGTTAGTTGCAATGTTTGGGCTAACCAAACCCAACGAATTGGGTGTGTGGGGAGCGAATTGGGCTTGTCCAATTCGCACTCCATGATGTTTAACCAAGCCCAAGTTGCAACCTTGTGTTATATAAACAAGGTTAGGCTTTAGGGTTTAGGTTAATCAGCCAAAACAGTATTTGTGAGAGATAGAATTTCGTGAGAGCTTGTGCTTGGACAAAATTGTGGTGTTGGTCAGGGTTTGATTGATTGTAATACTTTGGTTTGATAATCAATAGAAAACCCGGTTTGAAAGTGAATTGTTGTTTCTGTTTTCTACTCGTTTCTGTGATATTCTGATCAAGAGGATTCCGCACTCTTGATTGGAAAGACAATTCTGTGAAAGATCCGTACGAATAAGGGACCTATAATTGGTATCAGAGCATTAGGCTCTTGAAGGCTCGGTTCAGAATTGTTGGCTGCAGAAACAGGAAGAATTTTCGAAATCTTTGAAATCTGAAAATTAAGGTTTTGAAATTTTCGAAATTTTTGATAAAATTTTTTGAATTTTGTTGGCTGTTTTGATCTTCTGGATTTTTGATTGCTGTTTTGCAGATTTCAGGGTTTCCAGGACAGTTTTTGGTTGATTGTTTGAAGGATTTTGGCTGGAAAGGATTGAAGATTCGAAGATTGTTCTTCGTGTTCTTCACGTTGTTCATCTGTTCTTCGCAAATTACTGACTTGTTTGCTGTTTCGATTCTACAGGAAGTTGTTAGGAGAATCCTGAAAATCAGAAAATTTTCGAAAAGATTGAATTTCCATAATTAACAGGTGAATTTAATTAATTTCGCAGTCTGAACCTGCGAAATTAGGTGACCAGCGAAATTACCAGAGACGTTAAATCTAAAGGCGACTTTGGTAACCGGATAACTTTCCACAGCGAAATTATTACGGTTTTCGGCGACTTTACTGGTCGTCGTAATAGCGAAATACCCAGCGAAATTGACCTGTCTCTTCAGCGAACTATATCAGCGAAATTCACAGCATAATTACCAGGGAAATTAACAGCATAAAAGGCCAGCGAAATTAACATCAAAACCAGCGAAATTAACAGGATAATTAAGGGGTTGAATTTTCGTTGGCAAGCGTCGATAAAATTTCAGTGTTTTGAAAATAGAAAGTGATCCGTAGGTCGTTTGACAAAACCGGCTGCACCGTTGAATTCCTTGTATTTTTAGGGTAAAAAAAGACTCTGGAAAATCCCGATTTTGGTTTTCAACATTATATATCATCGGATTTGTCTTTTCGAGACGATTCTAACGGTCTAATTTGGTAACCACTGTTTTCGGAGATATTTTGTACGGTTTTACCAGTCTGTTGCGTTAAAATGTCGAACATGACTAAGTTGAATGCACCTAAGATGATGAAAGTGGAGAATTATCTTACATGGAAGGACATGTTCAAATCCTTCATTAAAGATCAGGACGCACGCATGTGGATCTGTATTGAAGATGGGTACATAAACCCAACACATGATTATGAGGGCAGACCACGTAGAACAGACTATGTGAACATGAAAGAGGATGATAAAAAGATGTATGAGGCTGAAAAGAGAGCCTTGGTTGTGATAAAGATGTCCTTACCTGATAGCATCAAGCATACCTTCAATAAGTACACTAATTCAAAGGATATGTGGGATGCATTACAAAAGCGATATCAGGAAAATGAGAGTGCCACTCAGGCATTCATGGCAGAGATAGTGCCAGTTGATGAGGCTGAAACTACTGTGAGTGATGCTGAATCTGAAGTGAAAAATGCTGAAGCAAAAGTGGATGCTGAAGTAGAGAAAGAGAGTGAAGCTGAACAGGTTGTTGCTGATGAAAATTCAGAAGTTCATGAGAAAGAGGTACAATCTAATTCAGTATGTTTGAGATGTCGTGAACTACAGGGTGAGGTTGACAGGTTGGCAACACAAAACCAAAGTTTGGTAAGCGAGATGTCTAACATTAAAGAGTCAAACTTTTTTGCTAAAAGAAATGAATCGTCATACTTGAAGAAGATAAAAGGTTATGAAGCTGAAATTGAAGCTTTAACTTGCAAATTAAATGAAAAACTTCAAGTAATAGACTTAGCTCATGAAATGATGGCTGAGAAAACAAAAGAGATTTCTGAAAAATGCAAAGAGTTGTCAGATACACAACTCAAAATTGTTGAACTTGAAAAGAAATTAAGTCAATTTAGAGATTCGTCTTTTGTTATGAAACACATGATGGGTGGGTTAAAGAAGAGTAATGACAAGACAAGTGTGGGCTTCCAGGGCTTTAATGAAGTTCCACCTCCTCTTAGTCATGACTATTCTTTCCTGCCTAGTGAAGATGAGCTAGCAGACTTTATGGCATCTGCACCAAGTAGTTTCGCATCCACATCAAGTCAAGGTGATGGATCTGAGTGTGATGATGCCAAGGAAAACAATAACAGGGAACCTTTGAAAAAGAAAAATTCACATCCTAAGAATAAAAATCAAGCTTTTGTTAAAAAGATTAATTTTGTTCAAGGTGGTGATATGAAAAATGAAACAACTGTTATTGAAAATGAATCAAATGTAGAGTTTGCTAAAAATAAAAACAAAGAAAAATCTGAATCCAAGCAAACTAAACAAGGTTCATCCAAGGGATCATCACCATCTGATAAGGGATCTACCTCAGAGAATCCAGCTAAGAAGTCTTTGAAAAGGAGATCGTGCTTCCGGTGTCACGTCAAGGGACATGTAGCTAGCTGCTGTCCTAACAAAAAGAGTGAAGCACAACTTAGTGAAAAACAAAGAGGGAAATTACCATAGAAGAAAGGTAATAGTGAGGAGAAAGGCTCAAATTCTCCAAAGAAATCTGCTGCTAAGCAACCAGAGAATGTTGCTGTTGGTGAAGATAAGGCTGGAACAGGAACTCCAAAAGTTCCACGTTTTCAAAGAAATCAACCAAGATTTCAGCCTAGATCTCCACCAGGCAGATATGATAGACCCAGAAGCAGTTCACCAAGAATGAACAATTTTAATTCTAATAATTTCAGAAGTCAATATCAAAATCGATACCAAAATAATGGTGGTCGAATTTTTTTATAACAATGGCTTTAGAAATTACAACAATAATGCTTCTTGGTATCAAAATAAAATTTTTCAAAGGTCAAATAGTCCAAATACATATAGGAACCCTCAGGACCAGAGACCTTATGGAAATCAAAATCAAATTCCATCAACAGGTCTGAGATCCAAGACTCCAGTTAGGAGTAATGGATATTGGGTGGATGTTCCAGTGGTTGGTGAATTTGGACGACCCAAGACCATTAAGGCTTGGGTCCCCCAATCTAACTAATTTCTTAGTTGTTGTGTGCAGGAGCTGCTAAGGAGGATTATCAACTTATGTTGATAATGGCTGCTCTAGGCACATGAAGGGGGATGTGAGATTGTTGATATATTTATTTTGATTGATTTAAATTGAAGTTCAAAGTGCTGAGTCGACACACTAGATAACCTGGCAGATCTTTATACTAAAGCATTTGACAGGGCTCGCTTTGAACATTTAGTCGAACTCAACGGGATGAGGAATCCTGAATAACTGGTTTTTCATAAGAATTTTTGTAAATAGTTTACTGCTTTTCTTAAAAAATCAAAAATACAAAAACTTTGAAAAATCAAAAACATAAAAAAAAATAGAAAATTGAAAAATGAGTAATCACTGTGTGAAAAAGGAGAAATGATAGTACATTGGCAAGTTAGACTGTCACACTGAAAATGAAATTAAATTGCTTAAGTGTGATAGCAGCTTCATCATATGATGTACCAGTAGGCAAAAAGCATGAAATAATCAACTTACCAATGTGATATAAACTTAAATGAACTGTGTATGAGTGGGGAACACATCAGTGGTGTATGGTTTAATGACCTTAAATCTTGCGTTGATAGATTGCCAAAATCTGAAGTTTTGGGTCTTTATACTGTTATTTCATCTGGGGATATCAGGGTTGTCCTTCTGCTGCATCTAGATACATGCTGACCTAGGCACAACCATGATATCTTAAAAGAGCAAAAAATGCCAAATCCCATAAATGAACAGCTCTCAAAGAGAGTCATTCAAATGTGTAAAATGCATAAATCGTACCAAAAATGGTATTTGTCATAGCCCTCGTTAGATATTTTGGTCTCTTTGCTGTATGGAAGTACTGACCTGTTCACCAATTATCTAAACGTTGAAAAATAAAACGGATGAATTCTGTATACTCACCTACTACGATGAATCTTTGTGCATACCTTGATCGTGGGGGTATATCCTGAAGTAGGACACACTAATATTTCAGTAAATAAAATTACCTTAACGTATCATATGGTAATGGTACTTGAAATGTTCATGCATTTTGTTTAAGTGGACAAACATACTGGTAATCGTCTTGGACTGCTTTTCACGAAAAATTAAATAAAGAATTATCTAATAGTGTGAAACAGTTTGATTGTGCTGATATGATCTTCTTACCAGTGATTCTCACAAAAATAGAGTGTTTATTGCTTTTGTTATTTACTTGCTTTCAGAAAATATAAAAATACAAAAATAGTGTTTTTTTCTGTTTAAAATTCTTAACGTTCGGAAAACTGTTATTCTTGGAGGAATTGTTACTGATAGGGGGAGACGGTGTTAGAAAGTGAGTTCAAAATTTTAAATCATGCGGGTTCTAGGGTGTGTAATTAAAAAGTTTTGTGTGTTGGTGAAGAAATTGAAAATGCTTAATCTGTAGTACAGTTTAACTATCTCTTGAATAATAATAATTTATTTAACTGTGTTGAAAAATTCTTATGGTTTCTCGAGATGTTTGTTTTATAGTATATAGATTGAAGCAGTGTGTTGCTGAGAAGTTAAAGTGATGAGTTGCTGTGAAGAGATGAGAGTTTGATTGGATGCATGGTAGAACCTCCTTTCTATATTGCAGACAAAGTTCAAGAGTTTGAAGATGGCTATACATATGCTGAACTGGAGTTTACTCAAACGCTAAAGTTTTTGAAGATTTGGTGATTGGATGCATCAGCTTAGGGGGAGTCTGTTGCTGATAGAGCTATTGAAGCTGAAGCTATCCAAAGACCAAAGACAGTGCATGACTACATGAAGAATGCAAGATGACTGAAGACAAAGTTATTTTATGAAGCTATTGTCAAGGGGGAGTTTGTTGGTGCATATTTGTGACAACAGCTTAGATTTGGTCTTTGGATATCTTGTAATTAGTTAAACGATAAACAGTTAGCGGGTTTAGCTTTGTAATAGTTAGTTGTAATGTTTGGGCTAACCAAACCCAACGAATTGGGTGTGTGGGGGGCGAATTGGGCTTGTCCAATTCGCAGTCCATGATGTTTAACCAAGCCCAAGTTGCAACCTTGTGTTATATAAACAAGGTTAGGCTTTAGGGTTTAGGTTAATCAGCCGAAACAGTATTTGTGAGAGATAGAATTTCGTGAGAGCTTATGCTTGGACGAAATTGTGGTGTTGGTCAGGGTTTGATTGATTGTAATACTTTGGTTTGATAATCAATAGAAAACCCGGTTTGAAAGTGAATTGCTGTTTCTATTTTCTACTCGTTTCTGTGATATTCTGATCAAGAGGATTCCGCACTCTTGATTGGAAAGACAATTCTATGAAAGATCCATACGAATAGGGGACCTACATTTTAAATTATAAATAGCAGTGATCGAGTCTTTGTAATTCTTCAATTACTGCCGGTATGTTGGGGTTTTGTATACAAATGTGGAACACATTACCATTGGACGACGAGATAGCCAATGAGTAATATGACCCACCAGTCAGGATTGACAGTACGGAAAGAGTAATTGTGTAGAAATAAACATTGTAGTCGCTCTTAATACTGTGAAATGATAAAACTCTTCTTGATTAAATTGGTATTCACTCACCAGTATTTCCCACTGACAAAATGTTTTTAAACGCGTTTCAGGTAACAAAATGTGAAAGCCAAATAGAAGCCAACTGGACAGCACTGAAGGCTTGTGAAAGTGGCTATAAAAGTTACCTAATTAAAGAATATATTTTATTTCAATAAAATAGTGTTTATCCCTATAAACTTGTTTGTGACGAAAACTTGGGTTTTATCCCAATATAATTATTATTATAAAATGTGGTGTTTTACTCTGATAAAATATTTCCTAACTACGGTCCTGATGAAATTTCCGCTACCAAATAAACACCGATACCACCCTCTCTGAGTAGGCCACAGCCGCCTGCCTCCCGAGGCAGGGGTCGGGGGTTGTGACAGAAGTGTTCTGCTGACACCAAAATTTTATCTGTTATGTTAGGAAATTATCTACGGGATTATGTGCTTATATTATTGTTTTGTGTTATTTGACAATTTGTTAGTTTACAGTATGAGTGACAAAGAAACTTTGGATGCTTACCGTCAACTGTCTAGTTTACCTAAGGACGAAGGAACTTCTTCGCAGCCTACCCCCTCGGGGTATTCGGCTGACACCGAAGAAGGGATTTTCATAATCAAAGCACAATCTGAAGAGCCATTCCCTCCCAAGAAGAGAGGATGGTTCAGTAGAGGAGCTCACGAGCGTAGAAAAAGGATGAGAAAATTACAGCAGCAGCGGGCCTTAGCAGCGGCCAATAGAGAAATGAATGCTCACACCCAGGATATACTCAATAGGTGATTAGAAAATTTTCATATCTTAGCTACCACAGCTGCAGACCCGAATCTAGAACAACTCATTGCACCCCAGCCGTTACCACTATTTCCCACACAACCTATGGAAATTGAGCCAAACCTAGTAGACCAAATTCCAGTGCCTGCTTTTGACCCAATTGAAATCCCTAGAGTCCCAGCACCCCATCCCCCAGATTATGATCCATGGTTTGATGACCACAGAGATTATCAGGAACTTTACCCAATAGAGGAACCCATGCAAAACCCAGTAGCACCCTATCCCAACCTGGACCCTCTAGATCAATATTGGGATAATGACTAGTATATCAGGGAAATCCTAGAGAACCCGTACCCACATGAAGAACCGATGCCCCAGTTTCCTGACCCGATACCAGCACCAGCCCCACCCATGAGTACTGAGAATGTGCAGGAACTCCAAACTTTTGGTGAGGAGTTGTTAGATGAAACTGAGAGGATAAGACAGATAGGTGAATGGCTCGTTTAGAAATATGACGAGCGTAACATGCAATTCTGGATGAACCCGTATCAGTAATAGTAATAATAATAATATATATATACATATATGTTTGTAAGTTGAAAATATATATATATATCCCCTAACATAGATAATAACTACGGATGTATACTAGTATTGTACTTTAGATTTCAGTTCCAGTCGGTAATAGACACATATATATAAAATAGAGTAAAGGTCTCAATGTTCGACGATTTTAATCAATATGCTTGTTGTGTGATTGTTTGCATTGGATATTGTCTTGTGATATTAATGCATGGTAAATGTTTATAATCAAGATGGACAACGAAGTGAATCAAGAAAATCCGAATAATGATAACAACGGAAACGAAGTAGATAACAGTGCCATCCAACACATAGTGGCATAAGGGATTATAGATGCAATGCCATATATTATCAAAACGGTTAAGGAAGCAGAAAATAATAAAAGTAATAGTGGAAGTAAACGACCACCTACTGAACCTGATCACAACATAAACAATGGACCCTTAATTCAAGTGCCAATTCCAAAAAGAAGAAGAACCATATCTTATGGTTGTTCTTACAAAGAATTCTAGTCTTGTAAACCAATAGAATTCTCTGGCAATGAAGGAGCCATTGCAGCCCTACGTTGGATAGAAAAGACAGAGGCAGTCTTAAAAATAAGCAAGTGCGTGGAAGAGGATAAGATAATGTTTGCTTCCAATTTGTTTAAAAACTCAGCTTAAGAATGATGAAACACTATCCTTCAGTCTAGGGGAAGTGACAGAACCTATAATATGGAATGGACTGAGTTTAATAATATGGTGGAAAGAAAATTCTATCCTCCTAATGAAAAGGAACATATAGCTAATAAATTCTTAAACCTTAGAATGACTGGAGTAGACAACAAGGGTTACACTACTACATTCTTTGAATGTGCTAGAATAGTGCCAACCCTAGAATCACCAGAACCAGGATTAATCTACCGTTACATCTGGGGATTAATTTGTGAAATTAGACATGTAGTCAAGGCAGCTAGACCACAAACTATAGAAGAAGCTGTAGAACTAGCAAATACCTTGACTGATGAACTGGTACGTACACAAGAAGAAAACCAGAGAAAGAACCTAGCTCAAAAACTTACCCAAGAATTTCGCCATGGAAATTCCAACGTGGGAAAAATGTAGGTTCTACTTTTGCACCTTACTGCAAGTATTGCAAAAGGAAGCATTCTGGAAGATGCTCTATTTACTCTAATTTCTGCAAAATATCTGGACACAAGAAAGAAGACTGCAGGAAGAAACCTAACAATAGGATATGCTACAATTGTGGGGAACAAGGTCATATCAAGCCAAATTGTCCGAAACTAGCTCCAGCCATGAACAACAAGACTAATAAAAATGCTAGAGCATTTTTCCTGACTGCAGAAGAAGCCAAAATGATTCCAGACGTGATTGCCGGTACGTTTTTAGTTAATGATGTTTTTGCTAAAGTATTATTTGACTCTGGTGCAGACCAAAGTTTTATTAATACTTCATTTTTCAAACTTCTCAATCAACCATTAACTAAACTTCAACAAGAATGTCTGGTAGAAACAGCAAATAGAGAATCTATTAAGATTACTGAAATCTTGTAGGGAGCAAGAATAGAATTTTTAAATCAAAAGTTTATTGCAAATCTTTACCCAATGAATCTGGCAGTATTTGATATTGTATTGGGAATGGATTGGTTAATAGCCAATAAAGCTAGTATTTTATGTGATCAAAAGTCAATCCAAGTAAATTCACCAAAAGGTGAAAAGATCACAATTAAAGGAGATAAGCCATCTAGATCCACGAAATTCATCTCTGTGATGAAAACAGCAAGTTGTGCAAGAAAAGGATCACTAGTGTATATGATTTCTATAATCATTAACACTAACGGAAAGGAATTGAAAGATATCCCCGTAGTATCTCAATTTTCAGACGTATTTCCAGAAGAATTTCCAGGACTACGGCCAGATAGAGAAGTCGAATTCAAAATTCATCTATTACCAGGAACAACACCGATTGCTGTAACACCCCGGCCGGAGGCGGAAAAGCCAAAGGTGTCATGAAACTTGATAGAATGCATTTGAGCACATGGAGTTTAAATTTAGTTGGAATATAATTTAGATTCAATTAAAGAGATTGCATTCACATCTGTAATAAATAAGACTATATAAACAAAATACAATCCAACAAATTGATCACAAATACAATTGATTTCGGATTTAATCTAAGGCATAAGTCTTGATCAATCCTATATGAAATATTCTTGCAAATCATAGCATCAAATATTGTCACCTGAAACATATGTTAGAAAATAAAGTATCAACAAACAGTTGAGTGAATTCATAGGTTTTGTTAAGCAAAAACGACAATGTGATATAAGAAAAGTTTAACATAGTGGCATATGATATGTCTTTAAGCAAGATGATTAATACAAGTAGTTACTTGGTGGTACGTTCAAACCTATGACGTTAATCGGGTTTATCATCCAACTTCCAAAAGCAACAAAAAGGACAAGAAACAAAAGGATAAGCAACAATAATAAGTTTATGTATAACTAGAAGTCTGGATGGGCCGTCACACCTATAGCGCTATAATATAACCGATGGGCTTAAGCAAGTTGATGAACGTAAAACATTAAAGCAACAATAACAAGTATCAAACAATTGCAAAGACAATCGAAATAACCACAAATGGAAAATAAGTTTGAATCACATCGTATCATATGTTTCATCCCAAAAATAATGTAAAAAGGGACTATAAACTCACCTTGATTGCGGGTAAGTCCCAACACGTATGTAATTATAAGAGTTTTTGGAAACAAGATTCCACGTCACTCTAATTGATTGAACATGCAACAATATAGAATGTGTATCAACAATAATCTTTAGTTGAATAAGCGGAAATCCTAAATCTGTAGGATTCGGTAGGGTTTTGTCTAAACGCTAACTATGTGGTTTGGATAACCTAACAAGAGGACTTGGAAAATGAATATGATATAAAGGAATTATTTATGAAAAATATTTATTTAACATAAATAATATAATTGCAAAAATATATAATTGATTTAATATAACATTTGTAATAACAAATCAAATATAATTAACTTGTATAATTAAACAACATAATTGAATATAATGATCATTGTCAAAATATTGTACAAGTGATATAATTAATTTATAAAATTTATAAATTAGTTTAGATGGTTTAAAATATATATTATTTGATAAATGATAAATATTTTGTTTAAAATAATTAATATGATAATTATATAAATAATTTTCAAAATAATTATATTAAATCTGAATAACTAAAAATAACATTTTTAATTATTGAACTTGAATATCACTGATTTAAAATAATTATTATGGCCTAGAAATCGTTTTAAATAAATAAAATGAACTAAAATGGTTAAAATAACAATAAATAAGTTTATATAAATTTAATTATCTAAATAATTTAATATAATAAAAATTCAGATTCTAAATTTATATGAACTCGGAATAATGCATATTTTGAAATAAAACTAATTTTGGATAAAATTTATATAGTTATATAATTTAATTTAATTAAATTAAAACTATATTTATAAGTATAGATACTGATTTATTTATATAAATATCAAAATTATATAAAATATAAGTAACAACATTATTTTTGTAAAGATCAGCACTTAAAATAATTAATCCAAAAATTTCCGTATTTATTTCTTAAAAATTGATTTATTATTAATTATTTAATAGTAAACTGTTTTAATATCATAAAAATTAGTTTTATAAATAAATTGACTAACTTTATATTTTTAATAAAAGTAACAGTGTCTAATAATGTTATAAAAATTATTGAAATGTTAAAAACATTAAAAATAAAAAGAATAAAAATGTTTGATTGTCCCCGGATTCGAACCCGGGTCAACATGTTATAAACACACAAACACAACCACTGGGCCAAGCCTGGTGTTTGTGTTTAAGTTTAGTTTAAATGAAATAAATACAGAATGGAAATTTGGTCATCTTCTCCAATGAGAAGTCAAAGTCAGACTCGGAGTCAAACTGAAAAGTCAACGACTCTAATTATCGGGCAAACCTATGTTTTATCTAAATTGAACCTACTGGATCATTATACAACCTAATACGAAGCAATTGGATCAAAAAGAACTAACCGGTATCGACTGGATCGTCGGTTCGACTAGTTCCGGCGACGTAAACTTCCGGCGAAGTTGCAGGTGTGAACAGGTGGTTTGTTTCGATGTTTTAGAGGAATGTGAAGGGTGTAAGAGGTTTGTGGGAGTCTGAGGGACTTAAATACTAGTCCAATTTGATCTCAGATTCGACAAACATTAGTGGATTCGATCTGTTTTAATTTTTTTTTTTATAAAAAGTCCGATTTTACAGCAATTGTAGCACCGAAGCATGTCGATTAAATGTTCAATTGAGTTGGGTATGGGTTGTAGACCCTTTACACATGTTCTGGACAGATCAATGACCACTAACAATCGTATAGAATTGATTTTCGGTTCCTCAGTGCGATCTATGTTTGAAATAATATTTAAATTTCTATCGAGTGTATATAATCAAAATAATTTCAATTTATACCAGCTCCTATTAGGAAGGATAAACTGGTTAAGGCGTTGCGGTTCTAAACGAGAGGTCACGAGTTCGATCCTTACAAGGGCCGGTTCTTTAAAGAAGACCCCCTTTTTGACCGATTTTTGAATATTTACACTTTGGTCCCTGTTGTTTCGAAAATTGACACAAATAGTCCCTGTACTGTTCAGTTAAGTATGCTAACTGAGTTAATGTTTAAAGAAGGAAACCTTTATAAAAGGACTAACACAGTTAGGGTTTTCAGTTTATATAAGTTTAAAAATAACAGGTTTTGGTCCCTACAGTTTAAGTTTAAGAAAATGACCATTTGAACCCTAGACTTTTTAAAACAAATTATATATATTTATTTCTTTTATAAAATATGTTTCAAAAATTACAAAGAGAACCCTAAACTTGTAGTTTGCAATAATTGCACTTTTAGCCCTTGTATTTATATAGTTTCAAAAATGACAATTTAGCTCCTAAAATAGTACTTTCAAATAATGACGGTTTTAGCCGTTGAACTTAAAGTTAAATTTCCAAGCAAGTTTTAAAGAATGACAAATAGGCCCTTCAACTAGTAACAGATACTTGTGTGAAAACCAAGGTGGTTACAATTGCCAAGGCACCTTACCGTTTGGCACCCGCGGAAATGCAAGAGATAAAGAAACAATTAGACGAATTGTTGGAAAAAGGATTCATACAGCCAAGCTCATCGCCATGGGGAGCACCGATCTTATTTTTCAAAAAGAAAGACGGATCAATGCGAATGTGCATTGATTACCGTGAATTGAATAAAGTCACGATTAAAAATCGGTACCCATTACCGATAATCGATGGTTTGTTTGATCAGTTACAAGGATCTCGATTCTTTTCTAAAATCGATTTACGCTCAGGATATCATCAATTAAAGGTACAGGAATTGGACATTCCTAAGACCGCTTTTAGAACAAGGTATGGCCATTATGAGTTTACTGTCATGCCATTTGGTTTAACCAATGCCCAGCCGCATTTATGGACATGATGATCCGAATATGTAAGCCATATTTGGATAAATTCATAATTGTCTTTATAGATGATATTCTCATTTACTCTAAGAGTAAAGAGGAACATGCAGCACACCTACATGCACTCGTAAGTTTATTAAGAAAAGAAAAGCTTTATGCTAAATTTTCAAAGTGTGAGTTTTGGTTAGAAGAAGTACAGTTTCTTGGACATTTAGTCAATCATGAAGGAATTCATGTGGATCCCACAAAGATTGAGGCAATTACTAAATAGAAAACCCCTGAGTCACCAACAGAGGTTAGAAGTTTTCTAGGACTGGTTAGTTATTATAGACGGTTTTTTAGAGATTTTTCTAGAATAGCCATTCCCTTAAGTAAGTTAACCTGTAAATCTGTTAAGTTTGAATGGGGACCAAAACAAGAAGAAGCCTTTAGAATTCTTAAGCAAAGATTAACCAACGCACCTATATTAGTATTACCAAAAGGAACTGAAGACTTTGTAGTCTATTGTGACGCATCTAAGTTAGGTTATCGATGTGTGTTGATGCAACATCAAAAGGTTATAGCCTATGCCTCTAGACAACTTAAGAATCATGAAGAGAATTATACAACCCATGATCTAAAAATAGGAGCCATAATATTTGACCTTAAGATTTGGAGACATTACCTTTACGGTAGTAAGTTTACCATTTTCACCGATCATAAGAGTTTAAGATACGTTTTTGGGCAAAAGGAGTTAAACATGAGACAAAGATGATGGATGGAAATTCTTAGCGATTATGATTGTAATATCCAGTATCATGCAGGAAAGGCTAATGTAGTTGCTGATGCTTTAAGTCGAAAGTATCATGAAAAGCCAAAAAGAGTACGTTCTCTTAAATTAAATCTGTAGGTAGATTTAAATGAACAGATTAGAGAAGCACAAGAATCAGTAATCAAAGATTATACTGAGAAATTGAAAGGAATGATTAAAGAATTAGAACAAGGAACAGGTGGAATTTGGAAATTCCATAAGGAAAGGATTTGGATACCTAAACGAGGAAACCTACGCCACCGAATATTAGAAGAAGCCCATAAGTCTAAGTATACAATGCATCCCGGGAGTGATAAGATGTATCAAGATTTAAGAAAGAATTTCTGGTGGATAGGAATGAAAAAGGATATAGCAGCTTATGTTGCTAGGTGTCTAGCTTGTTCACAAGTTAAAGCTGAACATCAGAAACCTTCAGGCTTATTACAATAGTTAGAAATGCCGGTGTGAAAGTGGGAATTGATAACAATAGATTTTGTTACCAAATTACCCAAGACAAGAAAAGGTAATGATACAATCTGGGTGATTGTAGACAGGCTAACCAAGTTAGCCCATTTCTTGCCAATGAAGGAAACTTTCAGTATGGAACAACTAGCCAAGTTGTAAGTAAATGAAATAGTTTCATTACATAGAATTCCTTTATCTATTGTTTCTGATAGAGATAGCCGTTTTACCTCTCATTTTTGGACTAGTTTCCAAAAAGCAATGGGAACCAAGCTAAATCTAAGCACCGCTTATCATCCTCAAATGGATGGACAAAGCCAAAGGACAATTCAGAAAATGGAAGATATGCTTAGAGCTTGTGTAATTGTTTTCGAAGAAAGTTGGGACGATCATCTACCATTAATAGAATTTTCTTACAATAACAGTTATCATACCAGTATTAATGTTGCACCATTCGAAGCACTTTATGGACGAAAGTGCCGAACTCCAGTCTGTTGGACAGAAATTGGAGAAAAGCAACAATCTGGAACTGAGATAGTACAAGAAACAACAGACAAGATCATTCAAGTAAAAGAAAGACTTAAAGCAGCACGCGATAGACAAAAGAGTTATGCTGATAACAGGCGAAAGCCGTTGGAATTTCAGGTAGGAGATAAGGTCTTATTAAAGGTGTCTCCTTGGAAAGGAGTGGTGAGATTCATCAAAATAGGAAAGCTAAGCCCCAAGTATGTTGGACCCTTTGAGATTATCAGAAGGATAGGACCAGTAGCTTATCAGCTACAACTGCCAGAAGAAATGGGAGGAATACATAATGTATTTCACGTATGCAATCTCAAAAAGTGTTTAGCCGATGAATCATTAGTAATACCTCTTAAGGACATAGAGGTAAATGAAAAGCTTAAGTTTGTAGAAAAGCCTCTATAGATTGAAGGCAGAAAAGTCAAGAATCTCAAACACAAAAGACTAGTTCTAGACAAAGTTGTTTTGCTCAAAAATCACACAAGGATAATGTAACCAAATCCGATTTTTGTGAGGTATGATGCTTGGTTAATTGAGCAAATGTGTAAACAATGAATGAGTGAAATAAAGGATGAATACAAGGATTTATACGAGGAAAAAACCCTTGATCAATGAATGATCTCCGGCATAAAAAAACCTCGGGTGATGGAAACTACCGATCACCAACTATATTAAACAAAGAAAGTTTACAACTTGGGATGATATCAAGCTTGTTACAATGATTGCTAAGGTATGAAAATGTGTAATCGCCAAACTGTTGCAGAGAGTTCGAGTGTAGTGTGTGTGTGTTGCTAATAATAATTAATCAAGCTTGTATCCCCTTTAAAATTAGAAACTATCTATAGTAACTAACTATCCGCAAATGATGCTAGCCTCCCACGATCATCATAATGGTCATGGAGGTCATGCACGTGCAGAAGTAACAAGCATATTCCCCTAGAATCTCGGTTAGACCAAGTCTTATTCGAATACACCTGTAAAACAAGTTCAAAAATGATGGAAACAATTGTTAGTTTTAGGATAATAATGAGGATCCTGGATCCTTATCCTTGCAGCATCTCCTGAGGATCCTTAATTCAAACCGAACTGAGGATCCGTGATCCAAGCTACACTTGAGGATCCATGATCCATAAGCTATAAAATTCTATCCCTAACAATTTCCCCCAAACATGATTAGTTAATATCCAATTAGATAGTCATGTTTGAACGAATTTCAGACTAGCCGTTGCTAAGAGATATAGCCGTTACAGTGCTGATGTCATCGTCAGTCATCACATGCAACCATAATCATTATAAATAGGTTAGAGATAAGGATCAAATCCTGCATTTATTTTCGAGACCCTCTTCTTTAAATCAACATCCAAAGATCCCATCAGGTAATTCCTTCTCTCTTTTCTTTGATCTTCTGTTCCCTGATCCTCTGTTCTCCAAAAGTTCATGGCTAAGATGAGCACTCGTTCCTCCCCTGCCAAGAATCCTGACCACAACAGTCCATTGAAGAGTCAGGGTTTAACCAAGAACCCTTCAATGGAACTATGCCGATTCACTGATCCTGAAGTTGATCAGTTTCGATCCTACTTCCCTGATGGCACCATCTTCAGACCTTTCGATTCTTCTACCAAGAGTGACTGTGTGTCAGACACATGGATCACTTTTCCTGCTGCTCCCTTCCAGATAGGATTCACCAATCCCTTCCCAATCCTCACACAGGGATTCTTCACACTTACCGGCCTTTCCTACATCCAAGCGATGCCGATGGTGTGGAGAGTCCTGTGCACACTTGAGCACATAATAGAACAGGAAGGCATAGACATAGGGATGTCTGAATTGAGCTAACTATACAACCTTGTGAGCCATGGTTCCTACCGATATCTTTTCAAGTCCAAACCTCAGAAATCTCACCCAATCTTGAAAACCACCAACAACGACACCAACTGGAGGAATCAATTCTTCTTCGTGAGGAGGGATTCTATTCCAAATGGAAACCAACTTCCTAAAAAGTGGAACATTGATGGTAGGATATAGGATCCTTAGACTAGGATAACCAGTAAGAATTTTTCTTTTCTGTTGAGGATAATTGATCCTTTATCTTTGTCTATGCAGATATAACTTTGTCACACATTATATAGTCACCTGCCTCCCAAGAGAGAATTGAAGCTTTTTGGAAACTTGACCCTGCCATCAGAACTTATCCATTGAAATCAAAGGATCCAGAAGAGATTTCATCCACTTCCTACACCATGTCAAGTAAGTATCCATATATGTGTATATATAAATGTTTGATGAAAGTACGAATACTTATCTGTATGTTATGCTTGTAGGTGCTAGAAAATCCAGGATATTGCATCTCCGAAGTCCCTCAAGAAGCACTTGGCTGCAAGCCAGAGTAATCCCGAGCCTAAAGGCATGAGCACCAGGGGCAAGGGAACCAAGAGGAAGAAGCCTGCTGAAACCTCCGAAGCGCTGCCTTTAATGGAACGCCAACTCCATGACTACGTCTCTGAGGTAAGGATCCTGTATCCTGAAATCTTACTCCTTTTAAGGATTTAGGATCCTGATTGTTGAAATCTTCCTTGTGCAAAAATTTGCTGAGGTTCAAATCCTGATGGACTAGAGGCTGGCTAAGGCTGAAGAGAAGAACCTGGACTTCCAGAAGATTGCCCTGGCCAATAAAAAGAAGATCTCCTCCTGGGAAAAGGATATCAATATGCTGCAGAAAGAGGTGCTTCTGGCTGAAATCACAACCCAGAAAGAAAGGACGGAGATCATGGAGGGGGCCAAGCTGTCTACTACCATTGCCATGCTGAAGATCAAGTTGCAGTTGGCTAAAGAGGCTGCGGATCCTTCTTTTGATAGGGCTAAATGGGACGTGGAGGCCTGGAAGCAAAGGCTGGTGGAGCTTGGTGATGAAGATGAACCTGAAGAGGTACTAGCTCTTGAAGGTGGAGGCAGCGAGGTTAAGGATCCTGCGGAGGAGGCAGCTGGTGGAAGTGGCAAGGGCGGTGATGAGAAGGTTGAGGATGCAGCGAAGGTGTAGGTTGCACAAATGGGTGATGATGGATATTTCTAGACGTGGCCGAAGCCCATTTTTATGGTTTGGTTGTTTTATTTGATGGTGTTTTGGTTCTGAACAATTATGGTATGCCATAACTTTGAACAGTAGTTGTTAGGGTTAAGGATCACCGATCCTTGGACAGTTGGGGGTACAAAGGTGGATGGGTCCTTCTGTTTGTGGAGGATGAAGCCTTTGATGTCCCTCATCTTTTATCTCCTGCACTCAACGAACTCTTTGTATGGACACCCTTTGCGAACCCAAGTTGATGGGCCACGTATTGCTGGTAGAAGCTTGGGTTGGCAATTTTGACAATCTTTTAAAGGGTTAACTTTGATAAATAAATAAAACTTTAATCTTTTGGCTATCTCTGTGTTGTTCATCTTGTGTACACTTGTTTGTCAATTGTTATTGCATAGTTTTAGAACTTACAAGTTATTGATAAAGGTATTAAATGTATATCAAAAACAGTTTATATCAAAGAATTCAGGATATGATAAAGGATCACATATTCTTTTAATAAAAAAGTTTGAAAAGTGAAACTATTTAGGATCATATATCCTGTTGTCAAAGAATAAGGGTATTAATGAAAAGTCAAGAATAAAGTTAAAGTAAACAAGGATCATACCAGAGAATCCAAGTTAGGATCCTATATCCTTAACACTTACAACTGTAATAATCAAAAGATAAAATCTTGTAGAAAGTTAGGATCCAGGATCCTTACCTGTTTGGCTTTGGAAACCTGCAATATAATATAACTTGGGACTAAGCCAATTGTAAAAGAAGATGTTAGTATCTGGGGACAAGCCCAACAAGCTGGGGACAAGCCCAAAAACTGGGGACAAGCCCAAATACTGGGGACAAGCCAAAAAACTGGGGACAAGCCCAAAGGATCTTGTGTAAACTGGAGTATGGCCCATACTGGCGACTATCCAAACTTATTGACATGAAAATGCCAAAACCATAGCTAACGTGAAAACGTTAGAAACCTTAGGAATGGATGTATGGTATGTCTACCATTATACTTAGGATCCTAAATACAGCCAGTACAATGAAATTGTCAGCTCCTAAAGCGGGTACTGGTCCCATTGCCTTTAACTGCACTAGGATAATCGTGCGTAACTAGCGAAGGTGTAAGAACCTGATTCGTAGGAGGTAATAGATACCTTAAATTGGGGACAAGCCTAAATATTTGGGGACAAGCCCAATGAACCGGGGATAAACCCAAAGACTTTGGAGAATAGATTGGATACTTGATCCTTTGCCAAGATTACGCCTACTTCTGCAAAACTCAAAGCTTGATGAAAAAGGATAAAGGATCCAAGATCTTTTCTCCTTGTAATTAAATAATTTTAGGAATAAGAGAAGTAATCATGAAATCATTACCAGAATGAGTATCATATATCCTCTGAGGATCCTTAATATGTACCAAATTTAGAGATGACCAAGGATCCTGAACCCTTCTCACATAAAGTATCTCTTTAAGTGGACAACATTCCAAGCTCTTGGTAATAGATCACCTTCCATTGTTAATAAACGATATGCCCCCTTTCCTGCCTCAGCTTCAATTAGGTAAGGGCCTTCCCACTTTGGTGCTAACTTACCATCAACAGGATTTATGGTATTTTGGAATGCTTTCCTTAACACCATATCACCAACTTGGAATTTCCTGATCCTGACATTCCTGTTGTATTCTCCAGCCATCCTTTGTTGATAACTAGCCAATCTTATCCTTGCTAAATCCCTGAGTTCTTCTATGGTATCCAGATCTTGAACCAAGTTTTCAGCATTTCCTTCAGGATCATGGATGCTTGTTCTTGCAGTAGGGACTACAATCTCCGTAGGGATCACAGATTCTGCTCCAAATACTAAAGAAAATGGAGTCCGCCTAGTAGCATTATTGGGAGTTGTTCTATCAACCCATAACACATAAGGTAGCTCTTCTGCCCATTTCCCTTTCTTGGATCCAAGCTTCTTCTACAAATTGTTGATGATAATCTTGTTAGATGATTCTGCTTGACCATTAGCTTGTGGGTGGACTGGTGTTGAAGTTATCATCTTATTCCCCTAGCTTTCACAAAAGTTAACAGTTCTATTCCCATTAAATCAGGATCCATTATCACAAATAATTTCAGAAGGTATGCCGAATCAAGTAATAATGTTTCTTTTAATAAAGGATATCACTTCCTTTTCTCTGACTTGTGCAAAGGCTTCAGCTTCTATCCATTTGGAAAAGTAATCAGTCATAGCAAGTGTTTTGGTCAAAAATCACACAAGGATAATACAACCAACTCCGATTTTGTGAGGTGTGATGCTTGAATAAATGGACAAATGTATGAACAATATATGAACGAATTGAATGTTGGACACAAGGATTTATACGAGGAGAAAGTCCTTGATCAATGTATGATCTCCGTCACAAAAAACCTCGGGTGATGGAAACTACCGATCACCAACTATATTAAACAAATGATATTACAAATCGGGATGATAACAAGCTTGTTACAAGGAACACTAGTATGCAAAAAAATGTGAAATCGCCAATAAGTTGCAGAGAATTCTCGAGTAGTGTGTGTTTGATAATTGTTCAATCTAATCAAGCTTGTTATCCCCTTATAAAAATGGAAATAATCTAACTAACAAACAATCCGCAAATCATGTTAGCTTCCCACGACTTCCATAACGGTCATACAAGCCATGCACGTGCAGAATAATGGAGCATATTCTCCTGGAATCTCGGCAAGACCAAGTCCTACTCGTATATTCCTGCAAAACGAATTCAAACATAATGGAAACAATTGTTAGTATAAGGATCACAATGAGGATCCTGGATCCTTAGTCCTGCAACGTCTTCTGAGGATCCTTAATTCAAAACTGAACAGAGGATCCATGATCCTTAGGTTTAGAAAATCCATCCCTAACAATTGCCCCCAAAATATGAGGAATAAAATATAACTTGATGACTCATATTTTCTGCCTTATCTCCAATGAACTAATTATCGCAAATATAGCCGTTATATCCGAAGTAGCAGTTGCAAACCTGACGTCAGCGACATGACTACCTCCAAATTCATCATTATAAATTTAGAGTTAGAGATAAGGATCAAGAGGCATTTAAATTCGAGCATTCCACCCCTTTAAATCTTCATCCGGAGATCAAACAGGTATTCTCTCTTTCCTTCTCTCTAAATCCTTCTATTCTGATCCTTTTTTCTCCCAGCATCCATGGCGAAAATGGTTCTCCGATCCTCACCTGCTAAGGATCCTAAAAAGGATAGTCCATTGAAAAGCCAAGGCGTTACCAAAGACCCTTCGTTCGAACTCTGCCGTTACACCGATCCTAAGATTGATCGGATTCGTCATTGCTTCCCGGCTGAAGCCGTTTTCAGATCCTTCGACTCTTCAATGAAGAATGACAGTATTTCTGACACCTGGGTCACTTTTCCAGCCACCCCTTTCTTGATAGGGTTCTCTTATCCTTTTCCTGCTTTCACACAATCCTTCTTCACACTCACAGGCATGTGCTACATACAAGCCATGCCAATGATATGGAGATTTCTTTATACCCTTGAGAACATCATTGAGCAGGAAGGTGTAGAAATAGGGATGTCCGAGTTGAGTCAACTATATAATCCTGTTAGCCATGGTTCACATAGTTTCTTGTTCAAGCGTAAACCTAGTCAGCCTCACCCAATCCTCAAAACCACCAAAAACAACACCCACTGGAAGAGCCATTTCTTCTTTGTGAGGTGGGACTCAATCCCAGATGGGAAGAATCTCCCTAAAAAGTGGATCACCCAGGGTAGGATACGGGATCCTTAGACAAGGATCATAGCAGGACTCTTTTACTTTTAAGGATAACTGATCCTTCTTTCTGTTTTTTGTTATGCAGTTATCTCAATCTCTCACATTCAAGAAACCCCTGCAACAAAAGAAAGACTTGCTGCCTTCTGGAGGCTTGACCCTGCTATTAGAACATTCCAAGCCAAAGCAAAATATTCACAAGAAGCATCCTCTGGTTCCTTCACAGTGTCAAGTAAGTATTTATAAATATTTAAATCAAAGTAGAATAAGAATACTTATCTGTGTTTTTCTTGTAGGCACTGGAAAATCCTCAAGATCAGCCTCTAGGTTCAGTGTCAGTGACCTTGACGTGTTTGCTTCCTCCAAGTCCATCAAGAAACAACTTACTGCCAGTCCCAGCATCCCAAATCCTAGGGGTACCAACACGAAGGGTAGAGGTGGCAAGAAAAGGAAAGCTGCTGAAGCTCTTGAAGGCCTGCCTCTCATCCAACACCAGTTCGAGGAGTATGTCTCCGAGGTAAGGATCCTGTATCCTTAAATCTGATCTTCCCTTTCTGAGGATAACGGATCCTGACCACGTGCTTGTTTTATAAATGGTGGAGGGATCCTCTGTTTGGGGGAAGAAGCCATTGTGATCCTGCCGTCTTTCTTTTCCTGCACTTTATGAACTGTTAACTAAGGACACCCTTTGCCTACCCCAGCGGACGAGCCACGTTTTGCTGGTAGATGCTCGGTGTAGGCAATTTTGACAACCTTTAAAGGGGTTTAACTTTTGATAAATAAATAAAACCTTAACCTTTTGGCTATCTCGTGTTGTATATGTTGTGCCTCTTTACCTTTCAGTTGTTATGATACACTTTGTTTGGACTCATAAGTTAAGAACATAAGCTTAATAAATTATGTCAAAAAGTTTAGGATATGATCAAGGATTAAATATCCTATAATCGAAAAATTCAAAAAAGTGATGTATTTTAAGGATCATGTATCCTGTTGTCAAAGAATAAGGGTAACTTAAATAAATCAAGAATAAAATTAAGGTAATTAAGGATCATACCTGAGAATCCAAGTTAGGATCCTAAACCTTTAACACTCACAACCAGGATAACCAAAAGACAAACCTTAGTAAAAGGTTAGGATCAAGGATCCTTAGTTGTTTAGCTTCAGAAACCTGAAATGGAACATAATTTGGGACTAAGGCAATATAAGAGAAAAGTTAGTAACTGGGGACAAGCCCAATAAACTGGGGACAAGCCCAAAAAACTGGGGACAAGCCCAAAAAACTTGGGGACAAGCCCAAAAAACTGGGGACAAGCACAAAGATCTTGTGTAAACTGGAGTATGGCCCTCACTGGCGACTATCCAAACTTAGTGACATGAAAATGCCAAAACCTTAGCTAACGTGAAAACGTTAGAAACCTTAGGAACGGATGTATGGTACGTCTACCATTATACGTAGGATCTTGGATACAGCCAGTACAATGAAATTGTCAGCCCCTAAAGCGGGTACTGGTCCTATTGCCTTGAACTGCACCAAGATCATCGTACGCTACTGGCGAAACTGGGGACAGGCCCAAAAAATTGGGGACAAGCCCAAAAAACTGGGGACAAGCCCAAATACTGGGGACAACCTCATAAAACTTAGGAGACTTCTGTGGGTACTTGATCCTTTGTTAAGGATACATCAACCTTCTGCAAAACTCAGAACTAAGTGAAAGAAGGATAAAGGATCCAGGATCCTTCTCCTTGTAAATAAGTTAATTAAAGAAGTTGATAAATTAAGGTTAGATCATTACCAGATTGAAGATCATCTATCCTGTAAGGATCCTTCATGGATACGAAAATAGCCAAGGATCCTGGGTCCTTATTATATGAAGTATCTCTTCAGGTGGATAGCATTCCAAGCTCTTGGTAGCAAATCACCTTCCATTGTTAACAATCGATATGCCCCCTTTCCTGCCTCAGCTTCAATAAGATAGGGGCCTTCCCACTTTGGTGCTAACTTGCCATCAGCAGGATTTGTGGTATTTTTGAATGCTTCCCTCAACACCATTTCACCAACTTGGAACTTTCTGATCCTGACGTTCTTATTGTAAGCTCTAGCCATTCTTTGCTGATAACTAGCCATCCTTATCCTTGCCAAATCCCTAAGTTCTTCTATGGTATCCAAGTCTTGAACCAAGTTTTCAGCATTTCCTTCAGGATCACGGATTCTTGTTCTAACAGTAGGAACCACTATCTCTGTAAGGAACACTGATTATGCTCCAAATACTAAAGAAAATGGAGTTTGGCCAGTAGCATTCTTGCGAGTTGTTCTATCAGCCCATAGCACATAAGGTAACTCTTCTGCCCATTTTCCTTTCTTGGATCCAAGTTTCTTCTTCAAATTGTTGATGATGAAATTGTTGGATGATTCTGCTTGACCATTAGCTTGTGGGTGGACTGGTGTTGATGTTATCATCTTAATCCCCCAGCTGTCACAAAAGTTAGTAGTTCTACTCTCAATAAATTGGGATCCATTATCACAAACAATTTCAGAAGGAATACCAAATCTGGTAATAATATTTCTTTTGATAAAGGATATCACTTCTTTTTCTCTGACTTGAGCAAAGGCTTCAGCTTCTATCCACTTGGAGAAGTAATCAGTCATAGCAAGCATGAACACTTTTCCTCCTGGTGCTTTGGGAAGTTTACCAACTATATCCATTCCCCATCTCATGAATGCCCAAGAAGAGGATATAGGATGCAGGAGCTTTGCTGGCTGATGAAGGATATTACTATGTCTCTGACAAGCATCACATTTCTTGGCATAATCCACAGCATCCTTCTTCATAGTAGGCCAATAGCATCCTGTCCTCAGGATCCTTGAGAACAATGCCCTGCCCCCAGTGTGGTTTCCACAATCTCCTTCATGAAAATCCTTTAGGACTTCTTGAATTTCAGGATCCTCTATGCACCTTAGATATGGACCTGCAAGAGATCGTTTATACAACATGTTATTTAATATTGTACATTGAGATACCATGATTTTGAAAGCCCTTAGGTTTTCTCCTGTAGGAATCTCTCCATGTTGTATATATCTCATAATTGGAAGGATCCATGCTCCTGAATGAGACTGTGCATTGTCACTGGGAACGACTGCAGAATCCTCTTCTATCTCCATAGCTATGTGATCCTCAATAGCAGGAGCCAAAATATGGATGATAGGAATTTTGATATCCTCTGGAAGCTTCAAAGATGATCTAATATTGGCCAATGAATCAGCTTCTGCATTCTCTTCCCTAGGTACCTGTGTCAAACTAAAGGAAACAAAAGAGAGTGCCAATTCCTTGACTATCTCTACGTATTTGATTAGTCGTTCACCTTTAACAGCATAGGATCCATTAAAGTGATTAGTAATTAACAATGAATCTACATGTGCCTCAAGATACCTGATCCTCATGTGCTTGGCAATTTTCAAACCAGCTATCAAGGCTTCATACTTAGCCTCATTATTAGTAGTTTGAAACTCCCAAGCTATTGAGTGGGGTATTATGTCCCCTGTGGCGATTTTAGTAGTATTCCAAGTCCTGTTCCTTTGACATTAGAGGCTCCATCAGTGAAGAGTATCCAAGGATCCTTAGTCTCTTCAAGCTACTGAACTTCTAACTCGGCTTCTCTTTGTAAGTCACTACTAAAATCCGCCACAAAGTCAGCTAAGGCTTGGGATTTAATGGCAATCCTTGGTTCATATCTTATATCATAAGCACTGAGCTTCACTGCCCACTTGGCCATCCTTCCTGACATTTCAGGTTTCCTGAGAACATTCTTAATTGGGAAGTTAGTTCTAACAATAATGGCATGAGTTTCAAAATAATGTCTTAATTTAGTAGATGCCATAATCAAAGCAAGGATAAGTTTCTCTAAATGTGAATACCTGGATTCAGCATCAAGTAAACTCTTACTTACATAATAGATAGGATGTTGTGTACCTTCATGATCCTTAACAAGGACTGCACTTACAGCTTTGGAAGAGACTGCCAAATATAAGGATAATATATCTCCTTTTTCTGGTTTCATCAAGGTAGGAGCTGAGGATAGGTAATCCTTAAGGGCTTTGAGAGCATTTTCGTGCTTTTCAGTCCACTCAAATTTATTGTTCTTTCTCAGAATGTCATAGAATTCCTTGCACTTTTCTGATGACTTAGATATGAACCTGTTCAAGGCTGCGATCCTCCCTGTCAATCTTTTCACATCCTTGGCATTGGCAGGAGATTTTATATTCACAATTGCCTTGTTTTGCTCTGGACTTGCCTCAACGCCTCTTTTTGTTACCATGTAGCCTAGGAACTTGCCTGCTTTAACACCAAAGTGACACTTTGAGGGATTTAATTTCATATTGAATTTATCAAGGATATCAAATGCTTCCTCCAAGTCTCTAAGGTGATCCTCAGCTTTTTTTGGACTTAACCACCATGTCATCTATATAGGCTTCCATAGTGTGTCCAATTTGTTCCTTAAACATCATGTTGACTAGCTTTTGATAAGTAGCACCTGCATTTCTTAGTCCAAATGGCATAGCAACATAACAATATATACCTGTTGGGGTCATAAAGGCTGTATCCTCCTGATCAGATGGTTCCATCTGAATTTGTTGAAATCCAGATGAAGCATCCATAAAAGTCAACAATTCATGACCTGCGGTAGCATCCACCATGGAGTCAATGTGGGGTAATGGGAAAGGATCCTTGGGACATGCCTTGTTTAAATCGTTAAAATCGACACATACCCTCCACTTTCCTTTTTTCTTTTGAACAACAACCACATTGGCTAACCACCTTGGATACTTGACCTCCCTTATTATACCTGCTTGGAGTAGCATATCTACCTCCTCCTGGATAATGACATTCCTTTTAGGTGCAAACATTCTCCTTTTTTGATGTATGGGCTTGAATGACCTGTCAATGCCAAGCTTATGAGTAATTATATCTTTAGAGATACCTGTCATGTCTTCATGCTTCCAGGCAAAGGTAGTTTTTCTCTTCTTGAGGAAGGATACTAGATCCTGTTCAATGTTGTTGAGGATCCCTGATCCTATAAAGATCTTGGATTCAGGATCCTGAGGATCCATAAGGATATCTTTCAGATCTTGTTCTCTAGCCTCCAAGACATCTCTTGAAGGATGCTTTAATTTCTATTGCTCCCTGGGTCTTGAGGCTGGTTTCATTGATGATGTGTAGCAATTCTTGGCTTCTTGTTGATCACTCTCAATCTTCACCACCCCCCATGGGCTAGGAAGCTTTACACATTGATGATATGTAGATGGGACTGCCTTCATGTCATGTATCCGTGGCCTACCAAGGATAACATTGCAACAGGATAAGCAATCTATAACACAAAATTTCTGATAAGAATGAAGTCCTTCTATGTAGATGGGAAGTTTAATGTCCCTCAATGTGTTCTTGGTTTCTCCGCTGAATCCCACAAGAACTGAGGATCTTGGGACAATATCCGATTCAGGGATGTTCATCTTCTTAAGGACATCAAGCTGAATGATGTTTACTGAGCTTCCTCCATCTATTAAGATCCTGCGAACAAAATGATTAGATATAAACAAAGTAATAACAAGACCATCATGATGAGGATCCTGGACATCAACACGATCATCCTCATCAAAAGTTATAATTTTTTCCTGTGTAACAGTAGAGGTTCGGATGGGTCTATCCCCATTATCCATCTTGGTCTCCTTAGCATGCCTTTTGGCTGCTGAAAATGAAGTGCTACAAATGTCTGATCCATCAGATATGAAGTTTATAATTTGTGCATCAGCCGAAGGGGCAGGAGCTCTTTCCGGAACCTTTTCAGGATCTTGGATCCTTGACTTTTTTCTTCCCAATAGCTCCTTCAAGTGTCCTTTGCTTAACAGGTAACCAATCTCTTTTCGAAGTGCAATACATTCTTTGTTGCAGCTGGCTTATCACTTTTTCTAGGCCATCTTGCTTTTTCACCTAGGTTCTGCATTGCAAGGATTAGTTCATTGTTATCAATAGTAAAACAACATTTAGAAATTGGAGGATAATCTTCATCATCCTCTTCCTGTTCCACTGCATGCATATTGTTGTTATCAGACTTGTTATAGGACTTGGACTTGTTGTTCCTGAAGTAGGATCCTGCCAGTCTTTCTTGTATCCTCTTATCATCCTCTAATCGGATGAATCTAAAGGCCCTGGTTCTTACTTCATCAAGATTCCTGCAAGGGGTCATGACAACATCATCATAGAACAATGAATCCCTAAGTAAACCCATTTTAAAGGCTTCTACAGCCATAGCTATATCCAGATTAGGAATATCTAAGGATTCTTTACTAAACTTAGCGATATAATCTCTAAGTGATTCATTTTGACCTTGTGTTACCCTATATAGATCACTAGTTAAATGTTCAAATTTTCTACTACATGAGAATTGGCTATTAAACAGATTAACTAGATTAGCAAATGAAGTAATAGAGTAAGGGGGAATACTTAGCAGCCATTTAAGATCTGATCCTGTTAATGTGGATCCAAAACCCTTGCATAAACATGCTTCTTTTAACCTCTCCGGGATGGGATTGATCTCCATCCTTTCTCTATACTGAGCTACATGCTCTTCTGGATCCGTTGATCCATCATATAGCTTCATGGTTGGTATTTGGAACCTCTTTGGAATTTCTGCATCACAAATAGGTGGTGCAAAACGAGATATCATGTGGCTTCCATCTGCGATTTCAGGAATGGGCTTGACCACTCCTGGAATGCTGGATATCATATCCTTCAGTTTCTGTAATTCCCTAGCCATAGCTTGATTGATACATGTATCCTGCACAAAGCCATGGTTAGTGTTGTAAGAATTTTTCAAAATGTTACCTCCTGAAGGATTCAAGTTTGGAATTCCATATGTGAATCCATATTGATGGGATTCTGGTATAATTGAGGGACTAGATGATGCAATGGTCTGCATTGGGATGAAGTCCCCTAGATGAACATCTGAACTTCCGGATTGCACACTCCTTAAGAATCCTTGATCCTGAAAGATGTTGGATCCTTAATGTGCTGAGACTGGGGGTCTTGGAGGATAATCCATGGATCCGTAAACCTGAGATGAGGATCCTTGAACCTGAAAGGAGGATCCTTGAACCTAGGAGGATCCTTGAACCTGAAAGGGTCCCAGACCCTGGGAATGAGGATCCTTGAACCGTCTGTGCTCCCCCATATCCTCCGGAATTGAAGAAGGATCCCTGATACTGAGACGATGATCCTAAAGGCTGAAAGCAGGATCCTTGAGCTTGCGTTATTGCTGATGATCCAAAACGCATTCCCAATGATCCACCTTTAAACTGGACATCAGCTGGAGCAGAGTGTTGGGTAGTTATGACTGGAGTGTCAAAATTTAGTGATCTAGGCACCAATGGAGAGTGATCCTCCGCTGATCTCTTCAATTTTTTGATGTCAACAATCTCTCGAAGGATCCTGTCATTAGTTTTGTCCTGCTACTGCATGTAATCCCTCATCTGTAAAATCAAAGAATAAAGATCACTGTTAGAAGGACTAGAAGAAATACCAGAAGTTGGTGGTTTTGAGAAAACGGGGCTTTGTTTCTTCGCAGCATTTTCTGCATACTTCTGGGATCCAAAAGGTGGTGGAGGCAAATGTGGAATACCCTGTGAAGAAGTGACTGCCGGCATAGAGCTTGAAGTGTTCTTCACTAAAGAAGCCATGTGGTTGAAGGTGATGAACCGGAATGACCGAAATGAATAAAATTTCTCAAAAATGAAGCACCAATTGCCCCACGGTGGGCGCCAAACTGTTTTGGTTAAAAATCAGGCTAGGATAATGTAACCAAATCTTCTTTTGTGAGGTATGATGCTTGAATCAATGAACAAACGTATGAACAACTTGTAAATGAAATGAATAAGTGACACAAGGATTTATACGAGGAAAAAGCCCTTGATCAATGTATGATCTCCGGCATAAAAAACCTCGGGTGATGGAAACTACCGATCACCAACTATATTAAATAAGTAAAGGTTACAAATGAGGATGATAACAAGCTTGTTACAAGGATCACTAGTGTGTAAAATGTATGTAATCGCCAATGAGTTGTGGAGAGCTTGCGAGAGTGTGTGTGTTTGCTAATTGTTCTAAATATCAAGCTTGTTATCTGTTAGGGGTGGATTTCTCAATGATCACTGATCCTCAATTGCTGTTGGGCATAGTGATCCTTACTTCTGTCTGAATTGGTGATCCTCAGAAGTATTGCAGGATCAGGATCATGGATCATCATAAGGATCCTTGTACTAACGATTGTCTACTTTGAATTCGAAATTGTTTTGCAAGAGTATGAGCTTGGACTTGGTCTTGGCGATATTCCTGGAGCATATTCCATGTTTATTCCGCACGTGCATGGCTAAAAGTGGACGTTATGGAGTTCGTGGAGGACTTGCATGAATTGCGGAATGTTAGTTAGTGTAGATATTTTCTATATTTAAACGGGATAGCGAGCTAAATAGAAACACTTGGCTATTTTTGGCTACACACACACTCTTGCAACTGCTCTCACCAGCTCTCGACAAAACACTTAGCGATTATACACTTTTCTACACAATACGCTATAGTGATCCTTGTAATTAGCTCGCTATCATCCAAAGTTGTAACAGATTTCTTGTTTAATAGGAGTTGGTGATCGGTAGTTTCCATCACCCGAGGTTTTTTATGCCGGATATCATTCATTGATCAAGGGCTTTTTCCTCGTATAAATCATTGTGTCACTTGTTCTTTACATTTCCAAGTGATCCTTCGTATTGTTCATTATTTCAAGCATCATACCTCACAACAGAAAGTTTGGTTGCATTATCAGTGCTTGATTTTTTGACCAAAACAGTTTGGCGCCCACCGTGGGGCAATTGGTGCTTCATTCCTAAGAAGATTCGTATTTTCGTGGTCATTTCGGTTCGTTACAACCAAGCAGATGGCTTCCTCAGCGAAGAATACTTCAAGTTGGACGCCCTCATTCAGTTCTTCACAAGGCGTTACTCCTTTGCCTCCACCACCTTCTGGATCCCAGAAGAATGCTGAGAATGCTGCGAAGAAACAAACCCCCATTTTCCAAAAACCATCAACTTCTTCTGTTTCAACTAGTCCTACTACTAATGATCTTTATGCTCTGATTTTGCAGATGAGGAATCATGCACAAGAGCAGGACAAAACCAATGAAAGGATCCTCTAGGAAATTGATGAGATCAAGAAACAGAAGAAATCAGTGGAGGATCACTCCCCTCTGATGCCAAGGTCGCTGAACTTCGACACTCCAGTCATAACTTCCCAGCACTCAGCAACTCCGGACGTGCAACACTTGGGTGAATTACTAGGAAGGCGTTACGGAACAACAACTATGAGTCAGGCATTTGGCTATCACTACCAGCCTCAGGGATCCTATTTTCAGCCATCGGGATCCTCTATTCAGCATCAAGGATCCTTCAGCTCAGGAGGATATTTGGGAATGCATGCAGTTCAAGGATCCTCCCAGGTCCAAGGATCCTCCCAGGTCCAAGGATCCTCCCAGGTCCAAGGATCCTTCCCGGCCCAAGGATCCTCCCTTGTCCCAGGATCCTCTCTGGTTCCAGGATCCTTTCAGGGTCAAGGATCATCTCAACTTCAAGGATCCAACGTCCTTCAGGATCAAGGATTCTTGAGAAGTATGCAGCCTCAGAGCTCGGATGTTCATCAAGGAGACTTCATACCAATGCAAACCGTTGCTTCATCTGGTCCTTCAATCATGCCAGAGTCTCGTCAATACGGATTCACATCTGCAATTCCAAACATGAATCCTCCGGGAGGTAACACTTTTAATAATTCGTATAACACTAACCATGGCTTTATGCAGGATACAGGTATCAATCAGGCCATGGCTAGGGAGCTACAGAAGCTTAAGGATATGATATCCAGTGTACCAGGAGTGGTTAAACCCATTCCTGAAATTGCAGATGGTAGCCATAGGATATCTCATTTTGCACCGCCCTTATGTGATGCTGAGATACCTAAAAGGTTCTAGATACCATCTATGAAGCTATATGATGGTTCAACGGATCCAGAAGAGCATGTAGCTCAGTACAGGGAGAGGATGGAGATCAATCCAATTCCTGAAAGGTTAAAAGAAGCATGTCTATGCAAGGGATTTGGATCCACACTTACAGGATCTGCTCTTAAATGGCTGCTAAGTCTTCCCCCTTACTCTATTAGTTTATTTGCTAATCTAGTTAATTTGTTTAATAGTCAATTCTCTTGTAGTAGAAAGTTTGAACGATTAACTAGTGATCTATATAGGGTAACACAAGGTCAAAATGAATCACTTAGAGATTATATATAACTAAGTTTAGTAAAGAATCGTTAGATATTCCTAATTTGGATATTGCTACGGCTGTAGAAGCCTTTAAAATGGGATTGCTTAGGGATTCACCATTCTATGATGATCTTGTTATGACACCTTGCAGGAATCTTGATGAAGTAAGAACCAGGGCCCTTAGGTTCATCCGCTTAGAGGATGACAAAAGGATCCAGGATAGATTGACAGGATCCTCAACACAGGATAAACAAGGATCCTACTTCAGGAACAACAAATCCAAGTCCTACAACAGATCTGATAACCAGAATGTCCATGCAGTGGAACAAGAAGAGGATGATGAGGATCATCCTCCTATTTCTGAATACTGTTTTTCTGTTGATAACAATGAACTAATCCTTGTAATGCAGAATCTAGGTGAGAAAGCTAGGTGGCCAAGGAAAAGTGATAAACCAGCTGCTACAAAGGATAAGTCCAAGTGGTGTGCATATCATGAGGATTTTGGGCATCTCACTGAAGAGTGTATTGCACTTAGAAAGGAAATCGGTTACTTGTTGAGCAAGGGGCATTTGAAAGAGCGTTTGGGACGAAAAAAGTCAAGGATCCAGGATCCTGAAAGGATCCCGGAAAGGGCTCCTGCTCCTCTAGCAGACGCACAAGTCATAAACTTCATATCCGGAGGATCAGACATTTGTGGTACCTCCTTTTCAGCAGCAAAAAGACATGCTAAGGAAACCAAGATGGATAATGGAGACAGACCCGTTCGGACCTCCGTGTTACCTAGGATAAAGTCATAATCTTTGATGAGGATGATCGTGTTGATGTCCAGGATCCTCATCATGATGGTCTTGTTATTACCCTATTTATTTCTAATCATTTTGTTCACAGGATCCTTATAGATGGAGGAAGCTCTGTGAACATCATTAAGCTAGATGTCCTCAAGAAGATGAATATCCCGGAGTCTGATATCATCCCAAGATCCTCAGTACTTGTGGGATTCAGTGGAGAAACTAAGAATACATTGGGGGACATCAAACTCCCAATCTATATTGAAGGATTGCATTCTTATCAAAAGTTTTGTGTTATAGATTACTTATCATGTTGTAATGTTATCCTTGGCAGGCCGTGGATACATGACATGAAGGCAGTCCCTTCCACCTATCATCAATGTGTAAAGCTTCCAAGTCCTTGGGGAGTGGTGAAAATTGAGAGTGATCAACAGGAGGCTAAAAATTGCTATACCTCATCAATGAAGCCAGCCTCAAGACCAAGGGAGCAATAGCAATTAAAGTATCCTTCAAGAGATGTCTTGGAGGCAAGAGAACAGGATTTGAAGGAAATCCTAATGCATCCTGAGGATCCTGAATCCAAGATCTTCATAGGATCAGGGATCCTTAGCGACATCGAACAAGAGCTAGTATCCTTCCTTAAGAGAAGGAAATCCACCTTTGCCTGGAAACATGAAGACATGACAGGTATATCTAAGGATATAATTACTCATAAACTTGGCATTGACAGGTCATTCAAGCCTATACATCAAAAGAGGAGGAAGTTTGCACCTGAAAGGAATGCTATTATCCAGGAAGAGGTAGATAAGCTACTTCGAGCAGGTATGATAAGAGAGGTTAAGTATCCAAGATGGTTAGCCAATGTGGTTGATGTTCAAAAGAAAAATGGAAATTGAGGGTATGTGTCGATTTTACTGATTTAAACAAGGCATGTCCCAAGGATCCTTTCCCATTACCCCATATTGACTCCATGGTGGATGCTACCACGGGTCATGAGTTGTTGACTTTTATGGATGCTTCGTCTGGATTTCAACAAATTCAGATGGAACCATCTGTTCAAGAGGATACAGCCTTTATGACCCCAACTGGTATATATTGTTATATTGCTATGCCATTTGGACTAAGGAATGCAGGTGCTACTTACCAAAGGCTTGTCAATATGATGTTCAAGGAACAAATTGGACACACTATGGAAGTCTATATAGATGACATGGTGGTTAAGTCCAAAAATGCTGAGGATCACCTTAAAGACTTGGAGGAAGCATTCAATATCCTTGATAAATTTAATATGAAACTAAATCCTTCCAAGTGTCATTTTGGTGTTAAGGCAGGTAAATTCTTAGGCTATATGGTGACAAAGAGGGGCATTGAAGCAAGTCCAGAGCAAATCAAGGATATTGTGAATATCAAATCTCCTTCCAATGCTAAGGATGTGCAAAGACTGACAGGCAGGATCACAGCCTTGAACAGATTCATATCCAAATCCTTAGAAAAGTGCAAGGAATTCTATGACATCCTGAGGAAGAACAAGAAATTTGAATGGACTGAGAAGCATGAAAGTGCCCTTAAAGCTCTTAAGGATTACCTATCCTCAGCCCCAGCATTGATGAAACCAGAAAAAGGGGATGTGTTATCCTTATACTTGGCGGTATCCTCAAAAGCAGTAAGTGCGGTCCTTGTTAAGGATCACCAAGGTACACAACATCCTGTTTATTATGTAAGTAAGAGCTTACTTGATGCTGAATCCAGGTATTCACATTTAGAAAAACTTATCCTTGCATTAATTATGGCATCTACTAAATTAAGACATTATTTTGAGACTCATGCCATTATTGTTAAGACTAATTTCCCAATTAAGAATGTTCTCAGGAAACCTGAAATGTCAGGAAGGATGGCTAAGTGGGCAGTGAAGCTGAGTGCATATGATATAAGATATGAACCAAGGACTGCCATCAAATCCCAAGCCTTAGATGACTTTGTGGCAGATTTTAGTAGTGATTTGCAAAAGGAAGCTGAGTTAGAAGTCCAACAGCTTGAAGAAACTAAGGATCCTTGGATACTCTTCACTGATGGAGCCTCTAATGTAAAAGGAACAGGGCTTGGAATACTACTAAAATCGCCACAGGGGGACATAATACCCCACTCCATAGCTTGTGAATTTCAAACTACCAACAATGAGGCTGAGTATGAAGCCTTGATAGCTGGTTTGCATATTGCTAAGCATATGAGGATCAGGTATCTTGAGGTACATGTAGATTCATTATTAATCACTAATCATTTTAATGGATCCTATGCTGTTAAAGGTGAAAAGCTAATCAAATATTTGGAGATAGTCAAAGAATTGGCACTCTCTTTTGTATCCTTTAGTTTGAAACAGGTACCAAGGGAAGAGAATGCAGAAGCTGATGCATTAGCTAATCTATGATCATCCTTGAAGATCCCGGAAGGTATAAGGATTCCTATTATCCATATCCTGACCCCTGCTATCGAGGATCATGTAGCTATGGAGATAGGAGAGGATCTCGCAATCATCCCTAGTGATACTACTCAATCTCATTCAGGATCATGGATACTCCCAATCATGAGATACATACAACATGGAGAGATTCCTATAGGAGAAAACCCAAGGGCTTTCAAAATTAAGGTATCTCAATTCATAATATTGAATAATATGTTGTATAAACGATCTCTTGCAGGACCATATCTAAGATGCATTGAGGATCCTGAAATCCAAGAAGTCCTAAAGGATTTCCATGAAGGAGATTGTGGAAACCACACTGGGGGCAGGGCATTATTCTCAAGGATCCTGAGGACATGATACTATTGGCCCACTATGAAGAAGGATGTTGTGGAGTATGCCAAGAAGTGTGATCCCTGTCAGAGGCATAGCAATATCCTTCACCAACCAGCAGAGCACTTGCATCCTATATCCTCTTCCTGGCCATTCATGAGATAGGGAATGGATATAGTTGGAAAGCTTCCTAAGGCACCTGGTGGAAAAGTATTCATGCTTGCTATGACTGATTACTTCTCTAAGTGGATAGAGGCTGAAGCATCTGCTCAAGTCAGAGAAAAGGAAGTTATATCCTTTATTAAAAAAAAACATTATTACTAGATTTGGTATCCCTTCTGAAATTGTTTGTCATAATGGATCCCAATTTATTGGGAATAGAACCACTAACTTTTGTGACAGCTGGGGGATTAAGATGATAACATCAACACCAGTCCACCCACATGCTAATGGTCAGGCAGAATCATCTAACAAGATCATCATCAACAATTTGAAGAAGAAGCTTGGATCCAGGAAAGGAAAATGGGCAGAAGAACTACCTTATGTACTTTGGGCTGATAGGACAACTCCCAAGAATGCTACAGGCCAAACTCCATTTTCTTTGGTATTTGGGGCAGAATCAGTGATCCCTACAGAGATGGTGGTTCCAACTGCAAGAACAAGCATTCGTGATCCTGATGAAATGCTGAAAACTTGGTTCAAGACTTGGATACTATAGAAGAAATCAGGGATTTGGCAAGGATAAGGATGGCCAGTTATCAACAAAGGATGGCTGGAGCTTACAACAAAAATGTCAGGATCAGGAAATTCCAAGTTGGTGATATGGTATTAAGGAAAGCATTTTGAAATACCACCAATCCTGCTGATGGAAAGGTAGCACCAAAGTGGGAAGGCCCCTATTTGATTGAAGCTAAAGCAGGAAAGGGGGCATATCGATTGCTAACAATGGAAGGTGATTTGCTACCAAGAGCTTGGAATGCTGTCCATTTAAAGAAATATTTCATGTGATCAAGATCCATGATCCTTACCTGACAAATATCCTTGAAGGATCCTTACAGAGCAGAGGATCCTCATTTTGGTAACACTCTAGTCTCAAACTATTTTATTCTTTTATTCTCTTATATAAGGATAAGGATCCTGCATCCTTTATCCTCTTTTTACGAGATTCTGAGTTTTGAAGGTTCAGGTATCCTTAGCTAAGGATTGAGTATCCACAGAAGTATCCAGTTATTTGGGCTTGTCCCCAGTCATTTGGGCTAGTCCCCAGTTTGGGCCTGTCCCTAGTTTCGCCAGTAGCGCACGATGATCCTGGTATAGTTCATGGCAATGGGACCAGTACTCGCTTTAGGGGCTGACAATTTCATTGTACTGGCTATATTCAGGATCCTACGTATAATGGTAGAGGTACCATACATCCGTTCCTAAGGTTTCTAACGTTTTCACGTTAGCTAAGGTTTTGGCATTTTCATGTCACTAAGTTTGGATAGTCTCCAGTGAGGGCCATACTCCAGTTTACATACGATCCTTTGGGCTTGTCCCCAGTTATCCTTTGGGCTTGCCCCCAGTTATCCTTTGGGCTTGTCCCCAGTTATCCTTTGGGCTTGTCCCCAGTTATCCATTGGGCTTGTCCCCATTTATCCTTTGGGCTTGTCCCCAGTATATTGGGCTTGTCCCCAGAATTGTTGGGCTTGTCCCCAGTTACTAACTCTTATCTTATGTTGGCTTAGTCCTAAGTTGTATCCTATTTCAGGTTTTTGGAGATAAACGATCAAGGATCTTTGATCCTTACCATCTACTAAATTTTGTCTTTTGAGTTATCCTGATTATAAGTGTTAAAGGTTAGGATCCTAACTTGGATCCTCAGGTATCATCCTTAACTATTTTGATTATATTCATTATTTATTTGAATAACCCTTATCCTTTGACAACTGATCTTATGATCCTTAAACTATTTAAGTTTTCAAAACTTATCAACTATAGGATATGTGATCCTTGATCATATCCTAAAAATTTTGAGGATATTTCTTAAATTTTTTCTTTACTTGATAAGTTTAAACAAAATGAACATCACAATAGTTGGAAAGTAAAATATTAACAAGGATATCAACACAGGATAAGCCAAAAAGTTAAAGTTATTTTATTCACAAAATATTAAACCCTTTAAGGTTGTCAAGATTGCCAACCCACGTTTCTACCAGCAAAAAATGGCCCGTCCACATGGGTTGGCAAAGGGTGTCCATTGTTTAAGGGTCTTGGTAGTGCAGGAATCAAAAGACAACAGGATCACAATGGCTTCATCCCCCAAACAGAGGATCCCTCCACCATTTGTAATCCTACCTATTGTTCAAAGGATCCATGATCCTTAGCCTTAATTACTATTGTTCATGATACAACCCATCATTGTTCAACGAAAACACCATAACCAAATTAAACTAACAAATTCTAAAAAATGGGCTCCGGCTACGTCTAGAAATGTCCTTCATCGCCCATTCATGCAGCCTACACCTTCGCTGCATCACCATCCCCTCCAGCTCCCATATCCTTCACCTGATCCTTACCACTGCCACCAGCTTCGATTAACAGAACCTCTTCAGTCTCTTCGTCATCCTCCAAGTCAGCAAGCCTAGCCTTCCATTTCCCAGTTGCTCCTGTCAAAGGCAGGATCCGGAGCTTCTTGGGCCATCTGCAGCTTGGTCTTGTACATGGCAATAGCAGCGGAGACTTTAGCATCCTCCGTGATCTCGTGCTTCTCATAATCAGCATTGATCTGAGTTGCAACTATCTGAGATTTGGCATCATTGAGATCCTTTTCGAGGGAGGCAGTCTTGTGATCCTTGAGCTCCGCCACTTTTTGAAGATCAGAATATTTTTCCTCAAGCTCTTCAACATTCCCAACATAGTCCTCGATCTCAGCAAATTTCTACAAAGAAGACAATGCAAAGATTAGAGTCAAGTGATCCTCAAATGGTTAGGATAACTAAGCTAGGTCAGTGATCCTTACATCGGCAAAGTACTCGAGGAACTGATGGCGGATCAGAGGTAGGCCTTGTAGGTTGTCAGCTTCTGAGGTCTTCCTTTTCTTTCCACCTCTTCCCTTTGAAGTGGTTGCCTTGGGGATTGTGACGGAGGGGCTAGCAGCAGACTTTTTGTTGGAGGATCGAACAGTGTCAAGATCAGCGACACTGAATTTGGAGGCAGATTTTGAAGGTTTTCCAGCGCCTGCACACCCAAAACAGATAAGTATCCTTATCCTATTACTATTTAACTATTTATTTAAACATTTAATTTCATATAAACATGGATACTTACTTGACATCGTGACAGAACCTGAGGATACATCTTGAGAATCCTGGGTATTTGCCTTGAATGATCTTATTTCAGGATCAAGCCTCCGAAAAGCAGCAAGCCTTTCCTTCGTGACAGGTGTTGTAATAAGGCGTGCAACAGTAATAGCTGCAAAAAAGGAACAAAAGTACGTTAGTGATCCTTAGACAAAAACAAGGTCATCTGGTGATCCTCCTCAGGATCCTCTATCCTACCATGGGTGCTCCACTTCCTTGGCAGATCCTTTCCATCAGAGATAAAATCCCTTCTGACAAAGAAGAATCGCCGTTTCCAGTTGGTATCATTCTTGGTGACTTTGAAGATGGGGTGTTCTTCACCAGGTTTATGCTTAAGTAGATATCGGTGGGATCCAAATGTTACAAGGTCATATATCTCTGCCAACTCCGACATTCCCAGAGCAATTCCTTCTTGCTCAATGATCCTTTCAAGGGTATATAAGACCCTCCAGATCATTGGCATAGCTTGAATGTAGGAGATGCCGGTGAGAGAGAAGAAAGACTGGGTGAATTCAGGGAAAGGATACTAGTATCCTATTGTGAAAGGAGTGACCGGAAAAGCTACCGATGTTTCAGAAATATAATCACGTAGAACAGTGGGGTCAAATGGCTTGAAATCGGTGTTTGCCGGAAAGCAACGTCGGATTCTGTCTATTTGTGGATCAGTGAAGCAGCACCTTTCATTCGCCGAATCTTTGATGATCCCGTGGCTCTTAAGAGGACTGTCCTTCTTGTGATCCTTAGCCGGTGAGGATCTTAGCATCATCTCGATTATGAAGAAGGTGAAGAAAGAAGGAGCAGAGAAAGAAAACGTAAAGGAAGAAGAGGAAGAGAGATACCTGCTTGATCTTCGGATGTGAATTTAAAGGGAGTTTCTCTTGAATTTAAATGCGGATTGCTCCCTATCTCTAACTCCTATTTATAATGATGATTTTGCAGGATAGTCACTTCAGTGACGTCATGCTCGTAACGGCTAGTCCGACTCCAACGGCTAGTTATCCGTTAATTTGTTATGGATAAGAACAAAAATATAACTCGTTTATTTACATAATTACTCCTTATATTTTGGGGGCAATTGTTAGGGGTGGATTTCTCAATGATCAGTGATCCTCAATTGCTGTTGGGCATAGTGATCCTTACTTCTATCTGAATTGGTGATCCTCAGAAGTATTGCAGGATCAGGATCATGGATCATCATAAGGATCCTTGTACTAATGATTGTCTACTTTGAATTCAAAATTTTTTTGCAGGAGTATGAGCTTGGACTTGGTCTTGGCGATATTCCTGGAGCATATTCCATGTTTATTTCGCACGTGCATGGCTAAAAGTGGACGTTATGGAGTTCGTGGAGGACTTGCATGAATTGCGGAATGTTAGTTAGTGTAGATATTATCTATATTTAAACGGGATAGCGAGCTAAATAGAAACACTTGGCTATTTTTGGCTACACACACACTCTTGCAACTGCTCTCACCAGCTCTCGACAAAACACTTAGCGATTATACACTTTTCTACACAATACACTATAGTGATCCTTGTAATTAGCTCGCTATCATCCAAAGTTGTAACAGATTTCTTGTTTAATTGGAGTTGGTGATCGGTAGTTTCCATCACCCGAGGTTTTTTATGCCGGAGATCATTCATTGATCAAGGGCTTTTTCCTCGTATAAATCATTGTGTCACTTGTTCTTTACATTTCCAAGTGATCCTTCGTGTTGTTCATTATTTCAAGCATCATACCTCACAACAGAAAGTTTGGTTGCATTATCAGTGCTTTATTTTTTGACCAAAACATTATCCCCTTTAAAAATAGAAATAAACTGAGTAACAAACATCCCGAAAATTGTGCAAGCTACCCACGACTTCCATAACGGTCATTCTAGCTATGCACATGCAGAATATTAGAGCATATTCCCCAGGAATATCGGCAAGGCTAAGTCCCACTCGTTCATTCCTGCAAAACAAGTTTAAACATAGTGGAAACAACCGTTAGTGTTAAGATAACAATGAGGATCCTAGATCCTTAAACCTGCAACGTCTTCTGAGGATCCTTAATTCAAACAAAATTGAGGATCGGTGATCCTGGCTACACTTGTGGATCCGTGATCCTTAGGGTTAGAAAATCCATCCCTAACAATAGGGATCACTGATTCTGCTCCAAACACTAAAGAAAATGGAGTTTGGCCAGTAGCATTCTTAGGAGTTGTCCAGTCATCCCATAACAAATAAGGTAGCTCTTCTGCCCATTTTCCTTTCTTAGATCCAAGCTTCCTCTTCAAGTTGTTGATGATGATCTTGTTGGATGATTCTGCTTGACCATTAGCTTATGGGTGGACGTTATGGAGTTCGTGGAGGACTTGCATGAATTACGGAATGTTAGTTAGTGTAGATATTTTCTATATTTAAACGGGATAGCGAGCTAAATAGAAACACTTAGCTATTTTTGGCTACACACAAACTCTTGCAACTGCTCTCACCAGCTCTCGACAAAACACTTAGCAATTATACATTTTTCTACACAATACACTATAGTGATCCTTGTAATTAGCTCGCTATCATCCAAAGTTGTAACAGATTTCTTGTTTAATTGGAGTTGGTTGTCACACCCCCAAAATCCACCATGCGGAGTACCACCGCTTGGAGGCGTGACGTGACCAGGATCGAGCCACCAATCATATTGAACAACTCAATTAAGTAAATAAAACCAAACATAATACGATTGGTGACCAAAGCTAGTTAACCTTGTTTGGTTTAAACAGCGGAAGCATAAACGTGAGTTCAAAAGCATAAGTCCATAGTTTATAAGTTAAAGTTCAAACATACGTTCCATAGGTTTATAAAGTTCAATTATTAAGTATGGGATGTAACAACCCATATTCCACAACAACCTTCTCCTCGTGCAAGCTCCCAAAAGCATCTAGCGACCTGTAAGGCATGTAACAACTAGTCAACAACAAAGTTGAGTGAGTTCACGTTTGGTTGTTTAGTTTTAAGTTGTTTCTGAAAACGTGGTTTGACTTTCGTTGGCTTATTTGCCGTGGGGGTTACCCCATAGTTGAAAGTATGTTTAACCATTTCTCTTTTTCTTTACCCAATCCATAACCATGATCAGTGGGGGTTTTCCCCGTTTGAACTACTAGACGGAATGATATCGACTGCTACGCAAATAAGTTGTGCCCTATATCAGTGTCTATCATCACTGACAATCTGCCATAGTCCATTAGTACACGCCCGTCCGAACGGCACGGTGTGAGGTTTGTTAAACCTAATAGCGCTATTAACTAATGACCCGCTCGCCATTGGCCTCGGCGATTAAGTCGATATGAAGAGGGACTTATTGATAGAGTTTTGTCTAGCTAGTTTTAAGGTTGTTGTCCTGCACCAGGAGGACGAACGTACGTATTCTGCACCAGGAGAATTCGTAGGTTTAATAATGGCATCCACTCTCTGGAGGATGGCCGTACATATCCTACCCAAGGAGGATATGTAGATTCAGTTTTAATTCTTTAACCCATTCCCAAACCACCGGGAATCCCATGCCTTAGAAAGTGTGTGAACTCACCTCGGTTTGCTCGGTTAGATTCTCAATATAGCTAACAGTCAAGGTCGGTCAATCACGTCCTAGTATGATTTACCAGTTAGTCATTTAGTGGCTTTCAAATAGAACACAAAGTTCCTACACGTATCTAGCACACAACATGCATCACTGTAACAGTTTATGCCCATCTAAGTTTCCCGTCCATTCCCCACTCAAAATCAAACATACGATAATGCACATAACATATATAACATGTCAAATCATTCACAGATAGCATACTCGACATTTAGACGCGCAAATCACAACTTATGTTATTTCAGCATTAATATTCAAAACCGGCTGTTTTCGGGCATTTAAATAAAATAGTTAGATTATTTCAAAAATCCCCAAATTTTTATAGAATGTCATAAACATTCCATATTTTATTATGTAAAAATATCGGGGTCCGGTTCATTACTCACATTTTATAAAAATTCATATTCGGGACCGAACTCAGATTTATGTATTTCTGACCACAGTCCACGAAACAATTTATTAAAAATTCATCGAGTGTCCGATTTACGAAATTCCAGTGGGGTAATTACAAATACATCGGTTGTCATTTACTGTACAAATTTCACGGTTCGATTCATCACAAAACTCAGGTTATGACTAAAAATACGACACCCATTTATTGCTGTCAAAATTCAGCTTAAGTTGCTGTTACAAATTAACACTTTAAAAATAGTAAACGGAGTCCAAAAATTACGATTCCGGTGCCATTAGAACCGTATTTCATAATAACATATTTTAGATTCAAAATATCAATTTTTCGTTGAGGTTAAGACCTGTTTACAGCCAACAGAAGTGGGCTGTAAAAGTTAGACAGATTCTGATTCTTTTGTGTTTAACCTTCTAAATCGTGTTCGATCGATTCCTTTAACAAGTTTAGTGACCACAACAACATGACACATTAATATTAATCAGTAAAACAGCAGATAATTAACCAATAATCATAATCACACAAGATCTACATGATTTACACACATATTCATCCATTAACCACCTTGTTCATTACTTTAGTAAACTTTTAGACTTTGATATTATATGTTATCGATATTTAACCGACAAAATTCCTTTTAACCACTTTAGACAAGTGTAAAAACGAGTTTTAAGTGTTATACCTCTAGCTCAAGGCTAGGGAAGATTCTTGGTGGAGAATGGGTGGATAAAAGCTAACGGAAGCGGTCCTTCACGCTCCGAGTGCACCAAGACTCCTAATATGCGACTTGTGAAGCTTGTATATACTTGGAATGGAGAGATCAAGATCGAAAATGGATGTGTAGAGGGTGGGGGTTTCGGCCGAGAGTAGGAGGGAGCAAGAGAGGGTGAGTGAGTTGGTGATGGTGAATGATAATTATGTTAGATAATCCTTAGAACTTATAGGCAAATTAGAGTGTATTAACCAATAGATAATATGCCTCCTAGATATTCAACATTGAAGATTTAGCCAAATCACAAGTACTAAGTATGTCCCCCATGGGGACGGTTTTGGTTAGAGGGGGGGGGGTCTTGGTTGGTTTGTAACTAAGTACCAAGTATTAGTTAGGTTAACTAAGTTAAGTTAAGTGTTTAACTTAGTTAGTTGTATGTTACACGTTATGGCGGGTGTTAGGGTAATCAGGGACCCTAACTGGCTCAGAAAAATATAAATAGTGAAAGTAATAATATTTTCATGTTCCGGGTAAAGTCCGGTTGTTCGGTTTGACACTGTTCCGTTAAACTGCTTAATTAATCCGTAAAGCGTCCTACTTATATATTTTGTAACGTTTTTACTTTCTAACACTTAGGAAAATATAACAGACTATTTAGTGACCTATCTGTACACTATTGGCATATTAACAAATACGTGTAAGCATAACACAGATATCAGAAAGCAGTTAAGTAATTCCAGGCAGTCGTCAGACACTTTAATTATCATTAATAATTTGTACGGAATACATGGGATTTTGAGGGTTGTCACATTCTCCCCCTGTTAAGAGAATTTCGTCCCGAAATTTAGCGCGTGGTTACTGAGGAAGCTAGTTAAGTTGCGTTGTTTTCCTGATTTTCCTGGGGTGTCACATCATCCCCCCGTTGATTTGGAATTTCGTCCCGAAATTCTGCGGTAGCTTCAGCCTCAGTAGTGGTTGCGTTTTTCTTAAACAGTTGGGGATACTTGAGTTTCATTTGGTCTTCTCGTTCCCATGTATACTCTGGGCCACGACGAGCATTCCAACGAGCTCGGACCAGAGGTATCCTGGTATGCTTGAGGATCTTAACATCTCGATCCGTAATCTCTACTGGTTCCTCGACGAATCGCAGCTGGTCGTCGATTGTGAGTTCCTTGAGAGGAACTATGGGAGTCTCATCTGACAACACTCCTTCAGATTCGACACATGGAAGACATTGTGAACTCCGCTGAGTTCTTCAGGTAGATCCAACCTGTAGGCGACTTGGCCAATTTTCTCAATGACTTTGAACGGTCCGACATAACGCGGATTGAGTTTGCCTCGTTTGCCAAAGCGGACTACACCTTTCCAAGGTGAGACTTTGAGTAGCACTCGATCCCCAACCTGGAGCTCGAGTGGTTTTCTTCCCTTATCAGCATAGCTTTTCTGACGGTCACGAGCTGCCGCCATTCGCTGTCGTATCTGAGTAATTTTCTCGGTGGTATCTACCACATGTTCTGGGCCAGTGATTTGGCTGTCACCAACTTCTGCCCAACATAGAGGCGATCGGCATTTGCGTCCGTACAATGCCTCAAACGGAGCGGCTTGGATGCTGGTGTGGTAGCTGTTGTTATATGAAAACTCCACTAACGGGAGGTGCTTCTCCCAGCCGTTACCAAAATCGATTACACATGCCCTAAGCATGTCTTCAAGGGTTTGGATGGTGCGTTCAGATTGCCCATCCGTCTGCGGGTGATAAGCGGTGCTCATATCTAAACGTGAGCCAAAGGACTTGTGCATTGCTTGCCACAGTTCAGAAGTAAAACGTGCGTCACGATCAGATATAATAGAGATTGGCACTCCGTGCCTTGATACCACTTCCTTTAGGTAAATGTCTGCAAGAGTAGAAAACTTATCCGTTTCTTTGATGGCCAGAAAATGTGCAGACTTGGTCAGTCGATCTACGATCACCCAAATGGTATCGTTTCCGCGTTGAGATCTGGGCAGGCCGGTAACGAAATCCATGGAAATTTGCTCCCATTTCCATTTCGGGATCTCCGGTTGTTGAAGTAGGCCTGATGGTTTCTGATATTCAGACTTGACTCTCGCACAAGTCAAGCACTTGCTGACGTAGGTTGCTACGTGGGCTTTCATGCCAGGCCACCAATACGTAGTCTTGAGGTCGTGGTACATCTTGTCCGAACCAGGGTGTACCGAATAACGAGACTTATGTGCTTCATCCATCACAAGCTCGCGTAGGTTTCCATACAGTGGGACCCAGATGCGCCCTGTTACATAGTAAGCGCCGTCTTCCTTTTGTTCTAGCCGCTGCCTCGATCCTCATAGGGACTCAGCCCTGATGTTCTCTGCTTTCAATGCTTCAACCTGAGCATCTCGAATCTGAGAGGGGAGGCTAGAGTGAATGGTAAGCTGTAGAGCACGTACACGCTTAGGTATAGTATCCTTTCGACTGAGGGCGTCGGCCACAACATTGGCTTTGCCCGGGTGATACTTGATTGCGCATTCATAATCGTTCAAGAGCTCAACCCATCGGCGTTGTCGCATATTTAACTCCTTTTGCTTGAAGATATGCTCGAGACTCCTGTGATCGGTGTAAATGGTGCACTTAGTACCGTACAGGTAATGTCTCCATATCTTAAGCGTGAAAACAACTGCTCCCAATTCCAAGTCGTGCGTAGTGTAGTTCCTTTCGTGAACCTTAAGTTGGCGCGATGCGTAGGCAATGACCTTGTCACGTTGCATCAACACGCAACCAAGTCCTTGGATGGAAGCATCGCAGTAAACCACAAAGTCGTCTGTGCCCTCAGGCAATGAGAGGATAGGCGCGCTACAAAGTCTATCCTTCAAGTGCTGAAATGCGGACTCCTGTGCATCACCCTAACGATAGATGACACCCTTCTGAGTCAGTGAAGTGAGAGGTTGCGCAATCTTGGAGAAATCCTTGATAAACCTCCTATAATATCCTGCCAAACCCAAGAATTGGCGGATTTCTGTTGGTGTGCGGGGTGCAGGCCAGTTCTTGATCGATTCAACCTTAGATGGATCCACATGAATTCCATCCTTGTTTACCACATGGCCTAGAAAGTGGACTTCGCGAAGCCAGAAGTCACATTTTGAAAACTTGGCATACAACTGCTCTTTTCGAAGAAGTTCCAGCATAAGTCGTAGATGCTGCTCGTGTTCCTCCTGACTCTTAGAATAGATCAGGATATCATCGATGAACACAATAACGAACTTATCCAGGTAAGGCTTGCACACTCGGTTCATGAGATCCATGAAGACCGCTGGTGCATTCGTCAGCCCGAATGGCATAACCAGAAACTCGTAATGGCCGTAGCGAGTTCTGAATGCTGTTTTGGAGACGTCCTTATCTCGGACTCTCAGCTGATGGTATCCCGATCTCAGGTCAATCTTGGAGTAATAGCTCGACCCTTGCAACTGGTCAAACAAGTCGTCAATACGTGGAAGAGGATAACGATTCTTCACAGTCACCTTGTTAAGTTCGCGATAGTCAATACACATCCTGAAGGTACCGTCTTTCTTCTTCACGAACAAGACCGGAGCTCCCCAGGGTGAAGAGCTAGGACGTATAAAACCCTTTTCCAAGAGTTCTTGTAGTTGTGTGGACAGTTCTGATGGGGCTAGACGATATGGTGCTCGAGCTACTGGCGCTGCTCCAGGAGCTAGCTCGATTTGAAACTCAACTTGGCGATGAGGAGGAAGACCAGGTAATTCCTCAGGAAATACCTCGGGAAATTCGCGCACAATAGGGATGTCTTCAATTCTCTTCTCTTCCGTGGATGTGTCAGTAACGAGTGCTAAAATAGCAGTGTGGCCCTTTCGCAAACACTTCTGGGCCTTAAGGAAAGAGATGATGCCTTCGACAGCACCACTCTTGTCGCCACGAATCATGAGAGGTTCTTCACCAGAACGAGGAATGCGGACGATTTTCTCCTTGCAAACAATCTCCGCTTGATGATGAGATAGCCAATCCATCCCAATAACAACGTCGAAACTACCCAGTGTGATAGGAATGAGATCGATAGAGAAAGTCTGACCAGCTAAGACGAGGTTACAACCCATAACTATGTGTGTGGCTTCAAGACTTTTACCGTTAGTTAGTTCTACCGTGTGTTTGGTGTTCAGGAGTGTTGGAGTGCGCTTAAGCAATTGACTAACTTTTAAGGATACGTAATCTAGTATCGGCACCCGAATCAAACAAAACAGTAACAAAGAAGTCGTCCAGAAGGAACTTACCCCTTACTGCGTTGGGATCGTTCTTTGCATCACTCTGAAGGTTTCAAGGAGTGATCACCGAGGATCGAGAGTCGAGCCTTCCAAACTCTCTATGCTAGAGGGTGTTCATTTCAGTGTCTTTGCATGGTGGAGCGAGAACGAAATGTCACTGTGGTAAGAGAATGACGGTTTGGTCTAAGCAAATGGTAGAAATTAGACATACATAAACCAATAATCATGCGTCGGTACAAAAGCTAGTATAAAGATTCCGCGTATTAAAGAAGACTATCATGGAATTTAAAATATGACTCTTATATTGTAGGAGGGGTAGGGTAGACGTATAGGTCATCGTGTTCGCCTGTAGGTTATGTGATCCGTAACTCCGTCCTCGAATGTCCTGAAGGCAATCCCATCAGTAAAGGCATCCATTCGTTAAGTGGGGTATACGAGGGAGCTAATCAAGTAGAATAAGAATAAACCATTCAACAGGGTATTAAGGTAGTCTTGTGATTGGTGAAAATCGTGGTATGGTTGTTGGTGTTTCATTAAATCAGTTGTCAATCGAAGCGATAGGGAATTAATGAGGTTCATGCGAAGAATCGAGTGAAGATAGGGGTCCAACAATGACTGAAGGATTTGACCAGCTAATCTGTTGTCTAGAAGTAACCTCTAGTAGTGGTGCGGGGCAGCATGGCACAAAGGGAAGTTCGTTGCATCGCGGTCGCGCGAGTGTATCACTCGTCCAAAACAGGGCAAGGTTTCGTGTTGCATAATGACAAACGCGTGTAACTGTGACTGCTTCACTTCTGGCAACGATGACAGGTGAAGGTGATAAAGTTCGTCAACCGGGATGCGTGGGTTTTGTTCTCCTAAGCCCGAGTTCGTGCAAGCCAAGTCTGGTCTTCGCGGATATTGACGTACGAACCGGCTGTACGGAGGGTCAGATGGCGACGTCATGTCGAGGTAAACGTGCGAGTAGATAGAATGCATAAACAGTCGTTGTAGCGGGGTGAAAAGAAATCAAGAAAGAATTTGACCACCGTTTGTCAAATTTCAAGTAAACAATTGTGTGTCATAAAGAACACAATAGGGCTAATAGACAACATGCTGCTTTCCTAATTAAGCATACTATCACATCACATTATGCAAAAGTAATCTAGCAAGTAGATAATATAAACTCAAATCATACCACCTAGTGTGTTGAGCCTTGCACGTGGAGCGAAGCGTCGTTGTGGATCGTTGAGCACTGTACTGGTTATAGTCTGGTTTTTATCAAAAACTTTTCCCTTTTAAAAACCAAGTTCACTATAACCAATGGCTCTGATACCAATCTGTCACACCCCCAAAATCCACCATGCGGAGTACCACCGCTTGGAGGCGTGACGTGACCAGGATCGAGCCACCAATCATATTGAACAACTCAATTAAGTAAATAAAACCAAACATAATACGATTGGTGACCAAAGCTAGTTAACCTTGTTTGGTTTAAACAGCGGAAGCATAAACGTGAGTTCAAAAGCATAAGTCCATAGTTTATAAGTTAAAGTTCAAACATACGTTCCATAGGTTTATAAAGTTCAATTATTAAGTATGGGATGTAACAACCCATATTCCACAACAACCTTCTCCTCGTGCAAGCTCCCAAAAGCATCTAGCGACCTGTAAGGCATGTAACAACTAGTCAACAACAAAGTTGAGTGAGTTCACGTTTGGTTGTTTAGTTTTAAGTTGTTTCTGAAAACGTGGTTTGACTTTCGTTGGCTTATTTGCCGTGGGGGTTACCCCATAGTTGAAAGTATGTTTAACCATTTCTCTTTTTCTTTACCCAATCCATAACCATGATCAGTGGGGGTTTTCCCCGTTTGAACTACTAGACGGAATGATATCGACTGCTACGCAAATAAGTTGTGCCCTATATCAGTGTCTATCATCACTGACAATCTGCCATAGTCCATTAGTACACGCCCGTCCGAACGGCACGGTGTGAGGTTTGTTAAACCTAATAGCGCTATTAACTAATGACCCGCTCGCCATTGGCCTCGGCGATTAAGTCGATATGAAGAGGGACTTATTGATAGAGTTTTGTCTAGCTAGTTTTAAGGTTGTTGTCCTGCACCAGGAGGACGAACGTACGTATTCTGCACCAGGAGAATTCGTAGGTTTAATAATGGCATCCACTCTCTGGAGGATGGCCGTACATATCCTACCCAAGGAGGATATGTAGATTCAGTTTTAATTCTTTAACCCATTCCCAAACCACCGGGAATCCCATGCCTTAGAAAGTGTGTGAACTCACCTCGGTTTGCTCGGTTAGATTCTCAATATAGCTAACAGTCAAGGTCGGTCAATCACGTCCTAGTATGATTTACCAGTTAGTCATTTAGTGGCTTTCAAATAGAACACAAAGTTCCTACACGTATCTAGCACACAACATGCATCACTGTAACAGTTTATGCCCATCTAAGTTTCCCGTCCATTCCCCACTCAAAATCAAACATACGATAATGCACATAACATATATAACATGTCAAATCATTCACAGATAGCATACTCGACATTTAGACGCGCAAATCACAACTTATGTTATTTCAGCATTAATATTCAAAACCGGCTGTTTTCGGGCATTTAAATAAAATAGTTAGATTATTTCAAAAATCCCCAAATTTTTATAGAATGTCATAAACATTCCATATTTTATTATGTAAAAATATCGGGGTCCGGTTCATTACTCACATTTTATAAAAATTCATATTCGGGACCGAACTCAGATTTATGTATTTCTGACCACAGTCCACGAAACAATTTATTAAAAATTCATCGAGTGTCCGATTTACGAAATTCCAGTGGGGTAATTACAAATACATCGGTTGTCATTTACTGTACAAATTTCACGGTTCGATTCATCACAAAACTCAGGTTATGACTAAAAATACGACACCCATTTATTGCTGTCAAAATTCAGCTTAAGTTGCTGTTACAAATTAACACTTTAAAAATAGTAAACGGAGTCCAAAAATTACGATTCCGGTGCCATTAGAACCGTATTTCATAATAACATATTTTAGATTCAAAATATCAATTTTTCGTTGAGGTTAAGACCTGTTTACAGCCAACAGAAGTGGGCTGTAAAAGTTAGACAGATTCTGATTCTTTTGTGTTTAACCTTCTAAATCGTGTTCGATCGATTCCTTTAACAAGTTTAGTGACCACAACAACATGACACATTAATATTAATCAGTAAAACAGCAGATAATTAACCAATAATCATAATCACACAAGATCTACATGATTTACACACATATTCATCCATTAACCACCTTGTTCATTACTTTAGTAAACTTTTAGACTTTGATCTTATATGTTATCGATATTTAACCGACAAAATTCCTTTTAACCACTTTAGACAAGTGTAAAAACGAGTTTTAAGTGTTATACCTCTAGCTCAAGGCTAGGGAAGATTCTTGGTGGAGAATGGGTGGATAAAAGCTAACGGAAGCGGTCCTTCACGCTCCGAGTGCACCAAGACTCCTAATATGCGACTTGTGAAGCTTGTATATACTTGGAATGGAGAGATCAAGATCGAAAATGGATGTGTAGAGGGTGGGGGTTTCGGCCGAGAGTAGGAGGGAGCAAGAGAGGGTGAGTGAGTTGGTGATGGTGAATGATAATTATGTTAGATAATCCTTAGAACTTATAGGCAAATTAGAGTGTATTAACCAATAGATAATATGCCTCCTAGATATTCAACATTGAAGATTTAGCCAAATCACAAGTACTAAGTATGTCCCCCATGGGGACGGTTTTGGTTAGAGGGGGGGGGGGTCTTGGTTGGTTTGTAACTAAGTACCAAGTATTAGTTAGGTTAACTAAGTTAAGTTAAGTGTTTAACTTAGTTAGTTGTATGTTACACGTTATGGCGGGTGTTAGGGTAATCAGGGACCCTAACTGGCTCAGAAAAATATAAATAGTGAAAGTAATAATATTTTCATGTTCCGGGTAAAGTCCGGTTGTTCGGTTTGACACTGTTCCGTTAAACTGCTTAATTAATCCGTAAAGCGTCCTACTTATATATTTTGTAACGTTTTTACTTTCTAACACTTAGGAAAATATAACAGACTATTTAGTGACCTATCTGTACACTATTGGCATATTAACAAATACGTGTAAGCATAACACAGATATCAGAAAGCAGTTAAGTAATTCCAGGCAGTCGTCAGACACTTTAATTATCATTAATAATTTGTACGGAATACATGGGATTTTGAGGGTTGTCACATTCTCCCCCTGTTAAGAGAATTTCGTCCCGAAATTTAGCGCGTGGTTACTGAGGAAGCTAGTTAAGTTGCGTTGTTTTCCTGATTTTCCTGGGGTGTCACATTGGTGATCGGTAGTTTCCATCACCCGAGGTTTTTTATGCCAGAGATCATTCATTGATCAAGGGCTTTTTCCTTATATAAATCATTGTGTCACTTGTTCTTTACATTTCCAAGTGATCCTTCATATTGTTCATTATTTCAAGCATCATACCTCACAACAGAAAGTTTGGTTGCATTATCAATGCTTGATTTTTTGACCAAAACAGTTTGGCGCCCACCGTGGGGCAATTGGTGCTTCATTCCTAAGAAGATTCGTATTTTCGTGGTCATTTCGGTTCGTTACAACCAAGCAGATGGCTTCCTCAGCGAAGAATACTTCAAGTTTGATGCCCTCATTCAGTTCTTCACAAGGCGTTCCTCCTTTGCCTCCACCACCTTCTGGATCCCAGAAGAATGCTGAGAATGCTGCGAAGAAACAAACCCCCATTTTCCAAAAAACCATCAACTTCTTCTGTTTCAACTAATCCTACTACTAATGATCTTTATGCTCTGATTTTGCAGATGAGGAATCATGCACAAGAGCAGGACAAAACCAACGAAAGGATCCTCCGGGAAATTGATGAGATCAAGAAACAGAAGAAATCAGTGGAGGATCACTCCCCTCTGATGCCAAGGTCGCTGAACTTCGACACTCTAGTCATAACTTCCCAGCACTCAGCAACTCTGGACGTGCAATACTTGGGTGAATTACCAGGAAGGCGTTACGGAACAACAACTATGAGTCAGGCATTTGGCTCTCACTACCAGCCTCAGGGATCCTATTTTTAGCCATCGGGATCCTCTATTCAGCATCAAGGATCCGTCAGCTCCGGAGGATATTTGGGAATGCATGCAGTTCAAGGATCCTCCCAGGTCCAAGGATCCTCCCAGGTCCTAGGATCCTCCCAGGTCCAAGGATCCTCCCAGGTCCAAGGATCCTTGTCGGTCCAAGGATCCTCCCTTGTCCCAGGATCCTCTCTGGTTCCAGGATCCTTTCAGGGTTAAGGATCATCTCAAGTTCAAGGATCCAACGTCCTTCAGGATCAAGGATTCTTGAGAAGTATGCAGCCTCAGAGCTCGGATGTTCATCAAGGAGACTTCATACCAATGCAAACCGTTGCTTCATCTGGTCCTTCAATCATGCCAGAGTCTCGTCAATACGGATTCAATCTGTAATTCCAAACATGAATCCTCCGGGAGGTAACACTTTTAATAATTCATATAACACTAACCATGGCTTTATGCAGGATACAGGTATCAATCAGGCCATGGCTAGGGAGCTACAGAAGCTTAAGGATATGATATCCAGTGTACCAGGAGTGGTTAAACCCATTCCTGAAATTACAGACGGTAGCCATAGGATATCTCGTTTTGCACCGCCCTTATGTGATGCTGAGGTACCTAAAAGGTTCCAGATACCATCTATGAAGCTATATGATGGTTCAACGGATCCAGAAGAGCATGTAGTTCAGCACAGGGAGAGGATGGAGATCAATCCAATTCCTGAAAGGTTAAAAGAAGCATGTCTATGCAAGGGATTTGCATCCACTCTTACAGGATCTGCTCTTAAATGGCTGCTAAGTCTTCCCCTTACTCTATTACTTCATTTGCTAATCTAGTTAATTTGTTTAATAGTCAATTATCATGTAGTAGAAAGTTTGAACGATTAACTAGTGATCTATATAGGGTAACACAAGGTCAAAATGAACCACTTAGAGATTATATCACTAAGTTTAGTAAAGAATCCTTAGATATTCCTAATTTGGATATTGATACGGCTGTAGAAGCCTTTAAAATGGGATTGCTTAGGGATTCACCATTCTATGATGATCTTGTTATAACACCTTGCAGGAATCTTGATGAAGTAAGAACCAGGGCCCTTAGGTTCATCCGCTTAGAGGATGACAAAAGGATCCAGGATAGATTGACAGGATCCTCAAAACAGGATAAACAAGGATCCTACTTCAGGAACAACAAATCCTAGTCCAACAACAGATCTGATAACCAGAATGTCCATGCAGTGGAACAAGAAGAGGATGATGAGGATTATCCTCCTATTTCTGAATACTGTTTTTCTGTTGATAACAATGAACTAATCCTTGCAATGCAGAATCTAGGTGAGAAAGCTAGGTGGCCAAGGAAAAGTGATAAACCAGCTGCTACAAAGGATAAGTCCAAGTGGTGTGCATATCATGAGGATTTTGGGCATCTCACTGAAGAGTGTATTGCACTTAGAAAGGAAATCGGTTACTTGTTGAGCAAGGGGCATTTGAAAGAGCTTTTGGGACGAAAAAAGTCAAGGATCCAGGATCCTGAAAGGATCCCGGAAAGGGCTTCTGCTCCTCCAACAGACGCATAAGTCATAAACTTCATATCCGGAGGATCAGACATTTGTGGTACCTCCTTTTCAGCAGCAAAAAGACATGCTAAGGAAACCAAGATGGATAATGGAGACAGACCCGTTCGGACCTCCGTTGTTACCCAGGATAAAGTCATAATCTTTGATGAGGATGATCGTGTTGATGTCCAGGATCCTCATCATGATGGTCTTGTTATTACCCTGTTTATTTCTAATCATTTTGTTCGCAGGATCCTTATAGATGGAGGAAGCTCTGTGAACATCATTCAGCTAGATGTCCTCAAGAAGATGAATATCCCGGAGTCTGATACCATCCCAAGATCCTCAGTACTTGTGGGATTCAGTGGAGAAACTAAGAATACATTGGGGGACATCAAACTCCCAATCTATATTGAAGGATTGCATTCTTATCAAAAGTTTTGTGTTATAGATTACTTATCATGTTGTAATGATATCCTTGGCAGGCCGTGGATACATGACATGAAGGCAGTCCCTTCCACCTATCATCAATGTGTAAAGCTTCCAAGTCCTTGGGGAGTGGTGAAAATTGAGAGTGATCAACAGGAGGCTAAAAATTGCTATACCTCATCAATGAAGCCAGCCTCAAGACCAAGGGAGCAATAGCAATTAAAGTATCCTTCAAGAGATGTCTTGGAGGCAAGAGAACAGGATTTGAAGGAAATCCTAATGCATCCTGAGGATCCTGAATCCAAGATCTTCATAGGATCAGGGATCCTTAGCGACATCGAACAAGAGCTAGTATCCTTCCTTAAGAGAAGGAAATCCACCTTTGCCTGGAAACATGAAGACATGACAGGTATATCTAAGGATATAATTACTCATAAACTTGGCATTGACAGGTCATTCAAGCCTATACATCAAAAGAGGAGGAAGTTTGCACCTGAAAGGAATGCTATTATCCAGGAAGAGGTAGATAAGCTACTTCGAGCAGGTATGATAAGAGAGGTTAAGTATCCAAGATGGTTAGCCAATGTGGTTGTTGTTCAAAAGAAAAATGGAAATTGAGGGTATGTGTCGATTTTACTGATTTAAACAAGGCATGTCCCAAGGATCCTTTCCCATTACCCCACATTAACTCCAGGGTGGATGCTACCATGGGTCATGAGTTGTTGACTTTTATGGATGCTTCGTCTGGATTTCAACAAATTCAGATGGAACCATCTGATCAAGAGGATACAGCCTTTATGACCCCAACTGGTATATATTGTTATATTGCTATGCCATTTGGACTAAGGAATGCAGGTGCTACTTACCAAAGGCTTGTCAATATGATGTTCAAGGAACAAATTGGACACACTATGGAAGTCTATATAGATGACATGGTGGTTAAGTCCTAAAATGCTGAGGATCACCTTAAAGACTTGGAGGAAGCATTCAATATCCTTGATAAATTTAATATGAAACTAAATCCTTCCAAGTGTCATTTTGGTGTTAAGGCAGGTAAATTCTTAGGCTATATGGTGACAAAGAGGGGCATTGAAGCAAGTCCAGAGCAAATCAAGGCTATTGTGAATATCAAATCTCCTGCCAATGCTAAGGATGTGCAAAGACTGACAGGCAGGATCGCAGCCTTGAACAGATTCATATCCAAATCCTCAGAAAAGTGCAAGGAATTCTATGACATCCTGAGGAAGAACAAGAAATTTGAATGGACTGAGAAGCATGAAAGTGCCCTTAAAGCTCTTAAGGATTACCTATCCTCAGCCCCAGCATTGATGAAACCAGAAAAAGGGGATGTGTTATCCTTATACTTGGCGGTATCCTCAAAAGCAGTAAGTGCGGTCCTTGTTAAGAATCACCAAGGTACACAACATCCTATTTATTATGTAAGTAAGAGCTTACTTGATGCTGAATCCAGGGGGACATAATACCCCACTCCATAGCTTGTGAATTTCAAACTACCAACAATGAGGCTGAGTATGAAGCCTTGATAGCTGGTTTGCAAATTGCTAAGCATATGAGGATCAGGTATGTTGAGGTACATGTAGATTCACTATTAATCACTAATCACTTTAATGGATCCTATGCTGTTAAAGGTGAAAAGCTAATCAAATATTTGGAGATAGTCAAAGAATTGGCACTCTCTTTTGTATCCTTTAGTTTGACACAGTTACCAAGGGAAGAGAATGCAGAAGCTGATGCATTAGCTAATCTAGGATCATCCTTGAAGATCCCGGAAGATATAAGGATTCCTATTATCCATATCCTGACCCCTGCTATCGAGGATCATGTAGCTATGGAGATAGGAGAGGATCTCGCAATTATCCCTAGTGATACTACTCAATCTCATTCAGGATCATGGATACTCCCAATCATGAGATACATACAACATGGAGAGATTCCTACAGGAGAAAACCCAAGGGCTTTCAAAATTAAGGTATCTCAATTCACAATATTGAATAATATGTTGTATAAACGATCTCTTGCAGGACCATAACTAAGATGCATTGAGGATCCTGAAATCCAAGAAGTCCTAAAGGATTTCCATGAAGGAGATTGTGGAAACCACACTGGGTGCAGGGCATTATTCTCAAGGATCCTGAGGACAGGATACAATTGGCCCACTATGAAGAAGGATGTTGTGGAGTATGCCAAGAAGTGTGATCCTTGTCAGAGGCATAGCAATATCCTTCACCAACCAGCAGAGCACTTGCATCCTATATCCTCTTCCTGGCCATTCATGAGATGGGGAATGGATATAGTTGGAAAGCTTCCTAAGGCACCTGGTGGAAAAGTATTCATGCTTGCTATGACTGATTACTTCTCTAAGTGGATAGAGGCTGAAGCATCTGCTCAAGTCAGAGAAAAGGAAGTTATATCCTTTATTAAAAGAAACATTATTACTAGATTTGGTATCCCTTCTGAAATTGTTTGTGATAATGGATCCCAATTTATTGGGAATAGAACCACTAAATTTTGTGACAGCTGGGGGATTAAGATGATAACATCAACACCAGTCCACCCACAAACTAATGGTCAGGCGGAATCATCCAACAAGATCATCATCAACAATTTGAAGAAGAAGCTTGGAGCCAGGAAAGGAAAATGGGCAGAAGAACTACCTTATGTACTTTGGGCTGATTGGACAACTCCCAAGAATGCTACAGGCCAAACTCCATTTTCTTTGGTATTTGGGGCAGAATCAGTGATACCTACAGAGATGGTGGTTCCAACTGCAAGAACAAGCATTCGTGATCCTGATGAAAATGCTGAAAACTTGGTTCAAGACTTGGATACTATAGAAGAAATTAGGGATTTGGCAAGGATAAGGATGGCCAGTTATCAACAAAGGATGGCTGGAGCTTACAACAAAAATGTCAGGATCAGGAAATTCCAAGTTGGTGATATGATATTAAGGAAAGCATTTCGAAATACCACCAATCCTGTTGATGGAAAGCTAGCACCAAAGTGGGAAGGCCCCTATTTGATTGGAGCTGAAGCAGGAAAGGGGGCATATCGATTGCTAACAATGGAAGGTGATTTGCTACCAAGAGCTTGGAATGTTGTCCATTTGAAGAAATATTTCATGTGATCAGGATCCATGATCCTTACCTAACAAATATCCTTGAAGGATCCTTACAGAGCAGAGGATCCTCATTTTGGTAACACTCTAGTCTCAAACTATTTCATTCTTTTATTCTCTTATTTAAGGATAAGGATCCTGCATCCTTTATCCTCTTTTTACGAGATTATGAGTTTTGAAGGTTCAGGTATCCTTAGCTAAGGATTGAGTATCCACAGAAGTATCCAGTTATTTGGGCTTGTCCCCAGTCATTTGGGCTAGTCCCCAGTTTGGGCCTGTCCCCAGTTTCGCCAGTAGCGCACGATGATCCTGGTATAGTTCATGGCAATGGGACGAGTACTCGCTTTAGGGGCTGACAATTTCATTGTACTGGCTATATTCAAGATCCTACGTATAATGGTAGACGTACCATACATCCGTTCCTAAGGTTTCTAACGTTTTCACGTTAGCTAAGGTTTTGGCATTTTCATGTCACTAAGTTTGGATAGTCGCCAGTGAGGGCCATACTCCAGTTTACATGCGATCCTTTGGGCTTGTCCCCAGTTATCCTTTGGGCTTGTCCCCAGTATATTGGGCTTGTCCCAGAATTGTTGGGCTTGTCCCTAGTTACTAACTCTTATCTTATGTTGGCTTAGTCCCAAGTTGTATCCTATTTCAGGTTTTTGGAGATAAACGATCAAGGATCCTTGATCCTTACCTTCTACTAAGGTTTGTCTTTTGAGTTATCCTGATTATAAGTATTAAAGGTTAGGATCCTAACTTGGATCCTCATGTATGATCCTTAACTATTTTGATTTTATTCATTATTTATTTGAATAACCCTTATCCTTTAACAACTGATCTTATGATCCTTAAACTATTTAACTTTTCAAAACTTATCAACTATAGGATATGTGATCCTTGATCATATCCTAAAAATTTTGAGGATATTTCTTAAGTTTTTTCTTTACTTGATAAGTTTAAACAAAATGAACATCGCAACAGTTGGAAAGTAAAATATTAACAAGGATATCAACACAGGATAAGCAAAAAGTTAAAGTTATTTTATTCACAAAATATTAAACCGTTTAAGGTTGTCAAGATTGCCAACCCATGTTTCTACTAGCAAAACGTGGCCCGTCCACATGGGTTGGCAAAGGGTGTCCATTGTTTAAGGGTCTTCGTAGTGCAGGAATCAAAAGACGGCAGGATCACAATGGCTTCATCCCCCAAACAGAGGATCCCTCCACCATTTGTAATCCTACCTATTGTTCAAAGGATCCATGATCCTTAGCCCTAATTACTATTGTTCAAGATACAACCCATCATTGTTCAACGAAAACACCATAACCAAATTAAACTACCAAATTCTAAAAAATGGGCTCCGGCTACGTCTAGAAATGTCCTTCATCGCCCATTCATGCAGCCTATACCTTCGCTGCATCACCATCTCCTCCAGCTCCCATATCCTTCACCTGATCCTTACCACTGCCACCAACTTCGATTGCCAGAACCTCTTCAGCCTCTTCGTCATCCTCCAACTCAGCAAGCCTAGCCTTCCAGCCTTCCATGTCCCAGTTGCTCCAGTCAAAGGCAGGATCCTGAGCTTCTTGGGCCATCTGCAGCTTGGTCTTATACATGGCAATAGCAGCGGAGACTTTAGCATCCTTCGTGATCTCGTGCTTCTCATAATTAGCATTGATCTGAGTTGCAACTATCTGAGCTTTGGCATCATTCAGATCCTTTTTGAGGGAGGCAATCTTGTGATACTTGAGCTCCGCCACTTTTTGAAGATCAGAATATTTTTACTCAAGCTCTTCAACATTCCCAACATAGTCCTCGATCTCAGCAAATTTCTACAAAGAAGACAATGCAAAGATTAGAGTCAAGTGATCCTCAAATGGTCAGGATAACTAAGCTAGGTCAGTGATCCTTACATCGGCAAAGTACTCGAGGAACTGATGGCGGATCAGAGGCAAGCCTTGTAGGTTGTTAGCTTCTGAGGTCTTCCTTTTCTTTCCACCTCTTCCCTTTGAAGTGGTTGCCTTGGGGATTGTGACGGAGGGGCTAGTAGAGACTTTTTCTTGGAGGATCGAACAGTGTCAAGATAAGCGACACTGAATTTGGTGGCAGATTTTAAAGGTTTTCCAGTGCCTACACACCCAAAACAGATAAGTATCCTTATCCTATTACTATTTAACTATTTATTTAAACATTTAATTACATATAAACATGGATACTTACTTGACATCGTGACAGAACCTGAGGATACATCTTGAGAATCCTGGGTATTTGCCTTGAATGATCTTATTTCAGGATCAAGCCTCCGAAAAGCAGCAAGCCTTTCCTTCATGGCAGGTGTTGTAATAAGGCGTGCAACAGTAATAGCTGCAAAAAAGGAACAAAAGTACGTTAGTGATCCTTAGACAAAAACAAGGTCATCAGGTGTTCCTCCTCAGGATCCTCTATCCTACCATGGGTGCTCCACTTCCTTGGCAGATCCTTTCCATTAGAGATAGAATCCCTTCTGACAAAGAAGAATCGCCGTTTCTAGTTGGTATCATTCTTGGTGACTTTGAAGATGGGGTGTTCTTCACCAGGTTTATGCTTAAGCAGATATCGGTGGGATCCAAATGTTACAAGGTCATACATCTCTGCCAACTCCGACATTCCCAGAGCAATTCCTTCTTGCTCAATGATCCTTTCAAGGGTATATAAGACCCTCCAGATCATTGGCATAGCTTGAATGTAGGAGATGTCGGTGAGAGAGAAGAAAGACTGGGTGAATTCAGGGAAAGGATACGAGTATCCTATTGTGAAAGGAGTGACCGGAAAAGCTACCCATGTTTCAGAAATATAATCACTTAGAACGGTGGGGTCAAATGGCTTGAAATCGGTGTTTGCCGGAAAGCAACGTTGGATTCTGTCTATTTGTGGATCAGTGAAGCAGCACCTTTCATTTGCCGAATCTTTGATGATCCCCTGGCTCTTAAGAGGACTGTCCTTCTTGTGATCCTTAGCCGGTGAGGATCTTAGCATCATCTCGATTATGAAGAAGGTGAAGAAAGAAGGAGCAGAGAAAGAAAACGTAAAGGAAGTAGAGGAAAAGAGATACCTGTTTGATCTTCGGATGTGAATTTAAAGGGAGTTTCTCTTGAATTTAAATGTGGATTGATCCCTATCTCTAACTCCTATTTATAATGATGATTTTGCAGGATAGTCACTTCAGTGACGTCATGCTCGTAACGGCTAGTCCGACTCCAACGCTAGTTATCCGTTAATTTGTTACGGATAAGAACAAAAATATAACTCGTTTATTTACATAATTACTCCTTATATTTTGGGGGCAATTGTTAGGGGTGGATTTCTCAATGATCAGTGATCCTCAATTGCTGTTGGGCATAGTGATCCTTACTTCTGTCTGAATTGGTGATCCTCAGAAGTATTGCAGGATCAGGATCATGGATCATCATAAGGATCCTTGTACTAACGATTGTCTACTTTGAATTCGAAATTGTTTTGCAGGAGTATGAGCTTGGACTTGGTCTTGGCGATATTCCTGGAGCATATGCCATGTTTATTCCGCACGTGCATGGATAAAAGTGGACGTTATGGAGTTCGTGGAGGACTTGCATGAATTGCGGAATGTTAGTTAGTGTAGATATTTTCTATATTTAAACGGGATAGCGAGCTAAATAGAAACACTTGGCTATTTTTGGCTACACACACACTCTTGCAACTGCTCTCACCAGCTCTCGACAAAACACTTAGCAATTATACACTTTTCTACACAATACACTATAGTGATCCTTGTAATTAGCTCGCTATCATCCAAAGTTGTAACATATTTCTTGTTTAATTGGAGTTGGTGATCGGTAGTTTCCATCACCCGAGGTTTTTTATGCCGGAGATCATTCATTGATCAAGGGCTTTTTCCTCGTATAAATCATTGTGTCACTTGTTCTTTACATTTCCAAGTGATCCTTCGTAATGTTCATTATTTCAAGCATCATACCTCACAACAGAAAGTTTGGTTGCACTATCAGTGCTTGATTTTTTGACCAAAACAGGAATGATTCAATTTCATATTGAATTTATCAAGGATATCAAATGCTTCCTCCAAATCTCTTAGGTGATCCTCAGCTCTCTTGGACTTAACCACCATGTCATCTATATAGACTTCCATAGTGTGTCCAATTTGTTCTTTAAACATCATATTGACTAGCCTTTGGTACGTAGCACCTGCATTTCTTAGTCCAAATGTCATAGCAATATAACAATAGATACCAGTTGGGGTCATAAAGGCTGTATCCTCTTGATCAGATGGTTCCATCTGAATTTGTTGAAATCCAGATGAAGCATCCATGAAAGATAAAAACTCATGACCCGTGGTAGCATCCACCATGGAGTCAATGTGGGGTAATTGGAAAGGATCCTTGGGACATGCCTTGTTTAAATCAGTAAAATCGACTCATACCCTCCACTTTCCGTTTTTCTTTTGAACAACAACCACATTGGCTAACCATCTTGGATACTTAACCTCTTTAATCATACCTGCTCTGAGCAGCTTGTCTACCTCCTCCTGGATAATAGCATTCCTCTCAGGTGCAAACTTTCTCCGCTTTTGATGTATGGGTTTGAATGACCTGTCAATACCAATCTTACGAGTAATAATATCTTTAGAGATACTTGTCATGTCTTTGTTCTTCCACGAAAAGGTAGTTTTTCTCTTCTTGAGGAAGGATACTAGATCATGTTCGATGTCATTAAGGATCCCGGATCCTATGTAGACCTTTGATTCAGGATCATGAGGATCCATCAAGATATCTTTCACATCTTGTTCTCTTGCCTCCAGGACATCTCTTGGAGGATGCTTTAATTGCTATTGCTCCCTGGGTCTTGAGGCTGGCATCATCGATGAGGTATAGCAATTCTTGGCTTCTTGTTGGTCACTCTCGATCTTCACTACACCCCATGGACTAGGAAGTTAGACACATTGGTGATATGTAGATGGAACTGCTTTCATGTCCTGTATCCATGGCCTGCCAAGGATAACATTGCAATAGTATAAGCAATCTATAACACAAAATTTTTAAAAAGAACTAAGCCCCTCTATGTAAATGGGAAGCTTAATGTCCCCCAATGTGTTCTTGGTTTCTCCACTGAATCCCACAAGAACAGATGATCTTGGGATAATATCTGATTCAGGAATGTTCATCTTCATGAGGACATCAAGTTGAATGATGTTCACTGAGCTCCCTCCATCTATCAGGATCCTGCGAACAAAATGATTAGATATAAATAAAGTAATAACAAGACCATCATGATGAGGATCCTGAATATCCACACGATCATCCACATCAAAGGTTATAACTTTCTCCTGTGTAAGGGTCGAGGTTCGAATGGGTCTATCCCCATTATCCATCTTGGTCTCTTTGGCATGCCTATTGGCTGCTGAAAAGGAAGTGCCACATATGTCTGATCCACCAGATATAAAGTTGATAATCTGTGCATCTGCTGGGGGAGCAGGAGCTCTTTCCGGAATTTTTTCAGGATCCTGGATCCTTGACTTTTTTCTTCCAAGAAGCTCCTTCAAGTGTCCTTTGCTTAATAATTAACCAATCTCCTTTCTGAGTGCTATGCATTCTTTAGTGAGGTGACCGAAGTCTTCATGGTATGCACACCATTTGGATTTGTCTTTTGTTGCTGCTGGCTTATCACTCTTTCTGGGCCATCTTGCTTTTTCACCTAGATTCTACATTGCAAGGATTAGTTCATGGTTATCAACAGAAAAGCAATACTCAGAAATGGGAGGATAATCCTCATCATCCTCTTCCTGTTCTACTGCATGCACGTTCTGATTATCAGACTTGGTGTAGGATTTGGACTTATTGTTCCTAAAGTAGGATCCTTGCTTTTCCTACTTCGAGGATCCTGCCAGTCTTTCTTGGATCCTTTATCATCCTCTAGTCAGATGAATCTTAGGGCCTTGGTTCTCACTTCATCAAGATTCCTGCAAGGGGTCATGACAAGATCATCATAGAACAATGAATCCTTAAGTAAACCCATTTTGAAGGCTTCTACAGCTGTAGCAATATCCAAATTAGGGATATCTAAGGATTCTTTACTGAATTTAGTGATATAATCTCTAAGTGATTCATTTTGACCTTGTGTTACCCAATATAGATCACTAGTTAAAGGTTCAAATTTCCTACTGCATGAGAACTGGCTATTAAACAAATTAACTAGATTAGCAAATGAAGTAATATAGTAAGGGGGAAGACTTAGCAGCCATTTAAGAGCTGATCCTGTAAGTGTGGATCCGAAACCCTTGTATACACATGCTTCTTTTAATGTCACACCCCGACCACGTCGAACATCAAATCATGGCGGAAACGTCGGGGAGTGTTGTAACAGAATTATTGTTTCACAACCATGGCATACGAAGTTATATTTTTTTTATCAAACAAGAGTGTTACATTGTTTTTAAACAGGAAATAAAGAGTTCAGAACATAATTAAACTAGTTCTATCTTTATTTTAAGTCTCTAAGGCACTGGTCCGCCCTAGTGTCACGATCATTATCCTAAGCAACAGCTCCTGAAAACACATGTGAAAATAGGTACGTCAGCATAAAAATGCCTGTGAGCTACATAGGTTTTGTGAAAATAGGATTCATGACTTGGGTTTTTAGAAGAAAGGTTTAATAAAAATTAGTCATGAATCTTGTTAGGTGTTTTCTTTTATAAATCATATGAAAACTCGATAAGAAATCCGATTATATAAAACAAAGGTATATGGTTAATGAAATAACCCAGTAAAATGAGTTGTATAAAACAATGTCTTGAAAAATATGTTATTTGTGTAAAATGTAATATGTCTTTACTGAAATGATTTAAATAACGCTACGATATGTAATATTATACAAACACCTATATATAGGAAGTACCAGCGGCGTATCCACCATGTTTATATCATATTATGTAACACCCGTGCCACTCCAACCATCGGACAAATGCCAAACCAATGAAATATTGTATTTCATACTTTGGATTTGTATAAATTATGTGTATCTTTTACACATATCAACTCTTGTTTGATTATAAGCTTTAAATCGCTTTCTGGAGGGTTATACGCGCTCTGAAGCGTAAATATAACCAGTTTAATCCAACGAACACTCCGGAATAGTGAAATAGGCTTAACATACTTTAAATAACCTTTACATAACTTAGAAATAAGTTTTAAAGGCTTTGGTATGGCAAAAACAAGTTTAATCGCTTACAGGGACTAAAGTTGACAAACTGCGAAAGTATGCCAATTTGAACTGTAACAGACCTTCCGGAGCGTGAACATAAGTTAAACATACCATAAATATCCTTCACATAGCTTAGAAATAGGCTTTGAGGTGTTCGGTATGCTAAAATAAACTTTTGTGTCATTCAGGGACTAAAAGCGTCAAAAAGTGCACAAGTTTGCATTTTTACGCGTAACTTACGTTCTGAATACATCTGGACATCCAAAAATTTATGTGAGCATGACTACATTATATTTTAGTGTTCGCCATAAGAAAAATCCATTCGTTTCGTCATTTGGATCGTTTTTCGCGCTTATGCGCATTCCGTCGTAATTAACCGAACATCGCGTTCGTACGGCCAAACGAACCGACATCCATCATATTTTTGAACATATTTTAAGTTCCCTATACTTTAACTTCATTTTAGAGCTTTGAAATGGGGTTAACGGGCCTTAAACGTGTCGAAAATGGCCTAAATACAGTTCAGGGACCAAAAGTGTAATTCTGCCGAAATAGTGCCTAGCGGTGCGCTACACTTTAAGCGTAGCGGTGCGCTAGGGGTCTGCAGACCAGATGCAGAGTACCAAACAGCCTGTTTGCAGCAGTTTAACCCACAACCACAAGTTCCAAATTGCTTAGTCATGAAGATAAGGATCACTTTTAGGCACCATAAGGTTCCGACAAGTGTACGGCCTTGATCGTTTCCCCTTTTCCAAGAAACGATCTCAACGGTGGACCGAATACTATAAATACCCCACCCCCTATTACTTCAAATGCACTAGAATTCTGATTTTAGAAACTCTAAGTTGAAACCATTGTTTCATACCTGAGATTCTCGAATCGGGATTAGCATTCGGGGACCCTGGGTAAGTATTCTTTCGTTCTTTTCCTTATTTTACTGCTTTTCGAGTCAGAAAGTCAAACTTTGTTTGACTTTCAGCGTTGACCAGTAATGGTCAATGCGAAGTTCGTTTGAACTTCGCAACGTGAGTGTAATCACGTTGGTCATAGTCCCTTGGGACTATGCCCACTGATTACCACGTTGTCTAGAGTCGTAGGGTAGGCGATCTAATAAATCGCCTATACCTTCGAACTCGACCCATTTGGTCGATCATTAGGATCCGACCAAATACATTAGGTGACCCTAGTATAGGGCATAACCTTCCGAGGTTATACCCTATGGTCACATCGTTTAAGTAGTTGTATGATAGGTAGTTTATATGCCTTAGGTAAATTACCAGAATACCCTTTTCATGTATAATTGGTAATTAAGCATATGTAACCTAAACTTTTGTCACATAACTGATTATGTAACATGTTTAGGCATATAACACTTGTCATAGGACTAGTTAGGCGATCCAAACGCGTTTCACGCGAACGACGCGTTAAAGTAGCATAAGCTACCTAAACGGGTCGTAATGGGTCGTAGACACTTAGGTTAAGTTTCAATTAGTATGTAGGCTTTGTTAAACCATATCATATGAGTTCCTACACTCATTTGGTTTACAAACCCTAATGCTACCCAGTCTTCCGATTTAGGTCTGGTTAATTAACATAGTTACCTATTTAGGTGCCGTTTGATTTTCCGTGATCTCTAGCATTGCTTGGTGGTTATCTTTAGACATCTGAGCAATCTCAAGTGAGTACATAGACCCCTCTTTTACTGTTTTCCAAACTGTTTTGGGGTGGAACACATGTGCCTACTTGTTACTTTCATGCTTTCCGTTTTCACATCATATACTTCCTATGTTCATTAGTACATTATAGTACATGATTTCATTGCATTTCATACTAGGTGTGCCATTGTGTGCATTACTTAGTACATTGTTTTACATTACATCACATGCTACGTATGTCTATTGTTGCATACTTAGTACAGGTCGCATGCTACGTATGTATGTTGTTGCATACTTAGTACAGTTCACATGCTATGTATGTTCAATCGTTGCATTGTTCTTCATACTTAGTACATTTGTTATTCATCACATACTTACATTTTGGATGCATATTACATGATTTACATTGATCATGCATTTACTACACAAAACATAACTTTGATTTAAACCAAGTTTTACTTCAATACTTTGTTTTTGTGCATATGGTTTAGTTGAGACATTTCGCTTGCCATACATGACATATTTGACATAGACATTTGACATGGATATTTGACATAGACATTTGACATGGATATTTGACATAGACATCTTACATTGATTGGTTTGGTTTGATTAAGTGATTAAGTAACGATGCGTGTGTAATATGATACAAACATGGTGGATATGCCGCTGGTACTTCCTATATATAAGTGTTTGTATGGTATTACATATCGTAGCGTTATTTGAATCATTTCAGGTTGAGACATAGAACATTTTATACAAATAACATATTTTTCACAAGACATTGATTTACAAACAATTTATCTAATACAAAATCATATTACATGGTTATTCATTTAACCATACATTATTTATACATATCATCTGATCTTATCGATTTTCAAATGATTTACAAAACAAAGCAAATAACAAGGTTCATGACTAAACATTTTCTCAAACAAAAGTCATGAAACCTATTTTCACAAAACCTATGTATCTCACCGGCATTTTTATGCTGACGTACCTATTTTCACATGTGTTTTTCAGGAGCTATTGCATAAGATGATCAAGTTATACATAGGCAGACTTGGGCCTTAGTGACAATAAAAGATGCAAGACTATTTAATTATGTTGTATTTCTTTGTTTATTAAGACATTGTAACACTTTTAATCAATAAAACGAAACTTCAATTGCCATGGATTTGAAACATTAATTCTGTTACAACACTCCCCGATGTTTCCGCCACGTTTTGTATGTTCTACGTGGTCGGGGTGTGACAGAAAAGATGGTATCAGAGCCAATGGTTATAGGGAATTAGGTTATTAGTAATTAGTAATGCTTTGACCTAGTCTATAACCTTCTTAGGACCCTAACGCGAGTTTACTTGCGTTTAGTCATAAAACAATACCGTCACCTATCCTTAGGCGACGACCACAACAAGAACAAAAATTTCAAAACCGCTTTGAAAACTAATCATCTGTTCTAGGATGATTTATTTCAAGGTTTTGAACCCTCTATTGTAAGGTTTTGAACCCTCTGTTATATGGTTTTAAACCCCTTTGAATTTTCAAAATCTCATCAAGGTTTTGGGTTTTAAATAATGTGAACACGTGCAAACTGGAAGGGTGAATGCCTGTATTCTGGGTTTTCTGTCTAGGCAAGCACTTCGTATACATCTCATCAGACGCGAGACCAGTTGTGCTTACCTGGGAATTCTTGGGATGAGTGTTCACTTATAGGCGAGCATGTCTTCGCGATACATTATTTTTGATCCATTTACTTTAATTTAGTCACTGTGTGTCGTTTGTTGCTTTGTAGTAACAAACAAATGACCACTACCCTTGCTTTCATCAGATTTGTTCATCTCATTCTTTTCGTCTAATTCTCTCACTCGTTTCCTTTCATGTTCTTCTTTAGAATGCCTCCACGACGCGAAAATCCAGTATCTGTTGACGAGCTGGCAGCTGTCATTACACAGCAAATGACTACTGCAATCCCGATCATCGTTGCCCAATGTCACCAAGCTATCAACAACAATAATGCTCTCTGCAACTTCAAGACGTTCAACTCGGCCAAGCCATCAAAGTTTTCTGGGTCTCAAGGAGCGACTGCACTTCTGCAATGGTTCGAGAGTCTAGAGAGCACCTTCAGGCATGTTCAATGTCCAAACGAGCGAAAGGTAGATTTCGCATCTAGTGTCTTTGAGAAACGAGCTTTGACGTGGTGGAACGGTGTGGTGAGAGATAGGGGTGCCGATGTGGCACTGGCTCAAACATGGGAAGAACTTAGAGCACTAATGATGAAGGAATTCTGTCCTCGTCACGAGATCAGGGCATTGGAAAGGGAATTCGACGACCTTAAGCAAGACAGCGGCGAACATCGAGCATACACTGATCGATATGAGGAGCTGAGCCTGTTGTGTCCTACCATGGTTACACCTTTGGATAAGGCGATCGAAAAATACATTGATGGTCTCCCTGACGCAGTTCAAGACATTGTTACTGGTAGTAACCCCACTACGGTTAGGCAGGCCATTGAGTTATCTGCAACCCTGACTGAATCTCAGATCAGGAAACGTAAGCTTTTCCGAAAGGGTGACAAGAAATTGCTCGAGGAATCAAAGACCATGGATGGTCAGACTGGATCCCCTGAGCAGTCAAAGAAGCGAAAGGCTTCTCAAAACTTCGCCATGGTTACTCACAATGATCAAGCCGCCCCCAACCAACCAGCTAAACCCCGTGCTAGGAAGCCATACAATGGAACTTCACCTTTGTGCAACCAATGTAACCTTTATCATCATGTTAATGTGAAGTGCCGCGAATGCCAAATTTGTGGACGTAAAGGTCATACAGCAAAAGTTTGCGTAGCAGCAGTTGCACCAAATCAAGCTAACATTAAACCTGCTCGAGCTCGCTTTCCACCAGGTTCTTGCTACAAGTGTGGCGAGATGGGACATTTCCGAAGAAATTGCCCAAAGCTTGCTAACGCTAATCCAGCACAGAGATGAGCATCTGATCGACTAGAAGACAACACTCTTTAGAAATAATCACATCTTATGTATTATTTTCTTTTGTTGTCAAGGTCCATGAAACAGTTGTTATCATTGTTAATAAATAAATCTTTTTATTTACATTGCAATGTATTTATGTGGTTGTATGCATAACAACATATCTCTTTCAATACCGACAATCAAGGAACCGTATTCCTTGAAGGACAGACTACCCCCAACATTCTTCCATTTTACAATCTCTTGCGTTTTCCACAAAGATCCTAAGTACCCGTCTCTTGCAAAGAGACGAAGTACAAGGTACAAGTTATAACTCTGTACGAATACCCCAAGTACCACTATAAATTCTTAATAGGGTACCTAAGGGTATTTCCGTATGTCCTAGATTATTGTGTACCTTAATTCTCATATTGCGTTTTCCTGAAAACGAAAAATCGAATTTTTGGTAGATCATCCTATCTTCATGGATGGTTTCTCGAAATGATTAAAGTACCAAATGAAATCCACGAATTGGATTCCTGGTGTGCTTTAAGTATCCGCGTCCAAAGATAACAAATTAATAAACAAGTCAAACAACTATGTGATTATGTGCTTATGTGTTTCCTTTTATGTTTTTGTGTGATCCAAGTTTTGTCATCCAAATCCTCGTAGAATCTTCCATATCTTCGTATAAGGAATTCATAGTAGGATATCCAAAGGTACTATATTAAATCCTCAATGGGCTTCTACGTTGTAGTAAAGACCCTTGGATTATATTGTACCATTCCATAATTAGACCCCTGAGTGGTCTAGGTAATCAGATTGATCCAAAAATCTGGTTAGGAATATCATGTGATGATATAGTTGAAAGGACTCCTTGGTGGCCTAATTTAAAAGGATCCTTTGTCGATCTATTTAAAAGGACCCTATGGTAGTCTAGTCACACTCATCACAGGCTTGATTTTCCTCCCCTTTCACATTACAAACAAATTGTGCGGACTATGCAAGGAATTGCGTAATTATGGATGCATACATAATTATGAAATTCAGTGCACGGAAACCACAGCGAGTTTGGTCATGTGTCTAGAGTCATCCTGTTCATTTTTGGTTTCTGAAGAAATGGTGAAAATGACTCTTGTCGTTCATTTTTGGTTTCTGAAGAAATGGTGAAAAATGACTCTTGTCGTTCATTTTTGGTTTCTGAAGAAATGGTGAAAAATGACTCTTGTCGTTCATTTTTGGTTTTTGAAGAAATGGTGAAAAAATGACTCTTGTCGTTCATTTTTGGTTTCTGAAGAAATGGTGAAAAATGACTCTTGTCGTTCATTTTTGGTTTCTGAAGAAATGGTGAAAAATGACTCTTGTCGTTCATTTTTGGTTTCTGAAGAAATGGTGAAAAATGACTCCTTTCGTTCATTTTTGGTTTCTGAAGAAATGGTGAAAAATGACTCTTGTCGTTCATTTTTGGTTTCTGAAGAAATGGTGAAAAATGACTCCTTTCGTTCATTTTTGGTTTCTGAAGAAATGGTGAAAAATGACTCTTGTCGTTCATTTTTGGTTTCTGAAGAAATGGTGAAAAATGACTCTTGTCGTTCATTTTTGGTTTCTGAAGAAATGGTGAAAAATGACTCTTGTCGTTCATTTTTGGTTTCTGGAGAAATGGTGAAAAATGACTCCTTTCGTTCATTTTTGGTTTCTGAAGAAATGGTGAAAAATGACTCCTTTCGTTCATTTTTGGTTTCTGAAGAAATGGTGAAAAATGACTCCTTTCGTTCATTTTGTTTCTGAAGATGTTAAAATGACTCCTTTCGTTCATTTTCGTTTCTGATGAATGCCTGTTGAAAATAACTCCGTTCATTTTTCAATTCTGAAAAATGTCCGTTAAAGAGAAATAACAGGATTATGCCTTTCATATCTCTGGTGGTTATTTGACACAAAGCCACAGTTAGACTCCTACGAATTAATTTCGGGACGAAATTTCCTAAAGTAGGGGAGACTGTAACACCCGTGCCACTCCAACCATCGGACAAATGCCAAACCAATGAAATATTGTATTTCATACTTTGGATTTGTATAAATTATGTGTATCTTTTACACATATCAACTCTTGTTTGATTATAAGCTTTAAATCGCTTTCTGGAGGGTTATACGCGCTCTGAAGCGTAAATATAACCAGTTTAATCCAACGAACACTCCGGAATAGTGAAATAGGCTTAACATACTTTAAATAACCTTTACATAACTTAGAAATAAGTTTTAAAGGCTTTGGTATGGCAAAAACAAGTTTAATCGCTTACAGGGACTAAAGTTGACAAACTGCGAAAGTATGCCAATTTGAACTGTAACAGACCTTCCGGAGCGTGAACATAAGTTAAACATACCATAAATATCCTTCACATAGCTTAGAAATAGGCTTTGAGGTGTTCGGTATGCTAAAATAAACTTTTGTGTCATTCAGGGACTAAAAGCGTCAAAAAGTGCACAAGTTTGCATTTTTACGCGTAACTTACGTTCTGAATACATCTGGACATCCAAAAATTTATGTGAGCATGACTACATTATATTTTAGTGTTCGCCATAAGAAAAATCCATTCGTTTCGTCATTTGGATCGTTTTTCGCGCTTATGCGCATTCCGTCGTAATTAACCGAACATCGCGTTCGTACGGCCAAACGAACCGACATCCATCATATTTTTGAACATATTTTAAGTTCCCTATACTTTAACTTCATTTTAGAGCTTTGAAATGGGGTTAACGGGCCTTAAACGTGTCGAAAATGGCCTAAATACAGTTCAGGGACCAAAAGTGTAATTCTGCCGAAATAGTGCCTAGCGGTGCGCTACACTTTAAGCGTAGCGGTGCGCTAGGGGTCTGCAGACCAGATGCAGAGTACCAAACAGCCTGTTTGCAGCAGTTTAACCCACAACCACAAGTTCCAAATTGCTTAGTCATGAAGATAAGGATCACTTTTAGGCACCATAAGGTTCCGACAAGTGTACGGCCTTGATCGTTTCCCCTTTTCCAAGAAACGATCTCAACGGTGGACCGAATACTATAAATACCCCACCCCCCATTACTTCAAATGCACTAGAATTCTGATTTTAGAAACTCTAAGTTGAAACCATTGTTTCATACCTGAGATTCTCGAATCGGGATTAGCATTCGGGGACCCTGGGTAAGTATTCTTTCGTTCTTTTCCTTATTTTACTGCTTTTCGAGTCAGAAAGTCAAACTTTGTTTGACTTTCAGCGTTGACCAGTAATGGTCAATGCGAAGTTCGTTTGAACTTCGCAACGTGAGTGTAATCACGTTGGTCATAGTCCCTTGGGACTATGCCCACTGATTACCACGTTGTCTAGAGTCGTAGGGTAGGCGATCTAATAAATCGCCTATACCTTCGAACTCGACCCATTTGGTCGATCATTAGGATCCGACCAAATACATTAGGTGACCCTAGTATAGGGCATAACCTTCCGAGGTTATACCCTATGGTCACATCGTTTAAGTAGTTGTATGATAGGTAGTTTATATGCCTTAGGTAAATTACCAGAATACCCTTTTCATGTATAATTGGTAATTAAGCATATGTAACCTAAACTTTTGTCACATAACTGATTATGTAACATGTTTAGGCATATAACACTTGTCATAGGACTAGTTAGGCGATCCAAACGCGTTTCACGCGAACGACGCGTTAAAGTAGCATAAGCTACCTAAACGGGTCGTAATGGGTCGTAGACACTTAGGTTAAGTTTCAATTAGTATGTAGGCTTTGTTAAACCATATCATATGAGTTCCTACACTCATTTGGTTTACAAACCCTAATGCTACCCAGTCTTCCGATTTAGGTCTGGTTAATTAACATAGTTACCTATTTAGGTGCCGTTTGATTTTCCGTGATCTCTAGCATTGCTTGGTGGTTATCTTTAGACATCTGAGCAATCTCAAGTGAGTACATAGACCCCTCTTTTACTGTTTTCCAAACTGTTTTGGGGTGGAACACATGTGCCTACTTGTTACTTTCATGCTTTCCGTTTTCACATCATATACTTCCTATGTTCATTAGTACATTATAGTACATGATTTCATTGCATTTCATACTAGGTGTGCCATTGTGTGCATTACTTAGTACATTGTTTTACATTACATCACATGCTACGTATGTCTATTGTTGCATACTTAGTACAGGTCGCATGCTACGTATGTATGTTGTTGCATACTTAGTACAGTTCACATGCTATGTATGTTCAATCGTTGCATTGTTCTTCATACTTAGTACATTTGTTATTCATCACATACTTACATTTTGGATGCATATTACATGATTTACATTGATCATGCATTTACTACACAAAACATAACTTTGATTTAAACCAAGTTTTACTTCAATACTTTGTTTTTGTGCATATGGTTTAGTTGAGACATTTCGCTTGCCATACATGACATATTTGACATAGACATTTGACATGGATATTTGACATAGACATTTGACATGGATATTTGACATAGACATCTTACATTGATTGGTTTGGTTTGATTAAGTGATTAAGTAACGATGCGTGTGTAATATGATACAAACATGGTGGATACGCCGCTGGTACTTCCTATATATAACTGTTTGTATGGTATTACATATCGTAGCGTTATTTGAATCATTTCAGGTTGAGACATAGAACATTTTATACAAATAACATATTTTTCACAAGACATTGATTTACAAACAATTTATCTAATACAAAATCATATTACATGGTTATTCATTTAACCATACATTATTTATACATATCATCTGATCTTATCGATTTTCAAATGATTTACAAAACAAAGCAAATAACAAGGTTCATGACTAAACATTTTCTCAAACAAAAGTCATGAAACCTATTTTCACAAAACCTATGTATCTCACCGGCATTTTTATGCTGACGTACCTATTTTCACATGTGTTTTTCAGGAGCTATTGCATAAGATGATCAAGTTATACATAGGCAGACTTGGGCCTTAGTGACAATAAAAGATGCAAGACTATTTAATTATGTTGTATTTCTTTGTTTATTAAGACATTGTAACACTTTTAATCAATAAAACGAAACTTCAATTGCCATGGATTTGAAACATTAATTCTGTTACAACACTCCCCGATGTTTCCGCCACGTTTTGTATGTTCTACGTGGTCGGGGTGTGACATATTACACACGCCTCGCTACTCAAATCATTTACCCAAACCAACCACCAATGTAAATTGTTCATGTATAAATCAATTGTCAAGTGTTGTTGTGTAAACTATATCAAAATGTCCATGTCTAATGTAAATCACCAAATGTGTATATTAATGTCAAAATGTTTATGTTTAATGTAAATCATATAATGTGTATCCAAAAATATCGTGTATGGCATGTGAAATATATCAACTAAACCATAGGTAAAATGCACAAAAACAGGGTATTGAATTAAACATAGTTTAAGTCAAAGTTATGTTTTGTGGAACAATTGCATGCTATACTGATACAAACATCTATGCGGTATTGTTATAATGCATACATCCAAGCCTTGTGATTGTGGTGATAGACCTTTAAACAAATTAAAGGTTTATCTGTGTTATGTTTATCGAATTCGGTCATTCCTTCCACCCAAACAAACCTAGGGTTCAGGAATGGGAGTTGTCAAGTTCAATGGTACCATTACCTACTAACGAGCGGCGTAGCTAATGTTAATGAATGTATATTGTCCCATTTAAACAACCCAAATGTCATACCAAAATGTAAGCATGTGAAAACAATGCACTAAGTATGTAATCAAATGAACATACATAGCGTGAAATGTAATGTAAAACAATGTACTAAGTATGCACACAATGGACATACATAGCATGAAATGTGATGTAAAACGATGTACTAAGTATGCACACAATGGACATACATAGCATGAAATGTAATGTAAAACGATGTACTAAGTATGCACACAATGGACATACATAGCATAAAATGTAATGAAATCATGTACTATAATGTACTACTGAACATAACAAGTATATGATATGAAAGCATGAATGGCACGAAAGTAACAACTAGGCACATGTGTTTCACCCCAAAATGTTTGGAAAACAGTAAAATAGGGGTCTATGTACTCACTTGAGATTGCTTAGTAGTCCTTGAGTAACAACCAAACAATGCTAGAGATCACGGATATCAAACGGTACCTAATATAGGTAACTACATTAATACACCGGACCTAAATTGGAGGATCGGATAGAATGAGGGTTCGTAAACCAAACGAGTATGGAAACTCATGTAGTATGGTTTAACAAGGCCTTCATTCTAAAATGAAACCTAACCTAAGTGCTTACGACCCATTACGACCCGTTTAGGTAGCTTATGCTACTTTAACGCGTCGTTCGCGTAAAACGCGTTCGGAACGCCTAACTAGTCCTTTGATAAGTAAAATATGCCTTAACATGTCTAATATTGTTACCAAATCAGTTTAGATACCCAAAGTTATGTTACATATGCTTAAAATGAATTTTGGCGTTCAAAGGGCATTTTGGTAATTTACCTAAGGCATATATACTACCTATCATACAACTACTCAAACGATGTGACCATAAGGTATAACCTCGGAAGGTTATTCCCTATACAACTATGGTCACCTAATGTGTTTGGTCGGATCCTAATGATCGACCAAACGGGTCGGGTTCGAAGGTATAAGCGATTGATTAGATCGCTTACCCTTACGACCCTAGACAAGCACAAAACTAAAAGTGACGAGCTAAGCATGTTGAAACATGCTTAACTAAGTTAGAAATCAAGTTTGGTATCAAAACAAACGGTTTTGATACCTATAAGTAGTTTGGTTAGAAAATACGCAATAATACGCATTTTGGCCGAAACTACGACTCGTCACTGAGCCTAGATAACGTGGTAATCAGTAGGTATAGTCACTAGGGACTATAACCATCGTGATTACGCTCACGTTATGAAGTTCAAACGAACTTTGCATTGACCATAAACTGGTCAACGCAGAAAGTCAAACAAAGTTTGACTTTTAACGATAAAAGAATAAAAGAACGAAGGAACACTTACAAAGGGTCCCCGAAAGCTTTGATTTCCAAATATTTCTCAGGTATGAAGTGATAGAACACCCCAACTTAGAGAAAAATCAGAATTCAAGTGGGTTTTTGCAAGTGAATCAAAGGGGTATTTATAGGATTTGGACCACCGTTAGGATCGTTCCTCGAATACCGTGCTTTGATTTTGTCCCTACACTTGTTGCAACCTTGTGGTAACTCAAAATGGCCCCTCATGACCAGGAAAGGGCAAGTGTGGGTGAGTTTTGAGTGGTTAACAGCTGTAATCTTCTGTTAAAACTGATTTTTCTGATCTGGGATCCTGACGCGGGCCGCGTAAGGTATCACCCAGGGCTTACGCAGACCGCCTGGGGTCCTGATCAGAAAACAACTTTGCAAAATGACAGTTTTGGTCCCTGTTGATGTTTAAGGCCATTTCCGACACGTTTAAGGCCCGTTAAGCCATCTTTAAGGCCCTAAAATGATGCCTAAACATTGTGGACATGAAACATGCTCAAAAATATGTCGGGTGTTGGTTCGTTTGGTCGTACGATCGCGATGTTCGCTTAATTACGACGGAATGCGCATAAGCGCGAAAAACGATCCACATTGCGTGACGAATGGATTTTTCTCATGCCAAACACTAAAATAAAATATTTTAGTGCTTACATAAATTTTTGGATGTCCGGATGTATTCAGAACGTAAGTTATGCGCGAAAATGCAAACTTGTGCACTTTTTGACGCTTTTAGTCCCTGAATGACCCAAAAGTTTATTTTAGCACACCGAACCCCTCAAAGCCTATTTCTAATCTATGTAAAGGATATTTATGGTATGTTTAACTTATGGTCATGTTCCGGAATGTCTGTTACAGTTCAAATTGGCATACTTTCGCAGTTTGTCAAATTTAGTCCCTGTAGGTGAATTAACTTGTTTCTGCCATACCAAAGCCTTCAAAACTTATTTCTAAGTTATGTAAAGGTTATTTAAGGTATGTTAAGTATATGTTGATGTTCTGGAGTATTTTTTGCGTTAAACTGGTTACCTTTACGCACCAGTTTGCGTATAACTCTCCAGAAAGTGATATAGAGTTTGAAAATGAACAAAAGTCAAAACATGAAAAATGTAAAACATAAACAAACATACATTGGGATCAAATAACATTGTTTTATTGATAATTGAACTGTTCACAATGATTACAAGCACAGATGTTACAGTCTTTCCTACTTGTGGGAATTTCATCCCGAAATTTATTTAGAGGAAACTCGTGGAAAAAGATGCGGATATTTCGCCTTCATTTGATCTTCACATTCCTAAGTAAACTCGGGTCCATGTTTAGATTCCCAGCGGACCTTGACCAAAGGAATGCGCTTACGTTTGAGCCACTTGACTTCACGTTCCATGATTTCCACTGGCTTCTCAACAAATTTTAGTGTTTTATCAACACGAATTTCGTCAAGTGGTATGTGGAGGTTCTCATCAGCTAAACACTTCTTGAGATTGGACACGTGAAAGGTTGGATGAACATTTCCAAGTTCAGGAGGTAACTCAAGTCTGTAGGCTACCTTACCGATTCTTTCGACGATCTTGAATGGTCCAACGTATCTAGGTGCAAGTTTTCCTTTCTTTCCAAATCTGATCACACCTTTCCAAGGTGAGACCTTAAGTAATACACGATCACCGACTTGAAAATCCATGGGTTGCGTTTTAGGTCCGCGTAACTCTTCTGACGGCATCTAGCTTCCTGAAGGTTATCACGAACTTTCTTAACCTTATCAGTTGTCTCTAAAATGAGGGCAGGTCCAGTAAGCTGAGCCTCGCCGATCTCATTCCAGCAGACTGGTGAACGACATTTTCGACCATAGAGAGCCTCGAAAGGAGCCATGTTGATGCTGGAGTGATAACTGTTGTTGTAGGAGAATTCAATTAACGGAAGATGTGAATCCCAACTACCACCAAAATCGATCACACAAGCTCTAAGCATATCCTCCAGAGTCTGGATTGTTCTTTCAGATTGACCATCTGTTTGCGGATGATAAGCTGTGCTCAGATTAAGTTGGGTCCCCATAGCAGATTGCATGGTTCTCCAAAAATGAGAAGTGAAGCAAGCATCTCTGTCAGAAATGATGTTCAAAGGAACACCATGTCGAGCTACAATTTCATCCACATAGATTTTAGCAAGTCTGTCAGCAGAAAATTCCTCACGGATTGGCAAGAAATTCGCTGATTTAGTAAGACGATCAACGACTACCCAGATGGCATCATGACCTTTCTTTGTGCGCGAAAGTTTAGTAATGAGATCCATAGTAATGTTTTCCCATTTCCAAACTGGGATCTCTGGTTGCACCAATAAACCAGAAGGACGCTGATGTTCAGCCTTAACCTTAAGACAAGTAAGGCATTTTGATACATATAAGGCAATGTCTTTCTTCATACCAGGCCACCAATACTGAATACGAAGATCCTTATACATTTTATCTGAGCCAGGATGAATAGAATAACGAGACTTATGGGCTTCATCCATAAGCAAGGTACGAAGATCATCTTGGCTTGGGACCCACAAATGGTCCATGAAGTAATACGATCCATTGTCCTTCAGTTCCAGATCAGGGGTTATGTGATAGGGAAATTCCTTATCCATCAAACCTTGTGAAACACAAGTGTGTTGAGCCTGAGAAATGCGGGCTTGGATATCGGATCGAGCTTGAATATTAGATTGAACACGAACACAAAGAAGCTTAGTACGTTCCTTATGACTCAATGCATCGGCTACGACATTCGCCTTACCAGGATGGTAGCGAATTTCGCAGTGATAGTCGTTTAGAAGCTCAACCCAACGTCGTTGCCTCATGTTGAGTTCTTTCTGATTGAAGATATGCTGAAGACTTTTGTTGTCCGTGAAAACCACACATTTTGTTCCATACAAATAGTGTCTCCAGATCTTAAGAGCGAAGACAACAGCACCTAACTCAAGATCATGAGTGGTGTAGTTTTTCTCATGTATCTTCAACTGCCTTGATGCATATGCTATGACTTTGTTTCTTTGCATCAGAACACAGCCAAGACCTAATTTAGATGCATCGCAATAAACGACGAAATCATCATTGCCCTCAGGCAAAGTCTGAACAGGCGCGTCACAAAGCTTCTGCTTTAAGTTTTGAAAAGCTTCATCTTGTTTGAATCCCCAATCAAAGGGCTTGTTCTTCTGAGTTAGAGCAGTTAGAGGAACTGCAATCTTTGAGAAGTTTTCTATGAAGCGACGATAATAACCCGCTAGACCAAGAAAAGAACGAACTTCAGTAGGAGTAGTAGGCGTATCCCAATCCTTAATCGCACTGATCTTGGAGGGATCTACATGAATACCTTGTTCGTTGACAATATGTCCTAAAAATTGAACTTCTTTAAGCCAGAATTCACACTTGGAGAATTTGGCGAAAAGTTGATCTTTCTTTAGGAATTCCAGAGTAAGACGAAGATGTTGCTCGTGATCAGCTCGCGTCTTAGAGTAGATCAAGATGTCATCAATAAAAACAATGACGAACTGATCCAAACAAGGCTTGCAGACCCTATTCATTAAGTCCATGAAAACAGTAGGAGCATTAGTCAAACCGAATGGCATGACTATGAACTTGTAAAGTGCGGAACGCTGTCTTGGGAATGTCTTCTTCATGCACACGAAGTTGGTGATATCCAGATCGCAGATCAATCTTTGAAAAATAAGAAGCGCCCTGTAAGTGATCAAAGAGATCATCGATGCGAGGTAGGGGATATCGATTCTTGATGGTAAGCTTGTTAAGCTCACGATAATCGATACACATCCTAAAAGATCTGTAACAACTCTCATCAAAAGTCCTAATTATTATTTTAATTTGGCCAATAGGAAACTCTAATTGAGAAACCCAAGTGATTCTGCATAATCCCTAAAAATTTCAGAACATTTAGAATCAGGATTAGGGCCCCTAAAACTAAAGGGGGGTAAACCCTAATTGACGATTATCTCTAAAAAGAGTTGTCTAAACTGAAAATTCTCAGAATAGCGATTCAGCAGGCCTATACTAGTGACATGGCTACCCTAGGGTAGATATGTACCTCAGGCGAGTTGCGACAGCATCCATAACATCTTCCGCGACACGCGGGAGATGTCAATTTCACGTATAAATACAGGGCCTTGGGACTTGAATTCTGTCTTTGAAACGACGTAAATTCGTTTTACGTAGGCTGAGTTATAATAGAAACAGTCCACAAAACACACACTGATCACGAAGTGCTGCCACAATCAGGGTAATAACTCGATCGCTATTATGATTCAACGTCCGATCGATTATAACTATCCAACGATTGTTTAAGTGCCGCTCAAATTGAGTTTATACTTTGTTATTCATCGTGATTTCGACTTGAATGTTTGAGTGCTGTTCGAACTCGGACTATACTCTGTCATTCGTTGTTAATCTCGTGAATTGTCGTAACTGCTGTATTAGTTACTAACCGGTTTGTGTGTGCATTGTTATTTAAATTAGGTTAATCAAGGCTAATCAGTAGGCTTATACTCTGCTCGTTAAATCTACAATGTGAGTCATTCTCTTTTTATCAACTGTTTTACAATACTCCAAAATATTTTTAAAGTTATAATTACAGTGATTAAGTTTATGTAATCACCAAGTTACAGCCGGTATGTGGGGTATTGTGCACATTACTACTGTTGTTATCACTTTTGGTGGGCGAACCTAATTAGTGATATTCGTCATTCATTGGGGCAGCCAATGGTGATATGACCACAGTCTCCGAAATGAGTCGAGTGACAAATACTGTGGGTAGTTGGTTTGATATCAGAAACATTGTAATCTCTCTTAATACTGTGAATTATAACAAACGAGTCGTTTTAGTAAAACTGAATGATTCACTCAGTATTTCCCGGCTGACAAAACCTTTTTCAAACATGTTTCAGGTGATCTGTTGTGAGCAAAGGAAAAGTGCCATGGAGCACTACAAGCTTAGAAAAGTGGCTCAATGTAAATAAATAAAGAAACATGTTTTGAGAAATAAAGATTTCCCAGTAAAATCACTTTATTATAAATTATGGGATTTATCCCTATATATATATATAAACGAGCAGTTTTAATATTAATCGATCCTGTTTAAAAAGACTTCCGCTGTCACTTAATTAGAAACCACGGGATTTCCTGTCTCGCGGCTCTAGACCGGGTCAAACCAGGGTTGAGGGCCGTGACAGGAAAAGGTGGTATCAGAGCCACTGATTTAAGCTTACTATTGATTTTAGCCTATTAAAATAATTGAGAGATACTTAGGAAATTTAATTGCTATTCTGTGAAAACATGTTTTATTAACTGATTAATTGTTAAGTTACAGTATGGGTAAACAAAAGATTTCTGCTATCTACCACAAATTAGATACTGCAACCACAGAAAAAGGAACCTCTTCCTCCAAACCTCCAGCAGATCTGGAAGAAGGGATTTTTGTCCGTAAAGCAAATTATGAAAATCCTCTCACCCAAGATAAAAGAAATTCGATTCTTAGAAAGGGACAGGAGAAAATAAAGAAACCCCAAGTCAAGAAAGTGAGGTTTAATCCGGAAATCCAGGAATTAGGCAATAGGTCACCTTGGGAAGACACATTAGATGAAAAATGGGCAAACCTCTATATGCTAGCTACCGTAGCAGAGAATGCAAACCTCTAAACTATCAATAAGCCTGGTCCAGTAGAAAATTAATATCCAGTAAATAAATAAATTATAGTGTGTTCACTTTCCTGTAGTCTTTTGTACAAATCAGTATGCAATAAAACTTTAATGTTTATTTGTCAAAACTTTGTTTCCAAGTTTTAACTTAGCATTTTTGTGCATTTTGCATATATGATATCCAGCATGAGTGAGATATCGGAAGCATTTCAGAATCTCAACCTCTACCCAGTACCAATTGAAGTCTCCCACGACTTTACTGGTTATATTGCTGACATAGAGGAACCTCTGGAATTCCAAGCTCCACCGCTGGAAAAAGCAAAACCTAAAAAGAAAAGAAGATATGTAGGATGGAGGAAAGTGCGCAGGAGAAAGTCAGTCACTAGGAAACTCCCCAAAATAGAAAACCCTATAGACAAAGGAAAAGGAATCGAAATCGGAGAAAGTTCTAAATCAGCAGAGATAGAAATTGAGGAAAATATTAATCAAGTAGAGATAGAAGTTGAGAAGAGTTTTAAGCAAACAGAAAGAGAAGTCGGAGAAAGTTCTAGACAGAAACAGAAAATGACTCCCTAGGAAATTTTAGATCATAAATTAGTAATGAGTGACCTCATCAGACCTGCCGATGGAAACCTTGAACCAGCCAATCCAAACATTATATTTACTGAAGAAGATCTTTTCCACTACCCACTAGAAGTTCCAATTCCAATCAATCTGGAACCTGCTATTCCAGATCCTATTGTCCAACCTCAATCATTACCAGTAGAATTAGATGAATGGTGGACAACTGATTGGAAATACCAAAATCTTTTAAACAACCCTGATACATTTTTCCCACAAGTTGACCCAGAACCTCCATTATACCCAACTATGAACGCAGAGAATCTGGCTGAACTACGTCTCTGGGGCGAAGAGTTAATTAATGCAGGAAATAGGATTAGGGATGTTGGAGAAAGAATCACTTGGAAGTACGATGAAAGGGAGCGTAATTTTTAAGAAATTAGCTGGTCAGATAATGGGAGTTTGCAGGAATAGTTGTTTAATAAATAATCATAAGAAGCAGTATGTGTAATAACTTAACAATAAAACATTGTATGATAATCGTGTGTACGAGGCATAATATAATATATAGAAATGAAACTCAGAAAATTTATAATTTTGTTTATACATGTTGATGTGATTACGTGTAAATTGTTTTATTATGTTATATTTATACTAATTTTTACATAAAATTTATTATCAGATGTCAAACATTGGTAATGAACCAGTAAATGAGGTTAATCAGTCTGAGCAACATCCAGGAGATCAATATATGACTAGACAAGATATCGAAAATATTGTTGCTCAAGGGATAGCCAATGCTATTCCAGCATTTGTTGCTGCTGTAAAGAATCCAATCGAACCACAACAAATCATTCCTAGTAAACGTACTCAGGAAGACAATTTTAGTTATAGTGTAAATGGAGGCGGCAATCATGACGATAATAATCCACAACAGGCTCCACCCCCTAAGAAAATGAAAGCTGCAACGCCTAGTTGCACTTTCAAAGAATTTCTTGCTTGTAAACCCACTGAATTTGCAGGCAACGAAGGAGCAACTGCAGTACTGCGTTGGTTAGAGAAAACCGAAGCAGTAATTGCAATAAGTAAGTGTTCCGAAGAAGATCAGGTTATGTATACGTCAAATTTATTCAAAGAAGGGGCATTAGAATGGTGGAACACCGTATTACAAGCAAAAGGAAGAAGGATAGCTTATGCTATGAATTGGGAAGAATTTAAAATTCTTGTAGAAAGAAAATATTGTCCTGAATATGAAAAGGAACAAATGGCAAATAAGTTCCTAAATCATCGTATGGTAGGAGTAGAGTGTCGCGGTTATACTTCGACATTCATTGAATATGCTAGAGTGGTACCAACACTGGCTTCGCCAGAACCGGTACTCATTTCCCGTTACATTTGGGGACTGATTAGTGAAATCCGCAATATCGTTAAAGCTGCGAGACCTCGCACTATTGACGATGCTGTAGAACTAGCTAATACCCTAACTGATGAACTAGTGCGCACAAGAGAAGAAGATCGAAAGAAGGAATTGGCTCAAAAGATTACCCAAGGATTTCGTGTGGGTAATGATAATAATAGATTCAAGAAAGGAGGAAGGAGACAATCTGCACAACCGTCTTTTTGCAGAAATTGCAAAAAGAATCATTTTGGAAAATGCAATGTAATCTGCAACTTCTGCAAAATGGCAGGACATCATGAAGAAAATTGCAAAAAGAAAATCATAGTCTGCTATAACTGTGGAGAAACAGGACATTACAAAACAGAATGTCCTAAATTGACTAAAACCACAGACAATAAAGGTAAACCAGCTGATGGAACAACAAAGAAGAATGCCCGAGCATTCCAGCTAACCACTCAAGAAGCTGAACTAATCCCTGACGTCATAGCTGGTGCGTCCTTGGTCCACGACGTTTATGCAAAAGTATTATTTGACTCTGGTGCAAACCAAAGTTTTATCAATACTTCATTCTGCCAAGCTCTTAACTTACCCTTAACCAACATTAGGCAGATTTTTACAGTCGAAACGGCTGATGGGAATTCAGTTAAAATAAATAAGGTTTTGCAAGAAGGAAAGATAGAACTGTTAGGTCATAAGTTTTCTGCAAATCTGTTACCTATGAAATTAGCTGAATTCGATGTTGTGTTAGGAATGGATTGGTTAGTAGCCAACCATGCTCGAATTCTCTGTGATAAGAACTCTATAGAAATTCAGGCACCCACCAGAGAAGTAATTGTGATTACAGGAGATAAACCACGTAATCCTATGAAGTTCATATCAGTAATGAAAGTTGCTAATTATGAACGAAAACAAGGAATAATATATATAATTTCAGTAGTCATTAGTACTAAGGGAAAAGAACTTAAGGAAATTCCTGTAGTCTCAGAATATCCGGATGTATTTCCAGAAGAGTTACCGGGATTACCCCCAGATAGGGAAGTAGAATTTAGGATTCATCTAATTCCGGGTACTACACCAATAGCCAAGGCACCTTATCGATTAGCACCCACCGAAATGCTAGAATTGAAAAAGCAGTTAGATGAATTATTAAGCAAAGGATTTATACAACCTAGTTCATCCCCGTGGGGAGCACCTGTGTTGTTTGTGAAAAAGAAGGATGGTTCAATGAGAATGTGTATCGATTATAGAGAATTGAATAAGGTTACAATTAAGAATCGATACCCATTACCTAGGATTGACGATCTTTTTTATCAACTTCAAGGCGCTAGGTATTTTTCTAAGATAGACTTAAGATCCGGATATCACCAGTTAAAAGTACAAGAAGAAGACATACCTAAAACTGCTTTCAGAACTAGGTATGGCCATTATGAGTTTACAGTCATGCCCTTTGGACTAACAAATGCCCCAGCAGCATTTATGGACATGATGAATCGGATCTGTAAGCCATACTTGGATAAATTTGTAATCGTATTCATCGACGACATACTTATTTATTCCAAAAGTCAGGAAGAACATTGCAAACATCTGCATGCACTCTTAACTTTGTTAAGAAAAGAAAAACTTTATGCTAAATTCTCGAAGTGTGAATTCTGGCTGCAAGAAGTACAATTTTTAGGTCACATGGTGAATCACGAAGGAATTCATGTAGATCCTGCTAAAATAGAAGCAATCATCAAATGGAAGGTCCCACAAACAGCTATGGAAATTAGAAGTTTTCTAGGCTTAGATGGATACTACAGACGATTTATTAAGGATTTCTCTAAGATAGCTGTACCTTTGACTAAGTTAACCTGTAAAGCCGCTAAGTTTGAATGGGGACATAGGCAAGAAGAAGCTTTTAAGATTTTAAAGCAAAGATTGACGAATGCTCCAATTTTAGCATTACCCGAAGGAACAGAAGATTTTGAAGTATATTGTGATGCTTCAAAATTAGGATTCATATGTGTGTTGATGCAACGCAAAAAGGTAATTGCGTATGCCTCCCGGCAGTTGAAAAAGCACGAGGAGAATTATACGACTCATGACTTAGAATTAGGAGCCATAATTTTTGCCTTGAAAATTTGGAGACATTATCTGTACGGAAGTAAGTTTACTGTCTATACAGATCATAAAAGTTTAAGGTATATATTTGGGCAGAAAGAGTTAAATATGAGGCAAAGAAGATGGATGGAAGTTCTAAGCGATTACGACTGTGATATTCAATATCACGAAGGAAAGGCAAACGTAGTTGCAGATGCCTTAAGTCGTAAATATCAGGAAAAGCAAAAGCGAGTCCGTGCTCTTAGATTAAATCTACAAGTAGATTTAATGGAACAATTAAAGAAAGTTCAAGAAATAGCAATCAAGGAAGATGCTGAAGGAACGAAAGGTTATATAAAGGAACTAGAGCAAGGAAATGATGGAATTTGGAGATTCCATAAGAAACGAATTTGGGTACCTAAGCAAGGAGAATTAAGAAATAAGATTTTAGAGGAAGCTCATAAATCTAGGTATACTATGCACCCTGGAAACAATAAGATGTACCAAGATTTAAGAAAGAATTTTTGGTGGATAGGCATGAAGAAAGATATAGCAAGATATGTTTCTAAGTGTCTTACTTGTTCACAAGTTAAGGCAGAACATCAGAAACCTTCAGGATTACTACAACAACTAGAAATGCCTATGTGGAAATGGGAATTTATAACAATGGATTTTGTTACTAAGTTACCCAAAACAAGAAAAGGTAATGATGCGATTTGGGTAATTGTGGATCGATTAACCAAATCAGCTCATTTTCTACCAATAAAGGAAACTTTTAGCATGGAAAGGCTAGCCAAGTTATACGTAGACGAAGTGGTATCTTTACATGGAGTCCCACTCTCCATTGTATCAAATAGGGATAGTCGTTTCACTTCTCATTTTTGGAAAAGTTTCCAGCAAGCTATGGGAACTCGACTAAATTTGAGTACGGCATATCATCCTCAAACAGACGGGTAAAGTGAAAGAACCATCCAAACTCTAGAAGACATGCTCCGAGCATGTGTAATAGATTTTGGTGGAAATTGGGACGACCATTTACCATTAATTGAATTATCCTATAATAATAGTTATCATTCAAGCATTGAAACTGCTCCATTTGAAGCACTATATGGACGTAAGTGTAGAACTCCAGTTTGTTGGGCAGAAATAGGAGAAAGTCAATTATCAGGTCCAGAAATTGTGCAAGAAACTACTGACAAAATAACTCAGATCAAGGAAAGACTGAAAACAGCTCGAGATCGTCAGAAGAGCTATGCAGATAATCGCGGCAAGCCATTAGAATTTCAAGTCAGAAATAAAGTACTCTTGAAAGTTTCTCCTTGGAAAGGAATGATTCGGTAAGAAAGGAAAGCTAAGTCCAAGGTACGTAGGACCATTTTCAGTGATCCAACGTATAGGGCCAGTTGCTTATCGTTTACAATTACCAGAAGAATTAGCTGGAGTACATGATGTATTTCATGTATCCAATCTCAAGAAATGCTTATCAGATGAATCACTGGTAGTACCTCTTCAAGATATAGAGGTAAACGAAAAGCTGAAATTTGTTGAGAAACCTCTTCAAATTGAGGATCGAAAGATCAAGTTTCTCAAACATAAACGACTAGTTTTAGTCAAAATCAGATGGGATTCAAAGAGAGGAGCTGAATACGCTTGGGAGCTGGAATCAGAAATGAAGAGAAAGTATCCTCATTTATTCCAGTAAATCTCGAGGACGATATTTTTATTAAGGTGGGGAGAATGTAACAACTCTCATCAAAAGTCCTAATTATTATTTTAATTTGGCCAATAGGAAACTCTAATTGAGAAACCCAAGTGATTCTGCATAATCCCTAAAAATTTCAGAACATTTAGAATCAGGATTAGGGCCCCTAAAACTAAAGGGGGGTAAACCCTAATTGACGATTATCTCTAAAAAGAGTTGTCTAAACTGAAAATTCTCAGAATAGCGATTCAGCAGGCCTATACTAGTGACAAGGCTACCCTAGGGTAGATATGTACCTCAGGCGAGTCGCGACAGCATCCATAACATCTTCCGCGACACGTGGGAGATGTCAATTTCACGTATAAATACAGGGCCTTGGGACTTGAATTCTGTCTTTGAAACGACGTAAATTCGTTTTATGTAGGCTGAGTTATAACAGAAACAGTCCACAAAACACACACTGATCACGAAGTGCTGCCACAATCAGGGTAATAACTCGATCGCTATTACAATTCAACGTCCGATCGATTATAACTATCCAACGATTGTTTAAGTGCCGCTTAAATTGAGTTTATACTTTGTTATTCATCATGATTTCGACTTGAATGTTTGAGTGTTGTTCGAACTCGGACTATACTCTGTCATTCGTTGTGAATCCGCTGAATTGTTAAGTATTGCACTTGAAAATCGTTGTGAGGGTTTAATCTCGTGAATTGTCGTAACTGCTGTATTAGTTACTAACCGGTTTGTGTGTGCATTGTTATTTAAATTAGGTTAATCAAGGCTAATCAGTAGGCTTATACTCTGCTCGTTAAATCTACAATGTGAGTCATTCTCTTTTTATCAACTGTTTTACAATACTCCAAAAATTTTTTAAAGTTATAATTACAGTGATTAAGTTTATGTAATCACCAAGTTACAGCCGGTATGTGGGGTATTGTGCACATTACTACTGTTGTTATCACTTTAGGTGGGCGAACCTAATTAGTGATATTCGTCATTCATTGGGGCAGCCAATGGTGATATGACCACAGTCACCGAAATGAGTCGAGTGACAAATACTGTGGGTAGTTGGTTTGATATCAGAAACATTGTAATCTCTCTTAATACTGTGAATTATAACAAACGAGTCGTTTTAGTAAAACTAAATGATTCACTCAGTATTTCCCGGCTGACAAAACCTTTTTCAAACATGTTTCAGGTGATCTGTTGTGAGCAAAGGAAAAGTGCCATGGAGCACTACAAGCTTAGAAAAGTGGCTCAATGTAAATAAATAAAGAAACATGTTTTGAGAAATAAAGATTTCCCAGTAAAATCACTTTATTGTAAATTATGGGATTTATCCCTATATATATATATATATAAACGAGCAGTTTTAATATTAATCTATCATGTTTAAAAAGACTTCCGCTGTCACTTAATTAGATACCACGGGATTTCCTGTCTCGCGGCTCTGGACCGGGTCAAACCAGGGTTGAGGGCCGTGACAAGATCCATCCTTCTTCTTGACAAAAAGAATGGGAGCACCCCAAGGTGAAAAGCTAGGACGGATAAAACCTTTGTCAGAGAGTTCCTGAAGCTGCTTAGACAACTCTTGCATCTCAGACAGTGAAAGACGATATGGAGCTCTGGCAATGGGATTTGCACCAGGTACGAGATCAATACGGAACTCGACTTGGCGTGCTGGGGGTAGACCAGGTAACTCTTCAGGAAATACTTCAGAATAATCCCGAACAACAGGAATATCTTGAATAGACTTACTTTTGCCTTTATCTCCTGTGACATGTGCCAAGAAGGCCACATAATTCTTTCGCAGATACTTCCGAGCTTTAAAACAAGACATGAGTTTGAGACCACCAGCAGGTTTCTCACCACGAACCTGTAGGATCTCACCTGTCGAGAGCGGCACATGAACGATCTTCTCGAAACAAACTACCTCTGCGTGATGCTTGGCTAACCAATCCATACCCACAATAACGTCGAAGCTTCCAAGTTGCATAGGTGTGAGGTCAATAGGAAAAAGATGGTCGTTAAGGTTCAACTGGCAGTTGCGAAGAAGAGAATCAAGAACAATGGGTTCACCACTAGCAACTTCTACTGTCAAAGGTTTGCCTAGTTTCGTTCTAGACACGCGAAGTAATGGCTCAAAAGATAATGACACAAAACTCTTACCGGCACCCGAATCAAAAAGAACAGATGCAGGCTGATTATTAATAAAGAACGTACCGTTCACCACTTCATTGTCTGCTTGTGCCTCTTGCGCATTCATGTTGAAGACTCGACCTCGAGCCTGTGCCTGATTCTGATTTGGATTAGCATTCACCAATCTTGGACATTGATTACGGTAGTGGGTCAGATCCCCACAGTTGTAAAAAGAACCTGGTGGGTAGTGTGGTCGTGCAGCTTGACCCTGTTGCTGAGCAGGAGGCTGAGCAACTCGTTGAGCCGGGTTCTGAACTGCCTGATTCTGAGCAAAATGACAAACACCAGTAAGATGACCTGACTTCCCACAGTTAGTACAGAAACGGCATGGAAGTTGCGGTTGATGGTGACTGTTACATCTATTGCACAAAGGTGCATTCCCTGCATAAGGTTTCTTCGCTGGAGGCTGTGCGGGTTGGTTGGGAGCTGCCTGGTTAGCTTGGGCAGTGATAGCAAAATTTTGGGAAGCCTTACGCTTCCTTGACCCCCTTGAGGAACCAGAATCCTTTCCCTTCTTGTTTTGACCTTTCTTGCTATCTTCTTTGTCAGACGCCTGCTTCTTACCCTTGTCACCCTTTTTGTGCAGCTTTCCCTTTCGAACCTGCGACTCAGTCAATGTCGCTGCTAACTCGATCGCCTGACGGAGTGTGGTAGGGTTACTACCAGTAATGATGTCTTGTACTGAGTCAGGTAGACCATCGATGTACCTTTCGATAGCCTTGTCGAGTGTTGGGCAAAGCAGACTCAACTCCTCAAACCTATCAGTATACGCCCTGTGCTCGCCACTGTCTTGTTTCAAATCATCAAACTCTCTCTCCAAAGCTCATAGTTCATGACGAGGATAGAACTCCCTCATCATAAGGGCCCTAAGTTCAGCCCAAGTCTGTGCTAGAGCAACTTCTGCACCACGATCTCTCATAACCCCGTTCCACCACGTAAGAGCCCTCTTCTGAAACACACTCGAAGAAAACTCGACCTTGCAATTGTCAGGACACTGAACGTGATGGAAAGTATTTTCAATGCTCTCGAACCATTGAAGAAGCCCAGTCGCTCCCTCAGAACCACTAAACTTGAGTGGTTTAGCCGAGTTAAAATTCTTGAAATTGCATGGAGCATTGTTTTTGTTGTTGGCTTGGTTCCATTGAGCAAAGAGGTTTGGGAATGCAGCAGCCATTCGCTGCGCAATGATTTCTGCCAGTTCGGCAGTCGCTATCTGGTTTTCACGTCGAGGATCTAAAAGAGGAAAACAAGTGACTAATCAAGGTAAATGGGTCAAAAATAATGTATCGCGAAGACATGCTCGCCTATAAGTGAACACTCACCCCAAGAGTTCCCAGGTAAGAGTGACAGGTCTGATTATGTGGATTTGTACGAACACTTTAGCCTTAGACAGAAAACCTAGAGTACAGGCATTCACTCTTCCAGTTTGCACGTGTTCACACTATTTAAAACCCAAAACTTTGATGAGATTTTGAAAACTTAGAAGGTACAAGGCCAAAAATCAAACTGGAAGGGTTCAAAACCATATAACAGAGGGTTCAAAACCTTGTAATCAATCATCCTAGAACAGATGATTAGTTTTCAAAGCGGATTCGAACTTAATGTTCCCGTTGTGGTTATCACCTAAGGATAGGTGAAGTGCATGTTTTAAAAATCTAAACACAAGATAACTTGTGTTGGGGTCCTAGAAAAGTCATAGTCTAGGTCAAAAAATTACTAATAACCTAATTCCCTATAACCATTGGCTCTGATACCAACTCTTCTGTCATACCCCGACCACGTAGAACATCAAATCGTGGCGGAAACATCGGGGAGTGTTGTAACATAATTATTGTTTCACAACCATGGCATACGAAGTTATATTTTATTTATCAAACAAGAGTGTTACATTGTTTTTAAATAGGAAATAAAGAGTTCAGAACATAATTAAACTAGTTCTATCTTTATTTTAAGTCTCTAAGGCACTGGTCCGCCCTAGTGTCACGATCATCATCCTAAGCAACAGCTTCTGAAAACACATGTGAAAATAGGTACGTCAGCATAAAAATGCCTGTGAGCTACATAGGTTTTGTGAAAATAGGATTCATGACTTGGGTTTTTAGAAGAAAGGTTTAATAAAAATTAGTCATGAATCTTGTTAAGTGTTTTCTTTTATAAATCATATGAAAACTCGATAAGAAATCCAATTGTATAAAAGAAAGGTGTATGGTTAATGAAATAACCCAGTAAAATGAGTTGTATAAAACAATGTCTTGAAAATTATGTTATTTGTGTAAAATGTAATATGTCTTTACTGAAATGATTTAAATAACGCTACGATATGTAATATTATACAAACACCTATATATAGGAAGTACCAGCGGCGTATCCACCATGTTTGTATCATATTACACACGCCTCGTTACTCAAATCATTTACCCAAACCAACCACCAATGTAAATTGTTCATGTATAAATCAATTGTCAAGTGTTATTGTGTAAACCATATCAAAATGTCCATGTCTAATGTAAATCACCAAATGTGTATATCAATGTCAAAATGTTTATGTTTAATGTAAATCATATAATGTGTATCCAAAAATATCGTGTATGGCATGTGAAATATATCAACTAAACCATAGGTAAAATGCACAAAAATAGGGTATTGAATTAAACATAGTTTAAGTTAAAGTTATGTTTTGTGGAACAATTGCATGCTATACTGATACAAACATCTATGCGGTATTGTTATAATGCATACATCCAAGCCTTGTGACTGTGGTGATAGACCTTTAAACAAATTAAAGGTTTATCTGTGTTATGTTAATCGAATTCGGTCATTCCTTCCACCCAAACAAACCTAGGGTTCAGGAATGGGAGTTGTCAAGTCCTATGGTACCATTACCTACTAACGAGCGGCGTAGCTAATGTTAATGAATGTATATTTTCCCATTTGAACAACCCAAATGTCATACCAAAATGTAAGCATGTGAAAACAATGCACTAAGTATGTAATCTAATGAACATACATAGCATGAAATGTAATGTAAAACAATGTACTAAGTATGCACACAATGGACATACATAGCATGAAATGTGATGTAAAACGATGTACTAAGTATGCACACAATGGACATACATAGCATAAAATGTAATGAAATCATGTACTATAATGTACTACTGAACATAACAAGTATATGATATGAAAGCATGAAAGGCACGAAAGTAACAAGTAGGCACATGTGTTTCACCCCAAAATGTTTGGAAAACAGTTAAAGAGGGGTCTATGTACTCACTTGAGATTGCTTAGTAGTCCTTGAGTAACAACCAAACAATGCTAGAGATCACGGATATCAAACGGTACCTAATATAGGTAACTACATTAATACACCGGACCTAAATTGGAGGATCGGATAGAATGAGGGTTCGTAAACCAAACGAGTATGGAAACTCATGTAGTATGGTAACAAGGCCTTCATTCTAAAATGAAACCTAACCTAAGTGCTTACGACCCATTACGACCCGTTTAGGTAGCTTATGCTACTTTAACGCGTCGTTCGCGTAAAACGCGTTCGGAACGCCTAACTAGTCCTATGATAAGTAAAATATGCCTTAACATATCTAATATTGTAACCAAATCAGTTTAGATACCAAAAGTTATGTTACATATGCTTAAAATGAATTTTGGCGTTCAAAGGGCATTTTGGTAATTTACCTAAGGCATATATACTACCTATCATACAACTACTAAAACGATGTGACCATAAGGTATAACCTCGGAAGGTTATTCCCTATACAACTATGGTCACCTAATGAATTTGGTCGGATCCTAATGATCGACCAAATGGGTTGGGTTCGAAGGTATAAGCGATTGATTAGATCGCTTACCCTTACGACCCTAGACAAGCACAAAACTAAAAGTGACGAGCTAAGCATGTTGAAACATGCTTAACTAAGTTAGAAAACAAGTTTGGTATCAAAACAAACGGTTTTGATACCTATAAGTAGTTTGGTTAGAAAATACGCAATAATACGCATTTTGGCCGAAACTACGACTCGTCACTGAGCCAAGATAATGTGGTAATCAGTAGGTATAGTCACTAGGGACTATAACCATCGTGATTACGCTCACGTTATGAAGTTCAAACGAACTTTGCATTGACCATAAACTGGTCAACGCAGAAAGTCAAACAAAGTTTGACTTTTAACGATAAAAGAATAAAAGAACGAAGGAACACTTACAAAGGGTCCCCGAAAGCTTTGATTTCCAAATATTTCTCAGGTATGAAGTGATAGAACACCCCAACTTAGAGAAAAATCAGAATTCAAGTGGGTTTTTGCAAGTGAATCAAAGGGGTATTTATAGGATTTGGACCACCGTTAGGATCGTTGCTCAAATACCGTGCTTTGATCTTGTCCCTACACTTGTTGCAACCTTGTGGTAACTCAAAATGGCCCCTCATGACCAGGAAAGGGCAAGTGTGGGTGAGTTTTGAGTGGTTAATAGCTGTAATCTGCTGTTAAAACTGATTTTTCTGATCTGGGAGCCTAACGCGGGCCGCGTAAGGTATCACCCAGGGCTTACGCGGGCCGCCTGGGGGTCCTGATCAGAAAACAACTTCGCAAAATGACAGTTTTGGTCCTTGTTGATGTTTAAGGCCATTTCCGACACGTTTAAGGCCCGTTAAGCCATCTTTAAGGCCCTAAAATGATTCCTAAACATTGTGGACATGAAACGTGCTCAAAAATATGTTGGGTGTTGGTTCGTTTGGTCGTACGATCGCGATGTTCGCTTAATTACGACGGAATGCGCATAAGCGCGAAAAACGATCCACATTGCATGACGAATGGATTTTTCTCATGCCAAACACTAAAATAAAATATTTTAGTGCTTACATAAATTTTTGGATGTCCGGATGTATTCAGAACGTAAGTTATGCGCGAAAATGCAAACTTGTACACTTTTTGACGCTTTTAGTCCCTGAATGACCCAAAAGTTTATTTTAGCGCACCGAACCCCTCAAAGCCTATTTCTAAGCTATGTAAAGGATATTTGTGGTATGTTTAACTTATGGTCATGTTCTGGAATGTCTGTTACAGTTCAAATTGGCAAACTTTCGCAGTTTGTCAAATTTAGTCCCTGTAGGCGACTTAACTTGTTTCTGCCATACCAAAGCCTTCAAAACTTATTTCTAAGTTATGTAAAGGTTATTTAAGGTATGTTAAGTATATGTTGATGTTACGGAGTATTTTTTGTGTTAAATTGGTTACCTTTACGCACCAGTTTGCGTATAACTCTCCAGAAAGTGATATAGAGTTTGAAAATGAACAAAAGTCAAAACATGAAAAATGTAAAACATAAACAAACAGACATTGGGATTAAATAACATTGTTTTATTGATAATTGAACTGTTCACAATGATTACAAGCACAGATGTTACATTTAACCTCTCCGGGATGGGATTGATCTCCATCCTTTCTCTGTATTGAGCTACATGCTCTTCCGGATCCGTTTAGCCATCATATAGCTTCATGGTTGGTATTTGGAACCTCTTTGGAATTTATGCATCACAAATAGGTGGTACAAAACGAGATATCTTGTGGCTTCCATCTGGAATTTCAGGAATGGGCTTAACCACTCCTGGAACGCTGGATATCATATCCTTCAGTTTCTGCAATTCTCTAGCCATAGCTTGATTGATACCTGTATCCTGCATAAAGCCATGGTTAGCATTATAAGAATTGTTCAAAGTGTTACCTCCTGAAGGATTCAAGTTTGGAGTTCCTGATGTGAATCCATATTGGCGAGATTCTGGTATAATTGAGGGACCAGATGAAGCAATAGTTTGCATAGGTATGAAGTCTCCTAGATGAATCTCTGAACTTCTGGGTTCTACACTTCTTAAGGATCCTTGATCTTGAAAGATGTTAGACCCTTGATATGCTGAGACTGGGGGTCTTGGAGGATAATCTATGGATCCGTAAACCAGAGATGAGGATCCTTGAACCTGAGAGGAGGATCCTTGAACCTGAGAGGATCCCTGAACCTGAGAGGATCCTTGAAGCTGAGAGGATCCTTGAAACTGAGAGGATCCTTGACCCTGAAATGAGGATCCTTGAATCGTCTGTGCTCCCACATATCCTCCAGAACTGAAGAAGGACCCTTGATGCAGGGAAGAGGATCCTTGCAGCTGAAAAGAGGATCCTAAAGGCTGAAAGTAGGATCCTTGAGCCTGAGTCATTGCTAATGATCAATAACGTAAGATCGACAATCCACCCTGGTAATGAGTGCCTGATGCTGAGGGGTGCTGGGCTGTTATGGTTGGAGAATCAAAATTCAGTGATCTGGGCACCAATGGAGAGTGATCCTCCGCTGATCTCTTCAATTTCTTGATGTCATCAATCTCTCGAAGGATCCTGTCATTAGTTTTGTCCTACTGCTGCATGTAATCCCTCATCTACAAAATCAAAGAATAAAGATCATTGTTAGTAGGGCCAGAAGTAGCAGCAGAAGTTGGTTTTGGGAAAATGGGGGTTTGTTTCTTCGCAGCATTCTTAGCATTCTTCTGGGATCCAAAAGGTGTTGGAGGCAAAGGTGGAATGCCCTGTGAAGAAGTGATCGCCGGCATGGAGCTTGAAGTGTTCTTCGCTTGTGAAGCCATATAGTTGAATATAATGAACCGAAATGAACAAAATTTCTCAGAAATGAAGCACCAATTGCCCCACGGTGGGCGCCAAACTGTTTTGGTCAAAAATCACACAAGGATAATACAACCAAATCCGATTTTGTGAGGTGTGATGCTTGAATAAATGGACAAATGTATGAACAATATATGAACGAATTCAATGTTGGACATAAGGATTTATACGAGGAAAAAGTCCTTGATCAATGTAAGATCTCCAGCATAAAAAACCTTGGGTGATGGAAACTACTGATCACCAACTATATTAAACAAATGATATTACAAATTGGGATGATAACAAGCTTGTTACAAGGATCACTAGTGCGCAAAAAATGTGAAATCGCCAATAAGTTGCAGAGAGTTCTCAAGTAGTGTGTATTTGCTAATTGTTCTATCTAATCAAGCTTGTTATCCTCTTATAAAAATGGAAATAATCTAACTAACAAACAATCCGTAAATCATGCTAGCTTCCCACGACTTCCATAACGGTCATACAAGCCATGCACGTGCAGAATAATGGAGCATATTCTCCTGGAATCTTGGCAAGACCAAGTCCCACTCGTATATTCCTGCAAAACAAATTCAAACATAATGGAAACAATTGTTAGTATAAGGATCACAATGAGGCTCCTAGATCCTTAGTCCTGCAACGTCTTCTAAGGATCCTTAATTCAAAACCGAACTGAGGATCCGTGATCCTTAAGTTTAGAAAATCCATCCCTAACAGCAAGCATGAACACTTTTCCTCCTGGTGCTTTGGGAAGTTTGCCAACTATATCCATTCCCCATCTCATGAATGGCCAAGAAGAGGATATAGGATGCAGGAGCTCTGCTGGTTGATGAAGGATATTACTATGTCTTTGATAAGCTCACATTTCTTTGCATAATCCACAGTATCCTTCTTCATGGTAGGCCAATAATATCCTGTTCTAAGGATTCTTGAGAACAGTGCTCTGCCCCCAGTGTGGTTTCCATAATCTCCTTCATGAAAATCCTTTAGAACTTCTTGAATTTCTGGATCCTCAATGCACCTTAGATATGGACCTACAAGAGATCGTTTATATAATATGTTATTTAGTATTGTAAATTGAGATACCCTGACTTTGAAAGCTCTAGGGTTTTCTCCAGTAGGAAACTCTTCATGTTGTATATATCTCAGGATTGGGAGGATCCAGGATCCTGAATTCGATTGTGCACGCTCACTAGGTATAATTGCAGAATCCTCCACTATCTCCATGGTTGTGTGATCCTCAATAGCAGGAGCTAAGATCTGGATGATAGGAATCTTAATATCTTCTAGAATCTTCAATGATGATCCAAGGTTGGCTAAAGCATCAGCTTCTGCATTTTCTTCTCTAGGTACCTGTGTCAAACTAAAAGAATCAAAAGTGTCTGCCAATTTCTTGACTATCTCTAGATATTTAATTAGCCTTTCACCTTTAACAGCATAAGAACCATTAAAGTGGTTAGTAATTAACAAGGAATCTACATGTACCTCAAGATACATGATCCTCATGTTCTTCGCAATTTGCAAACCAGCAATTAAGACTTCATACTCAGCCTCATTATTAGTAGTTTGAAACTCACAAGCAATAGAGTGGGGTATTATGTCCCCCTGTGGCGATTTTAGTAGTATGCCTTGTCCAGTTCCTTTTACATTTGAAGCCCCATCTGTGAAGAGTATCCAAGGATCCTTAGTCTCCTCAAGTTGTTGGACTTCCAATTAAGCTTCCCTTTGTAGATCACTACTGAAATCAGCCACAAATTCAGCTAAAGCTTGAGATTTGATGGCAGTTCTTGGTTCATATCTGATATTATAGGCACTAAGCATGACTGCCCACTTTGCCATTCTTCCTGACATTTCAGATTTTTTGAGGACATTCTTAATAGGAAAGTTAGTCTTAACAATAATAGGATGAGTCTCAAAATAATGACGTAGTTTAGTAGATGCCATGATTAAAGCAAGAATAAGTTTTTCTAAATGAGAATACCTGGACTCAGCATCAAGTAGACTTTTACTTACATAGTATACAGGATGTTGAGTACCTTCGTGATCCTTGACAAGGATTGCACTTACTACCTTAGAAGAAACTGCCAAGTATAAGGATAATATATCCCCCTTTTCTGGTTTCATTAAGGCTTGAGCTGAGGATAGGTAATCCTTAAGGGCCTTGAGAGCATTCTCATGCTTTTCAATCCACTCAAATTTTTTATTTTTTCTCAGGATGTCATAGAATTCTTTGCATTTCTCTGATGACTTTGAGATGAACCTGTTCAAGGCTGCGATCCTTCCTGTCAATCTTTGCACATCCTTGGCATTGGCGGGAGACTTAATATTCACAATCGCCTTGATTTGTTCTGGACTTGCCTCTATCCCTCTTTTTGTTACCACATAGCCTAGGAACTTGCCAGCTTTTACACCAAAGTGGCACTTGGAAGGATTCAATTTCATGTTGAATTTATCAAGGATACCAAATGCTTCTTCCAAATCACTAAGGTGATCCTCAGCTCTCTTGGACTTAACCACCATGTCATCAATATAGACTTCCATTGTGTGTCCAATCATATTTACTAGCCTTTGGTATGTAGCACCTGCATTTCTTAGTCCAAATGGCATAACAATATAACAATAGATACCAGTAGGGGTCATAAAAGCTGTATCTTCTTGATCAGATGGTTCCATCTAAATTTGTTGGAATCCAGATGAAGCATCCATGAAAGTCAACAACTCATGACCCGCAGTAGCATCCACCATGGAGTCAATGTGGGGTAATCAGAAAGGATCCTTGGGACATGCCTTATTTAAATCAGTGAAATCGCCACATACCCTCCACTTTCCGTTTTTCTTTTGAACAACAACCACATTGGCTAACCACTTTGGATACTTTACCTCTCTAATCATACCTGCTCTGAGTAGTTTATCTACCTCCTCTTGAATGATGGCATTCCTTTCAGATGCAAACTTTCTCCTCTTCTGATGTATGGGTTTGAATGACCTGTCAATGCCAAGTTTATGAGTGATAATATCTTTAGAAATACCTGTCATATCCTCGTGCTTCCAAGCAAAGGTAGCTTTTCTCCTTTTTAAGAAGGATACTAAACCCTGTTCAACAATATCGAGGATCCCGGATCCTATAAAAACTTTGGATTCAGGATCCTGAGGATCCATCAGGATATCTTTAACATCTTGTTCTCTCGCCTCCAAGACATCTCTTGGAGGATACTTTAATTTCTATGCCTCCCTAGGTCTTGAGGCTGGCTTCATTGATGAGGTGTAATAATTTTTGGCTTCTTGTTGGTCACTTTCTATCTTCACCACACCCCATGGAGTAAGGAGTTTGACACATTGATGATATGTAGATGGAACTGCTTTCATATCATGTATTGCAACAAGATAAGCAATCTATGACACAAAATTTTTGAAAAGAATTAACTCCCTCTATGTAAATGGGAAGTTTAATGTCCCACAATGTGTTCCTGGTTTCTCCACTGAAATCTACAAGAACTGATGATCTTGGGATAATTTCAGATTCATGGATGTTCATTTTCTTGAGGATATCGAGTTGAATAATGTTCACTGAGCTTCCTCCATCTATAAGAATGCTGCGAACAAAATGGTTGGAAATAAACAATGTAATAACAAGACCATCATGATGAGGATCCTGAATATCTACACGGTCGTCCTCATCAAAGGATATGACTTTATCCTGTGTGAGGATAGAAGTTCAAATAGGCCTATCCCCATTCTCCATCTTTGTCTTTTTAGCATGCCTCTTAGCTGCTGAAAAGGAAGTACCACATATATTTGATCCACCAAAGATAAAGTTGATAATCTGGGCATCAGCTAGAGGAGCAGGAGCCCTTTCTGGAAGTTTTTCAGGATCCTGGATCCTTGATTTCTTTCTTCCGAATAGCTCCTTCGAATGTCCTTTGCTCAATAAGTAACCAATCTCTTTCCTGAGTGCTATGCATTCATCAGTAAGATGACCGAAATCTTCATGATAGGCACACCATTTGGATTTATCTTTTGTAGCAGCTGGCTTATCATTCTTTCTGGGCCATCTAGCTTTTTCACCTAAATTCTGCATAGCAAGGATTAGTTCATTATTATCAACAGCAAAGCAATATTCAGAAATGGGTGGATAATCTTCATCATTCTCTTCTTGCTCCACAGCATGCACGCTTTGATTATCAGACTTGTTGTATGGTTTAGATTTGTTGTTCCTGAAATAGGATCCTTGCTTTTCCTGCTTCGAGGATCCTGACAGTCTTTCTTAGATCCTTTTATCATCCTCTAAACAGATGAATCTAAGGGCCCTGTTTCTCACTTCATCAAGATTCCTGTAAGGGGTCATGACAAGATCATCATAGAATTGTGAATCCTTAAGTAAACCCATTTTAAAAGCCTCTACAGCTGTAGCAATATCCAAATTAGGAATCTCTAAGGATTCTCTACTAAATTTAGTTATGTAATCTCTAAGTGATTCGTTTTGACCTTGTGTTACCCTATATAGATGACTAGTTAATCGTTTAAATCTCCTACTACATGAAAATTGGCTATTAAACAAATTAACTAGATTAGCAAAAGAAGTAATAGAGTAAGGGGGAAGACTTAGCAGCCATTTAAGAGTTGATCCTGTCAGTGTGGATCCAAAACCCTTGCATAGACATGCTTCTTTCAACCTTTCAGGAATGGGATTGATCTCCATTCTCTCCCTGTATTGAGCTACATGCTCTTTTGGATCAGTTGTGCCATCATAGAGCTTCATGTTTGGTGTTTGAAACCTTTTTGGTATCTCTGCATCACATATAGGTGGTGCAAAGCGTGACACTCCATGACTCCCATCCAGAATCTCAGGAATGGGTTTTATCACTCCTGGAACACTAGATATCATATCCTTGAGTTTTTGCAACTCCTTTACCATAGCTTGGTTGATTCCTGGTGCCTGCACAAAGCCATGGTTAGCATTATAAGAAGTTTTTAAAGTGTTACCGCCTGATGGATTTGAGGTTGGGATTCCTGATGTGAATCCAAATTGATGTGATTCTGGCATGATCGAGGGGCCAGATGAAGAGATAGTCTGCATGGGAATGAAGTCTCCCACATGAATTTCAGAGCTTCTGGGTTGTTGATTCCTTAAGGATCCTTGATCCTGAAAGATGTTGGATCCAGTATGCATCAAAGCTGAAGGTCTTGCAGGATACTCCATGGATCCATGAACCTGAGATGAGGATCCTTAAGCCTGAAATGAGGATCCTGGATACTAAGAGAAGGATCCTTGAACCGACTACATCCCCATGTATCCTCCTGAACTAAAGAAGAATCCTTGATGCTAGAAAGAGGATCCTTGAGGCTGAAGAGAGGATCCTGAAGGCTGGAAGTAGGATCCTTAAGCTTGCGTCATTGCCGATGATCCATAGTGCATACTTGATGATCCTCCCTGATGCTGGATACCTGATGTTGTGGAATGTTGGGCAGTTGTTGTTGGAGTGCCGAAATCCCATGATCTAGGCACCAATGGAGAATGATCCTCCGTTGATCTCTTCAATTTCTCAGAGGATCCTGTCATTAGTTTTGTCCTGCTGCTGCATGTAATCCTTCATCTGCAAAATCAAAGAATAAAGATCGTTGTTAGTAGGACCAGAAGTAACAGCAGTAGTTGATTTTGAGAAATGGGGGTTTGTTTCTTCGCAACATTCTCAGCATTCTTCTGGGATCCAGAAGGGACTGGAGGCAAAGGTGGAATGCCCTGTGAAGAGGTGATTGCCGACATGGAGCTTGAAGTGTTCTTCGCATGAGAAGCCATGTGGTTGAAGGTAATGAACAGAAATGAACAAAATTTTTCAAGAATGAAGCACCAATTTCCCCAAGGTGGGCGCCAAGCTGTTTTGGTCAAAAATCACACAAGGATAATGTAACCAAATCTGATTTTTGTGAGGTATGATGCTTGGTTAATTGAGCAAATGTGTAAACAATGAATGAGTGAAATGAAGGATGAATACAAGGATTTATACGAGGAAAAAGCCCTTGATCAATGAATGATCTCCGGCATAAAAAAACCTGGGGTGATGCAAACTACCGATCACCAACTATATTAAACAAAGAAAGTTTACAACTTGGGATGATATGAAGTTTGTTACAATGATTGCTAAGGTGTGAAAATGTGTAATCGCCAAACTATTGCAGAGAGTTCGAGTGTAATGTCTGTGTGTTGCTAATAATAATTAATCAAGCTTGTATCCCCTTAAAAATTAGAAACTATCTATAGTAACTAACTATCCGCAAATTATGCTAGCTTCCCACGATCATCATAACGGTCATGGAGGTCATGCACGTGCAGAAGTAACAAGCATATTCCCCTAGAATCTTGGTTAGACCAAGTCTTATTCGAATACACCTGCAAAACAAGTTCAAAAATGATGGAAACAATTGTTAGTTTTAGGATAATAATGAGGATCCTGGATCCTTATCCTTGCAGCATCTCCTGAGGATCCTTAATTCAAACTGAACTGAGGATCCGTGATCCAAACTACACTTGAGGATCCATGATGCATAAGCTATAAAATTCTATCCCTAACAAAAGTAAAATGGGATTCCAAGAGAGGACCAGAATACACATGGGAGCTTGAATCAGAGATGCAGAGGAAATACCCACACCTATTCCAATAGACCTCGAGGACGAGTTCTAAAACAAGGTGGGGAGGATATAACAACCCTCCTAAAATATTTCCGACACTCCTAAAATATTTAGAACACCCCTATACGTCCTAAAATACACCCCGTATACGAAAACAGACCCTAAATACCTTTATTTTATTAAAATTAAATAAAAATCATTTTTTATAGTCTCTCGCGGGCCACGAAGACTTGATCTTCATCTTACGCGGGCCGCGAGCGAGAGGATAAGAGGCATAACTCGGAGCCGCCACGTGTCACCACTTGTCGAAGCTATATTGATAACCGGACCAAGCTAGAGCCTACACCCCCTATCTCGCGGGGCGTGTAAGCCCCTTGCGAGTCTTACGCGGGGCGCGAGGAGCTGCCGAAGCAGCCCTATAAATGGAGGCCATCGGCCTTCAGTCCTAACTCGTTCAGAATTCACTTTCTCTCTCAATTTCTAAGTAGCAATTATAATACCCGGGCATTATACCCACTAAAATAGCGAAGTTATGCCTCGTTATAAGTATTTAACCCCCGGTTACGTATTAGATACGCTGCCCGATTGATCTAGTGCTCTGTAACGGCTGTTGAGGCTCTGCCCGACGTAGTTGTTGGAGTTCTGTCTTGGGGAGGGTATACCTAATGTAAAATTGGGTTATTATACTAAGACGTGTGCATTATTTAAAATTTATAGATTATAACCAGGAAGCCATAGGAAATTACCTAAGATAGCAATGTGAGTAATCTCCTTTTTGTAAACCTTTTTGCCAACTGTTTTTACAAAACCTTAATTATTTTAAATTATAAATAGCAGTGATTGAGTCTTTGTAATTCTTCAATTACTGCCGGTATGTTGGGGTTTTGTATACAAAATGTGGAACACGTTACCATTGGATGACAAGATAGCCAATGAGTAATATGACCCACCAGTCAGGATTGACAGTACTGAATGAGTAATTTTGTAGCAATAAACATTGTAATCGCTCTCAATACTATGAAATGATAAAACTCTTCTTGATTAAATTGGGATTCACTCACTAGTATTTCCCACTGACAAAATGTTTTTAAACGCGTTTCAGGTAACAAAATGTGAAAGCCAAATAGAAGCCAGCTTGACAGCACTGAAGGCTTGAGAAAGTGGCTATAAAAGTTACCTAATTAAAGAAGATATTTAATTTCAATAAAATAGGGTTTATCCCTATAAACTTGTTTGTAACGAAAACTTGGGTTTTATCCCAATATAATTATTATTATAAAATGTGGTGTTTTACTCTGATAAAATATTTCCTAACTACGGTCCTGATGAAATTTCTGCTACCAAATAATGATAAACTCCGATACCACTCTCTCTGAGTAGGCCGGGGCCGCCCGCCTCCAAGGCAGGGGTCGGGGGTTGCAACAAAAATTGACTGTTAAATAAGTTAACTAAGTGAGAAAATGATGTAATTGAATGACTTGGAACGTTTAAGAGCCATTTTAAGGCTGATCCTATTAGAGTAGAGCCAAAACCCTTGTAGAGGCATGCTTCCTTGAGATCCGGAGGAATAGCATTAATCTCCATCCTCTCCCTATGCTGAGCAATATGCTCTTCAGGATCCGTGGTCCCGTCATAGAGCTTCATGTTGGGGGTTTGAAATCTTTTCAGAATTTCAGCATCACATATAGGATATGCAAACCGGGATATCTTGTGGCTATCCTGGGATACTTCCGGAATTGGCTGAACTACCCCAGGTATGCTGGATATCATATCCTTCAACTTTTGAAGCTCCCTAGAGAGTGCCGATGTCACACCTGTATCCTTCAAAGATCCAAAACTATTAGTGGCAGGAGTATTAACATTATTAGTCATGTTACCAGCTTGAGGATTCTGGCCATATCCTAGAGCATATCCTGAGCCTCTCACAGTTGATACCCTGACCGTTGAAGGTATCTCAGGAGTATGACCCTGGGAGTGGCTTGGTACAACATTGCCCTGATTATCATCAGAATACACTGCCGAGCTGAAGTTCAATGCTCTGGGCTGCAAGGGAGTGACAGTATCCTCAGCAGGTCTGTTAGAGTTAGATTTCAAGAGTTGTATCTCTCTTATCAGCATTTGATTGGTCTCCTGTTGTTGCTTCATCTGATTCTGTATAATACCAAACAAAGTTAGAATTTCATCATTAGATCCCATAATAGGAGTTCTCCCTGAAGCAGCACATCCATGGACATTTTGAGTAGGAACAATATCCCGAGATGTGTGAGTTTCAATCCTCCTTGGAGGAGCTTGAGGCTGTGAAGAAGCTTGCGTCCTTAGAGGTGGTGGAAGCACTGAACCAATTGTTGTAGAGGTTGTAGCGGGCATGGTAGAAGAGCTCATGTTTGATTTTGAGGCCATTGAAATTAGTTGTGCAAAAAGTTTCGCAAAAAGAAAACCATGTAAAGATTTTAGCAAGGTTTTTAATATGAATAGCACCACTTGCCCCACGGTGGGCGCCAAATTGTTTTGGTCAAAAATTACCAAAGAAATTAAGTGATCAAATTAGTTTTGTGAGGTAGTGTGCTAACAATGTTTATAGAAAATATGCTGATTTAGTTGTTTTCAAAAACAGTTTTCAGGATATAGCTCAGGATATCGAGCTATATCAACAATTAATCAACGAGCAAAAATGTAAAGGGTGACACGAGATGTACGAGGAAAGCCCTTGATCAATCTAGATCTCCAACGTAAAACCTCGGGAGCTGACAATCGCAGCTGCCTAGTTCTTCATATTACTTCAAAACTCATGATACAGTGCAGGATAATGCCCAGATCGTTGCTAAGTGTTACAATGCTTGCTAGAAGTGTGTGATTTGCGAGAGAGAGAGTGTGTAAGAATTCGAGAGAAGTGAGTGTGAATGATGTGATGTGTCCTACGAGATCTGGTTATCCACATATTTATAGTTACAAAGAAAAACAAATTCTCCTAAAATAGTGGGATGCCTTGGAATATTCCCTTGTTGACATTATTGACCAGGTATTGCGGCTTCAATGTCCATCTTCTAACCATTTAGACCGAGTCTTCAGGGGAATAAGTCTTGGTGAACGTTACCATCATGCACTCGAAACTTGCAAGCAGATTGTTAGTAAACACCAGGATACAGCATCAGGATGTTACCAATATCCTGATCCAGCATCCTGGTTGCGAACAGCTATTATGCAATCAAGATATAACCCAAGATATTATCCAGGATATGGGCTCAGAATTTCACACATAACAGATACTGAAGACGAAAAGAACAAAACATTTAAAAAGAGATTTGACAAAAAGAAAATTTATAAGAAAAAATCTTGTTTTAAATGTCACAATAAAGGGCATGTGGCATGTTGTTGTTCTTTTAAGAAACATAAGGAAAAAGTTGATGAGGTTATGGATGGGAATCAGGTTGGTTCAAATAATAATGTTAAACCAAGTAATTAGACAAATCAACCGAGATTTCAATCTAAACCTTCAACATCGAGAAGATTTGATAGACCATGAAGTATTTCTCCACAATTTAGTCATTTTAATGGTAAATCAATCGATCTCAAAGTAAAAATTTTGGATATCAAAATCGATACCAAACTTTTGGTAATCGGAATTGTCAAAGAAAAAACGATGATAGGGGTTTTAGTAACTCAAATGTTCAACATAATCCAATTTTTTTTTTCCAAATTCATGGTATGATAATGGGATAAGAAGTCTCAAAAGAGTAATTTTCAAAGGTTGGAAACTCAGAGAGTTTATTGGAACTCTCGTGACCAACGACCTTATGAAAATCAATCTTGGAAAGAAGTTTAAACTAGTGATGAATATGGACAACCCAAGACTATCTAGGCTTGGGTTCTTCATTCTAACTAGTTATTGAGTGTGTGTAGAATGACCAACAAGGACTGTTGATCTGTTTAACAGTGGTTGTTCCTGTAAAGCATCTGAGGTGAATAATAGGTTAAAATTGGCAACGAACTATTTACTACATTGATTGTTATGATTATTCTAAACTTCAAAATTGAAAAAGTTAATGTCAAATTGAAGTGAGAGTCTGTTTGTGTTTAAATTTGTGCTTTTAAAACTTGCTCCATAAAAACAAAAATTTAGGGGGAGAAATTTCCCAAAGACAAAAATAGTTTAGTTAGTGTGTGTGTTTAGGGGAGTAAGTTAAGTTAAAAAAATTTAAAAATCCAAAAACATTGAAAAATGTAAACATAAAAGAATTAAATATTAAAAAAAAAGAGATTTCATGGTGTGAAAAAAAAGAGATGATAGTACATCAGCGAATTAGACTGTCACACAGAAACTGAAATTAAATTACTTTAGTGTGATAGCAGCTTCATCATATGATGTACCAGTAGGAAAGAAAATGAAATAATCAAATACCATGGTGATATAAAATAACGAACTGAGTTTGAGTGGGTAACGTATCAGTGGCGTATAGTTTAATAACCTTAAATCTTGCGTTGATAGATTGCCAAATTCTGATGTTTTAGGTCTTTATATTGTTATTTCATCCGGGGATATCAGGGTTGTCCTTATGCTGCATCCAGATACATGCTGACCTAGGCACAACCAAGATATCTTAAAAGTGCTAAAAATGTCAAAAATCAAGAAATTGAAGAAGCTCTCCTAGAGAGTCATTCAAATGTGCAAAATGCATAAAACGTACCAATCTTTGGATATTGGTCTCTTTGCTGTATGGAAGTACTGACCTGATCACCAATTATCTAACGTTGTAAAACAAAAAAGGATTAATTCGGTATACTCACCTACTACGATGAAACTTTGTGCATACCTTGATCGCAGGGGTATGTCCTGAAGTGGGACACACTAGTACATCAGAATAATATTATCTTAACGTATCACCAGGTAAAGGTACTTGAAATGTTCATGCTTTTTGTTTAAGTGGACAAACAATATTGGTAATCGTTTTGGACTGCTTTTCACAAAAATTAAACGAAAGAATTAACTAATAGAGTGTAAACAGTCTGATTTAGCTGATATGATCTTCTTACACATGATTCTCATAAAAGATGCATTGTAAATATTTTTTGAGTTTTATTTTGTTGTTTTATTTATAAAAAATCCAAAAAGATTTTCTTTTTAAAAGACTTGCATTTTGAATTGACATGTTGTTATTTTTGCATGATAAGATAAAATATTGGTTTATCTTTAAATGTGAAAAAGACTAATGGTTTTTCGAGATACTTGCGTGTGTTTCTAAATAGATTGATGTAGTTATCAAAATGAAATGTAGAATACAAGTAAAGTGCAGATTGAGAGTGATGTGAAGATTCTACTACATTACAGAGTGATATGAAGAGTTGGTGCTCACTTGCTTAACTAGAGAATGCGAATTCACTGATCTAAAACGAATGAAAGTTTTGGAGATTGGAAGCATTAGCTAAGGGGGAGTCTGTTGATGTTCAGAATTTGTGTGTAGCTAAAGGTATCCAAAGACCAAAAGAACACAAGATGTTTGATGATAAAGTTACACTATGAAGCTATTGTCAAGAGGGAGTCTTGTGACACCCCACGAAAACGCCAAGCGCACTAACTTCTTTGGAGGCTGCATGCTAAATTTCGGGATTGAATTTATTTCAACTTGGGGATGATGTGACAACCGTACTTTACGAGGTTAGAACCGTTGGTCTTCTCGATTGTTTCAGTTATGTTTGCCACGCTTTACTTTTCACGTCACACGATTTAGTATATTTACTAAACACCCGAACTAGAATTATATATATATATATATTTCTTGTAAAAATAAATGACTCGGAACCGAAACTAGTTTATACGACCCGACCTAAACTCGCGTAACCAAAGCCCAATTCCACTTTTTTGCAGCTCGGTTGAGGCCCAACCCGAAGCACATGTCTTTCTCTCTTTATGGCCCAAACACTCCAATTCCCATTAAACTTACGGCCTAAGTTTATCCCAAACCATCATCCCTTTTAACTAGTGGCTCGAGTAAAGTGAGGCCCAAGCTAGTTATTGGCCCAATCCCATTCAAATCGTAAACTACCCCAAACCCTTTTTATGTTACGTAATTGCAAAATCCTCATAAACCCAACCCTAACATGTGACTTCTTGTTATTCTTCTCTGCTCCTCTTGGATCAATTAGACAAGGCATAGGATCCCCAAGTTCTCGGTTCAAGTCTGTTGTGGTTCGCATCATACCTATAACTCGGTAATCTTTATAATTAATTTGATTCTTGAATAATCTTTCGTATCTTGGCTGCATTTTCTGGATTGTGATGATTCTTGATGTTCTTTAATGATCACATGTAGCCGATGTTGCTAATCATGTTTGCAGGATGATTGAATCATTTATGTGTTAGGTTAGTCACTAGGGTTTTGATTCTTGCATGTTTGTGGGTTGAATCTTATGGTTTTGATGAACAAATCGATACATGAATTAATTTTGGATGATAATCTTCTGGGATTAAATATTTTAGGTCGTTGGGTGCATTAGATAATCGTTTGTGGGGTTCGGGTGATGAAACAGAATTTGTCCAGAAAGTTACAGCCAACTGTAATCGGATGTAACTGGGTCAAATCTTCTAAAAAACTGATGTTTATTGAGTCTATGATAAACTTCCAGGAAAAACCTTTCAAACCCAACTGGAATTGCATTTTTTCGACAAAAAATGAAAGTTTTATGAATTTTTCCGTATCGAAGGTTCAGGCTACGTTTTCTTGCAAAATTTGCAGCCCATTACGAATGTCATAACTCAATTTAGGAATTGCGTTACGATCTTAAATTTTTATTGTAGGTAGTTCCAGGTGGTCATGAAAATCTCCAACTGGAATTTCGTAAAAAGAATAATCGAGGACTTTTAAATAAATTTTTCCGTAAACTGCAGTAAAAAAGTGACGAATCTGGACACTGCATAGAAAAAAGATTTTTCTAAATTTTTGGATAAAGAGTTAGACTGTTAAAATGTAACACAAGGACAAAATCACCGAGGGATACGTCCCATAAAAAGATCATAATTTTTACAGCATCAGAAGTATGGTAAACGAGCTTCCTAAAAAAGCCAAATTTCAGTGATTTTGCTATGAATGATTTATAAAGTGTGAAAGAGTCAAACTTGCTATTTTGTTGTCCGTACTTGCTTATTGATGGTATGATTAGCTTATCTCATGTCATAGGATATATGATAAACTTGTGCATGAAAACCACACAGTAAAATAGTTATAACAACGTGATTCAGTGACTATGTGTTAGACTACGTGTAGGAATTCATAAATTGAACTAATTGAAACGGCAGGACAAAGTTGACATTCCTGATTACCTTTCAAGTTTAATACCAAGCAAACTAAGGTGATTTCACAATCTTTTTTCCAAAAGCATGCATCCCAGGTTTGGGACAACACTTTTTACGGTAGCCCTGGTTAGGCTACGTGTGCGTCCCTTGTGTGGACCACTGAAACATGCTATCCACTGGAGGTGGATAGTACACTAAGACTAAACGAAAAACTCTATCATGAAAGTACATGTATTTTACCAATTAAATTGTCGGGTGGGCATATGCGGGGTATTAGTTGACAGCGCTATTAGGTTTGACAAATCTCACACTGTGCTGGATGTCGGGTGTGAACTTCTAACCTTCACTCTTGCTTTAATGTTGATAGACATTATTGAGGGCAAAAACTGTCACACCCCGAATGCGTAAAACAACGAAACTGCGGCGGAAACGTCAGGGAGTGGAGCGACAGAATTATTGTTTCACAACCATGGATTCAAAAGTTTTGTTTTATTAAAATATTAAACATTAAACATTGTCTTGACATTAAGTTAAAACATAATCACATCATCTATCATTTGTTATTTAGTCACTAAGGCCTCGTCCAGTCCTAAGTGAGCATGCATCCTAGTCTCAGTCAACATCATTCAACACCACCTGAAACATACGTGAAAATAAAGTCAGCATAAAAATGCCGGCGAGCACATAGGTTTTGTGAGAGTGTCAGATTCATGACTCATTTACATGTTGAAATAACTCGTACAACTTCATTAATCGATATTAGAAAACCTTGGTTTTGTAAAATGTTTGTATTGTAATATGATTAACCAAATCAAACAATTGGTTATAGTTTATAAAACCTCGATGCCATGAATCTTAACCCCAAAACATTTTGTTTATGTAAACTACTTCATGTATCGTTCTCGTAAAATAACTCGTATGGTTTATATCGTTTAATAAACATCGTTGTGTGTATCGTTTGAAAATCGTTCGTTCAAGTGAACTAAATAACGCTACGGAATGTAATATGATAAAAGCACTTATATATAAGAAGTACCAGCGTATCTACCATGCTTTTATCACATTACACCCGTCCCGTTATCTAATCACATACCAAAAACCAATCGTTCGTTCAATTCGTTTAACTTGTTCAAATCGTTCATTCGTTTCAATCGTTCAATCGTTCAATCGTTCAAATCGTTCTCATTTTAATTGTGAAAACTACTTTTGGTCGTCTCGCTTATAACATTCAAACCTTCGTAACTCCTCCATCGGTCAACTCGTATTAACAAACCACCAAAGGGTAAGTTAACAATCATCAAGTTCAGTTGTTACCCACATAACTCCCACATATAACCATTATGGCAGTCCGATAACGGGATTTGTCAGATCCTATGGTACCATAACCTAGTACTGGTCGGCTTGATCATTGTTAATGAATGTTACTCATTTTGTAAATACGTCCAATAAGTTCGTTCACATTATCATTATCGAAATCGTTATTGTTTAATATAAACCATAGTATTCGTTTTTGAAATCATCGAAATCGTTTAACACATATGAATCACCCCAAAACAATTGAAAATAGTAAAATAGGGGAACTATGTACTCACTTTGAATTGCAAAGTATCCACGATCTAATGAACTAACAATGCTCGGGAAAACCAAGGAAATCAAGTGGTACCTAGCAATCGGATCGCTAGTTAATAAATCAACACCTAAATCGGAAGATCGGATAGAATGAGGTCTCGTAAACCTAATGAGTATTGGAACCCATGTGATATGGTTTAACGAAGCCTACATTCTAAATTGAAACCTATCCTAAGTGCTTACGACCCGTTAAGACCCACTAAGGTAGCTTACGCCACTTTAACGCGTCGTTCACGTGAATGCGCATTCGAGACGCCTAACTAGTCCTATGACAAGTATTATATGCCCTAACATGTTTAAAGATGTTGCATAATCAGTTTAAGTGATAAAATTAAGTTACATATGCTTAGGATCAAATTATGCATGAAAAGGGCATTTTGGTCATTTTTCTTAAGGCATATAAACTACTTATCATACAACTAATTAAACTATGTGACCATAAGGTATAACCTCGGAAGGTTATTCCCTATACAACTATAGTCACAATATATGCTTGGTCGGATCCTAAAGATCGACCAAATGGGTCGGGTTTGAAAGTCTAAGCGATTGTTAAGACCGCTTAACTTACGACCCTATACAAGCACTAGACTAAAAGTGACGAGTTAAACATGTTAAAACATGTTTAACTAAGTTAGAAAATAGGTTTGATATCAAAACAAAGTGTTTTGATACCCGAAAATAGCTTCGTCGCAAAATACGCATAAACACGTATTTTGACCGAAACTTTGTCTCGTCACTTCGACTAATCAACGTGGTAATCAGTAGGTATAGTCACAAGGGACTATAACCATCGTGATTACGCTCACGTTGCAAAGTTTGAACAAACTTTGTGTTGACCAATTCATGGTCAAAGCAGAAAGTTAAACACTGTTTGATTTTCATGCCTGAAAAGCATAAACAAGCATGAAAGAATCTTACAAAGGGTCCAAGCTTGAAGATTATAACAAGAAAACTAGAAAATGAAGCCTTTAACCAAAGGGATAGCTTCAATGATCAGATTTGAATGAAATGAGCAATGAACTCTCAAAAACCCAAGTATATTTATAGGAAGTTTGGATCAAGGAGATCATTCCATGTGTTATGAAGCTCAATCTTGACCTTACACTTGTTAAACATTGATTGGGCAAATTGCAAAACAGACAAACAAGCCCATAGATTGCAAAAACCAAGGATTAGAGGCTGTATGAGCAGGCTGTTTGATAAAATTGGTATTTCTGGAAACCTGCTCTGTCGCGTGGCGTGCAGGTATCCCTTGTTCTGGCGCGTGGCGCGATGGTGCTCAGTTTCAAGTTTCCTGTTTTGGCAAAACAGCTCCCTGCATGCTTAAAACTTGATTTTCGACACGTTTAAGCCCCGTTAACCCCATTTTAAGGCTCCACAATGATGTTAAAGCATAGGGAACATGAAATATGCTTGAAAACAACTCGGATGTCGGTTCGTTTGGTCGTACGGTTGCGTTATTCGGTTAATTACGATGAAAACTCGAACGGACGCGAAATCGATCCAAATTACGATTCGTCGTGTAATTTTTCATTCCAATCACTAAATAAAATATTTTAATGATTACAAAAAATTTTGGATGTCCGGATATGTTCAGAACGTAAGATATGCGCGTAAATGCAAACTTATGCACTTTTCGACGCTTTTAGTCCCTATTGATCAAATAAGTTTATTTTCGCATACCGAACCCCTCAAAGCCTATTTCTAAGCTATGTAAAGGATATTTAGGGTATGTTTAGCTTATGATCAAGTTCCGGAATGTTCGTTACTATACGAATCGGCATAGTTTCGCAGTTTGTCGCAATTAGTCTCTGCGATCGAATAAACTTGTTTTCGACACACCAAACCCTCCAAAACTTATTTCTATGTTATGTTTATGTTATTTAAGGTATGTTAAGCCTATGTCACTATTTCGGAGTGTTTGTCATGTTAAACTAATTACGTTTACGCATCAGTTTGCGTATAACTTTCCAGAAAGCGATTTAAAGCTTGAAATCGAACTAGAATCAAATCATAAAATTATCAAACACAAATACACAAATACACAAATATTAACACTAAAACACATCGTTTCATTGATAAATGATATTGTTTTACATCATACATCGTTTACAGATCACAGTTGTGACAGAAACAAAACGTCAGCATTAGGTACACATCTTAGTCATATGATGAGAGTTAGCTACCCGAGGAATACGTTGTGAACTTTACTTTTACTAAACTCAAATTTTGTGAATTCACCAACTTTATTGTTGACACATAGTTGCATGCTTTGCAGGTCAGTAGGTACAGCTATGGACGGGCGTTGCAATCGCCTGGAGTGGGTGGTTCACTAAAACTTTGTGTTTTTAAACAATTATTTAACTTGTGGTTTTAATTCCTATTGGTTTTTATCTTTATTTTCTACTGCATTATAAACTACCTTTCTAATGAATTAAAACCTTATCGCTAATCATGATGATAGGGATGCTTTTATTATTTTAAATTGTTTAGTTCAACATGATTAGTGGCTAGTCTGTTGGTGCATATTCTGTGACAATAGCTTAATAGTTTAATTATTTAGTCTTTGGATATTTTGTAATGGGCTTAGCATATTGGTTAGTGAGTTAATTGTTGTAATGGGCTTGGAGAATGGCCTAGCCCAGTTGGAAGCCTAGTTCACAGACACGTGGTATATAAACATTTTTGTTGATTAGGGTTAGGGGTTTTAAAGAATTCTAGAGAGAGAAATCGTAGAGAAAGAGAAACGAATTTGTGTGTTTGAGACAAGATCACAGAGAAACGCAGTGAGGTTGTGTAAGTCTTGAGTTGATTGTAAAACTGCAAGTTTGGATTATCAATAGTATACTGTTTAATTGTGAATTTTGTTTTCCACTATTTTCTATAACAATCTGATCTAGAGGATTCTGCACTCTAGGTTAGATAGACAATTATGTGAAAGATCCATAGGATTAAGGGACCTACAGTTTTGACTAAGGCATAGTCATCTTTGTGTATGTAGGCCAGTAGAATCCTGCATCATACACCTTTCGTGCGGTGTTGGCTGCCCTATGATGTCCTCCACATGGTCCTTCATGACAATGGCAGAGAATTTGTCTTGCCTCACGACCATGGACGCATCGTCAAATGAGTTGGTCTGCACATATTTTAAAAAGGTATGGGTCTTCCAAAAAATAGTGCTTTACATTAGCGAAGAACTTTTTTCATTGATGGTATGACCATCCTTTGACGAGAGTGCCACTTGCTAAGTAGCTGGCATAATCTGGGTACTAAGGCTCTTCTTTGTATTCCACCATTTCTAAGGATTCTATGGAGAATTTTTCATTGATGAGTTCTTCTCGAGTCTTATCCAGCCAGAGCAGGGTCTTCAAGACGTGATAGGTGATCAGCAGTAGTGTTTTCAGATCGTCTTTTGTCTTTTATTTCAAAGTTAGATTCTTGGAGGAGGAGAATCCATCTGATGAGACGTGGTATAGCATCTTGTTTTTTGAAGAGGTACCAGATGACATCATGGTATGTGTAGACTATAGTTTTGGAGAGCATAAGATAGGAATGAAATTTATTAAATGCAAATACTACAGCTAGTAACTCTTTTACAGTAGTTGTTTAATTTTCTTGAGCGTCATTAAGAGTCTTGCTAGTGTAGTATATGGGATGAAAGTGTTTTCATTTCTTTGTCCTAGGACTGCTCCAACTGCAAAATCGCTGGCATCGCACATGATCTCAAAAGGTTGTTTCCAATCGGGTGCTATCATGATTGATGCCTTGACTAACATTTTTAAGGCAAGAAAGGATGTCATGCAATCCTTGTCAAAGATGAATGGGGCATCTTTTCCAAGTAGCTTGGTTAAAGGTCGAGAGATTTTGGAAAAGTCTTTGATAGATCGCCTATAGAATCTGGCATGTCCTAGGAAGCTTCGTATGGCTCGAATTGATGATGGATGAGGTAGTCGGGAAATAGTATCGATTTTTGCGCGATCAACTTCCATACCTGCGCTTGAAATTTTGTGACCGAGTACTATCCCCTATGTGACCATAAAATGGCAATTTTCCCAATTAAGGGCGAGGTTAGTCTCCTCACATTGAGATGGCATTCGTTCAATGTTATCGAGGCATTGGTCGAATGAATCACCGAAGATAGTGAAGTCGTCCATGAAAACTTCCATGGTCTTTTCTATCATGTCATGGAAATGGCCAGCATGCATCGTTGGAATGTTGCATGGGCATTACATAGATCAAATGTCATGCGTCGATATGCAAAAGTTCTGTAGGGACATGTGAAGGTGGTCTTCTCTTGGTCTTTCTGTGCACTGGGAATTTGGAAGTACCCAAAGAATCCATCGAAAAAACAGTAGAATTTGTGGCCGGATAATCGCTTTAACATTTGATCAATGAAAGGTAAAGGGAAATGGTCTTTTCTTATGGTATCATTGAGTCTCCTATAGTCGATGAAAACTCTCCATCCGGTGACGGTTCTTTTCGGTATGAGTTCATTCTTCTCATTGGTCACAACCGTCATTCCTCCTTTCTTTGGTACTACTTGGACGGGACTTACCCATGGACTATCGGAGATGGGGTAGATAAATATGGCATCTAAGAGTTTGATGACTTCTTTTTTCACTACTTCTTGTACATTAGGATTCATACGTCTTTGAGGTTGGATCACCGCTTTGTAGTCATCTTCCATCAATATTTTGTATGTGCACATGAAAGGACTAATGCCTTTGATGTCCATTAGTTTCCATGTGATTGTTGTTTTATGTCTTTTGAGTAGATTGAGTAATTTTTCTTTTTCAATAGGAATGAGATACGAGGAAATGATAACGCGAAGCTTACCTTTATTATCTAAGAATGTGTATTCTAAGCCGTTCAGAAGTTCTTTGAATTCAAGGGAAGGTGGGTCTTTAATAGATAGCTTAGTTTTTGGTTTATTATTGCGGTCGATGGACGAAAAGGTTTGTTCGATAGTGGCTTCCTCTTCGACAATTTGGTCATCTTTTACCTCTGTATCGGGTGGTTCTACCTCATCTTCCAACAAGGGGTTGTCATTGCCTATCGGGTATTTCAGTAATTTATTATGTTAAAGTTTCGTTTGTCGGCCCCAAGTTTAGTGGGAAGATTATGGTGTTTTTGTTTGAGTAAAGCTTAATGGGTTTTTTTGAACGGTTGTCCCAATACGAGTGGAGTATCATCTAGGATGATAAAGTAGGTCGGTACAACTGTTTGGGGTGTTTGAATGAGAACGTCCTCAACCATTCCCGTAGCGTGTTTAGTTTTTTGATTAGCCAAGTGGATAGTTATTTTGATCGGAAGAAAATCACCAATACATGATCTCTCAAATACATAGCTAGGCATTATATTATGTAACAACCCTAAAGAAAACCGACACCCTCTAATAATTTTCAACACCTTAATATATTTTAAAATATCTCAATATATCCTAAAATACACCCCATGCGTAAAAACGGGCCCCGAATACCCTAAATAGTATCAAAAATAATTAAAAACAATGTTTTTGGGTTTGTCGCGGGCCGCGTAGACTTCTTAAGGGTCTTACGCGGGCCGCGTGAGATCATAAAGGTGGCGCAGCCCGGTGATGACACGTGTCATCATCGTGGCGAGTCTAGTTGCTGACGCGAATCAGCTACACGTTGACCAGGGTTTGACGCGGGCCGCGTAAAAGTGAAAGTCAGGCACTATATATAAAATGCTTCGGATCTTCAGTCGACTCGCTCAAATCTTTCTTTCTAAACGTAAATTTCTGATAGTAGGCATTATACTCGGGTCTAATACCCCCTAAATAGCAAAATTCTGGTCCGTTGTAAGTATCAATACCCCTGGATACGTATTAGATACGCTGCCCGATTGATCTAGGGTTCCGTAACTACTGTCGTGGTTCTGCCCGACGTAATCGTTGGAATGCCGTCTCGGGGAGAGTATTACTAATGTTAAAATGGGTTATTATACTAACGCGTGTGCATTTGTGTAAATTATAGATTGTCACCAGGAAACCCTAAAGGAAAATCTAAGATAGCAATGTGAGTTTATCCTCTTTTTGTAAACCTTTTTGTAAATTGTTTTTACAAAACCTCACTTAATTAATTATATATTAAACAGTTATTGAGTATTTGTAAGAATACAATTATCATGAGTATGTTGGGGTTTTGTATACAAAATTTGTTACCACCTGGTCAAGGAGTAACATTTCCACAAGTCGGGTCTGACAGTACCATGGATGTTAATTGTTATAACTTGGAAACAAATGTAATTGCGAGATCGCCCTCAATACTGTACAATGGTTTTATTTAAACTTGATTAATCTGGGATTCACTCACCAATATTTCCCACTGACAAATGTTTTTAAACCGCGTTTCAGGTAACAAATTGTGAAAGCCAAATAGAAGCCAGCTGGACAGCACTGAAGGCTTGGAAAGGTGACAATAAAGTTACCTAAAATAAAATAGATGTTTTTATTAAATAAAATAGGATTTATTCCTATGAAAACGTGTGTATTGCGAACTTGGGTTTATCCCATTTGTTTAATATTATGAAAATGTGGTATTTTACTCTGATCCAATATTTCCTAACTACGGTCCTGATGAAAATTCCGCTGCCAAATTAGACAATACACGATACCACCGAAACTGGCTCGCGGTCGCCCGTTCCCAGGGATTAGGGATCGGGGGTTGCGACAGAAGGTGGTATCAGAGCTAAGCCACTGATTCAGCCACAGAAGTGTTCTGCTGACATCAAAATTCAATCTGTTAGGAAATAAATTACGGGAATACGTGCATAATTGTATTTTATTGTTATGTGTTATTTGACTATTTATTAGTTTACAGTATGAGCGACCAAGGACCATCTGACGCGTATCGTCAATTGTCTGGTTCGCCTAGAAGCGAAGGCACCTCCTCTTCTCAACCTGCCCTCTCAGGGTACTCTGCTGATACGGAAGAAGGGATCTTTGTGTTTAAGGCTCAGTCAGAAGAGCCATTTCCTCAGAAAAAGAGCGGATGGTTCAGTAGAGGGGCACACGAGCGTAGAAAACGTATGAAAAGTTACAAGACTAGAGAGCACTAGCAGCAACAAAAAGAGAAACTGATGCCTATGCCCAGGATATGCTTAATAGGGGTATAACCAACATCCACATTTTAGCAACCACTGCAGCTGACCCTAATCTGGAGCAAATAATAGCACCCCAACCACAACCACTAATTCCTGACCAACCAATGGAAATAGAAAACCCTGAAAATCAAATAGAAATGCACGACTTCAATTCCGGAAGAAATACCTAGGGTACCAGCACCAAACCCCTTAGACCCAAATTACGACCCCTGGTGGGATGACGTTAGGGACTATGTGCAACGTTACCCGATACACGAAGACATGCCCATGCCAAACATAGGAGCCTACCCAAGTTTGGATCCTTTAGATCCCTATTACCACGATGAATACATTAGGGAGATTTTAGAAGATCCTTACCGATTCCAGGCACCTACACCTCCATACCAGGAACCCGCACCCCAGATTCCGAACCCAGTCCTAGAACCTGCACCCCCAATGAGTGCAGAAAACGTACAAGAACTTAGGACATTTGGTGAGGAAATTTTAGAAAGTAGTGAACGGATGATACAGGTGGGAGAGCGACTCGTCTGGAAGTATGACGAGCGCAATATGGATTTCTGGATGAATCCATACCCATGAATGTGATAGTGGAGACGGTAGTAGTAGTAATAATAATAATAATAATAATTAAATAAAATATGTGTGTACGGATGCCTATTACTAGTAGTGTAACTTTAAATTTCAGTCAGTATTGTAATTTTTAATTTCAGTACTGGTGTGTAATAGATGCATAGTATATGAAGAGAGTAAGTCGCAATGATCGACGCTTTTGACCAAAATGCGTGTCATGTGATTAACTATATTAAATATTATTTTGTGATATTAATATGTGGTAAATGTTTAAAATTCAGATGGCCGACGAAGGAAATCAATGAAATCTGAATAATGATAACCAGAGTAACATTAACTTGGTTAATGAGAATCCGAGCATCAATAACAATGGAAACCAAATGGATAATAGTGCTATCCAACACATAGTGGCACAAGGAATTATTGATGCAATGCCATTTATTCTTCAAACCGTTAAGGATGCTGATAATAGAAGTAAACATAGCAGTAAGCGACCAACTAAACCAGAAAAGAGCGTAAACAATGGACCTGTACTTCAAGTGTCCATTCCCAAAAGAAGAAGAACCATGCCTTATGGTTGTTCTTACAAAGAATTCTGGTCCTGCAAACCAATAGAATTCTCGGGCAATGAAGGACCCATTGCAGCTCTACGCTGGATAGAAAAGACTGAGGCTGTTTTAAAAATAAGCAAGTGTGCTAAAGAAGACAAGATAATGTTTGCTTCTAATCTGTTTAAAAACTCAGCCTTAGAATGGTGGAACACTATCCTCCAGTCAAGAGGAAGTGATAGGGTATACAACATGGAATGGGAGGAATTTAAGAACATGGTAGAAAGGAAATTTTGCCCTCCCAATGAAAAGGAACAGATAGAAAATAAGTTTCTAAACTTAAGAATGATCGGGGTAGATAGTAAGGGTTGTACTACCACATTCTTTGAATATGCCATAATAGTACCAACCCTTGCATCACCTGAACCGGTATTAATCTCCCGTTACATATGGGGATTAATCGGAGAGATTAGACATGTAGTCAAGGTAGCTAGACCCCAAACTATAGAAGAAGTTGTAGAACTAGCAAATACCTTGACAGATGAGTTAATCCGTACTAGAGAAGAAGACCAGAGGAGAAACCTAGCTCAAAGGTTTACCCAAGAATTCCGTTCTGGGAATTTTAACCGTAGGAATATAGGTTCTACCTCTGCACCATATTGCAAGGTCTGCAAGAAAAAGCATTCGGGAAAATGCTCCACTCTTTGCAATTTCTGCAAGATGCCAGGACACAAGGAAGAAGATTGCAGGAGAAAATCCAGTAATGGACTGTGCTTCAACTGTGGAGAAAAAGGTCATATCAAGCCGAACTATCCGAAACTAGCTCCAGCTGTGAACAACAAGAATACTAAAAATGCTAGATCATTTGTTCTAACTGCAGATGAAGCCAAGATGATTCCAGATGTGATAGCCGGTACGTTTTTAGTTAATGATGTTTTTGCTAAAGTATAAGAAAAGGATCTATAGTGTATTTGATTTCTATAATCACTAACACTAAAGGAAAAGAATTAAAAGACATTCCAGTAGTGTCTCAGTTTTCAGATGTATTTCCAGAAGAATTACCAGGACTACCGCCGGACAGAGAAGTTGAATTCAGAATTCATTTACTACCAGGAACAGCACCAATTTCCAAAGCACCTTACCATTTGGCACCAGCTGAAATGCAGGAACTAAAGAAACAGTTAGACGAATTGTTGGAGAAGGGATTCATACAACCAAGCTCATCACCGTGGGGAGCACCGATTTTATTCGTTAAAAAGAAGGATGGATCAATGCGTATGTGCATTGACTACCGTGAATTAAACAAGGTCACGATTAAGAACCGGTACCCATTACCAAGAATCGATTATCTGTTTGATCAATTGCAAGGAGCTCGATTTTTCTCTAAAATCGATTTTATCACACCCCGACCGCGTAAAACAACAAATCGCGGCGGAAACATCGGGGCGTGTTGCGACAGAATTATCGTTTCATAACCCTGGATACAAAAGTGTTTCGTTTTATTGATAATATTAAACATTAACATTGTCTTAACACATAACAAACAAGTTTTATATAGAATATCATAGTTTTATGTCACTAAGGCTTCATCCAGATCCTGCGTGACTCATGCATCCTAGAAATCATCATCAAGCATCAATTCCTGAAACATATGTGAAAACAAAGTCAGCAAAGAAATGCTGGCGAGTACATAGGTTTTATAGGAGTCTCGAAATCATGGCTCGTTTAGATGTTGCAATACTTTATTAAAAATCTTGTTTTGAAAGGAGTATAATATTGCAACTTAATTAACCAACTCAAATCAAGCGGTTTATAGTTTATAAAACCTCATAGCCATGATTCTTAACACAAAAACCTTTGTTTTAGTAAAGCACATTGTAAAACATCTCGTAAAGCTTGTTAATAAAACTCGTTTGTTACTTCGAAAACATCGTTGTGTGACATCGTTTTGCTATCGTTTACCCAGGTGTACTAAATAACGCCACGGTATGTAATATGTTGAAAACATTTATATATAAGAAGTACCAGCGGCGTATCTCCCATGCTTTCACCATATCACACCCGTCCCATTATCCAAACACTTAACCAAAGACCAATCGTTTACCCAAATCGTTTAACATCGTTTACTAATCGTTTATAAATCGTTTACTTGTTCAAATCGTCCCAATTCGTTTACTTGTTTAAATCGTCCTTGTTTTAATTGTGAGAACTCATATATGGTCGTCTCGCTAATAACATTCAAACCTTCATGACTCGTTCATCGTTCCACTCGCTCTCGCATTAACAAACCACCAAAGGGTAAGTTAACAATTATCAGATTTAGTCGTTACCCACAACCCCCACACATAACCACGGGTGTTGTAAAATAACGGGATTTGTCAGATCCTATGGTACCATAACCTAATACTGGTCGGCTTGATCATTGCTAATGAATGTCATTTGTTATGTAACCCAACCAACAAGTTCGTTCACATTATTGAAATCGTTATTAGTTTTGCATAAACCATTGAAAATCGTTTGTGAAACCATCGTTATAACATCGAAAACATTTAGCACATATGAATCACCCCAAAACAATTGAAAACAGTAAAATAGGGGAACTATGTACTCACAGTAGTGCAAGGTATCGTCAATCAATAGAACTTCAACAAACTCGAGCAAACCAGTGAAATCAAACAACACCTAGTAATCGAACCACTAGTCAAACAACAGATTACCTAAATCGGAAGATCGGACAGAATGAGGTCTTGTAAACCAAATGAGTGTTGGAACTCAAGTGATATGGTTTAACAAAGCCTACATCCTAAATCGGAACTTAACCTAAGTGCTTTCGACCCATCGTGACCCATTAAGGTAGCTTACGCCACTTTAACGCGTCGTGCGCGCAAAGCGCGTTCGGAACGCCTAACTAGTCCTATGACAAGTAAAATATGCCTTAACATGTCTAATATTATTGTCAAATTAGTTTAGATGTCAAATGTTATGCTACATATGTTTAATTACCAATTATACATGAAAAGGGTATTCTGGTAATTTACCTAAGGAATATAAACTACCTATCATACAACTACTTAAACGTCGTGACCATAAGGTATAACCTCGGAAGGTTATTCCCTATATACTATGGTCACCTAATGTATTTGGTCAGATCCTAATGATCGACCAAATGGGTCGGGTTCGAAGGTATAAGCGATTTATCAGATCGCTTACCCTACGACCCTAGACAACGTGGTAATCAGTAGGCATAGTCCCAAGGGACTATAACCATCGTGATTACAATCACGTTGTGAAGTTCAAACAAACTTCGCATTGACCATAAGCTGGTCAATGCTGAAAGTCAAACAAAGTTTGACTTTCAGACTCGAAAAGCAATAAAAGAACGAAAGAATACTTACGAAGGGTCCCCGAATGCTAATCTAGATCCAAATAACTCAGGTATGAAACAATGGTTCCAACTTAGAGTCTTTTAGATCAGATTCTTGTGAGTTTAGAAGTGAAGTGGGTTGGGTATTTATAGTATTCGGAGAACCGTTAAGATCGTTTCTTGGAAAAGGGGGCATGATCTAAGCCGTACACTTGTTGGAAAGTTGTGGTAACTCAATTGGCACTCACCATAGGGTTTTGACAAGTGTCCTTGGCCTTTGTAGGGTGTTAAGGGCTGAACAAATGAGTTTATGCATTTTTTATATATTTTTTTTTCTATTTTTTTTATTATTTTTGCAGTTTTGCAGTTTTGGTTCCTGTGCGCGTATCGTCGTGTTTTGGCACTTCTAACACCCGTCAAGCCCATTTTTAATCTTCACAAGGATGTTAAAGTATAGGGAACATGAAACATGCTCAAAAATATCTCGGATGTCGGTTCGTTTGGTCGTACGATCGCGATGTTCGCTTAATTACGACGGTATGCGCATAAGCGCGAAAAACGATCCAAATGACGCGACGAATGGATTTTTCTTATGCCAAACACTAAAATAAAATATTTTAGTGCTTACATAAATTTTTGGATGTCCTGATGTATTCAGAACGTAAGATATGCGCGAAAGTGCAAACTTGTGCACTTTTTGACACTTTTAGTCCCTGAATGAGCATAAAGTTTATTTTAGCATACCGTACCCCTCAAAGCATATTTATAAGATATGTAAAGGATATTTAGGGTATGTTTAACTTATGATCAAGTTCCGGAATGTTCGTTACTGTGTAAATCCTCATAGTTTCACAGTTTGACACGATTAGTCCCTGTGATCGAATAGACTTGTTTTCAACACACCAAACCATTCAAAACTTATTTCTAAGTTATGTAAAGGTTATTTAAGGTATGTTAAGCCTATTTCACTATTCCAGAGTGTTTGTTGCATTAAACTGGTTATATTTACGCATCTGTGCGCGTATAACCTTCCAGAAAGCGATTTAAAGCTTGAAATCGGAATAGAATCGAATTGTAAAATCACCAAACATAATTGCACACATAATAACATCAAAACACATTGTTTTATTAATAATCAACATTGTTTTACATCGTACATCGATTACAGAGTACAGTTGTCACAGTCTCCCCTACTTCAGGAAATTTCGTCAGGAAATTTTAACTAGAGGAAGCTTGTGAAAACAAATGCGGATACTTCGTCTTCATCTGGTCCTCACGTTCCCAAGTAAACTCAGGACCACGTTTGGATTCCCAGCGAACTTTGACCAAATGAATCCGTTTGTTCTTCAACTGTTTGTATGTACGTTCCACTATCTCCACAGGTTTCTCGACAAAGTGCATCGTTTCATCTACGTGGATCTCGTCGAGAGGAATGTGAAGATCAGCGTCAATTAAACACTTTCGCAAATTGGACACGTGAAAAGTCAGGTGAACATTTCCAAGCTCTGGAGGTAGCTCTAGTCGATAGGCAACCTTTCCAATTCTTTCCACAATCCTAAATGGTCCAACATATCGAGGTGCAAGTTTTCCTTTCCTTCCAAATCTCACGACTCCCTTCCAAGGTGAAACCTTGAGTAGGACACGATCTCCGACTTGAAATTCTAAGGGCTTGTGTCGCAAATTCGCATATCTCTTTTGACGTAATCTAGCCGTCACAAGATTATTGCGGATTTTCTTGATCTTGTCTGTTGTTTCCAAAATGAGTTCAGGTCCAGTAAGCTGAGCTTCACCGGTCTCGTTCCAACAAACAGGTGAACGACATTTTCGACCGTAGAGAGCTTCGAATGGTGCCATTTTAATACTAGTATGATAGCTATTGTTGTAAGAAAACTCGGTCAGTGGTAGATTAGAATCCCAACTACCACCAAAGTCTATTACACATGCTCTAAGCATATTCTCCAAAGTTTGAATCGTTCTCTCGGATTGGCCATCTGTTTGGGGATGACAAGCAGTGCTTAGATTTAATTGGGTTCCCAAAGCAGATTGCATGGCCTTCCAAAAATGAGATGAAAATCGTGCATCACGATCGGAAATGATGTCCAAAGGAACACCATGCCGTGACACTATCTCATCAACATAAATCTTTGCAAGTTTATCAGCAGAATAATCCTCGCGAATCGCAATGAAATGAGCTGATTTCGTTAATCGATCGACCACAACCCAAATAGCATCGTGACCTTTAGATGTACGCGGTAATTTAGTGATGAGATCCATCGTAATGTTCTCCCACTTCCAAACCGGTATTTCTGGCTGTACAAGCAAACCAGAAGGTCGTTGATGTTCGGCCTTGAATTTGAGACAAGTTAGGCATTTCGATACATACAAGGCAACATCCTTCTTCATACCAGGCCACCAGCATGAAGTACGAAGATCCTTGTACATTTTATCAGCACCAGGATGGATAGAATATCGAGACTTATGAGATTCGTCCATTACCAAGGTGCGAAGATCGTCCTGATTAGGAATCCACAAACGATCCATGAAATAGAGCAACCCATCGTCTTTCGCTTCGAGTTTAAGCTCAAGTTGATGTGGTAATTCATTACCTATTAAATTTTGTGAAACACAAAATTGCTGAGCTTGAAGAACACGAGATTGAAGATCAGATAGAGTTCGAACAGAATGAAGCTTGACTCGTTCTTTTCGACTAAGAGCATCGGCTACGACATTCGCCTTACCAAGATGGTAGCGAATCTCGCAATCGTAATCGCTCAAGAGTTCAACCCAACTTCGTTGCCTCATATTCAGCTCTTTCTGATTAAGAATATGCTGGAGACTTTTGTGGTCTGTGAAAACCACACACTTCGTTCCATAGAGGTAGTGTCTCCAGATTTTAAGCACAAAAACCACAGCTCCTAACTCAAGATCATGAGTCGTGTAGTTCTTCTCGTGAATTTTCAGCTGTCTAGATGCATATGCAATAACTTTACCTCGTTGCATGAGGACGCAACCTAGGCCTAAGTTGGATGCATCGCAGAAGACAACGAAATCATCGATTCCCTCAGGCAGAGATAGAACAGGAGCATTACATAACTTTTGCTTCAGCGTTGGAAACGCTACTTCTTGCTTGGGTCCCCACTCAAAAGGTTTTTTCTTCTGAGTCAAAGCAGTGAGTGGAACCGCAATCTTGGAGAAATTTGAAATGAATCGCCGATAGTAACCAGCAAGACCAAGGAAAGATCGAATCTCTGTAGGCGTCGTCGGTGTATTCCAGTCCTTAATTGCAACAATCTTGGATGGATCTACATGAATACCCTGCTGGTTGACAATATGACCCAAGAACTGAACTTCTTTAAGCCAGAATTCACATTTGGAGAATTTAGCAAAAAGTTGTTCCTTCTTCAGGAGTTCCAATGTCAAATGAAGGTGTTGCTCGTGCTCGGCTCGAGACTTTGAATAGATCAAGATGTCATCAATAAAAACAATGACGAACTGATCCAAATAAGGCTTACAGACCCTATTCATTAAGTCCATGAAAACAGCAGGAGCATTTGTCAAACCGAAAGGCATGACAGTGAACTCGTAATGCCCATATCTTGTGCGAAAAGCAATTTTGGGAATATCTTCTTCGAGAACACGAAGTTGATGATACCCAGAACGCAGATCGATCTTGGAAAAGCATGAAGCACCCTGCAGCTGATCGAAGAGGTCATCAATTCGAGGTAGGGGATATCGATTCTTGATGGTGAGCTTATTAAGCTCACGATAATCGATACACATTCGAAAAGATCCATCTTTCTTTTTCACGAAGAGGACAGGAGCTCCCCAAGGTGAAAAGCTTGGTCGAATGAATCCTTTATCAGATAACTCTTGGAGCTACTTCGATAATTCTTGCATCTCAGATGGTCCAAGTCGATAAGGCGCTTTTGCAATCGAGTTGGCGTTGGGTACAAGGTCAATATGAAACTCGACTTGACGAACTGGAGGCAAACCAGGCAGTTCATCAGGAAACACCTCTGGATAATCCCGAACAATCAGAATATCCTGAATACTCTTGCTCTTGTCTTTCTCCTCGGTGGCATGTGCCAGAAAAGCAACATATCCCTTCTTTAAAAACTTTTGGGCTTTCGTACACGACATCAGCTTCAAACCATCTGATGGTTTCTCGCCGCGAATCTCCAGAACATCGCCAGAAGACAAAGGAATACGAACAATCTTGTCGAAACAAACCACCTCAGCATGGTGTTTGGTTAACCAATCCATTCCAATGATAATGTCGAAGCTTCCAAGTTGCATTGGTGTGAGGTCAATAGGAAAAAGATGGTTGTCAAGGTTCAACTGACAACCATGAATAACAGAATCGAGAACAACAGGTTTACCAGTGGCAATCTCAACAGATAAGGGTTTCCTCAGTTTAGTTCTAGGTATCGCAAGCAAAGGCTCGAATGATAATGAAACAAAACTTCTATCGGCACCAGAATCAAAAAGAATAGATGCAGGTCGATTGTTAACAAGAAACGTACCGTTGACAACCTCGTTGTCGGCCCTTGCTTCGTTTGCATTCAAGTTGTACGCTCGTCCACGAGGGGATTCACATTGACGTTGACGTTTGCATTCGGGTTTGCATTAGCATTTGCGTTTGCATTCATCAGTCTTGGACAGTTGTTGCGGAAGTGACCATACTCTCCGCAATTATAACATGATCCCGGTGGGAATCTCACAGCATTTCCCTGACCCGGAGCTGCAACCTGGGCAACCTGATTCTGTCCAAAACGACAAAAGTTTGCCAAATGCCCAAGTTTACCACACGTCGCACATTGTCTGCAAGCTTGTTGTGCAGCGTGATGACCGTTGCAACGTGCACAATGAGGTGCGGTACCAGCATACGCTTTCTTTGCAGGTGGCTGAGCTGGTTGGTTCTGCGGGTTCTGGGCGGCCTGTGCTGTAACAGCAAAATTTTGGGCACCCTTTCGCTTCTTCGATTTCTTCGACGTCTCACCTTCCTTACCCTTACCCTTATTCTTGTTCTTCTCAGAATCAGTCGCCTTCTTTTTATCACCCTTGCGGGTGAGTTTACCCTTCCTGACTTGTGTCTCAGTGAGGGTAGCAGACAACTCGATAGCTTGGCGAAGGGTAGGAGGATTAACACCGGTCACAATCTCTAGAATAGAATCAGGTAGGCCATCGATATATCTCTCGATTGCTTTATCCGGAGGGGTAACCATGGTGGGACACAATAGACTGAGTTCTTCAAAACGATCCGTGTAAGCACGATGTTCAGGCCCATCTTGCTTTAAGTTGTCAAACTCTCGTTCCAAAACCCGAATCTCGTGACGGGGGCAAAACTCCTTCATCATGAGAGCCCGAAGCTCTTCCCATGTTTGTGCCATCGCCACTTCGGCACCCCTGTCGCGCTTAATACCATTCCACCAGGTAAGCGCTCGCTTCTCAAACACGCTCGAAGCAAATTCAACCTTACGCGCATTCTGACACTGCACATGTATGAATGTGCTCTCGATACTCTCAAACCATTGTAGGAGCGCAGTTGCTCCTTGCGATCCCGAAAACTTAAGCGGCTTCGCGGCATTGAAATCCTTGAATTTACACGGTGCATTATTGTTGTTGTTATTGTTGTTGTTATTGTTGTTGAATATCTCGTGGACTTGGGTTACAACACCGGGAAGCACAGCAGCCACTTGCTGAGAAACCAGGGCTGCAATTTCTTCAATAGTAAAAGTTCGAGGATCACGTCGAGGAGGCATTGTCTAACAAGGAAACAAGAGAATCGAGTGAGGTTGAGATTTAGGAAAAATAAAAGAGGTATCGACAAAACACAGGGAAGGCGATCATTTGTTTGTTACCTCGAACAAACAAACGACACGCAGTGACTAATCAAAGTAAATAGATCAAAAATAATGTATCGCGAAGACATGCTCGCCTATAAGTGAACACTCATCCCAAGAATTCCCAGGTAAGCACAACTGGTCTCGCGTCTGATGAGATATATACGAAGTGCTTGCCTAGACAGAAAACCCAGAATACAGGCATTCACCCTTCCAGTTTGCACGTGTTCACATTATTTAAAACCCAAAACTTTGACGAGATTTTGGAAACCCAAAGGGGTTCAAAACCTTATAACAGAGGGTTCAAAACCTTACAATAAATTATTCAAAAACAGGAGATTGTTTTTTTTTTTTCAAAAAAAAAAATCATTTCGGAAAATTTGGTTTTTGTTTTGATAATCACCTAAGGATAGGTGATATGCATGTTTTAAGATCTAAACACAAGATAACTTGTGTTGGGTCCTAGAAGTTATAGTCTAGGTCAAAGAATTACTAATAACCTAATTCCCTATAACCATTGGCTCTGATACCAACTCTTCTGTCACACCCCGACCGCGTAAAACAACAAATCGCGGCGGAAACATCGGGGCGTGTTGCGACAGAATTATCGTTTCATAACCCTGGATACAAAAGTGTTTCGTTTTATTGATAATATTAAACATTAACATTGTCTTAACACATAACAAACAAGTTTTATATAGACTATCATAGTTTTATGTCACTAAGGCTTCGTCCAGATCCTACGTGACTCATGCATCCTAGAAATCATCATCAAGCATCAATTCCTGAAACATATGTGAAAACAAAGTCAGCAAAGAAATGCTGGCGAGTACATAGGTTTTATAGGAGTCTCGAAATCATGGCTCGTTTAGATGTTGCAATACTTTATTAAAAATCTTGTTTTGAAAGGAGTATAATATTGCAACTTAATTAACCAACTCAAATCAAGCGGTTTATAGTTGATAAAACCTCGTAGCCATGATTCTTAACCCAAAAACCTTTGTTTTAGTAAAGCACATTGTAAAACATCTCATAAAGCTTGTTAATAAAACTCGTTTGTTACTTCGAAAACATCGTTGTGTGACATCGTTTTGATATCGTTTACCTAGGTGTACTAAATAACGCCACGGTATGTAATATGTTGAAAACATTTATATATAAGAAGTACCAGCGGCGTATCTCCCATGCTTTCACCATATCACACCCGTCCCGTTATCCAAACACTTAACCAAAGACCAATCGTTTACCCAAATCCTTTAACATCGTTTACTAATCATTTATAAATCGTTTACTTGTTCAAATCTTCCCAATTCGTTTACTTGTTTAAATCGTCCTTGTTTTAATTGTGAGAACTCATATATGGTCGTCTCGCTAATAACATTCAAACCTTCATGACTCGTTCATCGTTCCACTCGCTCTCGCATTAACAAACCACCAAAGGGTAAGTTAACAATTATCAGATTCAGTCGTTACCCACAACCCCCACACATAACCACGGGTGTTGTAAAATAACAGGATTTGTCAGATCCTATGGTACCATAACCTAATACTGGTCGGCTTGATCATTGCTAATGAATGTCATTTGTTATGTAACCCAACCAACAAGTTCGTTCACATTATTGAAATCGTTATTAGTTTTGCATAAACCATTGAAAATCGTTTGTGAAACCATCGTTATAACATCGAAAACATTTAGCACATATGAATCACCCCAAAACAATTGAAAACAGTAAAATAGGGGAACTATGTACTCACAGTAGTGCAAGGTATCGTCAATCAATAGAACTTCAACAAACTCGAGCAAACCAGTGAAATCAAACAACACCTAGTAATCGAACCGCTAGTCAAACAACAGATTACCTAAATCGGAAAATCGGACAGAATGAGGTCTTGTAAACCAAATGAGTGTTGGAACTCAAGTGATATGGTTTAACAAAGCCTACATCCTAAATCGGAACTTAACCTAAGTGCTTTCGACCCATCGTGACCCATTAAGGTAGCTTACGCCACTTTAACGCGTCGTGCGCGCAAAGCGCGTTCGGAACGCCTAACTAGTCCTATGACAAGTAAAATATGCCTTAACATGTCTAATATTATTGTCAAATTAGTTTAGATGTCAAATGTTATGCTACATATGTTTAATTACCAATTATACATGAAAAGGGTATTCTGGTAATTTACCTAAGGCATATAAAATACCTATCATACAACTACTTAAACGTCGTGACCATAAGGTATAACCTCGAAAGGTTATTCCCTATATACTATGGTCACCTAATGTATTTGGTCGGATCCTAATGATCGACCAAATGGGTCGGGTTCGAAGGTATAAGCGATTTATCAGATCGCTTACCCTACGACCCTAGACAACGTGGTAATCAGTAGGCATAGTCCCAAGGGACTATAACCATCGTGATTACAATCATGTTGCGAAGTTCAAACGAACTTCGCATTGACCATAAGCTGGTCAATGCTGAAAGTCAAACAAAGTTTGACTTTCGGACTCGAAAAGCAATAAAAGAACGAAAGAATACTTACGAAGGGTCCCCGAATGCTAATCTAGATCCAAATAACTCAGGTATGAAACAATGGTTCCAACTTAGAGTCTTTTAGATCAGATTCTTGTGAGTTTAGAAGTGAAGTGGGTTGGGTATTTATAGTATTCGGAGAACCGTTAAGATCGTTTCTTGGAAAAGGGGGCATGATCTAAGCCGTACACTTGTTGGAAAGTTGTGGTAACTCATTTGGCACTCACCATAGGGTTTTGACAAGTGTCCTTGGCCTTTGGAGGGTGTTAAGGGCTGAACAAATGAGTTTATGCATTTTTTATATATTTTTTTTTCTATTTTTTTTTTATTATTTTTGCAGTTTTGCAGTTTTGGTTCCTGTGCGCGTATCGTCGTGTTTTGGCACTTCTAACACCCGTCAAGCCCATTTTTAAGCCTCACAAGGATGCTAAAGTATAGGGAACATGAAACATGATCAAAAATATCTCGGATGTCGGTTCGTTTGGTCGTACGATCGCGATGTTCGCTTAATTACGACGGTATGCGCATAAGCGCGAAAAACGATCCAAATGACGCGACGAATGGATTTTTCTTATGCCAAACACTAAAATAAAATATTTTAGTGCTTACATAAATTTTTGGATGTCCGGATGTATTCAGAACGTAAGATATGCGCGAAAGTGCAAACTTGTGCACTTTTTGACACTTTTAGTCCCTGAATGAGCATAAAGTTTATTTTAGCATACTGTACCCCTCAAAGCATATTTCTAAGCTATGTAAAGGATATTTAGGGTATGTTTAACTTATGATCAAGTTCCGGAATGTTCGTTACTGTGTAAATCCTCATAGTTTCACAGTTTGACACGATTAGTCCCTGTGATCGAATAGACTTGTTTTCAACACACCAAACCATTCAAAACTTATTTCTAAGTTATGTAAAGGTTATTTAAGGTATGTTAAGCCTATTTCACTATTCCGGAGTGTTTGTTGCATTAAACGGGTTATATTTACGCATCTGTGCGCGTATAACCTTCCAGAAAGCGATTTAAAGCTTGAAATCGGAATAGAATCGAATTGTAAAATCACCAAACATAATTGCACACATAATAACATAAAAACACGTTGTTTTATTAATAATCAACATTGTTTTACATCGTACATCGATTACAGAGTACAGTTGTCACAGATTTAAGGTCAGGATATCATCAATTAAAGGTACAGGAAGAGGACATTCCTAAAACCGCCTTTAGAACAAGGTATGGCCATTATGAATTTAATGTCATGACATTTTGTTTAGCCAATGCCCCAGCCGCATTTATGGACATGATGAACCGAATATGTAAGCCATATTTGGATAAATTCATAATTGTTTTTATTGATGATATTCTCATCTATTCTAAAAGTAAAGAGGAACATGCAAAGCATTTGCATGCACTTTTAAGTCTATTAAGAAAGGAAAAGTTTTACGCTAAATTTTCAAAGTGCGAGTTTTGGTTAGAACAAGTACAGTTTCTTGGACACTTAGTTAATCATGAAGGAATTCATGTGGATCTCACAAAGATCGAAGCGATTACCAAATGGAAAACCCCTGAATCACCAACCGAGGTTAGAAGTTTCTTAGGATTGGTCGGTTATTATAGAAGATTTATTCAATATTTTTCTAGAATAGTCATTCCTTTAACTAAGTTAACCTGTAAATCCATTAAGTTTGAATGGGGACCAAAACAAGAAGAAGCTTTTAGAATTCTTAAGCATAAATTAACCGATGCACCCATATTAGCGTTACCAGAAGGAACTGAAGATTTTATAGTATATTGTGACGCTTCTAAGTTAGGTTACGGATGTGTGTTGATGCAACGCCAAAAGGTTATAGCTTATGCATCTAGACAACTTAAGAATCATGAAGAGAATTATTTAACCCATGATCTAGAATTAGGAACAATAATTTTGGCTTTAAAAATTTGGAGACATTTCCTTTATGGTAGTAAATTTACCATATTCATTGATCATAAGAGCTTAAGGTATGTTTTCGGGCAAAAGGAATTGAATATGAGACAAAGACACTGGATGGAAATGCTTAGTGATTATGATTGTGATATCCAGTATCATGAAGGAAAAGCAAATGTAGTGGCAGATGCTTTAAGCCGAAAGTATCACGAAAAGCTAAAAAGGGTACGTTCTCTTAAATTAATATACAAGTAGATTTAAATGATCAGATAAGAGAAGCACAAGAATCAGTAATCAAAGATGATACTAAAAAATTAAAAGGTATGCTAAAGGAATTAGAACAAGGAACAGATGGAATTTGGAGATTCCATAAAAAGAGAATGTGGATACCTAAATTAGGAAACCTACGTCATCATATATTAGAAGAAGCCCATAAATCTAAGTATACGATGCACCCAGGAAGTGATAAAATGTACAAGGATTTAAGAAAGGATTTCTGGTGGATAGGAATGAAAAAGGACATAGCAGCCTATGTTTCTAAATGTTTAACTTGTTCACAAGTTAAAGCTGAACATCAGAAACCCTCAGGATTATTACAGCAGTTAGAAATGCCATTGTGGAAATGGGAATTAATAACAATGGATTTTGTTACCAAATTACCCAAAACAAGAAAAGGTAATGACACAATCTGGGTGATTGTAGATAGACTAACTAAGTCAGCTCACTTCCTACTAATGAAAGAAACTTTCAGTATGGAACAGCTAGCTAAATTATATGTAAATGAAATAGTTTCTTTACATGGAAGTCCTTTATCAATCATTTCTGATAGGGATAGTCGTTTTACCTCTCATTTTTGGTCAAGTTTCCAAAAGGTAATGGGAACCAAGTTAAATCTAAGCACAGCTTATCATCCTCAAACAGACGGACAAAGCGAAAGGACAATTCAAACGATGGAAGACATGCTTAGAGCTTGTGTAATTGATTTTGGAGGTAATTGGGATAATCACTTACCTTTAATAGAATTTTCTTATAATAATAGTTATCACACTTGTATCAATGCTGCACCATTCGAAGCACTTTATAGACGAAAGTGCCGAACCCCAGTCTGTTGGGCAGAAATTGGGGAAAAACAACTATCTGAACCTGAGATAGTGCAAGAAACCACCGACAAGATTATTCAAGTCAAGGAACGACTGAAAACAGCACGTGATCGACAAAAGAGCTATGCTGATAACCGACGCAAACCCTTGGAATTTCAATTAGGAGATAAAGTATTGTTAAAAGTCTCTCCTTGGAAAGGAGTGGTAAGATTCATCAAACGGGGAAAGCTAAGTCCCAGGTATGTTGGACCTTTTGAGATTATTAGAAGAATAGGACCTGTAGCCTATCAGCTACAACTGCCAGAGGAAATGGCAGGAATACATGATGTATTTCATGTATCTAATATCAAGAAATGCTTAGCCGATGAATCACTGGTAATACCTCTTAAGGATATAGAGGTAAATGAACAACTCAATTTTGTAGAAAGGCCTCTACAAATTGAAGACAGGAAAGTCAAGAACCTCAAGCACAAGAGACTAGTTCTGGTCAAAGTGAAGTGGGACTCCAAAAGAGTACCTGAGTATACATGGGAGCTTGAATCAGAAATGCAAAGGAAATATCCACACTTGTTCCAGTAGATCTCGAGGACGAGCTCTAAAACAAGGTCGGGAGGATGTAACAACCCTAAAGAAAACCGACACCCTCGAATAATTTCCGACACCCTAATATATTTTAAAATATCCCAATGTGTCCTAAAATACACCCCATACGTAAAAACGGGCCCCGAATACCCTAAATATTATCAAAAATAATTAAAACCAATGTTTTTGGGTTTGCCGCGGGGCGCGTAGACCTCTAAGGGTCTTACGCGGCCCGCGTGAGATCATAAAGGTGGCGCAGCCCGGTGATGACACGTGTCATCATCGTGGCGAGTCTAGTTGCTGACCCGGATCAGCTACGCATTGACCAGGGTTTGACGCGGGCCGCGTAGCCCTGTGTTAACATTTACGCGGGCCGCGTAAAAGTGAAAGTCAGGCACTATATATAGAATGCTTTGGATCTTTAGTCGACTCACTCAAATATTTCTTTCTAAACGTAAATTTCTGATAGTAGGCATTATACTCGGGTCTAATACCCCCTAAATAGCGAAATTATGCTCCATTGTAAGTATCATAACCCCTGGATACGTATTAGATACGCTGCCCGATTGATTTAGGGTTTCGTAACGGCTGTCGTGGTTCTGCCCGACGTAGTCGTTGGAATGCCGTCTCGGGGAGAGTATTACTAATGTTAAAATGGGTTATTATACTAACGCGTGTGCATTTGTGTAAATTATAGATTGTCACCAGGAAACCCTAAAGGAAAATCTAAGATAGCAATGTGAGTTTATCCTCTTTTTGTAAACCTTTTTGTAAATTGTTTTTACAAAACCTCACTTAATTAATTATATATTAAACAGTTATTGAGTATTTGTAAGAATACAATTATCATGAGTATGTTGGGGTTTTGTATACAAAATTTGTTACCACCTGGTCAAGGAGTAACATTTCCACAAGTCGGGTCTGACAGTACCATGGATGTTAATTGTTATAACTTGGAAACAAATGTAATTGCGAGATCGCCCTCAATATTGTACAATGGTTTTATTTAAACTTGATTAAACTGGGATTCACTCACCAGTATTTCCCACTGAAAAATGTTTTTAAAACGCGTTTCAGGTAACAAATTGTGAAAGCCAAATAGAAGCCAGGTGGACAGCACTGAAGGCTTGAGAAAGTGGCAATAAAGTTACCTAAAATAAAATAGATGTTTTTATTAAATAAAATAGGATTTATTCCTATGAAAACGTGTGTACTGCGTACTTGGGTTTATCCCATTTGTTTAATATTATGAAAATGTGGTATTTTACTCTGACCCAATATTTCCTAACTACGGTCCTGATGAAAATTCCCCTGCCAAATTAGACAATACACGATACCACCGAAACTGGCTTGCGCCCGTTCCCAGGGATTAGGGATCGGGGGTTGCGACATATTAACACAAAGATATTATCTATTGGAAGGTTACTAATATAGATGTTTTCAATGAAGCATATTTCCTGTTTTATTTTTAATTCAATTTGTTCATCTTGTATTAGCGAAGTTGGATCTTTGGTCAAATCAATACTTGCCATTTCTTTGATTTAAGGATTACTGTTTAACTCTTTTAAAAACTTAGCATGAGATGGAACCAAACTATGATTTCAAAAGAAGGATATAAAATATGCATTTCTTGGAGGTCTTGTTGTTCCTCTTTGAAATTTACCTTTATAGACTTACCTTCCTAGTGAATTGGCTTGGTTTTTTCATCTTCATGTGTTGAGTTTTCTTTTAGTGATTCCTCTTTCTTTGGCTCTTGAGGTTTTACCTCTTCTATGATTACCTATCTGGTAAAAATAGTCTCTTTGCTTGCATGAGATTTCTTGATCAGTAGTTCTAAGTTCTTGAGACTTTGTAGGAGGCATTCAACTTTAGGAATGATGGTGGGTGTCTCGTACATTTCAGACAGTGGAGTGTCCCAATCAAAGCTTGACTTTGGGAGCTCAAACCTTGGTTCCTCATGTGTTGTGTATGAGGTTGATGGTTGAAAGAGGTATCAATTTTGTAATGAATGGGATTCACCGCATATGGTACAATATGGTTCCTCATAATCATCGTAATAGAGTAGTCATAATCTCCCATGTAGTAATCCATTGTTTGGATATATCTAGAACATTACGGCTCTTGGGAAAAAGTTTTTATGAGGACAGAAAGTAAACACAGCCGCGTGTAGATTAGGCACAGCCCCGTGTTCAGGACTGTGATTCTAGTACTGGGCGTTTTTAACACGACCCCGTGTCAAACTAGGCACAGCCTCGTGTGAGCCTTCTATGATGAAAATTTGTTTGATTTTCAGATACTGTAAGTTAGACACGACCCTATGTCTAATGAGGCACAACCCCATGTCAAGCTTCTGTAACTAAAAAAATTAAAAAGAAGAGTTTTGGACAGAAACTGGAAAAAATGATTAGGCCATCGATTTTAAACTTTCTTAAAATCCTTGTGTCCCTGGCAACGGCGCCAAAAACTTGACGTGATCTGAGTGTGGGTATAATTTTTGATATATTTTTAGCACTTTTACTCATTTATCAAACTTTAAATTTATAAAACACGATATAACACTATCACTCACTACAACACGTTAGGGCAAGTGCTCCCATCGTTGGTGTACTATAGTGATGGTAAGATACCGTGGTAGTCGAAGGACACAAGAGCTTTTAATACCAGAATAACGTCAATGTCTAATCAAACAAAAAAAATTAAGAAAAGATGTTTAGTAAAAATCAAAAAGAAAAGAAATATAAAGAGAAATAATAGACAAGATGGAATCACTTAGTTCCGACTCCTCTTTTTCGTATCATTTGATGATTTCCACACTTCGGGTTTTTTAAAAGATTATCTTAGTTATAGTGGCATGTCCCTCTTTTGGAGACAACGCTACCCTCGGCCATATTGGTCTGAGTTAGCAGGGATACAGTCCCGCAAGGCCGGAATATTGAAAGATAGTTAAGTAAGATATTAATACAAAATGTGGCATGTCCCTCTTTTGGAGGCAACGCTACCCTCGGCCATATTGGTCTAAGTCAGCAGGGATACACTCCCGCAAGGCAGGCTTAAAATTTTAATAGTAATTTATTTATAATGGATTCAAGCCATTCTTACTTCCCCCAATTTCATGCTATCTGCCTCAAGAGAAGTCCTAATTAGCTTGAATCAAGTCCTTGTAGGATCTATACACTAAACGAGACAAGAACTTTACCTAAACCACCGTTCTAACCCTCTTCCAGACAGTTAACATGCTTTAATTAGACCGTAAAGACACCAATGAGTGAATCAACAAAACATGAAGAGATGATAGAATAAAGTTCACTTTTCAATATAAAAAACCTAGTTATTAAAGTCATTAATACATACCCAAATAAAAAGTTAACCAACGCTTGGAAACCAAAATTAATACATAAAAGATTTATCTTCACCAAGTGATGTAAGATATTAGCAAAGCATGGGCATAGTTTCACAAGAACTCTAACGATCAATCTTTGATCCCGAGACTACTACACACTTTAAACTCGAACAGATGTGGTGGATGATGGAGTTAGAGTGGTGGTGAAGTGAGAGAGAGGGTTGTCAAGGGATGATTTGCAAATAAACCAAGCACCCTTAGTTATAGCTGGAAACAGACCCTTCACATGGCCCCATGCCTAGGGGGCACGACCCCGTGTCCTCTTCTTCTCTGTCTTCAGTTAATGAGTTGTGTCAATCTGTATGCTCACACGGCACATGTGTCAAAGGGCATGACCCCGTGGTCTTGTACTTGCTATACTTTGGGAGATTTTGAATATCTGGGAGTTGACCATGGCATGTATCCATGGGATATGGCTCCGTGTTTCTTATCTACTTCTGTTTATCTTTTTCATCATGGACTATGAGTGGGGCACGGTCCCATGCCTTGGTGGCATGGCCCCGTGCTTGTCTTCTGATTTGTTGTTTTGGTCTTGGGGTAAAGCTTGGAGGGTAGGCATGGCATGTCAACTTCTCTTCTTTTGTATTTATGTTGGTTTTTGCTGTTAATTGTTCCTTTTATACATTTAAGCTCTTTTAATCCTAAAAATCAGAAGTATACAAAGAAACACACTTTTTTCCAGCATTAGTACATAAAACGGTGGATTTTATACCTTATTTGATATAATTTATATGTTGCATTTTGCGCATATCAATTTCCTCAAAAGTACTTATAATGGGGGCAATTCATATTATAAATATGTATAATTGATGGTACATTAGTAGTAATCTCTTCATTGGGTTTTTGTGTATATATAGAATATCGAGTTAGCAAGGTGTAAGTGGCTAATTGGGCGATACATTGTAGGATACCATCATTACTGTAATGAACAACGTTACTTAGAGAAAAGCAAAGATCAGTGTGAACACTGACTGCCCATTTAATTCAGTTCGACCATTTGAAACTGGAAGTCGGCCTTTAATTAATTAGTCCTAAAAGTAAATTAAACAAAAAAGGGACAGGGGAAAAGGGTTTAATTAGAACAAATGGTTATACTTAGTGCTGGTTTTTTAGTACTAGTTTTCATTTCAAAAATGTTGTTCATTTTAAGATAGTCGTTCGTTACCCTGATAACTACTCTTTAAAAAACTGCTCTATAGTAATTTTTTATTGTAAGTCCGTTGATTCGGATCACTACAATATGATATCAATACGATTGTGTTTGTATGGCGGAATCACGCAAACATAACTTATTCAAGAAACAAGAAAACCAGATGAAAATGAACAAACAATAAACTTGCATACGATTATAAAGTGAATCGTCTGATACAAGCTATATGCGATCTCCTGAAGTTCCTACCTATTATCGGAACATAAAGCCCTTAATATAGTTAGTCAACATGACCTATTACCCTAGCCCGAAACCTACTAAGCCCTAAGGCCCATCTCGAAATCTAGTAGATTTCAAGATAGATATTACAAGTATAAACAAAACCAATTGCCTAAACCTTAAAGGGCCAAACATTTATAATTATTAGTAACTGCTCTTCTTTTTCAGTTTATCATCTTCTACAACTGAGAGCAGCAATCTACTTCTGCTTCCATCCTACTCATTCACTAAATCAATCGATCATGGCAGAGCTAAACCTTCGTCCTACTCACAACCTGCTACCTTATCACACCAAATCACCAAAGCATATGCAATACCATGCGACGATTGATATGATAAACAATTTACCATACATACATGCCATTATTGCAAATCCCCAAATTTACTTGACCAATTTACATGATTTTTGGACAAATGCTAGGGTGATCAAAGACAAGAAAGGTACAATTATGTCTATCTTATCAGATACTGATTCAAAAGCTATAGAAGTTACACTCGCCTAACTCACCACACCCTTACATCTTGGTAATGAATAAGGGATTGACCTATTTAAAAAGGCTTATATGCATAATGAATTCATTGAGATAGGTTATTTTGGTCAATTAAGCCAATCAACTTTGTAGAAGAGTGAATGTTCTACAAATATAAAATTCCTTTTTCACACTCTTATGCGATGCTTTTTAGGGAAGAGTGAGAGTGAGAATGAAGTTCCAATGCACACTCAATATTTAGGTTATTCAATTCTTAGTGGGAAATCATTTAAAATCTCCAAAATCATTTTTTATGATATGGTGTCCAACACAAACTCACAAAAAAAAGTTTCAAATGTACCCCATATTAGTTATGTAGTACCTTAAACAAGTACTGCCTGCCAACATTTTTGAAATGGGACGTGTCGTTGTCATTAAATCATTGTAAGCTCAAACTTTTACTCGATTGAAATAAAAAAGAAAAAAAGATATTTTATAAGATGAAAAAGATGTTGTGCCTACTGCTCCTACTGACCAAGGGGAAAAACCCATCCTCGAGGATCCCACAGTAGAAATAAAAAACCAATTTTAACAATGCCTAAATCCAAAGCAAAACCCAAAAGGCCAAAAAAAGGTTACTTAGGAAGATGAAGTCTCTGAGAACCTAGTTGAACCTCAAACCAGCCAAACTCCTCAAGAATCCTTACAAAAGGATCATGTTGTTCTTAGCTTTGTTCATAGCCATGTTGGTGTGATTGCATGTATAGTTTATATATTCTAGGGAGGCCCACTAGCAACCCTGAGGATAGAGATATACTTAATACTAGCATGCATACAGTAGCTGATCAATTCATTAAGGCCACATAAACCATAAGGAGTGATGATTCAACAGGACTTCCCCAGCACCAAGAACCAGGGGCATTAAAGAATGTACCTGGAGGTAACATCCCAAATACACACTTTGATACAACCACCCTTGGTGGGGATGCATATGATTCCATTAAGCTGGAAGATACTCAAAACTATAAGCAATTGATGGCAGAACTTAGAGTTGGCGTCTCAAACCTCAAAAAGGTTGTCAACAATATGCCTAAGTCTTAAGCCCAGTTAAGCCCTGACATAACCCAACAGCTGACCTCCTAACATGAGAGCTCAAAAACCTCAAAGACTTAGCCACTCAAAAATATCTACAAATTCATCAACTATATGAATATCAACTCTCTTAGAACAGAATTTGCACTCTAACCTTTCAGATTTGATTAAGGCGAAAAACATTTTTCTGTGCATTCTATCTCGCCCTAGAACCATCCACATGCCCCTTTATATACCAGCAACAGTAATCAACAAATCTTCAAAGCCTAGACCAACTACAAGCCCACTTCAAATCAGCCTTTAGATCTCATTAATCCAAGCCCAATGAAATATCCCTCATCCCACGTAACCCAAACACATAATGCAAAACAAATAAAAAAAATATTATTTTAAGTAATTGAAAGAATAAAAATAACCTTTAATTTTTAACACTTGTAATCATATTACAAGCCCGGGCTCATTTATTATTTATATAAGTAATAAGTGTGTACAAATTAACAAGCTTAATCAATCCAATGCATGAAGGTTTAGATTCAAGTTTGCTAATTAAAGAAGTTGCTATTTAGATCTAAGGTTTATTTAAACTCAACTCGATCAACACTTTTAGCTTGGCTCGTATATGTTATTTTATATTATTTTAACCTAGTCTATTTTGACTAGAACTATTTCTAGATCTATATTATTTAATAAAGTAAATCAATGTGTGACAAGTGTCATTCATTGTAATCATTTACTTTTGGTTTCCCCGCATCTCTTTCTTAAATATTATCCTCAAATTTAAATTGTTAACTTAACAAATTATTCAACTCGTGTAATAAACGAGGTTTAAAGATATATTGTTTTATTATTTTGTATATGAAATTAAATTTATTTAACACGTGTAATACACGGGGTTCTAAGACTATAAGGTGTGGAGGAGGGTAGTCTTCAAAGGATGCTCCGCCACATAGGAGTACACGTTAGCGGGTGTGAGGATAGGCCTAAAGGGGATGGACTTAGGGTGTGGAGGACGGGCCTATATATATATAGAGGAAGAGTTGGGTAGAAAGTGGATTTTTCCTAGAAAGTCTAGGAAGCAATCAGAATGCGACACGTGGCATTGAAGGATTTTAACTAGAAGGGAAATTATGTACTTTCACAATCTATTTTTATTTTAGGAAATTATCTTCAATAACTAAATATCCATGTACACGAATGAAACAGATTTCCTCCATAATTTTCAGATTTTTTGTTTTCGAAATCTGATCTCACGTAAATATCAATCATTCCTTTGTTTTCTTCCTCACAAGATTCATCGCTGATCTTTAAACTTTATCTGGAATCTATCAGCATGTTCTTGGTACTGTGTTTTAATAGTTAGAGGGTTAAAGTCAATGTTTTTATAGATCCCATAATTTGAATGATGTTTGGTAACGCTATTGTGTTTAACAGCAAGCAGATTAATACCGTTGTGTTTTAGCATTCATGCTGGTAATGCTGGAGGATTTCTTGACGATGTGTTTTATCATTTATGCTGGTAATGCTGGAGGATTTCTTGACATTGTGTTTTAACAGCAAGCATATTAATACAGTTGTGTTTTAGCATTCATGTTTGTAATGCTAGAGGATTTCTTGACGTTGTGTTTTACCATCCATGCTGGTAATGCTGGAGGATTTCTTGACATTGTGTTTTAACAACCAGCAGTTTAATACCGTTGTGTTTTAGCATTCATGTTGGTAATGATGGAGGATTTCTTGACGTTGTGTTTTACCATCCATGCTGGTAATGCTGGAGGATTTCTTGACATTGTGTTTTAACAGCAAGCAGATTAATACCGTTGTGTTTTAGCATTCATGTTGGTAATGTTGTAGGATTTCTTGACGCCGTGTTTTACCATCCATGCTGGTAATGCTGGAGGATTTCTTGACATTGTGTTTTAACAGCCATCAGTTTAACACCGTTGTGTTTTAGCTTTCATGCTAGTAATGTTGGAGGATTTCTTGACGTTGTGTTTTACCATTCATGCTGTTACGATGGGTGACATTTGTCACGATGTGTTTTCTTGATGTTGTGTTTCTTCATGAAGGATAGAAGGAAGAGAGAGAGACGAGAGAAAGGGAGAGAGAGAGAGAGAAAAAAAATCACAAGAAATGTGGGGTGGTTTATGGAATGACAGTTATTTCCGTATTTAAAACAAGCTAAATGACATATCTACCCCTGATTAATTAAATAATCCTATTTTTAAGAAACACATATTACCAAAATGCCACCAAGATGATCTCAACCATTAAACACACCCATTGGATGGCCCAGATCGCTTCCTAGACTTTCTAGGAAAAACACACTTTCCACATGATCCCCACTATATATATATATATATATATATATATATAGGGAGACGCTAAAATGAAAACCACCTCCAATTGTAAGAACCACGAGAACCACTCTCCACCAATCAAACTTTAACACGTATGCACTTTTATATTATATTATAAAGGGTATTTTGGTGTTTTACTCCTAATGTCTAATCCCCTGCCATATGTCATATATCTCTGCCATTTAAAAGACTTACACATCTCCTCTCTCATCAAAATTCAAACCTCATTCATCATCTCATCCATCTGCAACCCATCCTCTTTCTCTCTCTTCTTAACCATTTCTTTCTTCCCCAACGTTCTTTCTTTGTTTCTATATTGCTTCCGTGTTTCTAATTCTTTCTTCCCCAACTTTGTTTCAACTTTCATATATCATTTTACTTACTTGCATATTTTGATATTTAAATATTCCTTTGACGGATCGTTAAGGCTTTAAGAAGATCGGTTTCGTATTTCCAAGTATCATCACAGGCAAGGAGTCTAATTATTTCATTAAGGCTTTAAGAGAAATATGCAGGAGAGAGAGTTGGTGGTGGGGAGGTGTTGGTGGGGAAGACGTTGGTGGGAGGTGGTGGGAGGTTGCAGAAGACGGTTGGTAGGAGGTGGTGGTCGGCAACCCAACTGTCGTGGCGGCGCATGATGTCGGTGGTTCAGTTCTTCAGTGGTGGTGGAACACGAAGAGAGAGACAAAGGTAGCGATGTTTTCTTTGTGTCTCTGTTTTGGGGGTTTGTTTGATGTTTTTTGGTTCTGTTTATTTGATGTTGTTTGATGTTTTTTGGTTCTGATCTTGACATTTTTTTGGCGGCGGTGGCCGGTGAAGGGGAGTTTGTTGTGGTGGGTTAGGGGGTGGTGTGTCGGCGGCAGCGGCGGAGGTGAATGATGGGTGGAGGGGTGGGGTGGGGTGAGGAGGGGTGTTTGTTTTTTGGTGGGTTGTTTGATGTTTTTAGTTCGATTCTTGACGTTGTTTGATGTTTGAATGTTTTTTGGATCTGGATACACGTTGCTTGAATGATCCATTTGTATTCTTTGATTATGTGGGTTTTGATCGGTTTGGATTTGGGGGGGGGGGGGGCGATGATGCAAAAAAAAACGTAGATTTTGATGACGATGGCGCGGCAAGGACGGCGGAAGGTAGGTTTTTTGAACCTGCAACCCCACTTTTGCAGCCTTTTGATTTATCAGAAAATCTGAGCCAACCGTTTTTTTTTTCGAGATACGCATTGTTTTAATGTTGTTGGTTTTTTATATTTTTTTCCCCAGTCGATGATGATAACAATCTATCTGAGACACCTACCGAGTTTGCAATTTCTGGGTGCGTTCGTTTTACGTAAAAAAAAATTGTGAAAAAAAAAGTTAAACCGTAAACTTTTTAACGTAAAACGTAAAACGTAAAGAGTAAAACGTAAAACGTAAAACGTAAAAACGTAAAAACGTAAAAAGTCTTACGTAAAACGTAAAAAGTAAAACGTAAAACGTAAAAAGTTTTACGTAAAACGTGAAAACGTAAAACGTAAAACGTGAAAACGTAAAACGTAAAAAGTAAAAAGTAAAACGTAAAACGTAAAAGTTTAACGTAAAAACGTAATACGTAAAAAGTTTTACGTAAAACGTAAAACGTAAAAAGTAAAAATGTAATACGTAAAATGTTTTACGTAAAACGTAAAAAGTTTAACGTAAAACGTAAAGTTTTTAATGTTAAACGTAAAAAGGTTAACGTAAAAACGTAAAACGTAAAAACGTAAAACGTAAAAACGAAAAACCTAAAAACCTAAAACGTAAAAAGTTTAACGTAAAAAGTCTAAAAATCTGTAAAAAAAATCTGAATTTAAAAATGTTTTTAATAAAAAATTATGTTTAAAAAATAAAATTAATATAATAATACAAAAAGTAATAAAAAACAATAAAGACAAAATAGAGTAATTTACTAAACTAAACTTTTAGATTAAAATATTAAAGACATAATAAGACAAAAAGCATTTAATATTATTTTTAGTTACTTTTAATCTCATCCATTGATCTTGAAGATCTAATGGCCAGAAAGTTGTTATCTCGGTTCTTACAACTGGAGGTGGTATATGGGACCGCTAAAATGAAAACCACCTCCAGTTGTAAGAACCCAGATAACCACTTTCTGGCCATTAGATCTTCAAGATCAATGGATGAGATTAAAAGTAACTAAAAATAATATTAAATATTTTTTGTCTTATTATGTCTTTAATATTTTAATCTAAAAGGGTATTTTAGTAAAATGACTCTATTTTGTTTTTTTATCTTTATTGTTTTTTATTCGTTTTTTGTATTATTATATTACTTTTATTTTTTAAACATAATTTTTTATTAAAAACATTTTTAAATTCAGATTTTTCTATAAGATTTTTATACTTTTTACAATTTAAGTTTTACGTTAAAATTTTTACGTTTTACGTTTTTTTAACTCGTCGTTTTTACGCCCGGCTTTTTCAAGTGTCGTTTTTTTTAACGCGCCGTTTTTTACGCACCGTTTTTTCAAGCGTCGTTTTTTTTAACGCGCCGTTTTTTACACGTTTTTTACACGTTTTTTTAACACGCCGATTTTTACACTTTTTACGTTTTATGTTTTACGTTAAACTTTTTTAACATTTTACGTTTTAAGTTTTACGTAAGACTTTTTACGTTTTACGTAAGACGTTTTACGTTTTACGTTTTACATAAAACTTTTTACGTTTTACGTTTTTTACGTTTTACGTTAAAAAGTTTACGGTTTAACTTTTTTTTTACAAAAACCTCTTTACGCAAAAACGAACGCACGCAGAAATCGCAAACTCGGGAGATGTCTCAGATATATCGTTATCCTCATCGACTAGGGGGGAAAATAAAAAACCAACAACATCAAAACAAAGTGTATCTCGGAAAAAAACGGGGTTTGGCTCAAATTATCTGATAATCAAAAGGCTGCAAAAGTGGGGTTGCAGGTTCAAAAAACCTACCCTCCGCCGTCCTTGCCGCGCCATCGTCATCAAAATCGACGTTTTTTTTTTTTTGCATCATCGCCACCCAATCGACCATATCAAAACCTACAGATTCAAAAGAACACAAATCAAAACCCACGAAACCCACCGCCACACCACCAAACCCACTGCCACACCACCACACCCACCAAACCAACCGCCACACCACCACACCCACCGCACATCGGAGCCATCGGCCTCAAAACCCAAAAAACGGAGTCGTCGACATCAACCACTACCACACCACCAAAACCACCGCCACACCACCAAACCCACTGCCACACCACCAAACCCACTGCACCCACCGCCACACCTCCGTTGCAACATCATAAACCCACCGAAACCCGAGCCGCTACTCCAACCTACAGCCCCAAAATTACTTGTTTTAGAACATCTCTATACGAAAAATCAAACCCTTTTACCACTATTTTCACTGCCCCTCTACAAGGGAAATGAATCAATCCCAAACAAAAATCATAATAGTCTGACTTTTTACGTTTTATGTTTTACGTTAAACTTTTTAAACTTTTTACGTTTTAAGTTTTACGTAAAACTTTTTACGTTTTACGTAAAACTTTTTACGTTTTACGTAAAACTTTTTACGTTTTACGTAAAACGTAAAACTTTTACGTTTTACGTTTTGCGTAAAACTTTTTACGTTTTACGTTTTGCGTAAAACTTTTTACGTTTTACGTTAAAAGTTTTACGGTTTAACTTTTTTTTTTTACAAAAACTTCTTTACGCAAAAACGAACGCACCCAGAAATCGCAAACTAGGGAGATATCTCAGATATATCGTTATCATCATCGACTCGGGGGGAAAAATAAAAAACCAACAACATTGAAACAAAGTGTATCTCGAAAAAAAACGGGGTTTGGCTCAGATTATCTGATAATCAAAAGGCTGCAAAAGTGGGGTTGCAGGTTTAAAAAACCTACCCTCCGCCGTCCTTTCCATGCCATCTTCATAAAAATCGACGTTTTTTTTTCATCATCGCCACCTGATGTATTGCAAAATACATCTTCATTCGCGTCTAGGTTTGTTCGGTTTTAGTTTGTTTTAGTGTCGGTTTTAGGTAGAATGTATATATTTTTGATTGTCTTGTGTTTTCCAGGTTTTTGCAGCAAAAGGAATAGATACGAGATAAAATCTGGACAGGAGAAAGTTTGGCACGGAAACCGAGAAGCTCGGGAGTGGAACGAAGCGGAAATTGCAGTTCTGAAGGTTCCAGGCGGCCCGCGTATACTTACACCAAACTTCAGGCGGGCCGCGAGAAGACCTTATGTCGGCGCAGAATCGTGATCAGCAAGCAGATTAGGGTTTTATTGTTATATAATGATCATTATCGATAACAGCCGGGTTTAACATTACAATTACGAATTTTAGACATCTTTGGACGATCATAGAGGCTGATTAGAGGCGTTTTGAAGGTTTAGTACTGCTGGGAATCATCGGAGAGCGTTAAGGAGCATACGGGATTGAAGTTAACGGGTTACACAATCTTGTTTCTTCGCTTCTTGTTTGTTTTACTTGTTTAATGATGAATTCTATTATTACTTGGATTATGAACCTGTTTTGGATTATGTTTAGCGGCTAAATCTTTATTACTACCTAGACATGGATGATTGATTGCGTATGTGTTTTGATTATTATTGGATTTTTGGAAGCTATGGATTGTTTATAAATTATAAATGGTTTGTTATATCGGTTAGATGTGTTTGCGTGCTTGATGGTATTTAATTATTGATTATTGCTTCGCATGAATCTTGGTGACGGTCTTTATCACATAATACAGTCGTGCTAGGTTTTAGATTTTGGTGACTGTCTATATCACGTAATAAATCTTGAATCTTTAGGGTTAAATTGGCCAATAAACCTTAGAAGTAATAGTTGGTAATTTTATAAAATCAAGTGTTCTACTAATCGTCAATAGCTGTAAGGTGCGAGATTATTGCTAGGTCTAAGTGATTAAACCGCAAGGTGGGTCCTTCTTAGAAAGTTAACCTATTTGCTGCTGTCTAGCAAGTCTAACTGAGAAAATAAACCTATCCTAGGTTTAGGTCTCGTAAGGGAGTGAACCTTGTAGGATACTTTTATAAACCCCATTAGGTGTCTTGTAAAGGAGTCTAATAACCGGTAGTTTAACAACCTTTAGGGGATCTTAGCGTGCTCTTGATAGGGGTCCTTAGATTTCCCGATAGGTGAGAATTTCAAGATCCCGGTTCCATAGCAGACAACTTCCAATTATAATCATAACTAAAAGCAATCAGGATTCCTGTCTAGGTAGTTCCTTCATCATCCTTGAGTTCAGCCTTCGTGTGAGTTCGTGTCTAGTGCGTCTAGTCTAGTTAGTATTTGTTACTTGCATTCTTAGGATTTTTAGAAACCCTCCCCCAATTAATAAACATTTAGTTAAGTCGTGTCAATTTAAGTCTAGATAGAGTCTTAGCGTAATCAGTAGAGTCTCTTGGGTTCGATACTCGGACTTCCTTAGGCTATACTACATTCGATCGGTACACTTGCCGGTTGTGTGTTTTAGGGTTTAGAGAGTCTTAGTCTTATAAATTTAAAACTTAGAGTGTCTAGATTTAGGGTAATTTTAGTTGTTTTTGTTAAACCACTTTGTGCACATCAAGTTTTTGGCGCCGTTGTCGGGGACTCTTAGGTAATTGCGTTGATTGCTTTGTTTGGACTTGTTTGACATATTACGTGCTATTTGTGTTCGTTGAGTCGTAGGAGTCTAAAAATTTTAAAAAATCAAAAAAAAAATATTTGCTTTAGTGTCTTTTCTAGGTTAGTGAGTCGTTGTTAGAGTCTTTTCGTTGTTCGTAGTTGGTTGATGCCCCATACGCGCTCGCAGGGACCGCCGCCACCTCTGCTCACAGTCAAGTCTTCTGAGTCGTCTTCTTCATCTTCGTCGTTTCCGCATTCCACCCCCGCCTTCGATTTCACACCGAAGCCATCACCACACGTATCCCCACACGTATCCCCACACGTATCACCACACGTTTCCCCACCACCCTCCCGTTCTCGTTCGCCTAGTCCTCCACCTGATATGGCGAACCGCACCGTCTACCAGCAGGCTACCACCGGTTTCACCGGTGCTACATCACCCATCACTCTGCCGAACATCGCGAATGATAGGTTCTGGCAGATCCCTTCTTACATCATGACCGCCATCACCAATTCTTGCCAGTTCCATGGTCGTGATGACGAGGATGCACCCGCCCACATAAATCGCATCACTCGTCTTTGTGGCACCTACTCCATTGAGGGTGTCAATCTAGATGCTAGGTACCTTCAGGTCTTCCCATTCTCACTCGCTGGACGGGCAGCCGTCTGGTTCGATTCTCAGCCAGCAGGCACTTTCACTACTTGGGCTGGTCTTCGTGATGCTTTCCTAGCAAAGTACTTCCCGCCAGCCAAGGCATCTCGCCTTCGTGATCAGATACACTCCTTCCGTATGGAGCCTGATGAGCCGTATCACTTAGCTTGGGAGCGTTTTCAGACGCTTCTCTCTCGTTGTTCGCAGTATGGTTTGTCGGATTGGGCGTTAGTTGAGAAATTCTATAATGGTCTTACTCCTGAGATTAGAGCTCGTTTCGATACTTCAGCAGGAGGTCAGCTTATGGGAAAGAAGACAGTGACGGAGTGCAATGATTTGTTTGAGAGCTTTGCACATTCTGATATGGATTACAGCACTACTACTACCACCTCGGCCGGTCGAGGGGTAAACTAGGTTAGCTTGGGTACATCGGTAGCTGCTATAGTCGAGAGAGCGAAGCAAGAGATGAGGGAGGAGATGAGGCAAGAGTTGGATGAGATAAAGAAGAAAGTTGATAGGTGTGAGGTTTGTAGAGGAGGTCACGATACACTTGATTGTCCCACACTTACGTTAGAGCAGGTAGAGTACATAGCCGGTCAGTCTAGGGGTTTATTCGGTAATAATAATAATAATAATTATAACTCCAACTGGCAGGGTAGTGGTAGTAGTTTCCGCCCTTCTGGCAATCCCCCTGGTTTTCCATCTGGTCAGTATCAAAATAGGGGGCCGGGTCTTTACACGAGTAGTGGTTCGGGTCAGAGTGGTCAGTATAGTGGTTCAGGAGGTCAGTTTCCGAGTGGAGGGTCGAATCAGGAGAGTCAAGGTAGTGATAAGGCTTTACAGGGTAGTTTGAGTAGGTTAGAGGAGATGTTTGCTCAGATGATAATGCATAGTCAGACTGTAGCTAAGAATCAGGAGCAGATTAACAAAAATCATGAACTTCAGCTTAAAAATCAAGAGTCCACTCTTCTAGATCTTCAGAGAACAGTAGGGGATATAGCTAGGCAGTTGAAAGAGTCCCCTTCTGGTCAGTATTCAGGTACCACTCACCCAGTCCACCATTCTGTGAAAGCAATCACTACTCGTAGTGGGTTGAGTTTAGGAGAGGTTGTGAGAGAGAGGGTAGAGGAAGAAGAAGATGATTATGTAGATGAGGTGATTGAGTTGGAGGCTCCAGGCAAGGTGCAACATAGGCTAGACCCAGCAAGTACTGCACACGCCGAGGAGTTGCCAGTAGAGAAGAAAGTGGAGAAGCAGCCGAAGAAGGTTCGGCCACCGCCGCGAGTGATTGATATTTCTCGTCTTCCGTTTCCCGCTCGTGCTAGGCAGCAGCTATATGCTAGTGAATACGAGAAATTTCTTGAGATGTTCACCCAGCTGAAGGTGAATCTTCCGTTCATTGATGATTTGAGATCCATGCCTAAATACGTCAAGTTCCTTAAGGATTTTCTAAAGCGTAAGGATAGGGTAGGTGAGAGTTCGAGTGATTCATTGAGTGGAGAGTGTTCTGCTGTGATCCTAAATAAACTTCCTGAGAAACTTACCGATCCAGGCATTTTCACGATCCCTTGTTTGTTCGGTGGTGATGTTAAAAACCACGCGTTAGCTGACCTTGGTGCTAGTATTAATTTGATGCCATATTCATTTTATGAAAAACTAGGCCTTGGTGATTTGAAGCCGACTCGTATGACCCTTTCGTTAGCGGATAAGTCAGTTAAGTATCCTAGGGGGATAGTAGAAAATTTGTTGGTGAAAGTGGATAAGTTTGTTTTTCCGGCCGATTTTGTAGTGCTAGATATGGAGGCCGATGATAGAGTGCCGTTGATTTTAGGGCGCCCGTTCTTGAACACGGCTAAAGCGCTTATAGATGTCTTCTTAGGCACGATTACACTTAGAGCGGGTGATGAGTCGGTAGTGTTTGAGGTGAATAATGCGAGAGGGGCGAGTGCGAGAGTTGAGGCGATTGCATCGGTAGAGGAGAGTGAGAAGGGTGAGAGAGACGAGAAAGAGATGTTGAGTGAGCCGACTTTAGAGGAGATGTTAAAACCTAAGTGTGGGGATCCACCTGATAGGGGAGTCGAAGAGTTGGAAGAGAGAATGAGTAGGTTAGAATCTAAGATAGAGAAACTGAGCAAGGCTCAGTGTGGGGATAGGTTTCGAGATGATACGTTTAGATTCAAACCGCCCGATGGAGAGTCGAGAGAGTATGAGAGAGTTAGGGGAGATGCGGGCGATGTTAGGAATGATAGTGCTACAGCCCGTAAGGTGCGGGAGATGTTAGAAGGTGAGCCCCGCGTATATGACCCTCCGTGAGTGCGTGAATAGTTGTGACCCACTTATAGAGTTTGTACATTGAGTCTTTGTCTGCGTCGTCTCTTTAGTTTAGTGTTTTTGTGTTTTAGCGTCTTGTGCGTCATTTTCGTATTTTTGCGTCTTTTGTGTGTCGTGAGTATGTTTTGCAGGTTGCATCACCTTTACGTGGCCGAGATCAACGTGCGAGCAGCATCACAGGTCTGTTTGATGTTAAAAATGACAAAAATGCGTGCAGGGGCAGTTTAGGAATTATAAAAGTCATTTTTCTGCACTTTCTGTTGTTTCTGCAAATTGTATCGCTGTTATCTGATGTTCAGGCGGCCCGCCTCAATTAAACACATACTTTAAGCGGGCCGCGCGGAGTTTAAATAAGCTGGAAGTTGTTTAAGTTTAAGCGGCTCGCATCGACTTATCACACATCTCAAGCGGGCCGCGAGCCCACTACTATGCACGATGGGCTGTTCAGGCCCAACAGATTCAGCCATTTGATCCATGTTCTATATCGACCTTCATCCATATTTCACCATCATTGTTCGGGCTGGTTCGAGTCGACGTTCAGGTATGCTTCCTGCATTTGTTGTTGTTGTATTTGAGTCGTTTGTTACCGGGTTTATTTCCATCTTAAGTGTGGGGAAACGGGTTGCATATTTTTAAGGCGTTAAATTGTGATTTTTCACTAAACATTCAACCCGTTATCCGTTGCATCCACACTTGGTCAGGTTTGGCACTTGGGTTGTTCGAGGGCGAGCAAGGTGCCGGGAGGGGGTAAGATAGAAATTCGGTGGTGTAATTTTGAGTCTTTTATTTTGTACCATGTGTCTAAGTTAGTAGTTTTCGAGTCTTTTTGTGTTTCGAGTCGGTATTGCTTTGGTATTTTGCTTGTTTTTGTGGATGCAGGTTCGAATATGTACCACCCGTACTCAATCTCCATTCGGGTGATTTTGGAGCTGCTGATCGAATTTCGGGTATTTATCAAGTATACTAGTTAGTGTCAGAGCCGATCGCGAATGAAATGCTATACGATCGAGCTGGATTGGACGAGACCGTGGGAGCTTACGCGTTATTAACCAGCTAAGTCCTTTCCGATTTTCCCTTGGTCTTTTTATTTCTTATTTATTTTTAGTTTTTTTGAGTCGGTTTCCATCCTACATTGAGGGCAATGTAGAGTTTAAGTGTGGGGATGGGAAACTATCGTTTAGTGTCGTTAGTATAGTTAGTTGAGTCATAAAAAGTTGAAAAAAAAAATTAAAAAAATCAGAAAATGTCTTTTGAAATAAGAAGTTTGCAAAATAAAAATGGAAAATGATAGAAAAGTCGGGTTTTTGTTCGGGTTCAAATAATGATAATATGAGAATAAAATAATCGTGCTTGTGTCTAGTTTGGGATGTGCGGGTAGGCTCGGTTCGGTTCTGGGTTCCTTTGATTTAAATATACTTAATTGTCGGTCTACTAGTGGGTTCTCATCTAGGGAGAGTGGGAAAATTGAAACCGCCAAAAATAGTATAAGGGGCACCGTTATAAGCTAAGATCGTTAGAGTTTTTAGTCATTATCTCGTTGAAAAAGAAAAAAAATGAAATAAAAAGTGAGCTAGAAACTAAATGAAAGTAGCACAGGTCTATGTAATCCGAGTTGGGGATAGCGACTCTACAGCCGGAATGCCTCTGGGATGTGTGAAATCGACTTGCCGAATAAAAGTACCGAAACCTATGTAGTCTGTGATTGGGGATAGCGACTCTACAGTCGGATTACCGCTTGGTTAGGGAAAGCATCGTCTAGTCTCACGAATGAAAAAAAAAAAAAGAGAAAAAGCAAGCAAAAAGAAAAAAAAAGTGAAAAGAAAAATAGATTTGATTTTAAACTCTTTTGATCTTGGTATAAAACGGTTAGGAAATAACCCAGTGGTTGTTCCTTTTGTCCTATAAGCTTGAGGGGGGATTAGGTAGACTTGCAATTCTTAGCGTGAGACCCTAGGTAGATTGACCGCACTTGAACTAAACTTGCATGATAAGGGCTCAGAACCGGGTTGGGTTTAAGTGGATCAATATACTTGCAATCGCGGCTAACACGAGTTTCGATTTTAATAAAATAACTTAAGCTTTTGGCCCGTTCATTTATTCCGACTATGATTCCGTTTGCATAATTCTTTTTCGAGGACGAAAAAAGAGTAAGTGTGGGGATATTTGATGTATTGCAAAATACATCTTTATTCGCGTCTAGGTTTGTTCGGTTTTAGTTTGTTTTAGTGTCGGTTTTAGGTAGAATGTATATATTTTTTATTGTCTTGTGTTTTCCAGGTTTTTGTAGCAAAAGGAATAGATACGAGATAAAATCTGGACAGGAGAAAGTTTGGCACGGAAACCGAGAAGCTCGGGAGTGGAACGAAGCGGAAATTGCAGTTCTGAAGGTTCCAGGCGGCCCGCGTATACTTACACCAAACTTCAGGCGGGCCGCGAGAAGACCTTATGTCAGCGCAGAATCGTGATCAGCAAGCAGATTAGGGTTTTATTGTTATATAATGATCATTATCGATAACAGCCGGGTTTAACATTACAATTACGAATTTTAGACATCTTTGGACGATCATAGAGGCTGATTAGAGGCGTTTTGAAGGTTTAGTACTGCTGGGAATCATCGGAGAGCGTTAAGGAGCATACGGGATTGAAGTTAACGGGTTACACAATCTTGTTTCTTCGCTTCTTGTTTGTTTTACTTGTTTAATGATGAATTCTATTATTACTTGGATTATGAACCTGTTTTGGATTATGTTTAGCGGCTAAATCTTTATTACTACCTAGACATGGATGATTGATTGCGTATGTGTTTTGATTATTATTGGATTTTTGGAAGCTATGGATTGTTTATAAATTGTAAACGGTTTGTTCTATCGGTTAGATGTGTTTGCGTGCTTGATGGTATTTAATTATTGATTATTGCTTCGCATGAATCTTGGTGACGGTCTTTATCACATAATAGAGTCGTGCTAGGTTTTAGATTTTGGTGACTGTCTATATCACGTAATAAATCTTGAATCTTTAGGGTTAAATTGGCCAATAAACCTTAGAAGTAATAGTTGGTAATTTTATAAAATCAAGTGTTCTACTAATCGTCAATAGCTGTAAGGTGCGAGATTATTGCTAGGTCTAAGTGATTAAACCGCAAGGTGGGTCCTTCTTAGAAAGTTAACCTATTTGCTGCTGTCTAGCAAGTCTAACTGAGAAAACAAACCTATCCTAGGTTTAGGTCTCGTAAGGGAGTGAACCTTGTAGGATACTTTTATAAACCCCATTAGGTGTCTTGTAAAGGAGTCTAATAACCGGTAGTTTAACAACCTTTAGGGGATCTTAGCGTGCTCTTGATAGGGGTCCTTAGATTTCCCGATAGGTAAGAATTTCAAGATCCCGGTTCCATAGCAGACAACTTCCAATTATAATCATAACTAAAAGCAATCAGGATTCCTGTCTAGGTAGTTCCTTCATCATCCTTGAGTTCAGCCTTCGTGTGAGTTCGTGTCTAGTGTGTCTAGTCTAGTTAGTATTTGTTACTTGCATTCTTAGGATTTTTAGAAACCCTCCCCCAATTAATAAACATTTAGTTAAGTCGTGTCAATTTAAGTCTAGATAGAGTCTTAGCGTAATCAGTAGAGTCTCTTGGGTTCGATACTCGGACTTCCTTAGGCTATACTACATTCGATCGGTACACTTGCCGGTTGTGTGTTTTAGGGTTTAGAGAGTCTTAGTCTTATAAATTTAAAACTTAGAGAGTCTAGATTTAGGGTAATTTTAGTTGTTTTTGTTAAACCACTTTGTGCACATCACCACCCAATCGACCATATCAAAACCTACAGATTCAAAAGAACACAAATCAAAACCCACCGCCACACCACCAAACCCACTGCCACACCACCACACCCACCGCCACACCACCACACCCACCGCACATCGGAGCCGTCGGCCTCAAAACCAACATCGGAGCCGTCGACATCAACCACTGCCACACCATCAAAACCACCGCCACACCAACAAACCCACTGCCACACCACCAAACCCACCGCACCCACCTCCGTTGCAAAATCATAAACCCACCGAAACCCAAGCCGCTACTCCAACCTACAGCCCCAAAATTACTTGTTTTAGAACATTTCTAAACGAAAAATTAATACCCACATAACCAAAATTACTTGTTTTAGAACATCTTTACACTCCAACATCTTTTTCAATAACCAAATCAATACCCACATAACAATCTTCAAAAATTCAGTAAAATAAAACTAAACATCTTCATTTAACAACTTAAAAATACAAACTTTCATACCTGGATTCACGAGTCAACTGAAATTTAACAGAAATTATGAACTTGGGTGTTAATCGGAGCCCCACGGTGGTCGGGCGGCAGTGGTGTAACAGAGAGGTGAGTTAGGTGGTTGTCGTGATGGAGGTTAATCGGAGATGGTCGGTGGTAGGTGGTAGTCGGTGGGTTTATGTGACTGGTGGTGGGTGCGGCGGCGAGGTGATCGGAAATCAAAGGCGTCGGCGGTAATGGATGTTTAGCACTTTAACTCTATATGTATTTGAAATTAAAAAAAATAACTACCAAAATTACTGCTGGTTTTTGTTAAGTCTGACTATAAAGGTGACGTGATGCGGAGTGTATGAATTTTTGATGTATTTTTAGTATCTTTTTACTCTTTTATCAAGCTTTAAATTTATAATACAAGATATAAAACTATCACTCTCTACAACATGCTAGGGTAAATACACCCATTGTTGGCATAGTATAGTAATGGTAAGATACCGAGGTCGTCAGTGGTCCAAATTTGTTGTTCAAAAAAAATATAAAAATATATAGATCAAAGTTTAATGTTTTTTTCTACTTTAAAATTAGTTACCTTATTACCAACCTTTACCGAAATTCCGTTTCAGACCTAATTTATTAGTAAACTATGTTTGACATTACTACTTTTAAATTTTAAGGCTTTTGCAAAGGTTTCTTATATAATATTGTAAAACTTATAATAATATTATTTAGATAGGGTAAAGGTATTTATTTACTTAAATGTTTTCACATGAAGTTGTTTTACTAATATAATAAATTAATAATCGACTATCACATAAGAAAAATCTCTATTGTTATTAATGTATATATATAACTAATAGGATTCTCCGCTGGTTGCAGTTTTCACTAGGTCGGTATTGCTTTTGTTCGTATAACAACGACTATATAACAACCAAAAGAAACATGCCAAAAAGGATATCGATATATTTTAGATAAAAACCATAAAAATACCATTATATAATTGAAATTGGAAATAGTGAAATTTGATCATAAACTATAAAGAAAGTAATTATAGTAATTATTGATGGTCATTTTTCTTCTGATACATTCATCATAATTAATCATTTGGGTCTGTGATCCGACAATCCTTGAGTGACAGTTTGCAGTCGTTGGGGAGGCTTTGAGCGGCATAATGCATTAGTTTCTCGTGAGATTTGTCAACAGCTTTTCATTGAGCTTTATCATGTGTCTGCTGGATCACACCGCGTTGGCACTGTTTTGTCACTGTATTTAAGAACACACAACATTTCTGTATAGCAAGGGTTTTCTTCCACATGGGGGCACTTATTCTGTAACGCACTGGAGATTTCTATCTGCATTTAATTTCCATTGTCCTCTACGCTAGAGGTTCTATAGGCTGACATTTTAGAAAATGCTACGATGGCAATCAAGATGAATGCAAAAGGTGCAAGTTTGGCCATTATAGGATGTATGCAACTAAGGGGAATGCATAGGACTTTAATAAGTTTTTCCTACACCTAACAATTAGTTAAACATGTTACTCTTTTACTAAGTTTTTCCTACCCCAAACAATTAGTTAATCATCTTATTCCTTTAATAAGTTTTTGCTACACCTAACAATTAGTTAACCTTCTTACTCCATATATTTACACATTTATATATAAAATGGGATTATTTAAAATTTTATATGGTATTGACAATAAAGATTCTAGTTTAAGTTTAGCAAAAGTGTATATTTTATAATTAGAATGATACATACATAAAAGCTATACGTTTTCTAGTAGTTTTATAAATAAAAGCATCATGAACAAGAACCATAGCAAAAATTAGATAAAAGTTTAACTTTTAGCCAAAGTTAACGGAGAATGGGGTCATATTGGGGACACTTTCGTAGGGTGGAAGGGGTGATCGTTACACTTCATCATCCATCACACTATCACATCCAGTCACTATTTGACACATCATTCCTTCACATTTCACTCATCACACTAGTAATAGTATCACAATCCAAAATAAATATCACACCCAATCACAAGTTAACACATCAACATCAAGTCAAACCCACACACACAACACAAAGCATCATGTTGTGACAACCATCATGATTTTCCTCCATCACCAAGTGATACACCCCTTTGTGGCCCGTAATTTTGTAATCGGGTTTTTACTGATGACCCGTTTTATTCGTTTTCTATATTATATAAAGTTCAACTGTTTAAAAAAAAGGAGATCATGTTTAACTTGTGTTTAATCCGAAAATGTTCTATAGTTCTACTCCTATCATCGCATCCACCTTAGCTACTTAATGTGGACAACAATTAACCTCTCATACCTTGTTTTAATTTAATTTATTATGGTATTTTTATATTTTAGTTGTTTTCTTATGTTAAATTGTCTATTTATGATATATTCTTTGATTATGTTAAGCTTTATTATTTGTTTTAATTATTATGTTTAAGTTTTTCTATAATATTTAGTTAATTATAATTAATAGGATAATACTCTTTTATCATCCTTTTGTTTTTGTTGACAAGACCCCTTTTTGACCAACCCATATTTTTGTCACTCCCTGTCGAAACTCTCTGTATCACAAATCCTATAAGCCATATAAAATATGCAACACAACATTGAGGTGCAAATTTCTTCAGAGAATAAATAAGTTAAAAGTATGATTAAAAATATTTTGTTTCATTTATGGCATGTTCCACATACTTAATTTTTAGTACTTATCTCACTTTAATGTTTTTCAAGCATTTATATCCCTTCCATAATTTCTACCGTATAATTATACTAAAAAACACTACATATACCGAAATTCCGTTTCAGACCTAATTTATTGGTAAACTATGTTTGACATTACTACTTTTAAATTATAATGCTTTTGCAATGGTTTCTTATATACTATTGTAAAACTGACAATAATATTACTTTAGATAGGGTAAAGGTATTTATTTACTTAAATTTTTTCACATGAAGTTGCTTTACTAATATAAAAAATTAATAATCGACTATCACATAAGAAAAGTCTCTATTATTAACATATATATATATATAACCTTGTTCATATAACAACGACTATATAACAACCAAAAGAAACATGCCCAAAAGGATATCGATATATTTTAGATAAAAACCATACAAATACCATTATATAATTGAAATTGGAAATAGTAAAATTTGATCATAAACTATAAAGAGAGTAATTATGGTAATTATTGATGATCATTTTTCTTCTGATACATTCATCATAATTAATCATTTGGGTCTGCGATCCGACAATCATTGAGTGCCAGTTTGCAGTCATTGGGGAGGCTTTGAGCGGCATCACGCATTAGTTTACGCTGAGATTTGCCAACAGCTTTTCGTTGAGCTTTATCATGTGTCTGCTGGATCACACCGCATTGGCACTGTTTTGTCACTTTATTTAAGAACCCACAACATTTCTGCATAGCGTCCTTATCTGGTAAAAATGGTAAAAATGTGAAGTGTAAATAGCAAGGGTTTCCTTCCACATAGGGGCACTTATTCTGTAACGCACTGGAGATTTCTATCTTCATTTCATTTCCATTGTTCTCTATGGTAGTGGTTCTATAGGTTGACATCTTAGAAAATGCTACGATGGCAATCAAGATGAATGCAAAAGGTGCAAGTTTGGCCATTATAGGTTGTATGAAACTAAGGGGAATGCATAGGACTTTAATAAGTTTTTCCTACACCTAACAATTAGTTAAACATCTTACTCTTTTACTAAGTTTTTCCTACACCTAACAATTAGTTAATCATCTTATTCCTTTAATAAGTTTTTGCTACACCTAACAATTAGTTAACCTTCTTACTCCATATATTTACACATTTATATATAAAATGGGATTATTTAAAATTTTATATGGTATTGACAATAAAGATTCTAGTTTAAGTTTAGCAAAAGTGTATAATTTATAATTAGAATGATACATACATAAAAGCTATACGTTTTCTAGTAGTTTTATAAATAAAAGCATCATGAACAAGAACCATAGCAAAAATTAGATAAAAGTTTAACTATTAGCCAAAGTTAACGGAGAAAGGGGGCATATTGGGGACAATTTCGTAGGGTGGAAGGGGTGATCATCACACTCCATCATCCATCATACTATCACATCCAGTCACCATTTGACACATCATTCCTTCACATTTCACTCATCACACTAATAATAGTATCACAATCCAAAATAAATATCACACCCAATCACAAGTTAACACATCAACATCAAGTCAAACCCACACACACAACACAAAGCATCATGTTGTGACAACCATCACGATTTTCCTCCATCACCAAGTGATACACCCCTTTGTGGCCCGTAATTTTGTAATCGGGTTTTTACTGGTGACCCGTTTTATTCGTTTTCTATACTATATAAAGTTCCACTGTTTAGAAAAAGGAGATCATGTTTAACTTGTGTTTAATCCGAAAATGTTCTACAGTTCTACTCCTATCATTGCATCCACCTTAGCTACTTAATGTGGACAACAATTAACCTCTCATACCTTGTTTTAATTTAATATATTATGGTATTTTTATATTTTAATTGTTTTCTTCATATTCTTTGATTATGTTAAGCTTTATTATTTGTTTTAATTATTATGTTTAAGTTTTTCTATAATATTTAGTTAATTATAATTAACAGGATAATACTCTTTTATCATCCTTTTGTTTTTGTTGACAAGACCCCTTTTTGACCAACCCATATTTTTGTCACTCCCTGTCGAAACTCTCTGTATCGCAAGTCCTATAAGCCATATAAAATATGCAACACAACATTGAGGTGCAAATTTCTTCAGAGAATAAATAAGTTAAAAGTATGATTAAAAATATTTTGTTTCATTTATGGCATGTTCCACATACTTAATTTTTAGTACTTATCTCACTTTAATGTTTTTCAAGCATTTACATCCATTCCATAATTTCTACCGTATAATTATACTAAAAAACGCTACATATTTTGTACTTTCAATTAAATGATACTTTTTATACTTTTATCATTATTTTTTCTCTCTCCTCCACTCAAAACACTTTCAAATTGATATATATTAAAAAAATTTAGAGGATAAACAGTGTACCCCTTAATATATAGGTAAATAGTAACATTTTCCCTCTTCTCAACTCACAACCAATTTTTATAATATAAGGAATACTCTCAGAAAGATGTGAACGCTCTTAAAATTACTTATCTTAGCATCAAGTTTACCAAAGTACGTTTCAAGTCTTTGTTGATAAAATATTTAATGTTCTTATGTTATATATGTGTGGGTAATCAATTATTCTAATTATTTGAATGTTTAGCACTTTAACTCTATATATATTTGAAATTAAAAAAAATAACTACCAAAATTACTGGTGGTTTTTGTTAAGTCTGAGTATAAAAGGTGACGTGATGCGGAGTGAACGAATTTTTAATGTATTTTTCGCACCTTTTTACTCTTTTATCAAGCTTTAAATTTATAAAACACGATATAAAACTATGACACTCTACAACATGCTAGGGCAAATACACCCATTGTTGGCGTAGTATAGTGATGGTAACATACCGAGGTCGTCAGTGGTCCAAATTTGTTGTTAAAAAAATATAAAAATACGTAGATCAAAGTTTAATGTTTTTTTCTACGTTAAAATTAGTTACTTGATTACAACCTTTTCCGAAATTCCGTTTCAGACATAATTTATTGGTAAATTATGTTTGACATTACTACTTTTAAATTATAATGCTTTTGCAATGGTTTCTTATATAATATTGTAAAACTTACAATAATATTACTTTAGATAGGGTAAAGGTATTTATTTACTTAAATGTTTTCACATGAAGTTGCTTTACTAATATAAAAAATTAATAATCGACTATCACATAATAAAAGTCTCTATTATTGTTTATATATATATATATATAACTAATAGGATCCTCCGCAGGTTGCAGTTTTCACTAGGTCGGTATTGCTTTTGTTCGTATAACAACGACTATATAACAACCAAAAGAAACATGCCCAAAAGAATATCGATATATTTTAGATAAAAACCATACAAATACCATTATATAATTGAAATTGGAAATAGTGAAATTTGATCATAAACTATAAAGAAAGTAATTATAGTAATTATTGCTGATCATTTTTCTTCTGATACATTCATCATAATTAATCATTTGGGTCTGCGATCCGACAATCCTTGAGTGACAGTTTGCAGTCGTTGGGGAGGCTTTGAGCGGCATCACGCATTAGTTTACGCTGAGATTTGTCAACAGCTTTTCTTTGAGCTTTATCATGTGTCTGCTGGATCACACCGCATTGGCACTGTTTTGTCACTTTATTTAAGAACACACAACATTTCTATATAGCCGCCTTATCTGGTAAAATCATGAAGTATAAATAGCAAGGGTTTTATTCCACATAGGGGCACTTATTCTGTAACGCACTGGAGATTTCTATCTTCATTTCATTTCCATTGTTCTCTATGGTAGTGGTTCTATAGGTTGACATCTTAGAAAATGCTACGATGGCAATCAAGATGAATGCAAAAGGTGCAAGTTTGGCCATTATAGGATGTATGCAACTAAGGGGAATGCATAGGACTTTAATAAGTTTTTCCTACACCTAACAATTAGTTAAACATCTTACTCTTTTACTAAGTTTTTCCTACACCTAACAATTAGTTAATCATCTTATTCCTTTAATAAGTTTTTGCTACACCTAACAATTAGTTAACCTTCTTACTCCATATATTTACACATTTATATATAAAATGGGATTATTTAAAATTTTATTTGGTATTGACAATAAAGATTCTAGTTTAAGTTTAGCAAAAGAGTATATTTTTTAATTAGAATGATACATACATAAAAGCTATACGTTTTCTAGTAGTTTTATAAATAAAAGCATCATGAACAAGAACCATAGCAAAAATTAGATAAAAGTTTAACTTTTTGCCAAAGTTAACGGAGAATGGGGGCATATTGGGGGCAATTTCGTAGGGTGGAAGGGGTGATCGTCACACCCTATCATCCATCACACTATCACATCCAGTCACCATTTGACACATCATTCCTTTACATTTCACTCATCACACTAGTAGTAGTATCACAATCCAAAATAAATATCACACCCAATCACAAGTTAACACATCAACATCAAGTCAAACCCACACACACAACACAAAGCATCATGTTGTGACAACCATCACGATTTTCCTCCATCACCAAGTGATACACCCCTTTGCGGCCCGTAATTTTGTAATCGGTTTTTTACTGGTGACCCGTTTTATTCGTTTTCTATATTATATAAGTTCCACTGTTTAGAAAAAGGAGATCATGTTTAACTTGTGTTTAATCCGAAAATGTTCTATAGTTCTACTCCTATCATCGCATCCACCTTAGCTACTTAATGTGGACAACAATTAACCTCTCATACCTTGTTTTAATTTAATTTATTATGGTATTTTTATATTTTAATTGTTTTCTTATATTAAATTGTCTATTTATGTTACATTCTTTGATTATGTTAAGCTTTATTATTTGCTTTAATTATTATGTTTAAGTTTTTCTATAATATTTAGTTAATTATAGTGAATAGGATAATACTCTTTTATCATCCTTTTGTCTTTGTTGACAAGACCCCTTTTTTACTAACCCATATTTTTGTCACTCCCTGTCGAAACTCTCTGTATCGCAAGTCCTATAAGCCTTATAAAATATTCAACACAACATTGAGATGCAAATTTCTTCAGAGAATAAATAAGTTAAAAGTATGATTAAAAATATTTTGTTTCATTTATGGCATGTTCCACATACTTAATTTTTAGTTCTTATCTCACTTTAATGTTTTTCAAGCATTTACATCCCTTCCATAATTTCTACCGTATAATTATACTAAAAAACACTACATATTTTGTACCTTCAATTAAATGATACTTTTTATACTTTTATCATTATTTTTTCTCTCTCCTCCACTCAAAACACTTTCAAATTGATATATATTAAAAAAATTTAGAGGATAAACAGTGTACCCCTTAATATATAGGTAAATAGTAATATTTTCTCTCTCCTCAACTCTCAACCAATTTTTATAATATAAGGAATACTCTCAAAAAGATGTGAATGCTCTTAAAATTACTTATCTTAGCATCAAGTTTACCAAAGTACGTTTCAAGTCTTTGTTGATAAAATATTTAATGTTCTTAAGTTATATATGTGTGGGTAATCAATTATTCTTGTTATTTGAATGTTTAGCACTTTAACTCTATGTATATTTGAAATTAAAAAAAAATAACTACCAAAATTACTGGTGGTTTTTGTTAAGTCTTAGTATAAAAGGTGACGTGATGCGGAGTGAACGAATTTTTAATGTATTTTTAGCACCTTTTTACTCTTTTATCAAGCTTTAAATTTATAAAACACGATATAAAACTATCACTCTCTACAACATGCTAGGGCAAATACACCCATTGTTGGCGTAGTATAGTGATGGTAAGATACCGAGGTCGTCAGTGGTCCAAATTTGTTGTTAAAAAAATATAAAAATACGTAGATCAAAGTTTAATGTTTTTTTCTACTTTAAAATTAGTTACCTTATTACCAACCTTTACCGAAATTCTGTTTCAAACGTAATTTATTGGTAAACTATGTTTGACAATACTACTTTTAAATTATAATGCTTTTGCAATGGTTTCTTATATAATATTGTAAAACTTACAATAATATTACTTTAGATAGGGTAGAGGTATTTATTTACTTAAATGTTTTCACATGAAGTTGTTTTACTAATATAAAAATTATTAATCGACTATCACATAAGAAAAGTCTCTATTATTATTAATATATATATAACTAATAGGATTCTCCGCAAGTTGCAGTTTTCACTAGGTCGGTATTGCTTTTGTTCGTATAACAACTATATAACAACCAAAAGAAACATGCCCAAAAGGATATCGATATATTTTAGATAAAAACCATAAAAATACCATTATATAATTGAAATTGGAAATAGTGAAATTTGATCATAAACTATAAAGAAAGTAATTATAGTAATTATTTCTGATCATTTTTCTTCTGATACATTCGTCATAATTAATCATTTGGGTCTGCGATCCAACAATCCTTGAGTGACAGTTTGCAGTCGTTGGGGAGGCTTTAAGCGGCATCACGCATTAGTTTACCCTGAGATTTGTCAACAGCTTTTCGTTGAGCTTTATCATGTGTCTGCTGGATCACACCGCATTGGCACTGTTTTGTCACTTTATTTAAGAACACACAACATTTCTATATAGCCGCCTTATCTGGTAAAATCGTGAAGTATAAATAGCAAGGGTTTCCTTCCACATGGGGGCACTTATTCTGTAACGCACTGGAGATTTCTATCTTCATTTCATTTCCATTGTTCTCTATGGTAGTGGTTCTATAGGCTGACATCTTAGAAAATGCTACGATGGCAATCAAGATGAATGCAAAAGGTGCAAGTTTTGCCATTATAGGATGTATGCAACTAAGGGGAATGCATAGGACTTTAATAAGTTTTTCCTACACCTAACAATTAGTTAAACATCTTACTCTTTTACTAAGTTTTTCCTACACCTAACAATTAGTTAATCATCTTATTCCTTTAATAAGTTTTTGCTACACCTAACAATTAGTTAACCTTCTTACTCCATATATTTACACATTTATATATAAAATGGGATTATTTAAAATTTTATATGGTATTGACAATAAAGATTCTAGTTTAAGTTTAGCAAAAGTGTATATTTTATAATTAGAATGATACATACATAAAAACTATACGTTTTCTAGTAGTTTTATAAATAAAAGCATCATGAACAAGAACCATAGCAAAAATTAGATAAAAGTTTAACTTTTAGCCTAATTTAACGGAGAATGGGGGCATATTGGGGACAATTTCGTAGGGTGGAAGGGGTGATCGTCACACTCCATCATCCATCACACTATCACATCCAGTCACCATTTGACAAATCATTCATTCACATTTCACTCATCACACTAGTAATAGTATCACAATCCAAAATAAATATCACACCCAATCACAAGTTAACACATGAACATCAAGTCACACCCACACCCACAACACAAAGCATCATGTTGTGACAACCATCACGATTTTCCTCCATTACCAAGTGATACACCCCTTTGCGGCCCGTATTTTGTAATCGGGTTTTTACTGGTGACCCGTTTTATTCGTTTTCTATATTATATAAAGTTCCACTATTTAAAAAAAGGAGACCATGTTTAACTTGTGTTTAATCCGAAGATGTTCTACAGTTCTACTCCTATCATCGCATCCACCTTTGCTACTTAATCTGGACAACAATTAACCTCTCATACCTTGTTTTAATTTAATTTGTTATGGTATTTTTATATTTTAATTGTTTTCTTATATTAAATTGTCTGTTTATGTTATATTCTTTGATTATGTTAAGCTTTATTATTTGTTTTAATTATTATGTTTAAGTTTTTCTATAATATGTAGTTAATTATAATTAATAGGATAATATTCTTTTATCATCCTTTTGTTTTTGTTGACAAGACCCCCTTTTTGACCAACCCATATTTTTGTCACTCCCTGTCGAAACTCTCTGTATCGCAAGTCCTATAAGCCATATAAAATATGCAACACAACATTGAGGTGCACATTTCTTCAGAGAATAGATAATTTAAAAGTAAGATTAAAAATATTTTGTTTCATTTATGGCATGTTCTACATACTTAATTTTTAGTACTCATCTCACTTTAATGTTTTTCAAGCATTTATATCCTTTCCATCATTTCTACCATATAATTATAGTAAAAAACACTACATATTTTGTGCCTCTAATTAAATGATACTTTTTATACTTTTATCATTATTTTTTCTCTCTCCTCCACTCAAAACACTTTCAAATTTATATATATTAAAAAAATTAGAGGATAAACAGTGTACCCTTTAATATATAGATAAATAGTAACATTTTCTCTCCACTCAACTCACAACCAATTTTTATAATATAAGGAATACTCTCAAAAAGATGTGAATTCTTTTAAAATTACTTATCTTAGCATCAACTTTACCAAAGTACGTTTCAAGTCTTTGTTGATAAAATATTTAATGTTCTTAAGTTATATAAGTGTGGGTAATCAATTATTCTAGTTATTTGAATGTTTAGCACTTTAACTCTATATATATTTGAAATTAAAAAAAAATACCAACCAAAATTACTGGTGGTTTTTGTTAAGTCTGAGTATAAAAGGTGACGTGATGCGGAGTGAACGAATTTTTAATGTATTTTTGGTATCTTTTTACTCTTTTATCAAGCTTTAAATTTATAAAACACGGTATAAAACTATGACACTCTACAACATGCTAGGGCAAATACACCCATTGTTGGCGTAGTATAGTGATGGTAAGATACCGAGGTCGTCAGTGGTCCAAATTTGTTGTTCAAAAAAATATAAAAATACGTAGATCAAAGTTTAATGTTTTTTTCAACTTTAAAATTAGTTACCTTATTACCAACCTTTACCGAAATTCCGTTTCAGACCTAATTTATTGGTAAACTATGTTTGACATTACTACTTTTAAATTATAAGGCTTTTGCAATAGTTTCTTATATAATATTGTAAAACTTATAATAATATCACTTTAGATGGTGTAAAGTATTTATTTCCTTCAATGTTTTCACATGAAGTTGCTTTAACAATATAATAAATTAATAATCGACTATCATAAGAAAAGTCTCTATTATTATTAATATATATCGATATATTTTAGATAAAAACCATAAAAATACCATTATATAATTGAAATTGGAAATAGTGAAATTTGATCATAAACTATAAAGAAAGTAATTATAGTAATTATTGCTGATCATTTTTCTTCTGATACATTCATCATAATTAATCCTTTGGGCCTGCGATCCGACAATCCTTGAGTGATAGTTTGTAGTTGTTGGGGAGGCTTTGAGCGGCATCATGTAATAGTTTCTTCTCAAATTTGTCAACAGCTTTTTGTTGAGCTTTATCATGTGTCTGCTGGATCACACCGCATTGGCACTGTTTTGTCACTGTATTTAAGAACATACACCATTTCTATATAGCGTTATTTTGGTAAAAACTTGAAGTAATAATCGCAAGAGTTTTCTTGCACATGGGGGCACTGATTCTGGAAGGCACTGGAGATTTCTATCTGCATTTCATTTCCATTATCCTCTATGGTAGTGGTTCTGTAGGCTGACATCTTAGAAAATGCTACGATAGCAATCAAGATGAATGAAAAAGTTGCAAGTTTTGCCATTATAGGATGTATGCAAATAAGGGGAATGCATAGGACTTTAATAAGTTTTCCTACACCTAACAATTAGTTAACCATCTTACTCCTTTAATAAGTTTTTCCTACACCTAACAATTAGTTAATCATCTTATTCCTTTAATAAGTTTTTGCTACACCTAACACTTAGTTAACCTTCTTACTCCGTATATTTACACATTTATATATAAAATGGGATTATTTAAAATTTTCTATGGTATTGACAATAAAGGTTCTAGTTTAAGTTTAACAAAAGAGAATATTTTATAATTAGAATGATACATACATAAAAGCTATACTTTTTCTAATAGTTTTAAAAATAAAAGCATCATGAACAAGAACCATAGCTAAAATTAGATAAAATTTTAACTTTTAGCCTAAGTTAACGGAGAATGGGGGCATATTGGGGACAATTTCGTAGGGTGGAAGGGTTATCATCACACTCCATCATCTATCACACTATCACATCCAGTCACCATTTGACACATCATTCCTTCACATTTCACTCATCACACTCGTAATAGTATCACAATCCAAAATAAATATCACACCCAATCACAAGTTAACACATCAACATCAAGTCAAACCCACACACACAACACAAAGCATCATGTTGTGACAACGATCATGATTTTCCTCCATCACCAAGTAATATACCCCTTTGCATCCCGTAATTTTGTAATCGGGTTTTTACTGGTGACCCGTTTTATTCATTTTCTATATTATTTATAGTTCCACTGTTTAAAAAAAGGAGATCATGTTTAACTTGTGTTTAATCCGAAAGGTTTCTACAGTTCTACTCCTATCATCGCATCCACCTTTGCTACTTAATCTGGACAACAATTAACCTCTCATGCCTTGTTTTAATTTAATTTATTATGGTATTTTTATATTTTAATTATTTTCTTATATTAAATTGTCTATTTATGTTATATTCTTTCATTATGTTAAGCTTTATTGTTTGTTTAAGTTTTTCAATAGTATTTAATTAATTATAATTAATAGGATAACATTCTTTTATCATCTTTTTGTTTTTGTTGACAAGACCCCCTTTTTGACCAACCCATATTTTTGTCACTCCCTGTCGAAACTCTCTGTATCGCAAGTCCTATAAGCCATATAAAATATGCAACACAACATTGAGGTGCAAATTTCTTCAGATAATAAATAAGTTAAAAGTATGATTAAAAATATTTTGTTTCGTTTATGGCATGTTCCACATACTTAATTTTTAGTACTTATCTCACTTTAATGTTTTCAAGCATTTACATCCCTTCTATCATTTCTACCATATAATTATACTAAAAAACACTGCATATTTTGTACCTTCAATTAAATGATACTTTTTATACTTTTATCATTATTTTTTCTCTCTCCTCCATTCAAAACACTTTCAAATTGACATGTATTAAATAATTTTAGAGGATAAACAGTGTTCCCTTTAATATTTAAATGAATAGTAACATTTTCTCTCTCCTCAACTAACAACCAATTTTTATAATATAAAGAATTGTCACAACCCGACCACGTAGAACATACAAAACGTGGCGGAAATGTCGGGGAGTGTTGTAACAGAATTAATTGTTTCAAATCCATGGCAATTGAAGTTTCGTTTTATTGATTAAAAGTGTTACAATGTCTTAACAAACAAAGAAATACAACATAGTTAACTAGTCTTGCATCTTTTATTGTCACTAAAGTCCAAGTCTGCCTATGTGTATCTTGATCATCTTATGCAACAGCTCCTGAAAACACATGTGAAAATAGGTACGTCAGCATAAAAATGCCTGTGAGATACATAGGTTTTGTGAAAATAGGTTTCATGACTTATGTTTGAGAAAATGTTTAGTCATGAACCTTGTAATTTGCTTTGTTTTGTAAATCATTTGAAAAACGATAAGATCAGATGATATGTATAAATAAGAGAATAATGTATGGTTAAATGAATAACCATGTAAAATGAGTTTGTATAAGATAAGTTATTTGTAAAACAATGTCTTGTGAAAAGTATGTTATTTGTATAATATGTTATATGTCTCAAATTGAAATGATTCAAATAACGCTACGACATGTAATACCATCCAAACACTTATATATAGGAAGTACCAGCGGCGTATCCACCATGCTTGTATCATATTACACACGCCTCGTTACTTAAATCACTTACTCAAACCAAACCAACAATATAAGATGTCTATGTTTAAACCAATTGCCAAATGTATTGAATAATATGTCAAAATGTTTATGTCAAGATGTAAATCATATAATGTATAACCAATGTCAAAAGTGTTTATGTGTCAAATGTAAACCATGTAATGTGTAACCAAAATGATACGTATGGCTAGTGAAATGCATCAACTAAACCATATGCACAAGAACATAGTATTGAAGTAAAACTTGGTTTAAATCAAAGTTATGTCCTGTGGTAATGCATGATCAATGTAAATCATGTAATATGCATCCAAAATGTAAGCATGTGAAAACGATGCACTAAGTATGTAATCAAATGAACATACGTAGTGTGAAATGTAATGTAAAACAATGTACTAAGTAATGCACACAATGGGCACACCTAGCATGAAATGTAATGTAAAACGATGTACTAAGTAATGCACACAATGGGCACACCTAGCATGAAATGTAATGAAATCATGTACTATAATGTACTAACGAACATAGCAGGTATATGATGTGAAAAACAGGAAAGCACGAAAGTAACAAGTAGGCACATGTGTTCCACCCCAAAACGTTTGGAAAACAGTAAAAGAGGGGTCTATGTACTCACTTGAGAATGCTCAGTAGTCCTTGAGTGACAACCAAACAATGCTAGAGATCACGGATATCAAACGGCACCTAATATAGGTAACTATGTTAATAAACCGGACCTAAATCGGAAGATCGGATAGAATGCGGGTTCGTAAACCAAACGAGTATTGAGACTCGTGTAATATGGTTTAACAAAGCCTACATACTTAAATGAAACCTAACATAACTGCTTACGACCCATTACGACCCGTTTAGGTAGCTTATGCTACTTTAACGCGTCGTTCGCGTAAAACGCGTTCGGAACGCATAACTAGTCCTATGATAAGTAAAATATGCCTTAACATGTCTAATATTGTTGCCATATCAGTTTAGATACCAAAATTTATGTTACATATGCTTAAAATGAATTTTGGCGTAAAAAGGGCATTTTGGTAATTTACCTAAGGCATATAAACTACCTATCATAAAACTACTTAAACGAAGCGACCATAAGGTATAACCTCGGAAGGTTATTCCCTATATACTATGGTCACCTAATATGTTTGGTCGGATCCTAATGATCGACCAAATGGGTCGGGTTCGAAAGCATAAGCGACTGATCAAGTCGCTTACCCTTACGACCCTAGACAACGTGGTAATCAGTAGGCATAGTCACAAGGACTATAACCATCGTGATTACTATCACGTTGCAAAGTTCTAACGAACTTTGCATTGACCATAAACTGGTCAATGCAAAAAGTCAAACAAGGTTTGACTTTCGGACTCGAAAAGCAATAAAAGAACGAAGGAACACTTACAAAGGGTCCCCGAATGCTAATCTAGATCCAAATAACTCAGGTATGAAACAATGGTTCCAACTTAGAGTCTTTTGGATCAGATTCTTGTGAGGAAAAGTGAAGGGTGGAGGTGGGTATTTATAGTAAATGGTCCACCGTTAGGATCGTTTGTCGAATATCGTGCCTTAATCACATCCGTACATGTGTCGGAACCTTATGGTACCCAAAATGGCCACTCACCATAAGAGATCAACATGTGGCAAGGGGTTAGGGAGTGGTTAACAGCTGTTAACAGCTGTAAAAAAACCATTTTGCTGCATTTAGCCCCTACTTAGGGACCTAGTTTGGCAGATTTACAGTTTCAGTCCCTGCAACCTCAAAACTTGGTTTACGATGCGTTTTTTTGACACGTTTATGCCCCGTTAACCCCATTTCAAATCTCTAAAATGAAGTTAAAGTATAGGGAACTTAAAATGTGTTCAAAAATATCTCGGGTGTCGGTTCGTTTAGCCGTACGGTTACGTTGTTCGGTTAATTACGACGGAATGCGCATAAGCGCGAAAAATGATCCAAATTGCGTGACGAATGGATTTTTCTTATGCCCAAACACTAAAATAAAATATTTTAGTGCTTACATAAATTTTTGGATGTCCGGATGTATTCAGAACGTAAGTTATGCTCGAAAATGCGAACTTGTGTACTTTTGACACTTTTAGTCCCTAAATGACCCAAAAGTTTATTTTAGCACACCGGACACCTCAAAGCCTATTTCTAAGCTATGTAAAGGATATTTAAGGTGTGTTTAACTTATGGTCATGTTCCGTAATGTCTGTTACAGTTCAAATTGGCATACTTTCGCAGTTTGTCAACTTTAGTCCCTGTAAGCGATTTAACTTGATTTTGCCATACCATTCCAGAGTGTTCGTTGCATTAAACTGGTTATATTTACGCATCAGATCGCGTATAACCTTCCAGAAAGCGATTTAGAGCTTGAAATCGAATAAGAGTTGATATGTGCAAATGATACACATATTTTTACAAATCCAAATTATGAAATACAATATTTCATTGGTTTGGCATTTGTTTGATGGTTGGAGTGACACAGGTGTCACAGTCTCCCCTACTTTAGGAAATTTCGTCCCGAAATTTATTCGTAGGAGTCTATTTGTGACTTTGTGTCAAATAACCACCCGAGATATGTAAGGCATAATCCTGACATTTCCTTAACGGACATTTTTCAGAAATGAAAATGAACGAAATTAGTCATTTTCCACAATTCTTCAGAAACGAAAATGAACGAAATGAGTCATTTTCCACAACTTCCTCAGAACCGAAAATGAACGAAATGAGTCATTTTCCACAACTTCCTCAGAACCGAAAATGAATGAAATGAGTCATTTTCCACAACTTCTTCAGAAACGAAAATGAACGAAATGAGTCATTTTCCACAACTTCCTCAGAACCGAAAATGAACGAAATGAGTCATTTTCCACAACTTCTTCAGAACCGAAAATGAACGAAATGAGTCATTTTCCACAACTTCTTCAGAACCGAAAATGAACGAAATGAGTCATTTTCCACAACTTCTTCAGAAACAAAAATGAACGAAATGAGTCATTTTTCACCATTTCTTCAGAAACAAAAATGAATAGGGTTAACTCTAGATACACGACAAAACTTGCTGTGGTTTCTGTGCACTGAATTCCATAATTACGTATGCATCCATAATTACGTAATTCCTTGCATAGTCCGCACAGTTTGTCTTGTAATGTGAAGGGGAGGAAAAATCAAACCTGTGATGAGTGTGACTAGACTACCATAGGGTCCTTTTAATTAGATCAACAAATGATCCTTTTAATTAGGCCACCAAGGAGTCCTTTCAGCTATATCATCACATGATATTCCTAATCAGATTTTTGGATCAATCTGTTTAACTAGACCTCTATAGAGGTCTAATTATGGAATGGTACAATATAATCCAAGGGTCTTTACTATTACATACAAGCCCATTGAGGATTTAATATAGTACCTTTGGATATCCTACTATGAATTTCTTATACGAAGATATGGAAGATTCTACGAGGATTTGGATAACAAGAATTTGGATCACACGAAAACATTAAAGAGAACACATAAGCACAAAATCACATAGTTGTTTAACTTGTTTATTAATTTGTTATCTTTGGACGCGGATACTTAAAGCACACCAGGAATCCAATTCGTGGATTTCATTTGGCACTTTAATCATTTCAAGAATCCATCCATGAAGATAGGATGATCTACCAAAAATTCGATTTTCGTTTTCAGGAAAACGCAATATTCGAATTAAGGTACACAATAATTAAGGACATACGGAAATACCCTTGGGTACCCTATTAAAAATTTATAGTGGTACTTGGGGTATTCGTACAGAATTATAACTTGCGCCTAGTACTTCGTTTCCTTAGAAGAAACGGGTACTTAGGAATTTCGTGGAAAATGCAAGAGATCATAAAGTGGAAGAAAGTTTGGGGGTAGTCTGTCCTTTAAGGAATACGGTTCCTTGATTGTCGGTATTGTAAGAGATATGTTGTTTATACATACAACCACATAAATACATTGTAATGTAAATAAAAGATTTATTTATAAACAATGATAACAACTGTTTCATGGACCTTGACAACAAAAGAAAATAATACATAAGACATGATTATTTCTAAAAGGTGTTGTCTTCTAGTTGGTCAGATGCTCATCTCTGTGCTGGATTAGCATTAGCAAGCTTTAGGCAATTTCTTCGGAAATGTCCCATCTCGCCACACTTGTAGCAAGAACCTGGTGGAAAGCGAGCTCGAGCAGGTTTGTTGTTAGCTTGATTTGGTGCAACTGCTGCTACGCAAACTTTTGCTGTATGACCTTTACGTCCACAAATTTGGCATTCGCGGCACTTCACCATAGCATGATGATAAAGGTTACATTTGTTGCATAAGGGTGAAGTTCCATTGTATGGCTTCCTAGCACGGGGTTGAGCTGGTTTTTTGGGGACGGCTTGATCATTGTGAGTAACCATGGCGAAGTTCTGAGAAGCCTTTCGCTTCTTTGACCGCTCAAGGGATCCAGACTGTTCATCCATGGTCTTTGATTCCTCAATTGGCTTCGATTCCTCGACCGGTTTCTTGTCACCTTTTCGGAAAAGCTTACGTTTCCTGATATGAGATTCAGTCAAGGTTGCAGCTAGCTCAATGGCCTGCCTAACCGTAGTGGGGTTACTACCAGTAACAATGTCTTGAACTGTGTCAGGGAGACCATCAATGTATTTTTCGATCGCCTTATCCAAAGGCGTAACCATGGTAGGACACAACAGGCTCAGCTCCTCATATCGATCAGTGTATGCTCGATGTTCGCCGCTGTCTTGCTTAAGGTCGTCGAATTCTCTTTCCAAGGCCCTGATCTCGTGACGAGGACAGAATTCCTTCATCATTAGTGCTCTAAGTTCTTCCCACGTTTGAGCCAGTGCCACTTCGGCACCCCTATCTCTCACTACACCGTTCCACCACGTCAAAGCTCGTTTCTCAAAGACACTAGATGCAAAATCTACCTTTCGCTCGTTTGGACATTGAACATGCCTGAAGGTGCTTTCTAGACTCTCGAACCATTGCAGAAGTGCAGTCGCTCCTTGAGACCCAGAAAACTTTGATGGCTTAGCCGAGTTGAACGTCTTGAAGTTGCAGAGGGCATTATTGTTGTTGATAGCTTGGTAACATTGAGCAACGACGTTCGGGATTGCAGCAGTCATTTGCTGTGTAATGACAGCTGCCAGCTCATCAATAGGTATCGGATTTTCACGTCGTGGAGGCATTCTAAAAGAGGAATCATGAAAGGAAACGAGTGAGAGAATTAGACGAAAAGAATGAGACGAACAAATCTGATGAAAGCAAGGATAGTGGTCATTTGTTTGTTACTACAAAGCAACAAACGACACACAGTGATTAATCAAAGTAAATGGGTCAAAAATAATGTATCTCGAAGACATGCTCGCCTATAAGTGAACACTCATCCCAAGAATTCCCAGGTAAGCACAACTGGTCTCGCGTCTGATGAGATGTATACGAAGTGCTTGCCTAGACAGAAAACCCAGAATACAGGCATTCACCCTTCCAGTTTGCACGTGTTCACATTATTTAAAACCCAAAACCTTGACGAGATTTTGAAAACTCAAAGGGTTCAAAACCTTATAATAGAAAGTTCAAAACCTTACAATAGAGGGTTCAAAACCTAGTAATCAATCATCCTAGAACAGATGATTAGTTTTCAAAGCGGTTTTGAAATTTATGTTCTTGTTGTGGTCGTCGCCTAAGGATAGGTGATGGTATTGTTTTATGACTAAACGCAAGTAAACTCGCGTTAGGGTCCTAGAAAGGTTATAGACTAGGTCAAAGCATTACTAATAACCTAATTCCCTATAACCATTGGCTCTGATACCATCTTTTCTGTCACACCCCGACCACGTAGAACATACAAAACGTGGCGGAAATGTCGGGGAGTGTTGTAACAGAATTAATTGTTTCAAATCCATGGCAATTGAAGTTTCGTTTTATTGATTAAAAGTGTTACAATGTCTTAACAAACAAAGAAATACAACATAGTTAACTAGTCTTGCATCTTTTATTGTCACTAAAGTCCAAGTCTGCCTATGTGTATCTTGATCATCTTATGCAACAGCTCCTGAAAACACATGTGAAAATAGGTACGTCAGCATAAAAATGCCTGTGAGATACATAGGTTTTGTGAAAATAGGTTTCATGACTTATGTTTGAGAAAATGTTTAGTCATGAACCTTGTAATTTGCTTTGTTTTGTAAATCATTTGAAAAACGATAAGATCAGATAATATGTATAAATAAGAGAATAATGTATGGTTAAATGAATAACCATGTAAAATGAGTTTGTATAAGATAAGTTATTTGTAAAACAATGTCTTGTGAAAAGTATGTTATTTGTATAATATGTTATATGTCTCAAATTGAAATGATTCAAATAACGCTACGACATGTAATACCATCCAAACACTTATATATAGGAAGTACCAGCGGCGTATCCACCATGCTTGTATCATATTACACACGCCTCGTTACTTAAATCACTTACTCAAACCAAACCAACAATATAAGATGTCTATGTTTAAACCAATTGCCAAATGTATTGAATAATATGTCAAAATGTTTATGTCAAGATGTAAATCATATAATGTATAACCAATGTCAAAAGTGTTTATGTGTCAAATGTAAACCATGTAATGTGTAACCAAAATGATACGTATGGCTAGTGAAATGCATCAACTAAACCATATGCACAAGAACATAGTATTGAAGTAAAACTTGGTTTAAATCAAAGTTATGTCCTGTGGTAATGCATGATCAATGTAAATCATGTAATATGCATCCAAAATGTAAGCATGTGAAAACGATGCACTAAGTATGTAATCAAATGAACATACGTAGTGTGAAATGTAATGTAAAACAATGTACTAAGTAATGCACACAATGGGCACACCTAGCATGAAATGTAATGTAAAACGATGTACTAAGTAATGCACACAATGGGCACACCTAGCATGAAATGTAATGAAATCATGTACTATAATGTACTAACGAACATAGCAGGTATATGATGTGAAAAACAGGAAAGCACGAAAGTAACAAGTAGGCACATGTGTTCCACCCCAAAACGTTTGGAAAACAGTAAAAGAGGGGTCTATGTACTCACTTGAGAATGCTCAGTAGTCCTTGAGTGACAACCAAACAATGCTAGAGATCACGGATATCAAACGGCACCTAATATAGGTAACTATGTTAATAAACCGGACCTAAATCGGAAGATCGGATAGAATGCGGGTTCGTAAACCAAACGAGTATTGAGACTCGTGTAATATGGTTTAACAAAGCCTATATACTTAAATGAAACCTAACATAACTGCTTACGACCCATTACGACCCGTTTAGGTAGCTTATGCTACTTTAACGCGTCGTTCGCGTAAAACGCGTTCGGAACGCATAACTAGTCCTATGATAAGTAAAATATGCCTTAACATGTCTAATATTGTTGCCATATCAGTTTAGATACCAAAATTTATGTTACATATGCTTAAAATGAATTTTGGCGTAAAAAGGGCATTTTGGTAATTTACCTAAGGCATATAAACTACCTATCATACAACTACTTAAACGAAGCGACCATAAGGTATAACCTCGGAAGGTTATTCCCTATATACTATGGTCACCTAATATGTTTGGTCGGATCCTAATGATCGACCAAATGGGTCGGGTTCGAAAGCATAAGCGACTGATCAAGTCGCTTACCCTTACGACCCTAGACAACGTGGTAATCAGTAGGCATAGTCACAAGGACTATAACCATCGTGATTACTATCACGTTGCGAAGTTCTAACGAACTTTGCATTGACCATAAACTGGTCAATGCAGAAAGTCAAACAAGGTTTGACTTTCGGACTCGAAAAGCAATAAAAGAACGAAGGAACACTTACAAAGGGTCCCCGAATGCTAATCTAGATCCAAATAACTCAGGTATGAAACAATGGTTCCAACTTAGAGTCTTTTGGATCAGATTCTTGTGAGGAAAAGTGAAGGGTGGAGGTGGGTATTTATAGTAAATGGTCCACCGTTAGGATCGTTTGTCGAATATCGTGCCTTAATCACATCCGTACATGTGTCGGAACCTTATGGTACCCAAAATGGCCACTCACCATAAGAGATCAACATGTGGCAAGGGGTTAGGGAGTGGTTAACAGCTGTTAACAGCTGTAATTAAACCATTTTGCTGCATTTAGCCCCTACTTAGGGACCTAGTTTGGCAGATTTACAGTTTCAGTCCCTGCAACCTCAAAACTTGGTTTACGATGCGTTTTTTTGACACGTTTAAGCCCCGTTAACCCCATTTAAAATCTCTAAAATGAAGTTAAAGTATAGGGAACTTAAAATGTGTTCAAAAATATCTCGGATGTCGGTTCGTTTAGCCGTACGGTTACGTTGTTCGGTTAATTACGACGGAATGCGCATAAGCGCGAAAAATGATCCAAATTGCGTGACGAATGGATTTTTCTTATGCCCAAACACTAAAATAAAATATTTTAGTGCTTACATAAATTTTTGGATGTCCGGATGTATTCAGAACGTAAGTGATGCGCGAAAATGCGAACTTGTGTACTTTTTGACACTTTTAGTCCCTGAATGACCCAAAAGTTTATTTTAGCACACCGGACACATCAAAGCCTATTTCTAAGCTATGTAAAGGATATTTAAGGTGTGTTTAACTTATGGTCATGTTCCGGAATGTCTGTTACAGTTCAAATTGGCATACTTTCGCAGTTTGTCAACTTTAGTCCCTGTAAGCGATTTAACTTGATTTTGCCATACCAAAGCCTTCGAAACTTATTTCTAAGTTATGTAAAGGTTATTTAAGATATGTTAAGCCTATTTCACCATTCCGGAGTGTTCGTTGCATTAAAATGGTTATATTTACGCATCAGATCGTGTATAACCTTCCAGAAAGCGATTTAGAGCTTGAAATCGAATAAGAGTTGATATGTGCAAATGATACACATATTTTTACAAATCCAAATTATGAAATACAATATTTCATTGGTTTGGCATTTGTTTGATGGTTGGAGTGACACAGGTGTCACAAGAATACTCTCAAAAAGATGTGAATGCTCTTAAAATTACTTATCTTAGCATCAAGTTTACCAAAGTACGTTTCAAGTCTTTGTTGATAAAATATTTAATGTTCTTAAGTTATATATGTGTGGGTAATCAATTATTCTAGTTATTTGAATGTTTAGCACTTTAACTCTATATGTATTTGAATTTAAAAAAAATAACTACCAAAATTACTGGTGGTTTTTGTTAAGTCTGAGTAAAAAAGGTGATGTGATGCGAAGCGTACGAATTTTTAATGTATTTTTAGTACCTTTTTACTCTTTTATCATGCTTTAAATTTATAAAACACGATATAAAACTATCACTCTCTACAACATGCTAGGGCAAATACACCCATTGTTGGCGTAGTATAGTGATGGTAAGATACCGTGGTCGTCCAAGTACACAAGAGCTTTTAATACCGGAAATTCGTCGACGTCTAATCTAACCAAATTTCTGGAGAAAAGATTATTAAATAAGTAAAATAAAGAAACAAAATAATTAAAACATATATACAAGATAGAATCACTTGGATCCGACTCGTCATTTAGGTATCCTTGGATGATTTCTACGCTTTGGATTTTTTAAGAGATTATCTTAGTTATAGTGGCATGTCCTTCTTTTGGAAGTAACGCTACCCTCAGCCATATTGGTCTGAGACAGCAGGGTTACAGTCTCGCAAGGTCGGATTATTGAATGATAATTAGTAAGTTATTAATGCAGAATGTGGCATGTCCTTCTTTTGGAGGTAACGCTACTCTCGGCTGTCACACCCCGACCGCGTAAAAGAACAAACCGCAACGGAAACATCGGGGAGTGGAGCGACAGAATTATTGTTTCACAACCATGACATTCAAAGTTTAGTTTTATTTATTAACTTGATTACATTGTCTTGGAAATTAAGGGAAATACAACATAAGTTAAACTAATCTTGCTTCTTTTATGTCACTAAGGCCCGAGTCTGCCTAAGTGTATCCTGATCAACCCTATGCATTAGCTCCTAAAACACATGTAAAAATAGGTACGTCAGCATAAAAATGCATATGAGATACATAGGTTTTGTTGATGCAGGATTCATGACTTGTAAGTGGAAAGAAATGTTTAACAAAAGTAGTCATGAACCTCTGAAACTGTTTTCTTTTATAAATCATACGAAAATCGATAAGAAAATCAGATGATATAAAAGAATAATGCATGGTTAAATAAATAACCAAGTAAAATGGATTTATATAAGTTATGTCGTTTGTAAAACAATGTCTTGTGAAAATATGTTATTTGTATAAAATGTAACATGTCTTTGTCGAAATGATTTAGATAACGCTACGATATGTAATATCATAAAAGCACTTATATATAGGAAGTACCAACGGCGTATCCAACATGCTTTTATCATATTACACACGCCTCGTTATTTAAATCACTTACCAAATAACCACCAAAATGTCTTGTTTAAACCAATGTCAAAATGTTTATGAGTAAACAATGTCTAATGTCAAATGTAAATCATGTCTTGTATAATCAAATGGTATGTATGGCAAGCGAAAAGTATCAACTTAAACCATACTTCAAATGTACAAAACAATGTATTTGAATAAATCATAGTTTAAGTCAAAAGTTATATTTTGCAAAATCAATGCGTTACTGATACAAACATTTATGCAGTAATGTTTATCGCATACATTCAATCCTTGAGACTGTCGGATAAACCCTTAAACAAATCAAAGGTTTATCAATAATGTTTTCGGATTCTGTCATTCCTTACGTCCAAACAAACCTAGGATTCCAGGAATGGGAGTTGTCAATTCCTATGGTACCACTACATACTACCGAGCGGCATGATCAGTGTTAATGAACGTATTTTAGTTTCGTTAAATAAACCAAATGTCATACCAAATGTAAGCATGTTATGTGAAAATAATGTACTAAGTATGCTAAGTAAACATACAAAGCAGAAATGTAATGTAAATCAATGTGCTAGCATGCTCAGTAAACATACATAGCAGAAATGTAATGTAAATCAACGTGTTCATATGCTAAGTGAACATATGTAACAAAAATGTAATGTAAATCAATGTGCTAGCATGCTAAGTAAACACACATAGCAGAAATGTAATGTAAATCAACGTGTTCATATGCTAAGTAAACATATGTAACAAAAATGTTTATGAAATCAATGTGCTAGCATGCTCAGTCAACATACATAGCAAAGCATAAATGAAATCATGTACTATATGCGTACTAATGAACATAACAAGTATATGTCATGAAAAGCAATGAAAAACATAAAAGTAACAAGTAGGCACATGTGTATCACCCCAAAATATTTGAAAATAGTAAAAGAGGGGAACTATGTACTCACTTGATATTGCTTAATAGTCTTGAGATAACAACCAAATAACGCTTGAAGGATCACGGAATCAAACGGCACCTAATATAGGTAACTATGTTAATAAACCGAACCTAAATTGGAAGATCGGATAAAATGAGGTTTCGTAAGCCATATGAGTATTTGAACTCCTATTATATGGTTTAACAAAGCCTACATTCAAAATCGGAACCTATCCTAAGTGCTTATGACCTGTTACGACTCGTTAAGGTAGTTTACGCTACTTTAACGGGTCGTTCACGCAAAAGCGCGTTCGGACCGCCTAACTAGTCCTATGACAAGTATTATATGCCTTAACATGTCTAATAATATTGCATAATCAGTTTAGATGTCAAAATTTAGGTTACATATGCTTAAAATGAAATTATGCGTGGCGTATAAACTACCTATCATACAACTAAACAAAGTGACCATAAGGTATAACCTCGGAAGTTTATTCCCTATACAACTATGGTCACAAAATATGTTTGGTCGGATCCTAATGATCGACCAAACGGGTCGGGTTCGAAAGTCTAAGCGTTGGTTTAGACCGCTTGACTTACGACGCTATATAAGCACTAGACTAAAAGTGACGAGTTAAACATGTTAAAACATGTTTAACTAAGTTAGAAAACAAGTTTGATATCAAAACAAAGTGTTTTGATACCCGAAAATAGTTTCTTTGCAAAATACGCATAAATACGTATTTTGACCGAAACTTTGACTCGTCACTACGACTAATCAACGTGGTAATCAGTAGGTATAGTCACAAGGGATTATAACCATCGTGATTACGCTCACGTTGCAAAGTTTAATCGAACTTTGCTTGATGTAGGATCATGTACGGACCCAAAACGAGTCAATCAGAGGCATTCTACACAATATGAAAGGCGGAAACAGACATATTGTGGTTGATTCAGCAAGATATTCACTTTAACTGTTGTTCTGATTAACTTGACAAAGTTTTACAGTGAAACAACACTTCGGCAGCACTTCGGCTCCGGAAACACCTCTATAATTCCGTTTCAAATAACACGGACTGACACCTATTTATAGCCAACCTAATTCCGCATGAAACTCACACAAACAAAATTACATTACAAGCGGAATTACACACTCAAGCAGAATTATTTGCTAATTCCGTACGGAATTACTTGATGTCTTCTTCAAACGGAATTAGCTGCTTCAAACGGAATTAACTTTTTGTCTTGTTTTCTCGATCTTCGTGCCATGAACAATAGACGAAGTCAACAGACGCATGCACCAACAGACTCCCCCTCGAATGTTGACGAGTCTTAAGTATCGAGTCTTCAACGTCTTCAGTCTTTATCAGTCTGATCGCTCTCTGAAGTATTTGACAGTGTAAAACTTCTTCAATATTCTCTTTTCTTTTCATCAGCACCATCATACTCCCCTCGAACAAATAATCTTTCCTCGGATGTTGATCGCAATCTGTCTTTCACAGGATCAGGATCGTGTCCTGGCTCTATACTCAGACTCAGAATCCAGGCTATCTTGCACATCCTCTACCTCACAATAAATTTCACAAATTTAACATTTGACAAATTTATATATCCAGATTCTCTCTCAAATTTAACCAGAATGATTTATCAATGTTAGAAACTGATGAACCACTTGAAAACAAAAATTCAAAATATTATCGTTTAATGACACAAACTCCCTCTCACAAAATGATCATCATGTTTAGCACTCGGAATTTTGAAAATCAGCTTTTCAACATCAGTTGTCAAAAATCTTTTTGGATTTTTCAAAGTTTATGCTAAAACACACTAAAAATCTTTTTGAATTTTTGAATTTTAAAGAAATGCAGTAAAGAAATATTTACAGACACTATTTTTGTGAGTTTGTGTAAGAGGATCATATTAGTTTTTGACAGGTCACAAGTACCGTTGAGCTTAATTACACATTAAGAATTAAACAGTTCACTTAGATTGCCAATATACTGATCCACTTAAATTCTCACACAAATTTCAACTGATTCAAGATATGAATTAGGTGTATTAAGAAGTTAAACTCATTCATGTGTCCCACCTCTTGAATATACTCCCGTATCCAGATCCCAATATTCAGTCTTACAGGTAAGTATACCACAGATGATATCTGTAAGGAGTTAGATGCGAAGGCCGTGAGAGCTCAGGTCAGAACTTCCGTTCAGCAGAGAGATGACGGCTTCGACTTTTGGTGGGTCCCCTTTAGAGGATCTTTTTTACAACAACACATGATTTGCATTTTTCAATGTTTCATCATTTTTTGTACTGAGGGCATGCTTTTATTACAAGCAAGCGTAAAGTATTATACGGGGACTAGGCCATTGCTTCTGCAAAATCAGAAGTCCCGAGATAATACCCCAGATATCACTGAGTATAAAGACCTAGTATCTCAGAAAGAGGGATCTTTCAAACGAAATTTCAGGGGTTACCTATATATCCAAGTAATGTTCCCCACGAAATAAGCAAGTTTGAATTTAAGTTTATATCCCGAAAAAGCTTACTAAATGTGTAAAAACCTATCGGCATATCATCAGTGAGACCGTTTAACGCTATTTAAACATTATATTTCTTTAGCATACTGTGACCGTCCACTGATGTACTATCATTTTCTCTTTTTCACAACAAAACTCTTTTTGAATTTATCATATTTTTGACATTTTCAAATTTTCTAATGTTTTTGGATTTTCTGAAAATTCTTACTCCCCCTAAAATGCAAAATCATTTAAAGGAAATTTGAAAACAAAATGTACAAGTAAAGTGACAACTGATATCGAATCACTTCAATTCGCCATCCACTTGACATAAACAATCAGAACTCCCCCTTTCAACAAACAATTTTCTCATTATGATTTCAAAACACTTAAGTTTGTTTTAATCAAAATGATTTTTCCGGAAAATAAGTTTTGTTGATTTTAACACTTGTAGAAATGGGGATGTAATCACTTTGTTTTCCAATCATTTTCATCTTTTTGAAAAACATATAACAGTTTTAGATTTTATCAACAATATCACTTGTAGAAAATCAAGTACAACTTAATGTCCCTGATTTACCACTTGTAAGTCGAAATATCACCGAAGTGAATTTCTCAAGAAAGATGCCGATACCTGCTCCACACTTACCAACCTGGAAGCTCCGGCAAGTCAGGATTTTAAAGTAAAAAACACAGACACCCAAGCCTGACCAGCTTTAGGTGTAACCTTCTTAACTTCACTAGGGGTTGGGCTGTAAGTTGCCTTCTTTGATTCGTAAAATTCTTTAACCCCTTTGGCCTTCCCATCGACCATTTTCCCAAAAATCTTTTTTCACATTTCCATTAAAAACCTTTTCAACATCAAATTCTTTCTTCTCAGAATAGAATTGATTCGAGATCTCAACCTTTCCAACCTTTTGTTTAAAATTTTCAGTCCTCAATGGTGGAAAGTTATCATCATCCATTGGAGGAACTGAATTTTCTTCTTTTATCTCAACTTGTGGCTCCTCTGACTTTGTGGAATCAGATTCATCGCCAGATTTCATATCAAATTTCTTTACATCTTCATTAAACTTTTTAACAACCCACATTTGGTTGTCATGCTCAGCTCTCTTTTTATAAAAACTTGTTTTTGAACACTCACCAACTTCATATGTTGAATTTTCAAAGATTTTAAATTTATCAGTTGGTGGTTCATTTTTCTCAACAACTTTTTCTTTGAGTTTTTAGAGACTTCCTGTTTTGTTTTTGTTGATTGAGAACAGTTCCATGCAATGTGACCAACTTCATTTCATTTGTAACAGGTTCTTGTCTCCTTTCTTTGATTAGCTCCATTCTTCACATTCTCTTGCTTCTTGGCAAGAAATTCTCTGTTTGATTGTTTCCAAAATGAGCTTTTTGATTCCTCTTCACAGCTTGTCCCTGGAACAAATTTTGTATTTGTTTTAGAAGTTTTTTCATGTTTATAATTTTCAGGTGGAATAAATCCAAGACCTTTCTTTTTGAAATTACCGTTATGGTTTGGTTTCTTTTAAAAACCAGAACCAGAACCGTAACCTTTTTTTCTTGTTTAAACGTTGTTGAACTCTTGAAGTGTATTTTTTAGGTTTTTCAGTAAGATTTACATCTTTTATTTCAGAAATATTGATTTCTGTTAGTTTGAAAACCTTTTCGATCTTTTCAACTTGAACACTTCTTATTGGAAATTCTTTATTAGAATATAATTTGTCAGAATCATTTAAAGTGTATGCAACTTCAAATGTTTCATCCTTCAAATTAGATTTTGATAAAAGAAATTCTTTATTGTAAACCCGTTTAACCGACGACTTTGGACTGTCAACTGATAATGATCTTGGACTTTCAGACTCAGACTTTGACTCCGACTCCTCATCTGTTTCCAACACCTGATCGACCACCTTTTTTATTAACTCAGACTCATGATCAGTGTCAGACGATGTGAACATGATGTCAATGTTTTCTGGTAACTCATCAGTTATTTTTGTTTTTAACTTTATATTGACAGCCTTTTTGACCTGCTCCTCATTCGGTTTTCTAGGAGAATACCCTTCCCAAATCGGAGGTGGACACTTGTTATAACTGACACTCTATTTCTTACCAGTATCTTTCTTCCCTTTTGGCTTCTCATCTTGAAAAAATTCTAAACCTGCAACAGTTGGATAGATTCGATCAATTAGATAATCAGAACTAGAATAACATTGCAGCAAACGTCTAATTCTCTCATTTTCAATCCTCTTAGTCTCCAGCTCTTGCTTTAACTTTGCACACTCTTCAATATAATGATTGATAGCTTTTTGCTTCGACATCATCACAACATTCATCATTGTTAATGAATCTTCTCTTTCAGAATTTGTCTTTTGTAGACCAGTTACCGTTCTGTTCAAAACGTCATACGACTCTTTTACATAATTGAGATTGAACAGTAATTGTTCTTTCATCTTATCTTGCTCACTCAGCTTCTCATCCTTCTCTGCACACTGCTTGCAAGATTCTAAACATTTTAAGCAAGGCTTGATGACTTCCACAATCTTTTCTATTTCAACGATCTTCTCAACTTCAACAACTTTCTCAACTTCAATCACCTTCTCTTTTTCAACAATCTCTTCAGCAATTTTAACCTCTTCATTTTGAAAAATCTTTTCATTTTGATCTTTGCTTTCACATTCCTTCTTTTTCAGTTCTTTTGTTGCTCGTCTCTTCTTCAACTTCTTCAAGCGATCTGCAAAATAAAATTGAAAACTTTCAGGAGATAAATGAGTTTTTGCAATATTGATATGCATTTCTTCCTCATCATCACTACTGTCATCAGTTGGTGATTGATCAAAATCTATTGTCTTTTCTGAACTATCATCTGAAGAACCAGAATCAGATGGTGTTTGATAAAAAACTGTTGATCTTTCTGAAATTTCTTCTGATGAAACAGACTCTTCTTCTTGACTTTTCTCATTACTATCAAACGCTTTCATCCATTCTGTCATCAGATCAGACTCTTGAACTATCTGTGCAATGAGAGCTACAACTTTTGAATCAGGTGGAATATATTTATCCCAGCTGAAACCTTCTGCCACTTTTTCATCATCTTGATCAATGTTACCATAATAAGCTTTCTTATTTGCATCTTCGATCATTCTTGCATGCTCCGTTTGTGATTCCTTTTGTTGATGTGGTTGATGAGCTACCTGTTGATATATGGATTTCCGATAGTAATCATCTTTTTCAAAAGGATTCTTTGCTCCACTAGCCTCTTGATTTTTGCATTCTCTCTTGAAATGACCTTTTTCCTTGCATCGAAAACAAGTAACTTTAGATTTATCAAAACCCAAAGTAGACACATGTGCATCCAAAAAATCAGTTCTTCCTGTAATCATTTTAAACTTATCTGCTCTTCGCAAAACACTTGCTAGACACCATTTGATGTCCATGAGCTCCATCTCTTCAGCGTCTATCTGATCGTAATCCTCTTTCGTCAGCATAGGATTTCCGATCCTTCCAGCTACTAATCCCTCATAAGATTCCAGCACGGTAGCAAGTAACGCCATGTGATCTTTAGCAACTTCTTCAGAAAAACTTTGACCATTCGGGAGATTTAATGCAATGTTGCACTGTATCACACAACCATTTCCACTTTTTGAACTTTGAGACTGAAAACTTGAAGTTGAACTCTTTGGATTAACACTCGGATATGAAGAAAATCCACTACTACTGTTTGAATTTTGATCAACAGTTCCAGATGAGTTTCCAGCACTAAAAGCAGTTTGGATTTTTGGACTCATTTCAACATCTTGAACACTGCCTTTGTAATACATTTTCACATCTTGTTGATTACTTGGATTATTCATCCTTGCAATCTTTTGCTGTTCAAGATCTTGACCTTCAATCTTTTCGATGAACTGAGAAATCGTCAAACCATCTTATTCTCCGGTGTTCTTTAGGATCATAAAAAATGTACCCCATTCTTTCTGAGGTAAAGCATCAGCTAATTTGTCTACCCATTCCTCTCGTTCTTTATTGATACTCAACAAAGACATTGAACGTACTAAGTGGCAGTATCTTTCAATCAACTTCTTTGTATCTTCTCCTGGCAGACTTGTGAATAGATCAAATTCTTTCTTAAGCAGTGCCTTTTTACTCTTAATCATCTTCTCACTTCCTTCAAACTTAATTTGAGTGCTTCCCAAATAGAACGTGAAGTTTTATCATGTTGAAGCAATATGAAGATGTCTTCTTTAATAGCTTGCTGGAGTAAACTAATCATCATTTTCTCTGCTTTGTACATGTCTCGTTCCTTATATGTAAATTCAAAAATCTTTTTATCAACACCCAGCTCAGTACGTGGTAGCACATACTTTTTCTCAACACACTCCCATGATCTCAAATGATTGGCTTGAACCCATTTTTCAAACTAATCTTTCCAACCATAATACTCCTCAATGCTCATTAGTTTAGGGGGTTTTTGCATAGTTCCAGTTTCATTTTCCATGTTCATGTTTTGAGCTATGGCAGCTGGAGTAGTCGGGGTAGTAGCAAATGCGTTATAGAATTCCTCTTCCATGATTCGGCAAAATTTTTCAAACTCTGACACTTTCAAACAAAATCAAACTCAAGCGGAATCACCTCTTCAAACGGAATACTATTTCAAACGGAATCACCTGTCGAAGCAAAATTATCTGCAAACCAGTTTCAAATGGAATACCAACTCAAGCGAAATAAAGATTTGAAGCGGAATCACTTATTTCGTTTGAACTTTCAAGCGGAATAGCACTTTGAAACGGAATAGGTGTAACACCCGAAATTTTTTAATCATATCAAATATCATGGATATAATATTCGTAGGAGTTTTAAGAAATAATTACATTACCATAAAGTTTGTAGTTAAACATAAGATTTAATAAAAAGAAAAGGATTTATGTGTATCTATTACTAAAGAATAGGGGTATCTTTGAAAATTAATATATACATTTAGATGTTAAGAGCCACGTTGCCTCCTGATGAAACGTGTTCTCCACTTCTCATTTTAGTTCATCCTTCCTACGCAAAACACCTATCCCTTCTTTATTGACTCACCCTACCACGATTACTCTATCGACAAGTGTCAGAATTTTTTGAAGGAAACTGAAGTATAAATACCAAGTTCAAGTTACATACTGCACCATCGCATCGCGTTTCGCTTTAATAAAAATCAGTTCCATAGTTAGTCGAAATCGGGATTTCGCCGGTTTGTTTTCACTATTCCGATCTGCCGTTTCATCTCAAGATAAGGTATAAACATGTTATACTTGTTTCAGTTATTCAATGATTCTAATTATTCATGTTGAACCGATAAAATCAAACAACTAATCCGACGACCTATGTTCTTAAAAGAAAACTATGACTTTGTTGTTTTTGTTTTAGTATTGTTAACTAAATCTAGACACATGTGTAGTGTGGTTTGGTTACTGATAACATGATGAATGTTTTATAATTATATTTTTCTTAAACTTTTGAATTTGAACCTGTAACACTCACTGGTTAAAAATGGAGGTCTTCACCTGGGTTCATGAAGTCCATATTTGGATTTATTTTATTTCTTTAAACCTTTTTGTTGATCCATCATTTATTTCTAGAATATATTTAATAGTATTAATAGTAAAAAAAAACGATGGATGAAGTTATATGAAGATTTGATAACTTCTTGGTAAATATAAAAGAAGTGGTTTAATTGATTTTTAGAAGTTAACAGAACTGGTATAATTGATTTTTAGAAGTTAAAGTTTCTATTTTCATAAATTTTTATATTAATAAAGATTAACATGTTTATTGTGTTACTAAATAATAAATATACATATACAAATTATTAGTAACTTATTTAATAAAACAACGTTTATATGTTAATTATGACGTTGGTCATTTAAAACTAACTGTTATATATATAAACATATTATTAAAGTTACATGATTTGTTAAGTATTCTTTTATAATAAAATATATATAAATGCAAAGTAAGTTCTTTTTTTTCAGTTATAAGAAAGTGTTTGAAACCAATATGTAGGGTTTATACTTTTATAACTATACTATGAAGTCTGACTTATGTTGTCGCCGGAAACCAACAACTGAACAAAAAGTGGCAATTAAAATTTATCATGCTTTTAGTAAAGATTATAATAATATTGTAGGATTTCGTGATCATCTAGCCGTAGATTATTATTTCAGTATTGTGATCATCTCTTAAAGGTACGGATAGAATCCCTTCTTTTGATACATGTCGTTTGGCCTACGAGCATCTCATTCCTGATTTTAAATTCGGTATTATAATTATGTTATGAAATATGTTTTGGAAGTTACAAACGTTTGGAAAAAGGTGTTGTTTTACATTGGTTATTTAGAAAATGGTTTATGAAAAATATTCTTTTCATGTTTACAAGTTACGAATTAAATATTTCAAGGGCTTACATATTACAAGTTAATAAATTACAAGTTTAAGATTATGTATATGTATTATGTTACCCAAGTTAGTCCCTTTTCTGTGAGGATGACCACAGACCCATCATTGTGGCATAAAATGATGTGGCACCATCCGTGACGGTGAGTCGAGGTCACGGCGTCTCTTCTGTTTTAGTCTATGGACTTCTGTTCAGAGGCGTATGGATCGATCCTAGGAAAAAAGTAAATAAAGTCTGATATCTGGTGAATGGTCGGTGTGATTTGCCCACACTCCATTCATGTCTGGATACATGGGCTAGCTACCCTGTATCAACCTCTGTAATAAAATGAACCTTCTGGACTTCGGGTAAATCTGTATATCATATTCTGATAATATTTGTGATACACTTAGTATATTTCGAATTATGAAAAATTAGCGTTTTGCTAAAACAAAGGATTTTTGAAGAACTTAGCTTGTGTCTCAAATAAAATAAGCTTTTTGTTTCCCTCTATCCGTGCACTGGGCTAAACTTTCAAATTTTGCACAGACGTACGTTTTTGTGTTTCTTCTTTACGTCAGGTTATCAAGACAATCGGGGACGGGATACAGAAGAGTGCTCGAGTATATGAAAAAGACCGTAGAAATAATGTACTGGATTAGATATCCTATTTCCATTAAGTTGTAAAGCCTTGTAATACATTTAAGTATAAATGGAATTATGTTTTTGATCTGACTCTGTAATAGTGACACGTCGACCCATTCCGGGTTGGGGTGTTACAATAGGGATTTCAAACGGTATTACTCAAGCGAAATAACATTTTCAAGCGGAATTAAGTGCAGTTTCAAGCGAAATTATGCTGACATCATCATTTTAAACACACTTTTCAAGCGAAATTACAAAATGATCAGGTTTTAAGCAGAATTTAGGTCTGAAACTTTCAAGGGTCCGTTAAAACACAAATGCGCGTATACTGAGAGAATTTCAAGTCATTTTAACTTTGAAAACAAGTTTAATTTAGAAAAGAAGGTGTAGAATTTAGAAAAACAAATGAAATCAAGCTGAAAATGGTAGAACTCCTCCTCCTGAGCTCTGATACCACTTATAGGATCGTGTACGGACCCAAAACGAGTCGATCAGAGGCGTTCTACACAATATGAAAGGCGGAAACAGACATATTGTGTGTGATTCAGCAAGATATTCACTTTAACTGTTGTTCTGATTAACTTGACAAAGTTTTACAGCGAAACAACACTTCAGTAGCACTTCGGCTCCGAAAACACCTCTCTAATTCCGTTTCAAATGACATGGACTGACACCTATTTATAGCCAACCTAATTCCTCATGAAACTCACACAAACGAAATTACGTTACAAGCGGAATTACACACTCAAGCGGAATAAAATGCAAATTCCGTACGGAATTACTTGATGTCTTCTTCAAACGGAATTAGCTGCTTCAAACAGAATTAACTTTTTGTCTTGTTTTCTCGATCTTCGTGCCATGAACAATGCAAGACTCGATACAAGACGAAGTCGACAGACGCATGCACCAACAGATTGACCAATTCGCGGTCAAAACCGAAAGTCAAACGGTAGTCAAACTGTTTGACTTTCAGCTTGTAATGACTAAAAATAAAGAATTAGCCATGAAAAAGGTCTTACAAAGCTGTAATGGCTGAAAGAGATGCACTAGAACTCAGGTAGGTGGCTTCCAAACATGGCAACCTCCACTTAGAGTTCAAAAAGATGGAATGCGAAATGGAATGGGCAGAAATTGAGGGTATTTATACTTGAATTGGAGATCTTGGATCATGCCAAGTGTATTATGTGTTCTCTAAGCAAGCATAGGATCAATACAAGTGTGTGGATGTAATTAAAACCACTTAAAATGCCCACAAATTTGCAAAACAATGGCCAAAACTAGCTTAGAAAACAAGACCTGCGTCGTGCCACAGCAAAAGGGGGTACCCGTCGCGCGACGCTACGATGCATAAAGTTTCAAAAATGGTAGTTTTAGTCCCTGCACACTCCTTAGGCCATTTTCGGCGCGTTTAAACCTCGTTAAGCCAATTTTAAGGTTCTACAAGGATGTCAAAGTATAGGGGACATGAAATATGCATGAAACTATCATGGATGTTGGTTCGTTTGGCCGTACGGTCACGTTATTCGGTTAATTATGACGAAACACGAACATACGCGAAAAACGATCCAAATTACGCGACGAATCGAATTTTAGCATTTCAATCACTAAAATAAAATATTTTAATGATTACAAAAATTTTTGGATGTCCGGATATGTTCAGAACATAAGATATGCGCGTAAATGCAAACTTATGCACTTTTTGACGCTTTTAGTCCCTGTTTGATCAAATAAGTTTATTTTCGCATACCGAACCCCTCAAAGCCTATTTCTGAGCTATGTAAAGGATATTTATGGTATGTTTAACTTATGATCATGTTCCGGAGTGTACGTTACTATACGAATCGACAGACTTTCGCAGTTTGTCGCAAATAGTCCCTACGATTGAATAAACTTGTTTTTGCCATACCAAACCCTTCAAAACTTATTTCTAAGTTATGTAAAGGTTATTTAAGGTATGTTAAGCTTATGTTGATGTTCCAGAGTGTTTGTTGCATTAAACTAATTACGTTTACGCATCAGTTTGCGTATAACTTTCCATATAGAGTTTGAAATCGAACAAAATCAAAACGTGCAAAATGTCAAACATAAATAAACAAATATTGGGATCAAATCATAATGTTTTATTGATAATTGAACTATTCAGAGTTTTTACAATGATTATAAGCACAGATGTCACAGTCTCCCCTACTTTAGGAAATTTCGTCCCGATATTTATTTAGAGGAAACTTGTGAGAATAGATGTAGATATTTCGCCTTCATTTGATCTTCACGTTCCCAAGTAAATTTTGGTCCATGTTTAGATTCCCCGCGAACTTTAACGATTGGTATACGCTTGCGTTTGAGTTTCTTAACTTCACGATCCATTATTTCCACAGGCTTCTCGACAAAGTGCATCGTGTCATCAACACAAATTTCATCAAGTGGTATGTGGAGGTTCTCATCAGCCAAACACTTTTTGATATTGGACACGTGAAAGGTTGGATGAACATTTCCAAGTTCAGGAGGTAATTCTAGCCTGTAAGCCACTTTTCCGATTCTTTCAATGATCTTGAATGGTCAAGCATATCTAGGTGTAAGTTTTCCTTTCTTTCCAAATCTGATTACACCTTTCCAAGGTGAAACCTTGAGTAGGACATGATCACCGACTTGAAATTCCAAGGGCTTGCGTCATCTATCCGCGTAACTCTTTTGACGGCTTCGAGCTCTCTGAAGGTTATCGCGAACTTTCTTGATTTTATCTGTATTCTCTAGAATGAGCTCAGGTCAAGTAAGCTGAGTTTCACCGATCTCATTCCAGCAGACTGGTGAACGACATTTTAGACCGTATAAAGCCTCGAAAGGAGCCATGTTGATGCTGGAGTGATAACTATTGTTGTAGGGGAATTCAATCAACGGTAGATACGAATCCCAACTACCACCAATATCGATCACACAAGCTCTAAGCATATCCTCCAATGTCTGGATTGTTCTTTCAGATTGACCATCTGTTTGCGGATGATAAGTTGTGCTCAAATTAAGCTGGGTTCCCATTGCAGATTGCATTATTCTCCAAAAGTGAGACGAGAATCGAGCATCTTTGTCAGATATAATATTCAAAGGAACACCATGTCGGGATACAATCTCATCCACATAGATTTTAGTGAGTTTGTCAGCAGATAGATCCCCGCGGATTGGCAAGAAATGTGCGGACTTTGTAAGATGATCAACAACTACCCAAATAGCATCATAACCTTTCTTAGTGCGTGGAAGCCTGGTAACGAGATCCATAGCATTGTTTTCCCATTTCCAAACCGATATCTCTGGTTGCTCCAATAATCCATAGGGATGTTGATGTTCAGCCTTAACCTTAAGACAAGTAAGGCATTTTGATACGTACAAGGCAATGTCTTTCTTCATACCTGGACACCAATACTGGGTTCGAAGATCCTTGTACATTTTATCTGCACCAGGATGAATAGAACAACGAGACTTATGAGCTTCATCCATTAGCAAGGTGCGGAGGTTATCTTGACTTGGGACCCACAAACGGTCCATGAAATAATATGATCCACTGTCCTTCAGTTCAAGATCAGGCTTAATATGATATGGTAATTCTTTACCCATCAAGTCTTGTGTAACACAAGTATGTTGAGCCTAAGAAATGCAGGTTTGAATATCAGATCGAAACTGAATACAGTGAAGCTTGACTCATTCTTTATGACTCAATGCGTCAGCCACAACATTCGCCTTACCAGGATGGTAGCGAATTTCGTAATCGTAGTCGTTTAGAAGTTCAACCCAACATCGTTGCCTCATATTAAGTTCCTTCTGATTGAAAATATGCTGAAGACTTTTGTGGTCAGTGAAAACCACACATTTTGTAGCATACAAGTAGTGTCTCCAGATTTTGAGAGCAAAAACTATTGTACCCAACTCAAGATCATTAGTCGTGTAGTTTTTCTCGTGTACCTTCAACTGTCTCGATGCATAGGCTATGATTTGTTCCTTTGCATGAGAACACAGCCAAGGCCCAAGTTGGATGCATCACAATACACGACAAAATCATTGTTGCCCTCAGGTAAAGACAGAATAGGTGCATCGTAGAGTTTCTGTTTCAAGGTCTGAAAAGCTTCTTCCTGTTTGGATCCCCACTCGAAAGGTTTATTCTTCTGAGTTAAGGCAGTGAGAGGAACCGCAATCTTGGAGAAATTTTCAATTAAGCGGCGGTTTGAACGAACTTCAGTAGGAGTAGTAGGTGTATCCCAATCCTTAATCGCACTAATCTTGGCGGGATCTACATGAATACCTTGTTCGTTAACGATATGTCCCAAAAATTGAACTTCCTTAAGCCAAAATTCACATTTAGAAAATTTGGCGAAAAGTTGTTCTTTCTTTAGGAGTTCCATTGTAAGACGGAGGTGTAGTTCATGATCAGCTCGTGTCTTAGAATAAATCAAAATATCATCGATGAAAACAATGATGAACTTGTCCAAATAAGGCTTACAAACCCTATTCATCAAGTCCATGAAAACAGCAGGAGCATTAGTCAAACCGAAGGGCATAACAGTAAACTCATAGTGACCATATCTTGTCCGGAATGCAGTCTTGGGAATATCTTCCTCGAGTACATGAAGCTGATGATACCCAGAACGTAGATCAATCTTTGAAAAACAAGTAGCACCCTGTAACTGATCAAATAGATCATCAATGCGAGGTAGGGGATATCGATTCTTGATTGTGAGTTTGTTGAGCTCACGATAATCGATACACATCCTAAAAGATCCATCTTTCTTTTTAACGAATAAAATGGGAGCACCCCAAGGTGAAAATCTAGGATGAATGAAACCTTTGACAGAAAGCTCCTGAAGCTGTTTAGATAATTCTTGCATCTCAGACGGTGCAAGACGATACGGAGATTTAGCAATAGGATTAGCACCAGGTACAAGGTCAATACGAAACTCAACTTGACGAACAGGGGGTAAACCAGGTAATTCTTCAGGGAATACTTAATGATAATCCCAAACAACGGGGATATCTCGAATAGACTTACCTTTGCCTTTCTCCTCTACAACCTAAGCCAAGAAGGCCACATAGTTCTTTCGTAAATATTTTTGAGCTTGAATACACGTCACGAGTTTGAGACTACTTGCAGGTTTCTAACCACGAACCTCTAAGATCTCACCAGTCGAAAGTGGTATACAAACAATCTTCTCAAAACAAACTACCACTGCGTGGTACTTGGCTAACCAATCCATTCCTACTATAACATCAAAGCTCCCAAGTTGCATTGGCGTGAGGTCGATAGGAAAAAGATGGTTATTAAGGTTCAACTGGCAGTTTCGAAGAACAGAATCGAGTACGATGGGTTCACCACCAGCTACCTCTACTGTCAAGGGCTTTCCTAGTTTTGTTATAGTCATGCAAAGCAAAGGCTCAAAAGAAAATGACATAAAACTCTTATCGGCACCCGAATAAAAAAGAACAAAAACAGGCTGATTATTAACAAAGAACGTACCATTGACCACCTCGTTGTCTGCACGTGCCTCGTTTGCATTCATGTTAAAGACTCGTCTACGATCCTGAGCCTGGTTCGCATTCGCCAACCTCGGACATTGGTTTCTGTAGTGGGTCAGATCCCCACAATTATAGCAAGAACCAGGCGGGTAGTGAGGTCGTGCAGCTTTTGCTGGTTGTTGAGCAGGCTGTTGGGCAGGTTGCTAAGTAGGGTTTTGAGCTGCTTGATTCTAGCTAGGAGGAAGACAACATGTGTTGGCAAGATGACCAGATCTCCCACATTTGGTACAATAACGACACTGAACATGCGGTTGGTGGTGGCTGTTACACCTGTTGCACAAAGGTGCATTGCCAATGTACTGTTTCTTGGCAGGTGGTTGCACAGGCTGATTTGGAGCTGCTTAGTATGCATGCGCTGTAACAGCAAAGTTCTTGGATGCCTTACGCTTCCTTGACTTTTTCGATGACTCAGCCTTTTTACCCTTCTGTTTCTTACTCGTGTCAGACGATTTCTGTTCCTTGTCACCCTTCCTGTGTAGTTTACCTTTCCTGATTTGTGACTCAGTCAAGGTTGCAGCTAGCTCAATGGCCTGACGAATAGTGGTAGGGTTGCTACTAGTGACGATATCTTGCACAGGGTCAGGCAGACCATCGACATACCTTTCAATGGCTTTATCTAGCGGGGTAACCATTGTAGGCTATAACAAACTCAACTCCTCATATCTGTCGGTATAAGCACGGTGTTCACCACTGTCTTGCTTTAAATCATCAAACTCTCTCTCTCCAAAGACCTGAGTTCGTGACTAGGACATAATTCCCTCATCATTAGAAGCTCTGCCCAGGTCTGAGCTAAAGCAACATCAGCACCACGATCTCTCATTACTCCATTCCACCAAGTAAGAGCCTTCTTTTGGAATACACTAGAAGGAAACTCAACTTTACGATTATCAGGACACTGAACATGGTGAAAAGTACTCTCGATACTCTCAAACCACTGTAGGAGCCCAGTTGCTCCTTCAGAACCACTAAACTTGAGCGGTTTAGCCGAATTAAAACTTTTAAAGTTGCTCGGAGCAGGTGCATTATTGTTATTGTTGGCTTGGTTTTGTTGAGGGATGAGGTTTGGTAGTGCAACAGCCATTTGTTGAGTGATGATAGCCGCCAGTTTGGCATTAGGTTGAGGTTGTGCATCACGTCGAGGAGCCATTCTAAAAGAGGAAAACATGAGAGAAAACGAGTGAGATGATATGATGAAAAATGAGATGCTACAAATATCGACAAAAAGTAAGGATGGTGGTCATTCGTTTGTTATCACATAGCAAACAAATGACACACAGTGACTAATCAAAGTAAATGGGTCATAATAATGTATCGCGAAGACATGCTTTAGCCTATAAGTGGACACTCACCCCAAGCGTTCCCAGGTAAGAGTGACTGGTCCGATTATGTGGATTTGTACGAACACTCTAGCCTAGACAGAAAACTCGCGGTACAGGCATCCACCCTTCCAGATTGCACGTGTTCACATTATTTAGACCCAAACTTTGACAAGATTTTGAAAATTTGGAAGGCATTTAAGCAAAAAAATGAATCGTCCAAGGGTGGGTGATTATTTTCAAAATCGTTTTGGAAAATTGTGTTCTTGTTTTGGTAATCACCTAAAGATCGGTGACGTTTATGTTTTAAGATCTAAACACAAGATAACTTGTGTTAGGGTCCTAGAAAGGTTATAGTCTAGGTCAAAGCATTACAAATAACCAAATTCCCTATAACCATGAGCTCTGATACCAACTCTTCTGTCATACCCCGACCACGTAAAACAATAAACCGCGGTGGAAACATCGGGGAGTGGAGCGACAGAATTATTGTTTCACAACCATGGCATTCAAAGTTTAGTTTTATTTATTAACTTGATTAATTTGTCTTGGAAATTAAGGGAAATACAACATAAGTTCAACTAATCTTGCTTCTTTTATGTCACTAAGGCCCGAGTCCGCCTAAGTGTATCCTGATCAACCCTATGCATTAGCTCCTGAAAATCCTGATCAAATGGTATGTATGGAAAGCGAAAAGTATCAACTCAAACCATAGGTAAAATGTACAAAACAATGTATTTGAATAAATCATAGTTTAAGTCAAAAGTTATGTTGTGCAAAATAAATGATTTACTGATACAAACATTTATGCGGTAATGTTTATCGCATACATTCAAGCCTTGAGACTGTCGGATAAACCCTTAAACAAATCAAAGGTTTATCAATAATGTTTTCAGATTCTGTCATTCCTTACGTCCAAACAAACCTAGGATTCCAGGAATGGGAGTTCTCAATTCCTATGGTACCACTACATACTACCGAGCGGCATGATCATTGTTAATGAACGTATTTTACTTTCGTTAAACAAACCAAATGTCATACCAAATGTAAGCATGTTATGAGAAAATAATGTACTATGTATGCTGCTAAGTAAACATACGAAGCAGAAATGTAAAGTAAATCAATGTGCTAGCATGCTCAGTAAACATACATAGCAGAAATGTAATGTAAATCAATGTGTTCATATGCTAAGTGAACATATGTAACAAAAATGTAATGTAAATCAATGTGCTAGCATGCTAAGTAAACACACATAGAAAAAATGTAATGTAAATCAATTTGTTCATATGCTAAGTAAACATATGTAACAAAAATGTTTATGAAATCAAGGTGCTAGCATGCTCAGTCAACATACATAGTAAAGCATAAATGAAATCATGTATTATATGCGTACTAATGAACATAGCAAGTATATGTCATGAAAAGTAATGAAAAGCATAAAAGTAACAAGTAGGCACAGGTGTATCACCCCAAAATATTTGAAAACGGTAAAAGAGGGGAACTATTTACTCCCTTGATATTGCTTAATAGTCTTGAGATAACAACCAAATAACGCTTGAAGGATCACGGAATCAAACGGCACCTAATATAGGTAACTATGTTAATAAACCGAACCTAAATCGGAAGATCGGATAAAATGAGGTTTCGTAAACCAAATGAGTATTGGAACTCATATAATATAGTTTAACAAAGCCTACATTCTAAATCGGAACCTATCCTAAGTGCTTATGACCCGTTACGACTCGTTAAGGTAGTTTACGCTACTTTAACGGGTCGTTTGCGCAAAAGCGCGTTCGGACTGCCTAACTAGTCCTATGACAAGTATTATATGCCTTAATGTGACAACCCTCAAAAAAATTACATGTAGTCCGTACAATTTATTAAATGATAATTAAAGTGCTTGATGACTGTGCTGAATCATTTAACTGCTCTCTGATTTCTGTGTTATACTTACATGTGCGTGTTAGCATACTAGTAGTATACAGAAAAGTTACTAAAAAGTCCGGTATGTTTTCCTATGTGTTAGGAATAAATTGCGTTACAAAAATATATAAATAAGACGCCTTACGGAACTATTAAACAATTTAACGGAACAGTGTCCGACCGAATAACCGGACATTACCCGAGACACTAAATTTTTGGCAGACACATTGTTTTATTATTTATGACTAGTCATGATCCCCGTATGCCAGAACACCCGCTAATAATAAACAATCTAACATATACCATCCAACCCTTGGGTTCTAACTTATAGTTAGACTTTAGTTGAAATTTTGCAACTATACCCCCCCCCCCCCAAACCAAATTCAGCCCTCAAGGGGACCCACCCCCATACTCCAAATCCCCTACTTGATTTAATCCTATTATTTTACTAGATGTTGCTTGTTGAAGTTGCATAAAAATGTGGAGATCATGTATAAGTATGGCCATGCCTTACACTTATCATTTACTAGATTTCACACTCCATCTTCACTCTCTCTCCCTCTTGATCGGCTGCCCAAAACCAAACACACCATCACCACCTTAAACATCATCATCTTCTTCATTACATTGTCCATTCAAAGCTTAGTTTTCATCCATGGAAGGTGCAACTTGAAGGGACTTCATAGGAGCTTGTTCTAGTCCTTCTCACCATCTTTTTCTCATCATTTTCACACAAGATTCTTCCCTAGCTAGAGGCTAGTAGTAAGTTTCCTTACACTTGATTTCATCTTGTTCGAAAATTATGGCTTATAGCATGATGTATTGTTGTTTAAATTACTAGATTACAAGAACACTAGAAAAATATGAAACATAAGTTATGAACATATAAGCTACATAAAAGTTTACTTATGTCTAAAACATGAAGCGGAATCTTTTCAGTTTGAGGGTTGGTTAAAACATGCTTGATGTTTAAAAGTTGTTTTCTTGCTAAATACATTGTTCGGACACTCGTTGATGTGATTTAGTAATGATTAAACCGTGAAATAACATGCTGATGTACTTCTCCATCCGCCTTCAACAGGCTGGAAACGGACTTTAAAAACTCGAAAAACGGAATTTCAAAAGCCTAAATCGGGTCTTTTCGAAAAACGAAGAAAATGGCGCTGGAATCGTATTTTTTTGAAGTCGTTTACTATTTTAAAAGTCTGTTTTCGTGACAGCAGCTAAGGCTGATTTTTACTGCAGAAAGATGGGCTGTACGTTTTCGGTCGTAATTTGAAACCTGAATTTAACCAGCACCTAAAATTCATACCATAGATAGCCACTGATGTATTTGTGACCCTCGAACTGGAATTTTGTCAAACGTACTTCCGAGGAATTTTAGACGAATTATTCCGTAAACTGTGATCAGAATGTGACAAATCTGATCACAGTTCGGTAGACGATTTTCTACAAAATATTGGTAATGAACCGGACCCCGATATTTTTACACAATAAAAATTGGAACGTTTATGACATCCTGTAAAAATTTTAGAATTTTTGGAAAAGGTTAACTATTTTATTAAAATGCTCGAAAACAGTCCAGGTCTGATTAATAAAGCTGAAACGACATTAGTAGTGATTTGCGTGTCTAAATGTCGAGTATGCTATCTGTGAATGATCTAACATGCTATATGTGTTACGTGCAATATCGTATGTCTGTTTATGAGTGGGGAATGGATGGGAAGTTTATATGGGCGTAAATCGTTAAAGTGTGTACCTGTTATGTGGACGAAGTAATGTGCAAATAAACCATACGTAGGATACGTGTTATGCATGAGAAACTGATTGTTATCCATACCTTATTAGGACGTGATTGACCGACCTTGACTGTTAACTATATTTGAGAACCTAACCGAGCAAACCGAAGTGAGTTCACACTCTTTCTAAGGCATGGGATTCCCAGGGGTTGGGAATGGGATTGAATAACTACTTGTACTATCATTACTATTAAACTACTTTTTACTGTCCTCGGATTGAAGGGCACGTACGTAAAACCTACGTACACGATCATAAGACCATCAACTCTATCACTTTAAGTCCCTCAATTATCGACTTAATCGCCGAGGCCTATGGCGAGCGGGTCATTAGTTAATAGCGCTATTAGGTTTAACAAACCTCACACCGTGCCAGTCGGACGGGCGTGTACTAATGGACTATGGGCAAAGGGTCAATGCTGATAGACATTGACTTAGGGCACCTCTTATATTCTCGTAGCAGTCGATACGCGTGGTCTAGTAACACATGGGAAACCCCCACTAATCTTCGCAAACATGTCAGAAAGACTGCGATGCAAATTTACACGATACATGGTTTACAAAACGAACAAATGATTATGAAACGAATGCTATAACTAAACAACCAAACGTGAACTCACTCAACTTTGTCGTTGACTCGTTGTTACATGCCTTACAGGTCGCTAAACATTTGGAGCTTGCACGAGGAAGGAGTCGTTGTGGTGTGCGGACGGTTATGTCCAATGTTTAATGTTTAAAACATCATGAACTTATTAAACCTATGTGTTGGACTTTAAACTTATGAACTGCGAACTTATGTTTTGAACTTTACGTTTATGCTTCCGCTGTCTAAATTAAAAATTTGGTTAACTAGCTTTTGGTCACCAATCGTATTTTGGTTGTCTTTATTTACTTAAGTACGTTGTTCAGTATGATTGGTGGCTCGATCCTGGTCACGTCACGCCTCCAAGCGGTGGAACTCCGCATGGTGGATTTTGGGGGTGTGACAGATTGGTATCAGAGCCATTGGTTATAGTGAACTTGGTTTTAAAAAGGGAAAAGTTTTTGATAAAACCAGACTATAACCAGTACAGTGATCAACAATCCACAACGACGCTTCGCTCCACGTGCAAGACTCGACACCATAAGTGGTATGATTTATGTTATATTGTCGGTTAGATAGTTCTCACTGTGCATTAGATAATGTGATAATTGCTATTGGAACCTTGTGTGCTTACTCTCTTTTGTCGTCACACACTTACGCACTTTCGCGACACTTTTCTCACCCACGTTATTTCGTTGTGAAGATCATGGGTGGACGTTTGAACCTAACTCAAGCCCAGCTGACGGCTTTGATCAACGAACGAGTTGCTGAGGCACTCGCAGCTGTCCCTGCAGGAGGTATAACCTGCCATATCAACTCACCTTAGGATGTTTAGATCCTACCTTCGCAAACCAACCCTCGTGCTTAACTTTGTCTTTTATTCTCGCGCAACAGGTCAACATGCTCAGCCTCCTGTGTGCACGTTCAAGACGTTCATGGACTGCCGACCTACCACTTTCAGTGGCACCGAAGGAGCAGTGGGCCTTCTTCACTGGTTTGAAAAGCTTGAGTCAGTTTTCGAGATGTGCGAATGCCCCAAAGACCGTAGGGTGAAATATGCTACCGGAACACTTGAAGGAGCTGTGTTAACCTGGTGGAAGGCGCAGGTTCAACTACTAGGACTGGAAGTTGCTAATGCCACACCCTGGAATGGTTTCAAAGAGTTGATCAAGGAGGAGTACTGTAGTCGGGATGACATCCACAAGTTAGAAGTGGAATTTTACAATCTAAAGATGACGGGGTCTGAGATTGAAGCGTATACTAAGAGGTCAAATGAACTGGCCATCCTGTGTCCAACTATGGTGGACCCTCCCATCAAACGAATTGAGATGTACCTCAAGGGCCTTGTACCGGAGATTCAAAGTCACGTAACTTCAGCCAACCTGGGTACCATTCAGCAAATTATCAAGTTGGCTCATCGCCTCACCGACCAGGCGGTGGAGCAAAACAGGCTACCCAAACGTATCAGTGCCACAGCTACTTCTGATGCACCTACCGACAACAAGCGAAAATGGGATGGAAATTCCAGTAAGGGTTCAACTTCAGTACAGTCCCAGCAGCGAAAGACTAATGACTACCAGAGTCCGGGTCAGCAATCCTCCGGTAATCAAGGACAGGGTGGGTACCGAGGAAACCACCCAAAGTGCAACAAATGTAACCGACACCATAGTGGTCAATGCAACAAAGGACGTTGTCAGAGGTGTCTCAAGATGGGTCATGAAGCCAAGGATTGCAGGAGCCTACAGCCTGCAAATTAGAATCGCCAACAGCAACAGCAAGCACCGCAGAATCAGCAACAGCAACAGGGCAACAGAGGATGCTTTCAGTGTGGTGCTGAAGGCCACTTTAAGAAGAACTGTCCCCAGCTTAACCAGAATCAGAACAACAACAACCAGGGAAACGGGAACAACAATGGAGGCAACAACGGGGGTAACAACAATGGTAATGGAGCAAGGGGTCGTGCTTTCGTGATTGGTCAGGGTGACGCAAGGAACGATCCCAACGTTGTGATGGGTAAGTTTCTTCTGGATGACTTCTTTGTCATTATTTTATTCGATTCGGGTGCCGATACTAGTTATGTGTCCGTAAAAGTTAGCCAAATGCTTAAGCGCACTCCAACACTTTTGAACACCAAACACGCGGTAGAGCTAGCAAATGGTAAAAGTCTTGAAGCCACACACGTAGTTAAAGGTTGTAACCTCGTCTTAGCCGGTCAGACTTTCTCTATCGATCTTATTCCTATCACACTTGGTAGTTTCGACGTTGTTATTGGGATGGATTGGCTATCTCATCATCAAGCGGAGATTATTTGCAAGGAGAAAATCATCCGCATTCCTCGTTCTGGTGAAGAACCCCTCATGATTCGTGGCGACAAGAGTGGTGCTGTCGAAGGCATCATCTTTTTCCTTAAGGCCCAGAAGTGTTTGCGAAAGGGCCACACTGCCATTCTGGCACTCGTTACTGACACATCCACGGAAGAAAAGAGAATTGAAGACATTCCTATTGTGCGCGATTTTCCTGAGGTATTTCCTGAGGAATTACCTGGTCTTCCTCCTCATCGCCAAGTTGAGTTTCAAATCGAGCTAGCTCCTGGAGCAGCGCCAGTAGCTCGAGCACCATATCGTCAAGCTCCATCAGAACTCGAAGAACTGTCTACACAACTACAAGAGCTCTTGGGAAAGGGTTTTATACGTCCTAGCTCTTCGCCCTGGGGAGCTCCAGTCTTATTCGTGAAGAAGAAAGATGGTACTTTCAGAATGTGTATTGACTATCGCGAGCTTAACAAAGTGACTGTAAAGAATCGTTATCCTCTTCCACGTATTGACGACTTGTTCGACCAGTTGCAAGGATCAAGCTATTACTCCAAGATTGATTTGAGATCGGGATACCATCAGCTGAGGGTCCGAGATGAGGACGTCTCCAAAACAGCATTCAGAACTCGTTACGGCCATTACGAGTTTCTGGTTATGCCATTCGGGCTGACGAATGCACCAGCGGTCTTCATGGATCTCATGAACCGAGTATGCAAACCTTACCTGGATAAGTTCGTTATTGTGTTCATCGACGATATCCTGATCTATTCTAAGAGTCAGGAGGAACACGAGCAGCATCTGCGACTTATGCATGAACTTCTTCGAAAGGAGCAGTTGTATGCCAAGTTTTCAAAATGTGACTTCTGGCTTCGCGAAGTCCACTTTCTAGGCCATGTGGTAAACAAGGATGGGATTCATGTTGATCCATCCAAGGTTGACTCAATCAAGAACTGGCCTGCACCCCGCACACCAACAGAAATCCGCCAATTCTTGGGTTTGGCAGGATATTACAGAAGATTTATCAAAGACTTCTCCAAGATTGCGCAACCTCTCACTTCACTGACTCAGAAGGGTGTCATCTATCGTTGGGGTGATGCACAAGAGTCCGCATTTCAACATCTAAAGGATAGACTTTGTAGCGCGCCTATCCTCTCATTGCCCGAAGGCACCGATGATTTCGTGGTTTACTGCGATGCTTCCATTCAAGGACTTGGTTGCGTGTTGATGCAACGTGACAAGGTCATTGCCTACGCATCACGCCAACTCAAGGTTCACGAAAGAAATTACACTACTCACGATCTGGAGCTGGGAGCAGTTGTTTTCGCACTTAAGATATGGAGACATTACCTGTACGGTACCAAGTGCACCATTTACACCGATCACAGGAGTCTCGAGCATATCTTCAAGCAAAAGGAGTTGAACATGAGTCAACGCCGATGGGTAGAGCTCTTGAACGATTATGAATGCGCAATCAAGTATCACCCGGGCAAAGCCAATGTTGTGGCCGACGCCCTCAGTCGAAAGGATACCATACCTAGGCGTGTACGTGCTCTACAGCTTACCATCCAATCTAACCTTCCCGCTCAGATTCGCGATGCTCAGGCTGAAGCATTGAAAGTAGAGAATATCAGGGCTGAGTCCCTACGAGGATCAAGGCAGCGGCTAGAACAAAAGGATGACGGCGCTTACTATGTAACAGGGCGCATCTGGGTTCCACTTTATGGCAACTTACGCGAGCTTGTGATGGATGAAGCACATAAGTCTCGTTATTCGGTACATCCTGGTTCGGATAAAATGTACCACGACCTCAAAACTACGTATTGGTGGCCTGGCATGAGAGCCCACATAGCAACCTACGTCAGCAAGTGCTTGACTTGTGCGAGAGTCAAGTCTGAATATCAGAAACCATCAGGCCCACTTCAACAACCGGAGATCCCGAAATGGAAATGGGAGCAAATTTCCATGGATTTCGTGACCGGCCTGCCCAGATCTCAACGCGGAAACGATACCATTTGGGTGATCGTAGATCGACTAACCAAGTCTGCACATTTTCTGGCTATCAAAGAAACGGCTAAGTTTTCTACTCTTGCAGAAATTTACCTAAAGGAAGTGGTATCAAAGCATGGAGTGCCAACCTCTATTATATCTGATCGTGACGCACGTTTTACTTCTGAATTGTGGCAAGCAATGCACAAGTCCTTTGGCTCACGTTTAGATATGAGCACCGCTTATCACCCGCAGACGGATGGGCAATCTGAACGCACCATCCAAACCCTTGAAGACATGCTTAGGGCATGTGTAATCGACTTTGGTAATGGCTGGAAAAGGCACCTCCCGCTAGTGGAGTTTTCGTACAACAACAGCTACCACACCAGCATTCAAGCCGCTCCGTTTGAGGCATTGTACGGACGCAAATGCCGATCACCTCTCTGTTGGGCAAAAGTTGGTGACAGCCAAATCACTGGCCCAGAACTTGTGGTAGATACCACCGAGAACATTGCTCAGATACGACAGCGAATGGCGGCAGCTCGTGACCGTCAGAAAAGCTATGCTGATAAGGGAAGAAAACCACTCGAGCTCCAGGTTGGGGATCGAGTGCTACTCAAAGTCTCACCTTGGAAAGGTGTAGTCCGCTTTGGCAAACAAGGCAAACTCAATCCGCTTTATGTCGGACCATTCGAAGTCATTGAGAAAATTGGCAAAGTCGCCTACAGGTTAGATCTACCTGAAGAACTCAGCGGAGTTTACAATGTTTTCCATGTGTCGAATCTGAAGAAGTGTCTGTTAGATGAGACCCTCATAGTTCCTCTGAAAGAACTCACTATCGACGACCAGCTGCGATTCGTCGAGGAACCTGTAGAGATTACGGATCGAGATGTTAAGATCCTCAAGCATACCAGGATACCTCTGGTCCGAGTTCGTTGGAATGCTCGTCGTGGCCTAGAGTATACCTGGGAACGAGAAGACCAAATGAAACTCAAGTATCCCCAGCTGTTTAAGAAAAACGCAACCACTACTGAGGCTGAAGCTACTGCAGAATTTCGGGACGAAATTCCAAATCAACGGGGGGATGATGTGACACCCCAGGAAAATCAGGAAAACAACGAAACTTAACTAGCTTCCTCAGTAACCACGCGCTAAATTTCGGGACGAAATTCTCTTAACAGGGGGAGAATGTGACAACCCTCAAAAAAATTACATGTAGTCCGTACAATTTATTAAATGATAATTAAAGTGCTTGATGACTGTGCTGAATCATTTAACTGCTCTCTGATTTCTGTGTTATACTTACATGTGCGTGTTAGCATACTAGTAGTATACAGAAAAGTTAGTAAAAAGTCCGGTATGTTTTCCTATGTGTTAGGAATAAATTGCGTTACAAAAATATATAAATAAGACGCCTTACGGAACTATTAAACAATTTAACGGAACAGTGTCCGACCGAATAACCGGACATTACCCGAGACACTAAATTTTTGGCAGACACATTGTTTTATTATTTATGACTAGTCATGATCCCCGTATGCCAGAACACCCGCTAATAATAAACAATCTAACATATACCATCCAACCCTTGGGTTCTAACTTATAGTTAGACTTTAGTTGAAATTTTGCAACTATACCCCCCCCCCCCCAAACCGAATTCAGCCCTCAAGGGGACCCACCCCCATACTCCAAATCCCCTACTTGATTTAATCCTATTATTTTACTAGATGTTGCTTGTTGAAGTTGCATAAAAATGTGGAGATCATGTATAAGTATGGCCATGCCTTACACTTATCATTTACTAGATTTCACACTCCATCTTCACTCTCTCTCCCTCTTGATCGGCTGCCCAAAACCAAACACACCATCACCACCTTAAACATCATCATCTTCTTCATTACATTGTCCATTCAAAGCTTAGTTTTCATCCATGGAAGGTGCAACTTGAAGGGACTTCATAGGAGCTTGTTCTAGTCCTTCTCACCATCTTTTTCTCATCATTTTCACACAAGATTCTTCCCTAGCTAGAGGCTAGTAGTAAGTTTCCTTACACTTGATTTCATCTTGTTCGAAAATTATGGCTTATAGCATGATGTATTGTTGTTTAAATTACTAGATTACAAGAACACTAGAAAAATATGAAACATAAGTTATGAACATATAAGCTACATAAAAGTTTACTTATGTCTAAAACATGAAGCGGAATCTTGTCAGTTTGAGGGTTGGTTAAAACATGCTTGATGTTTAAAAGTTGTTTTCTTGCTAAATACATTGTTCGGACACTCGTTGATGTGATTTAGTAATGATTAAACCGTGAAATAACATGCTGATGTACTTCTCCAGCCGCCTTCAACAGGCTGGAAACGGACTTTAAAAACTCGAAAAACGGAATTTCAAAAGCCTAAATCGGGTCTTTTCGAAAAACGAAGAAAATGGCGCTGGAATCGTATTTATTTGAAGTCGTTTACTATTTTAAAAGTCTGTTTTCGTGACAGCAGCTAAGGCTGATTTTTACTGCAGAAAGATGGGCTGTACGTTTTCGGTCGTAATTTGAAACCTGAATTTAACCAGCACCTAAAATTCATACCATAGATAGCCACTGATGTATTTGTGACCCTCAAACTGGAATTTTGTCAAACGGACTTCCGAGGAATTTTAGACGAATTATTCCGTAAACTGTGATCAGAATGTGACAAATCTGATCACAGTTCGGTAGACGATTTTCTACAAAATATTGGTAATGAACCGGACCCCGATATTTTTACACAATAAAAATTGGAACGTTTATGACATCCTGTAAAAATTTTAGAATTTTTGGAAAAGGTTAACTATTTTATTAAAATGCTCGAAAACAGTCCAGTTCTGATTAATAAAGCTGAAACGACATTAGTAGTGATTTGCGTGTCTAAATGTCGAGTATGCTATCTGTGAATGATCTAACATGCTATATGTGTTACGTGCAATATCGTATGTCTGTTTATGAGTGGGGAATGGATGGGAAGTTTATATGGGCGTAAATCGTTAAAGTGTGTACCTGTTATGTGGACGAAGTAATGTGCAAATAAACCATACGTAGGATACGTGTTATGCATGAGAAACTGATTGTTATCCATACCTTATTAGGACGTGATTGACCGACCTTGACTGTTAACTATATTTGAGAACCTAACCGAGCAAACCGAAGTGAGTTCACACTCTTTCTAAGGCATGGGATTCCTAGGGGTTGGGAATGGGATTGAATAACTACTTGTACTATCATTACTATTAAACTACTTTTTACTGTCCTCGGATTGAAGGGCACGTACGTAAAACCTACGTACACGATCATAAGACCATCAACTCTATCACTTTAAGTCCCTCAATTATCGACTTAATCGCCGAGGCCTATGGCGAGCGGGTCATTAGTTAATAGCGCTATTAGGTTTAACAAACCTCACACCGTGCCAGTCGGACGGGCGTGTACTAATGGACTATGGGCAAAGGGTCAATGCTGATAGACATTGACTTAGGGCACCTCTTATATTCTCATAGCAGTCGATACGCGTGGTCTAGTAACACATGGGAAACCCCCACTAATCTTCGCAAACATGTCAGAAAGACCACGATGCAAATTTACACGATACATGGTTTACAAAACGAACAAATGATTACGAAACGAATGCTATAACTAAACAACCAAACGTGAACTCACTCAACTTTGTCGTTGACTCGTTGTTACATGCCTTACAGGTCGCTAAACATTTGGAGCTTGCACGAGGAAGGAGTCGTTGTGGTGTGCGGACGGTTATGTCCAATGTTTAATGTTTAAAACATCATGAACTTATTAAACCTATGTGTTGGACTTTAAACTTATGAACTGCGAACTTATGTTTTGAACTTTACGTTTATGCTTCCGTTGTCTAAATTAAAAATTTGGTTAACTAGCTTTTGGTCACCAATCGTATTTTGGTTGTCTTTATTTACTTAAGTACGTTGTTCAGTATGATTGGTGGCTCGATCCTGGTCACGTCACGCCTCCAAGCGGTGGAACTCCGCATGGTGGATTTTGGGGGTGTGACACTTAACATGTCTAATAATATTGCATAATCAGTTTAGATGTCAAAATTTAGGTTACATATGCTTAAAATTAAATTATGCGTAAAAAGGGCATTTTGGTCATTTTCCTAAGGCTTATAAACTACCTATCATACAACTAACTAAACGAATTGACCATAAGGTATAACCTCGGAAGGTTATTCCCTATACAACTATGGTCACAAAATATGTTTGGTCGGATCCTAATGATCGACCAAACGGGTCGGGTTCGAAAGTCTAAGCGGTGGTTTAGACTGCTTGACTTACGACCCTATATAAGTACTAGACTAAAAGTGACGAGTTAGAAATGTTAAAACATGTTTAACTAAGTTAGAAAACAAGTTTGATATCAAAACAAAGTGTTTTGATACCCGAAAATAGCTTCGTTGCAAAATACGCATAAATACGTATTTTGACTGAAACTTTGACTCGTCACTACGCCTAATCAACGTGGTAATCAGTAGGTATAGTCACAAGGGACTATAACCATCGTGATTACGCTCACTCTGCAAAGTTCAATCGAACTTTGACTTGACCAATTCGCGGTCAAAACCAAAAGTCAAACGGTAGTTAAACTGTTTGACTTTCAGCTTGTAATGGCTGAAAAAAAAACAATTAGCCATGAAAGAGGTCTTACAAAGCTCTAATGGCTGAAATAGGTGCACTAGAACTCAGGTAGGTGGCTTCAAACATGGCAACCTCCACTTAGAGTTCAAAAAGATGGAATGAGTAATGGAATGGGCAGAAATTGAGGGTATTTATACTTGAATTGAAGCTCTTGGATCATGCCAAGTTATTATGTGTTCTCCAAGCAAGCATAGGATCAATACAAGTGTGTGGATGTCATTAAAACCACTCAAAATGCCCACAAATTTGCAAAACAATGGCCAAAACTAGCTTAGAAAACAAGACCTGCAGCTGAAATGAGAATTCTATTGAAATGATGGTCTCGCATCGCGCCACAGCAAAAGGGGGTACCCGTCGCGTGACGCTACAATATATAAAGTTTCAAAAATGGCAGTTTTAGTCCCTGCACACTCCTTAGGCCATTTTCGATGCGTTTAAACCCCGTTAAGCCAATTTTAAGGCTCTACAAAGATGTCAAAGTATAGGGAACATGAAATTTGCTTGAAACTATCATGGATGTCGGTTCGTTTGGCCGTACGGTCACGTTATTCGGTTAATTATGACGAAACACGAACGGACGCGAAAAATGATCCAAATTACGCGATGAATGGAATTTTAGCATTCCAATCACTAAAATAAATTATTTTAATGATAAAAAAATTTTTGGATGTCCGGATATGTTCAGAACGTAAGATATGCGCGTCAATGCAAACCTATGCATTTTTTGACGCTTTTAGTCCCTGTTTGATCAAATAAGTTTATTTTCGCATACCGAACCCCTCAAAGCCTATTTCTAAGCTATGTAAGGATATTTATGGTATGTTAAGCTTATGCTGGTGTTCCAGAGTGTTTGTTGCATTAAACTGATTACGTTTACGCATCAGTTTGCATATAACTTTCCAGAAAGCGATATAGAGTTTGAAATCGAACAAAATCAAAATGTGCAAAATGTCAAACATAAATAAACAAATATTGGGATCAAATCACATTGTTTTATTGATAATTGAACTATTCAGAGTTGGTGCAATGATTATAAACACTGATGTCACATCGGCCATATTGGTCTGAGTCAACAGGCATATAGTCCCGTAAGGCTGTTTAAAGTCTTAATCGTAGTTTATTTATAAAGGATTAGAAGCCATTCTTACTTCCCCCAATTTGATGATATCTGCCTCAAGGGAAGTTCTAGTAAGTTTGAATCAAGTCCTTGCAAGATCTATACACAGAACGAGGCAAGAACTTTACCCAACCACCCTTCTAACCCCCTTCCAGGTAGTTAACGCGCATTATATAGACCGTAAAGACATAAATGTGTGAATCAACAAAACATGAAGAAATGATTGTATAAATTCACTTTCAATATAAAAAACTAGTTATTAAAGTTATTAATACAAACCAAAATAAAAAGTTACCAAAGCTAGGAAATCAAAAGGTAATAAATAAATGATTTTGTGTTCACCAAGTGATGTAAGAGATTAGCCAAGCATGGCCGTTGTTTGACAAAAAAACCCTTACTATCGATCTTGGATCCCGAGACTACTATACACACTCTAAAGGTTGATGATGGATGAAAGTGGTGGATGATGGTGGCAGTTGTGGTGGAGTGGTGGCAGGTGTGAGAGAAGTGGTTTGCCAAGGGATGAGTTGCAAACCTACTTTTATAGTTGAAAACAGTAGGTTCACACGACCCCGTGCATGGTGGGCATGGCCCCGTGTCCTTCTCCTTCTCCTTGTCTTTTTTCATTTAAAGTTATTGTCAGCTCTTTTGCGTACACGACCCCGTGTGTCAATGACACGACCCCGTGGACCTTGTACTTGCTCTACGAACCCAGATTTGCAAATCCAAAAGTTGACGACGGCCCGTGTCGAGGAGACACGGCCCCGTGCCCCTTGTCATTTTTTGTTTGTCTTTATCTTCTGAGAATCTTGAGTGGGGCATGGCCCATGCACGGCTGGCACGACCCCGTATTGGGGTTCTAGACTGTTGTTTTTGTCTTTGGAGTGAAGATTGGAGGGTCAGTATAGTGTATCAACTTCCTCTCCTTCGTATTTATGCTGGTTTTCGTCGTTAATTTGTTCCTTTTGTTCGTTTAAGCTCTTTTAATCCTGAAAATCAAAAGTAAACAAAGAAACACACTTTTTCCAACATTAGTACTAAAAAGGGGTTGTTTTTATACCTTATTTGATATGATTTATATGTTGCATTTTGTGCATATCAAATACCCCCACACTTGAATCTTTGCTTGTACTCAAGCAAAACTTTTTTAATGTTTCTTACACTCCTAAATGGAATGTGTAGAAGAGAAGTTTTGGTTCTTGTGTATAGAGTGTCGGGAATACAAGTTCTTTATTCATTCTTGTTTTTATTTTATTTACAATCTTATTCGACATGATTTATTTAGAACTTTTTAAGAAAATAAACATTTCTAAGAATAACATATATTTTAAAATTTCATTAAGCTATATATACATTCACATTCCTCACAAGTGATCACTCAACACTCGGCTGAAAGTGTATAAGTGAAACGCTCGGTCTCGATACGGGACTTACTCCTACCATATGCTTGACAATCAATCAAACCTCCTCCTTGTTGACTTAATCTTTGCAAATATTAAGAGAACTTTGAAGGGGTAGGTTTTTGGTTAAGGGTATGATAGTTTTATTTGAAAGTGGGTAAAGACATAAAAATTTGGTTTTCTTTTGAAAATTTATTTTGTGACTTTATGAACTAAATATTTGTGACTTTATGAACTAAATAAATGATTATAAGCAATAGATTTGCTTATTTATTTTGAGCAACTAGAGATTTTTTTTTTTTTGAAGTCACATGGGGTTGACTAGGGGGAGTTTTTGTGGGTAAAAATCCTAATGCTTCAATCATATACTTACTTCAATTAGTCGGTAAGGACTAGGAATGTGTTATCTTGTCAAGTTCTAGATTCGTAAGAACCATACGGGCTATTCACATAAGAAATGAAAAATGTGCATTTAGTATAGATATGTTATTGGATGTTTGTTAAAGGCTCAAAACTCACAATTTTGTGGGAAAATGGCAAAAATGTGAAGGTATACATACAATCAAATTTTAAAAATTTGTCATGCCCTTTTTATGATTTTTTTCTTATATGGTTCCTTTTTATAACGACGCTATCGGTAGTAAATTTATAAAAAAATGAACTTTTTTAGAACTTGTTTTTCTTAACTTAAACGATAAACAAGACAAAACAAACTAAAAAAACATTTGAAAAGGATTTGGGGTGTTTTAGCTGTTCCAAGTAGAGTTTTGTGTAAGGCTCGTTTTAGGACAAACAATATTAAAGTTATTCATGTCCTCCCACACTTAAATTACACATTGTCCTCAATGTGTCCAAAATTGGTTAGATTGATTAAATGTATATACTATGTGTTAAAGACAAAAAATATTTTAGAAAACATGCACTTGACACGGCCCCGTGTGTGGGAGCCACGACCCTGTGTCAAAAGTGCCAGTAATGAATTTTTCTAGAAGATAAACAGGGGGGTGTGCCCATGGGACACGGCCCCGTGTCAACGTTCCAGCATAAAAAATGTTACAGCAGACTTGGGGCACAGGGGCGTGCTTACCTGACACCGCCATGAGCTACACTTACAGAATTGTAGACTTTCAGTCGGTAGTCGTCTGTTGTCATGCATGGGTTGCTAGTTCAACGTCCTTTGGCCTCGTCAACATCTTTCTAAGTGTGCTTTGTTCCTACAAAGAGAAAAAGTTAAAAATAACAGCATTAACTAAAAGTTACACAAAGAATTAAACTATTTTATTGCTGGATAGTCCATGGAATGCCTTCATGGTGCGCCACCTTTATAAGGGTCCTTGGCTAGACCCAAAGTCAGTCAAATGTTACCCGAGCGGGATGACTTGAATCCCGAGATGCACCGACGGAGGGCGTAGTCGAGGCTTGAGTCTATCGCTTTGAGGTACTTGACCGGGTCCTTCTCCGCATGTTGTTCCCCTTCAAACTTCATCTCCTTGTCACCTACCCTCAATGTTAACCTTCCGTCACTCATATCTACCATAGCCCGTGCGGTGGCAAGGAATGGTCTTCCTAGTATGAGTGTGATTTCGGTGTCCTCCTCCATTTCTAGGATTACAAAGTCGGTTGGGAAAACAAATTCCCCGACCTTAATCAATAGGTTTTCTACGACACCTTGAGGGTATTTTACCGACCTATCCGCAAGTTGGATGCTTATCTTTAATAACAACCCTCCAAAATAATCTGACACCTTAAAAATATTTAAAATGTCCTAATACGTCCTAAAATACACCCCGTATACGAAAACAGGCCCAGAATACCTTTATTTTTATTAAATTTAAATAAAAACAAAAATTTATGGTCTCTGGCGGGCCGCGTAAGACCAGCCCTTGGCTTACGCGGGGCGCGAGCGAGAGGCCAAACGGTGGAGCCCGGTGCCGCCACGTTGCACAAGCGTGTCGAAGATAGGGTTTGAGTCGAACCAGTTAGGGCCTACCCTAGCTGCCCTTGCGGGCCGCGTAGCCCTTGGCTAAAACCTTTGCGGGGTACGACGAAGTGTCAAACAGACACATTAATAGATGTAATCGGCTATTCAGTCGAAATCGTTCACAACATTCTTTCTCTCTCGAATTTCTACATAGCTAAAGTCATTTTCGGGCATATGACCCCCTAATTAGCGAAGCCCTGCCTCGTTGTAAGTATCATAACCCCCGGTTACGTATTAGATATGCTGCCTGATTGATCTAGGGTTCCGTAACGGCTGTCGTGGTTCTGCCCGACGTAGTCGTTGGAATGCCGTCTCGAGGAGAGTATTACTAATGTAAATATTGGGTTATTATACTAACGCGTGTGCATTTGTGTAATTAATTGATAATCACCAGGAAATCCTTAAGGAAAACCCTAAGACAGCAATGTGAGTAATCTCCTTTTTGTAAATGATGTGTGCAAATTGCAACATATAAATTACATCAAATGTGGCATAAAACTAACCCTTTTTTAGTACTAATGTTGGAAAAAGTGTGTTTTTGTCTTCCTTTTGTATTTTCAGGATTAAATGAGCTCAAATGAACAAAAGAAGCAAAAAGGCAGCTAAATCTAACATAATTACAAGAAAAGGGATAAACGTGGCATGCCCGACCCCTCAACAGCATCCTCCCAAGCAAAAACAAGAGAACAGAAGGCTGAAACCGCCCTGTGCTCATTGTGCACGGGGGCGTTTCCAAGTGTCTGCAGAAAAGACAAAGCTGTAGAAGCTTCTATCACTCACCACGGGGGCATTTCCAGCTGACACGGGGCCGTGGTCAACTCTAAGATTCGCAGAATCTAGGAAAATCTTGATAGTACAGATACGCTTCTACACACGGGGTCGTGCCCAGCGGACACGGGGGCGTGGTCAACTAATGTAGACAAACTGCATTTAATGAAGAAAGAGAAGACAGGTGGACACGGGGCCGTGTCCGGGTTTCTGTGCAGGCTATAAATAGGGGTGCTTGGCTCATTTACAAACCATCCCTTGACAAACCACCTCTCTCACACTTCACCCACCCACCACCACCATCACAACCCACATCCACCACCATCATCCATCATCCATCATAGAGTGTGTGTAGTAGTCTCGGGATCCAAGATTGATAGTAAGAGTTCTTGACAATCAAAGGCCATGTTTGCCGAAGTCTCTTACATCACTTGGTGAAGACAAGCATTTAGTGTAATACTTTTTATTTTTAATCTTTTCGCACTTTTTATTTGGTTATGTATTAATGAATTTAATAACTAGTTTCTTATGTTGAAGGTGAAACTTCCTTATCATTTGTCCCTGGTGTCTTGTCTTTATTTTACTATCTATATAAAATAAAAGATTTACACCATTCATATCTCCACGGTCTATATGGAGATATGTTGGCTACCTGGTTGGGGGTTAAGGGATTGGTTTGGTAAGCGTCTTGCCTTATTCAATGTATAGATCTTGCAAGGACCTGGGTCAATTTTAGTAGGACCTCCTTCAATACCCACTGGTATTGGATGGCGGGGGTCCGAACTCCTTGATCCCCTCATATGTAAACTACTATTAAAACTTTAACCCGGCTACTTAGGACTGTATCCCTGCTGACTCAGACTACTTAGTCGAGGGTAACGTCACCTTCAAAGGAGGGGCCCACCACATTATGCATTAATAACTAATTTAATTATCTTTCAATAATCCAACCCTTTAGGATTGTATCCTTGCTGACTCAAACTACTGGGTTGAGGGTAACGTCACCTTCAAAAGAGGGGCCTACTACAATAACTAAGATAATCTCTTAAAAAGTGCAAAAGTGCGGAAATAATCAAAGGTTACACTAAAGGCGAGTCGGATCCAAGTGATTCATCTTGTCTATCTTTTTTTACTTTTATTTTTATTTTTCAGCATTTTTAGTTTTTATTTTCTAGTTTAAAACCTTTTTCTAAACTTTCGATTTGATTAGACGTTGAGGATAAACCGGTATTAAAAGCTCTTGTGTCCTTGGATGACCTCGGTATCTAACCAACAATATACTACGCTCACGATGGGTGCACTTGCCCATATGTGTGTTTAGTGTTAGTAAATATCGTGTTTTATAAATTTAAAACTTGGCTAAAAAGTGTCAAAGGGCTTACAATATACATTAAAAACTGTATGACACTTCACACGCATCAGTAAACCTTTTTGCAAATTGTTTTTACAAAACCTCATATGATTAACATTATATTAAACAGTGATTGAGTATTTGTATTCTACAATTTTCGTCGGTATGTTGGGATTTTGTATACAAAATTTGTTACTACATTGTGAGTAGTAACATGACCACAAGTCGGGTTGACAGTACCGTGGGTGGTCATTAAAGTAGATGGAAACAGATGTAATTGCGCGACCGCCCTCAATACTGTACAATGGTTTTTACATGTCTTGATTAAACTAGGATTCACTCACCAGTATTTCCCACTGACAAAATGTTTTTAAACGCGTTTAAGGTAACAAAATGTGAAAGCCAAATAGAAGCCAGCTGGACAGCACCGAAGGCTTGGAAAAGTGGCTATAAAAGTTACCACAATAAAGAGATGTTTTTATTTAAATAAAATAGGGTCTATCCCAATAAAAATGTGTGTACTTAAAACTTGGGATTTTCCCATGTGTTTAATATTATAAAAGCGTGGTATTTTACTCTGATAAAATATTTCCTAACTACGGTCCTGATGTAATTTCCGCTGCCAAAATGATAAACACCGATACCACTGAAACTGGCCGCTGCCGCCCGTTCCCGGGTAATTAGGGGACGGGGGTTGCGACAGAAGGTGGTATCAGAGCTAAGCCACTGATTCAGCCACAGAAGTGTTCAGTTGACACAAAAATTATTCAATATGTTAGGAAATTTTCTACAGAATTAGTGCATATCTGTATATTATTATTGTGTGTTATTTGACTATTTGTTAGTTTACATTATGAGCGACCAAGGACCTTCCGACGCTTACCGTCAGTTGTCCAGCTCACCTAGGGATGAAGGCACCTCTTCATAGCCTACCCTCTCAGGGTATTCTACTGACAATGAAGATGGGATATTCGTGTTCAAGGCCCAATCTGAAGAACCATTCCCTCCTAAGAAAAGAGGATGGTTCAGCAGAGGAGCGCATGAACGTAGGAAAAGGATGAAAAAGTTACAACAACAGCGAGCTTTAGCAGCCGTTAAGAGAGAAACAGATGCTCACACCCAGGATATGCTCAATAGGAGTCTAGCAAATTTCCATATCCTAGCAACCACAGGTTCCGACCCAAACCTGGAGTAACTTATAGCACCCCAGCCCTTACCACTGTTTCCCACACATCCAATGGAAATTGAAAACAATCCAGAAAACCAATTCCCAGCATCAGCCTTTGACCTAGCAGAGATACCTAGAGTACCAGCACCCAATCCCTTAGACCCAGACTACGACCCATGGTTTGACGACCATAGGGATTACCAACAACGTTACCCAATACAAGAAGACGAACCCATGCCTAACCAAGCAGCTTACCCAGACCTGGACCCTCTAGATCCCTACTATGATAATGACCAATACATCAGGGAAATTCTAGAAAACCCTTATCCTTACCAAGAACCCATGCCCCAGTTCCCAAACCCAGTACCAGCCCTTGCACCCCCAATGAGCACAGAGAATGTGCAAGAACTCGGAACCTTTGGTGAGGAGATTTTAGAAGGTAGTGGGAGGATGAGGCAGATAGGAGAACGACTCGTTTGGAAGTATGACAAGCGTAATATGGTGTTCTGGATGAACCCATACTAGTAATAATAATGATAATAATAATAATAATAATAATAATAATAATAATAATAATAATAATAATAATATATAATGTATAATATGTGTATGTTGAAAAAAAAAACTAGACAATAGCTACTGATGCCTAATAGTATTGTAATTTTAAATTCCAGTTCCAGTTTTTATTAGATGCATAATATATAAGAAAGAGTAAAAGTCGCAATGTTCGACGATTTTGATCAAAATGCGTGTTGATTCGTTTGGTCGTACGGTCACGTTATTCGGTTAATTATGACGAAACACGAACGGACGCGAAAAACGATCCAAATTACACGACGAATGGAATTTTAGCATTTCAATCACTAAAATAAAATATTTTAATGATTACAAAAATTTTTGGATGTCCGGATATGTTCAGAACGTAAGATATGCGCGTAAATGCAAACTTATGCATTTTTGACGCTTTTAGTCCATGTTTGATCAAATAAGTTTATTTTCGCATACCGAACCCCTCAAAGCCTATTTCTAAGCTATGTAAAGGATATTTATGGTATGTTTAACTTATGATCATGTTCCGAAGTGTATGTTACTATACGAATCGGCAGACTTTCGTAGTTTGTCGCAAATAGTCCCTGCGATCGAATAAACTTGTTTTTGCCATACCAAACCCTTCAAAACTTATTTCTAAGTTATGTAAAGGTTATTTAAGGTATGTTAAGCATATGTTGATGTTCCAGAGTGTTTGTTGCATTAAACTGATTAAGTTTACGCATCAGTTTGCGTATAACTTTCCAGAAAGCGATATAGAGTTTGAAATAAAACAAAGTCGAAACGTGCAAAATGTCAAACATAAATAAACAAATACTGGGATCAAATCACATTGTTTTATTGATAACTGAACTATTCAGAGTTTGTACAATGATTATAAACACAGATGTCACATCGGCCATATTGGTCTGAGTCAACAGGCATATAGTCCCGTAAGGCTGTTTAAAGTCTTAATCGTAGTTTTTTTATAAAGGATTAGAAGCCATTCTTACTTCCCCCGATTTGATGATATCTGCCTCAAGGGAAGTTCTAATAAGTTTGAATCAAGTCCTTGCAAGATCTATACACAGAACGAGGCAAGAACTTTACCCAACCACCCTTCTAACCCCCTTTCAGGTAGTGAACGCGCATTATATAGACCGTAAAGACACAAATGTATGAATCAACAAAACATGAAGAAATGATTGTATAAATTCACTTTCAATATAAAAAACTAGTTATTAAAGTCATTAATACAAACACAAATAAAAAGTTACCAAAGCTAGGAAATCAAAAGTAATAAATAAATGATTTTGTCTTCACCAAGTGATGTAAGAGATTAGCCAAGCCTGGCCTTTGTTTGACAAAAAACCCTTAATATCAATCTTGGATCCCGTGACTACTATACACACTCTAAAGGTTGATGATGGATGAAAGCGGTGGATGATGGTGGCAGTGGTGGTGGAGTGGTGGCAGGTGTGAGAGAAGTGGTTTGCCAAGGGATGAGTTGCAAACCTACTTTTATAGTTGAAAATAGTAGGTTCACACGACCCCGTGCATGGTGGGCATGGCCCTGTGTCCTTCTCCTTGTCTATCTTCATTTAAAGTTATTGTCAGCTCTTTTGCGTACACGACCCCGTGTGTCAACGACACGACCCCGTGGCCCTTGTACTTGCTCTACGAACCCAGATTTGCAAATCCGAAAGTTGACCACGGCCCGCGTCGAGGAGACACGGCCCCGTGCCCCTTGTCATTTTTTGTTTTGTCTTTATCTTCTGTGAATCTTGAGTGGGGCATGGCCCATGCACGGCTGGCACGACCCCGTGCTTGGGGTTCTGGACTGTTGTTTTTGTCTTTGGGGTGAAGATTGGAGGGCCAGTATAGTGTATCAACTTCCTCTCCTTCGTATTTATGCTGGTTTTTGTCGTTAATTTGTTCCTTTTATTCGTTTAAGCTCTTTTAATCCTGAAAATCAAAAGTAAACAAAGAAACACACTTTTTCCAACATTAGTACTAAAAAAGTGTTGTTTTTATACCTTATTTGATATGATTTATATGTTGCATTTTGTGCATATCAAATACCCCCACACTTGAATCTTTGCTTGTCCTCAAGCAAAACTTTTTTAATGTTTCTTACACTCCTAAATGGAATGTGTAGAAGAGAAGTTTTGGTTCTTGTGTATAGAGTGTCGGGAATACAAGTTCTTTATTCATTCTTGTTTTTATTTTATTTACAATATTATTCGACATGATTTATTTAGAACTTTTTAAGAAAATAAGCATTTCTAAGAATAACATATATTTTAAAATTTCATTAAGCTATATATACATTCACATTCCTCACAAGTGATCACTCAACACTCGGCCGAAAATGTATAAGTGAAACGCTCTGTCTCGATACGAGACTTACTCCTACCATATGCTTGACAATCAATCAAACCTCCTCCTTGTTGACTTAATCTTTGCAAATATTAAGAGAACTTTGAAGGGGTAGGTTTTTTGTTAAGGGTATGATAGTTTTATTTGAAAGTGGGTAAAGACGTAAAAATTTGGTTTTCTTTTGAAAATTTATTTTGTGACTTTATGAACTAAATATTTGTGACTTTTATGAACTAAATAAATGCTTATAAGCAATAGATTTGCTTATTTATTTTGAGCAACTAGAGATTTTTTTTTGAAGTCACATGGGGTTGACTAGGGGGAGTTTTTGTGGGTAAAAATCCTAATGCTTCAATAATATACTTACTTCGATTAGTCGGTAAGGACTAGGAATGTGTTATCTTGTCAAGTTCTAGATTTGTAAGAACCACACGGGCTATTCACACAAGAAATGAAAAATGTGCATTTTGTATAGATATGTTATTGGATGTTTGTTAAAGGCTAAAAACTCACAATTTTGTGGGAAAATGGCAAAAATGTGAAGGTATATATACAATCAAATTTTAAAAATTTGTCATGCCCTTTTTATGATTTTTTTCTTATATGGTTCCTTTTTATGACGACGCTATCGGTAGTAAATTTATAAAAAAATTGAACTTTTTTAGAACTTGTTTTTCTTAACTTAAACTATAAACAAGACAAAACAAACTAAAAAAACATTTGAAAAGGATTTGGGGTGTTTTAGCTGTTCCAAGTAGAGTTTTGTGTAAAGCTCGTTTTAGGACAAACAATATTAAAGTTATTCATGTCCTCCCACACTTAAATTACACATTGTCCTCAATGTGTCCAAAATTGGTTAGATTGATTAAATGTATATACTATGTGTTAAAGACAAAAAATATTTTAGAAAACATGCACTTGACACGGCCCCGTGTGTGGGAGCCACGGCCCTGTGTCAAAAGTGCCAATAACGAATTTTTCTAGAAGATAAACATGGGGGTGTGCCCATGGGACACGACCCCGTGTCAACGTTCCAGCATAAAAAATGTTACAACAGACTTGGGGCACAGGGGCGTGCTTACCTGACACCGCCCTGTGCTACACTTACAGAATTGTAGACTTTCAGTCAGGAGTCATCTGTTGTCTTGCATGGGTTGCTAGTTCAACGTCCTTTGGCCTCGTCAACATCTTTCTAAGTGTGCTTTGTTCCTACAAAGAGAAAAAGTTAAAAATAACAGCATTAACTAAAAGTTACACAAAGAATTAAACTATTTTATTGCTGGATAGTCCATGGAATGCCTTCATGGTGCGCCACCTTTATAAGGGTCCTTGGCTAGACCCAAAGTCAGTCAAATGTTACCCGAGCGGGATGACTTGAATCCCGAGATGCACCGACGGAGGGCGTAGTCAAGACTTGAGTCTATCTCTTTGAGGTACTTGACCGGGTCCTTCTCCGCACGTTGTTCCCTTTCAAACTTCATCTCCTTGTCACCTACCCTCAATGCTAACCTTCCATCACTCATATCTACCATAGCCCGTGCGGTGGCAAGGAATGGTCTTCCTAGTATGAGTGGGATTTCGGTGTCATCCTCTATTTCTAGGATTACAAACTTCATCTCCTTGTCACCTACCCTCAATGCTAACCTTCCATCACTCATATCTACCATAGCCCGTGCGGTGGCAAGGAATGGTCTTCCTAGTATGAGTGGGATTTCGGTGTCATCCTCTATTTCTAGGATTACAAACTCGGTTAGGAAAACAAATTCCCCGACCTTAATCAATAGGTTTTCTACGACACCTTGAGGGTATTTTACCGACCGATCCGTAAGTTGGATGCTTATCTTTTATAACAACCCTCCAAAATAATCCGACACCTTAAAAATATTTAAAATGTCCTAATACGTCCTAAAATACACCCCGTATATGAAAACAGGCCCCGGATACCTTTATTTTTATTAAATTTAAATAAAAACAAAAATTTATGGTCTTTGACGGGCCGCGTAAGACCAGCCCTTGGCTTACGCGGGGCGCGAGCGAGAGGCCAAACAGTGGAGCCCGATGCCGCCACGTTGCACAGGCGTGTCGAAGCTAGGGTTTGAGTCGAACCAGCTAGGTCCTAGCCTAGCTGCCCTTGTGGGCCCCGTAGCCCTTGGCTAAAACCTTCGCGGGGTGCGACGAAGTGTCAAATAGACACTATTAATAGATAGAATCGGTTGTTCAGTCAAAATCGTTCACAACATTCTTTCTCTCTTAAATTTCTACATAGCTAAAGTAATTTTCTAGCATAAGACCCCCTAATTAGCGAAGCCCTGCCTCGTTGTAAGTATCATAACCCCCAGTTACGTATTAGATACGCTGCCCGATTGATCTATGGTTCCGTAACGGCTGTCGTGGTTCTGCCCGACGTAGTCGTTGCAATGCCGTCTCGGGGAGAGTAAAACTAATGTAAATATTGGGTTATTATACTAACGCGTGTGCATTTGTGTAATTAATAGATAATCACCAGGAAATACTTAAGGAAAACCCTAAGACAACAATGTGAGTAATCTCCTTTTTGTAAATGATGTGTGCAAACTGCAACATATAAATTACATCAAATGTGGCATAAAACTAACCCTTTTTAGTACTAATGTTGGAAAAAGTGTGTTTTTGTCTTCCTTTTGTATTTTCAGGATTAAATGAGCTCAAATGAACAAAAGAAGCAAAAAGGCAGCTAAATCTAATATAATTACAAGAAAATGGATAAACGTGGCATGCCCGACCCCTCGACAGCATCCTCCCAAGCAAAAATAAGAGAACGAAAGGCTGAACACGCCTCGTGCTCATTGAGCACGGGGGCGTTCCCAATTGTCTGCAGAAAAGACAAAGCTGTAGAAGCTTCTATCACTCACCACGGGGGCATGTCCAGCGGACACGGGGCCGTGGTCAACTCTAAGATTCGCAGAATCTAGGGAAATCGATAGTACAGATACGCTTCTACACATGGGGACGTGCCCAGCGGACACGGGGGCGTGGTCAACTAATGCAGAAAAACTGCATTTAATGAAGAAAGAGAAGACAGGTGGACACGGGGCTGTGTCCGGGCTTCTGTGCAGGCTATAAATAGGGGTGCTTGGCTCATTTGGAAACCATCCCTTGAAAAACCACCTCTCTCACACTTCACCCACCCACCACCACCATCACAACCCACATCCACCACCATCATCCATCATCCATCATAGAGTGTGTGTAGTAGTCTCGGGATTCGAGATTGATAGTAAGAGTTCTTGACAATCAAAGGCTATGTTTGCCTAAGTCTCTTACATCACTTGGTGAAGACAAGCATTTAGTGTAATACTTTTTATTTTTAATCTTTTCGCACTTTTTATTTGGTTATGTATTAATGACTTTAATAACTAGTTTCTTATGTTGAAGGTGAAACTTCTTTATCATTTGTCCGTCGTGTCTTGGCGTTATTTTACTGTCTATATAAAATAAAAGATTTACACCATTTATATCTCCACGGTCTATATGGAGATATGTTGGCTACCTGGTCGGACTACTTAGCCGAGGGTAACGTCACCTTCAAAAGAGGGGCCTACCACATTATGCATTAATAACTTAATTAATTATCTTTCAATAATCCAACCCTTTAGGATTGTATCCTTGCTGACTCAAACTACTGGGTTGAGGGTAACGTCACCTTCAAAAGAGGGGCCTACTACAATAACTAAGATAATCTCTTAAAAAGTGCAAAAGTGCGGAAATAATCAAAGGTTACACTAAAGGCAAGTCGGATCCAAGTTATTCATCTTGTCTATCTGTTTTTACTTTTATTTTTATTTTTCAGCATTTTTAGTTTTTATTTTCTAGTTTAAAACCTTTTTCTAAACTTTTGATTAGATTAGACGTTGAGGATAAACTGGTATTAAAAGCTTTTGTGTCCTCGGACGACCTCGGTATCTTACCAACAATATACTACGCTCACGATGGGTGCACTTGCCCATATGTGTGTTTAGTGTTAGTAAATATCGTGTTTTATAAATTTAAAACTTGGCTAAAAAGTGTTAAAGGGCTTACAATATACATTAAAAACTGTACGACACTTCACACGCATCAGTAAACCTTTTTGCAAACTGTTTTTAAAAAACCTCATATGATTAACATTATATTAAATAGTGAATGAGTATTTGTATTCTACAATTATCGTCGGTATGTTGGGGTTTTGTATACAAAATTTGTTAGTACATTCTGAGTAGTAACATGACCACAAGTCGGGTTAACAGTACCGTCGGTGGTAATTAAAGTAGATGGAAACAAATGTAATTACGCGACCGCCCTCAATACTGTACAATGGTTTTTACATGTCTTGATTAAACTAGGATTCACTCAACAGTATTTCCCACTGACAAAATGTTTTTAAACGCGTTTAAAGTAACAAAATGTGAATGCCAAATAGAAGCGAGCTGGACAGCACCGAAGGCTTGGAAAATTGGCTATAAAAGTTACCACAATAAAGAGATGTTTTTATTTAAATAAAATAGGGTCTATCCCTATAAAAATGTGTGTACTTGAAACTTGGGATTTTCCCATGTGTTTAATATTATAAAAGCGTGGTATTTTACTCTGATAAAATATTTCCTAACTACGGTCCTGATGTAATTTCCGCTGCCAAAATGATAAACACCGATACCACTGAAACTGGCAGCGGCCGCCCGTTCCCCGGTAATTAGGGGGCGGGGGTTGCGACAGAAGGTGGTATCAGAGCTAAGCCACTGATTCAGCCACAGAAGTGCTCTGCTGACACAAAAATTATTCAATATGTTAGGAAATTTTCTACGAAATTACGTGCATATCTGTATATTATTATTGTGTGTTATTTGACTATTTGTTAGTTTACAGTATGAGCGACCAAGGACCTTCTGACGCTTACCGTCAGTTGTCCAGCTCACCTAGGGATGAAGGCACCTCTTCACAGCCTACCCTCTCGGGGTATTCTACTGATAATGAAAATGTGATATTCGTGTTCAAGGCCAAATCTGAAGAACCATTCCCTCCTAAGAAAAGAGGATGGTTCAGCAGAGGCGCGCATGAACGTAGGAAAAGGATGAAAAAGTTACAACAACAACGAGCTTTAGCAGCCGTTAAGAGAGAAACAGATGCTCACACCCAGGATATGCTCAATAGGAGTCTAGCAAATTTCCATATCCTAGCAACCACAGGTTCCGACCCAAACCTGGAGCAACTTATAGAACCCTAGCCCTTACCACTGTTTCCCACACATCCAATGGAAATTGAAAACAATCCAGAAAACCAATTCCCAGCATCAGCCTTTGACCCAGCAGAGATACCTAGAGTACCAGCACCCAATCCCTTAGACCCAGACTACGACCCATGGTTTAACGACCATAGGGATTACCAACAACGTTACCCAATACAAGAAGACGAACCCATGCCTAACCTAGCAGCTTACCCAGACCTGGACCCTCTAGATCCCTACTATGATAATGACCAATACATCAGGGAAATTCTAGAAAACCCTTATCCTTACCAAGAACCCATGCCCCAGTTCCCAAACCCAGTACCAGCCCCTGCACCCCCAATGAGCACAGAGAATGTGCAAGAACTCCGAACCTTTGGTGAGGAGATTTTAGAAGGTAGTGGGAGGATGAGGCAGATAAGAGAATGACTCATTTGGAAGTATGACGAGCGTAATATGGTGTTCTGGATGAACCCATACTAGTAATAATAATAATAATAATAATAATAATAATAATAATAATAATAATAATAATAATAATAATAATAATAATGTATAATATGTGTGTATGTTGAAAAAAAACTAGACAATAGCTACTGATGCCTAATAGTATTGTAATTTTAAATTCCAGTTCCAGTTTTTATTAGATGCATAATATATAAGAAAGAGTAAAAGTCGCAATGTTCGACGATTTTGATCAAAATGCGTGTTGTGTGATTGTTTGCATTAAATATTATCTTGTGATATTAATAATTGATAAATGTGTAAAATTCAGATGGACAACGAAGTGAACCAGGAAAACCGGAATGACAATAACCAGAATAACGATAACCCGAACAACAATAATAATGGAAACCAAGTGGATAACAGTGCCATTCAACACATAGTGCCTCGAGGGATAATAGATGCAATGCCATATATTATCAAAACAGTTAAGGAAGCAGATAATAATAGTAACAATGGTAGTAAGCGACCTACTGAATCTGAACACATCGTAAACAATGGACCCATACTTCAAGTGCCTATTCCCAAAAGAAGAAGAACCATGTCTTATGGTTGTTCTTATAAAGAATTATGGTCTTGTAAACCAATGGAATTCTCGGGCAATGAAGGGGCCGTTGCAGCTTTAGGCTGGATAGAAAAGACTGAGGCAGTCTTAAAAATAAGCAAGTACGCGGAAGAGGATAATATAATGTTTTCCTCCAATCTGTTTAAGAACTCAGCCTTAGAATGGTGGAACACTATCCTCCAATCTAGGGGAAGTGACAGGGTTTACAATATGGAATGGGAGGAATTTAAAAACATAGTAGAAAGAAAATTTTGCCATTCCAATGAAAAAGAACAAATAGCAAATAAGTTCTTAAACCTTAGAATGAATGGAGTGGATAGTAAGGGGTACACTACTACATTTTTCGAATATGCTAGAATAGTGTCGACCCTTGCATCACCCGAACCAGTACTAATTTCCCGTTATATCTGGGGATTAATCAGTGAAATTAGGCATGTAGTCAAGACAGCTAGACCTCAAACTATAGAAGAAGCTGTAGAACTAGCAAACACCTTGACTGATGAGTTAGTACGTACATGAGAAGAGGGCCAGAGGAGGAACCTAGCTCAAAGGCTTACCCAAGAATTTCGTTATGGAAATTCCAACCGTGGGAAAAATATAGGTTCTCCCTCTGCACCTTATTGTAAGGCTTGCAAGAAGAAGTATTCAAGAAGATGCTCCACTTACTGCAATTTCTACAAGATACCAGGACACAAGGAAGAAGATTGTAGGAAGAAACCTAATAATGGGATGTGCTTCAATTGTGGAGAAAAAGGTCATATCAAGCCGAATTGTTCGAAACTATTTCTAGCCATGAACAACAAGAATACTAAAAATGCTAGAGCATTTGTGCTGACTGCGGAAGGAGCTAAGATGATTCCGGACGTGATAGCTGGTACGTTTTTAGTTAATGATGTTTTTGCTAAAGTATTATTTGACTCTGGTGTAAACTAAAGTTTTATTAATACTTCATTTTGCAAACTTCTCAATCAAACATTAACTAAACTTCCACAAGAATGTCTAGTAGAGACAACAAATGGGGAAACCATTAAGATTTCTGAAATCTTGTAGGGAACAAGAATAGAATTTTTAAATCAAAAGTTTATTGCAAACCTTTATCCAACGAATCTGGCAGCATTTGATGTTGTCCTAGGAATGGATTTGTTAATAGCCAATAAAGCCAGTATTTTATGTGATCAAAAGTCGATCCAAATAAATTCACCACGAGGTGAAAAGATCACAATTAAAGGAGATAAGCCCTCTAGATCCACAAAATTCATCTCTGTGATGAAAACAACAAGTTATGTAAGAAAAGGATCATTAGTGTATTTGATTTCCATAATCACTAACACTAAAGGAAAAGAATTGAAAGATATTTCTGTAGTATCTCAGTTTCCAGATGTGTTTCCAGAAGAATTACCAGGACTACCGCCAGATAGGGAAGTTGAATTCAGAATCCACTTGCTACCAGGAATAGCACCAATTGACAAAGCACCTTACCGTTTGGCACCTGCAGAAATGCAAGAATTGAAGAAACAGTTAGACGAACTACTAGAGAAGGGATTCATACAACCAAGTTCATCGCCATGGGGAGCGCCAATTTTATTCGTTAAAAAGAAAGATGGATCAATGCGTATGTGCATTGACTACCACGAATTGAACAAGGTCACGATTAAAAATCGGTACCCATTACCAAGAATCGATGATCTGTTCGATTTGTTGCAAGGAGCTTGATTTTTCTCCAAAATCGATTTACGCTCAGGATGTCATCAATTAACAGTACAGGAAGAGGACATTCCTAAGACCACATTTAGAACAAGGTATGACCATTATGAATTTACTGTCATGCCATTTGGTTTAACCAATGCCCCAGCCGCATTTATGGACATGATGAACCGAATATGTAAGCCATATTTGGATAAATTCATAATTGTCTTTATAGATGATATTCTCATTTACTCAAAAAGTAAAGAAGAACATGCAGCGCACCTGCACGCACTTCTAAGTTTATTAAGAAAAGAAAAGTTTTATGCAAAGTTTTCAAAGTGCGAGTTTTGGTTAGAACAGGTACAGTTTCTTGGACATTTAGTTAATCATGAAGGAATTTATGTGGATCTCACCAAGATCGAGGCAATTACCAAATGGAAAACCCCTGAGTTACCAACTGAGGTTAGAAGTTTCTTAGGATTGGCTGGTTATTATAGAAGGTTTATTCGAGATTTTTTTTAGAATAGCCATTCCTTTAACTAAGCTAACCTGTAAATCTGTTAAGTTTGAATGGGGACCAAAACATGAAGAAGCCTTTAGAATTCTTAAGCAAAGATTAACCAACGCACCCATATTAGCGTTACCAGAAGGAAATGAAGACTTTGTAGTCTATTGCGACGCTTCTAAATTAGGTTATGGATGTGTGTTAATGCAACGTCAAAAGGTTATAGCTTATGCATCTAGACAACTTACAAATCATGAAGAGAATTATTCAACCCATAATTTAGAATTAGGAGCCATAATTTTTGCCTTAATATTTGGAGACATTACCTTTACGGTAGTAAGTTCACCATTTTCACAGATCATAAGAGTTTAAGGTATGTTTTTGGACAAAAGGAGTTGAATATGAGACAAAGACGCTGGATGGAGATACTTAGTGATTACGATTGCAATATCCAGTATCATGCAGGAAACGCAAATGTAGTAGCTGATGCTTTAAGTCGAAACTATCATGAAAAGCCAAAAAGAGTACGTTCTCTTAAATTAAATCTACATGTAGATTTAAATGAACAGATTAGAAAAACACAAGAATCAGTAATCAAGGATGATAATGAAAAATTGAAAGGAATGATTAAGGAATTAGAACAAGGGACAGATGGAATTTGGAGATTCCATAAGAAAAGAATGTGGATACCTAAATTAGGAAACCTACGCCACCGTATATTAGAAGAAGCCCATAAGTCTAAGGTGGTGTTTGTTTTTGGGCAAAAGCTCTTCTGATCACTTATGTTTGCGTCACGCAGACGCGCACAGACCTTTGGGTCCTATAGCTTGTTTATTTTCTTGAAGAGATTCTAACTAAAAACATCTTCCCCACCTCTTCCCCACGCAGACATCAGCCCAAGTCTTCAAACCTCTTCTCCTCTTCTCCCTCCAGCCGACACCACCTCCACCTCCGACACCACCTCCTCTGCCGCCCACCTCCACTCCGACACCACCTCCACCTCTGACAATAGGGTACCCATCTTCAGAGAAGCCTTGTAAAAACACCTTTCTATGATCCAATTGTTCAGCCACTTGTGAATCAGGGATGAACCCTAATGGGACAAAAGAAGCCCTCTATTTCTACCATGAAACAAACATCTTTGCAGCTTTATTTGGGTCCATAGATCTTGTAATCAAGAACCTTTCAAGTGTTTGGTCTCCATTCTTCTGCAAATAGATTGAAACAACATAGCATTGTGTTGTTAAAGATTCAAACTTTTTTGTTGTGAGTTTATTTATGATTGATGAGTTATTAAGTTACCTCTGTGGAAGAACCGAGCTTTTGGATGAAATTCTTCATCTGGGTGAGTTTGAGTTGTTGATTTGAGTCCATTTTTGTGGGAGTTTGGTGTGAATGGTGGGGAGATGAATTGTATTAATGGAAGCGTCAAAGAGGAAAATTGAGCATGCGATGACGACTAAAGATGGTTGTGGTGGTGGTAGATGACGGCAGAGAGAGAGAGGTGTTGTGTTGTGTGTGTTGTGAGAAGAGAACAAGGGTTTTTGTAGAAGTAAAAAAAGCAAACAGTGTTCTCCTTGCAGACTGCAGACCTTTGGTCCACCTCTTCTCCTGCAGATGTTTGCAAATGTGGTCCGTAGACTGCAGACCTTTTACCTCTTCAAAAACAAACAGAACCTAAGTATACGATGCATCCAGGAAGCGATAAGATGTATCAGGACTTAAGAAAGAATTTATGGTAGATAGGAATGAAAAAAGATATAGCAGCTTATGTTTCTAAGTGTTTAACTTGTTCACAAGTTAAGGCAGAGCACCAGAAACCCTCAGGCTTGTTGCAGCAATTAGAAATGCCAGTTTGGAAATGGGAATTGATAACAATGGATTTTGTTACCAAATTCCTCAAGACAAGGAAAGGTAATGATACAATCTGGGTGATTGTAGACAGGCTAACTAAGTCAGCTCATTTCTTACCTATGAAGGAAACTTTCAGTATGAAGCAATTAGCTAAATTATATGTAAATGAAATAGTTTCATTACATGGAATTCCTTTATCAATTGTGTCTGATAGAGATAGCCGTTTTACCTCTCATTTTTGGACAAGTTTCCAAAAAGCAATGGGAACCAAGCTCAATCTAAGCACTGCTTATCATCCTCAAACAGACGGACAAAGCGAAAGGACAATTCAGACTATGGAGGATATGCTTAGAGCTTGTGTAATTGATTTCGAAGGTAATTGGGACAATTCAGACTATGGAGGATATACTCAGACGGACAAAGCGAAAGGACAAAGCGAAAGGACAATTCAGACGGACAAAGCAAAAGGATAATTCAGACGAACAAAGCGAAAGGACAATTCAGACAGACAAATCGAAAGGACAAAGCGAAAGGACAATTCAGACTATGGAGGATATGCTCAGACTATGGCAGGAATACATGATGTATTTCATGTATCTAACCTCAAGAAATGCTTAGCTGATGAATCACTGGTAGTACCTCTTAAGGACATAGAGGTAAATAAGCAGTTAAAATTTGTTGAGAGACCTCTACAAATTGAATACAGGAAAGTCAAGAACCTTAAACACAAGAGATTAGTTCTAGTCAAAATAAAATGGGATTCCAAAAGAGGACCAGAATACACTTGGGAGCTTGAATCAGAAATGCAAATGAAATATCCACACTTATTCCAGTAGACCTCGAGGTCGAGTTCTAAAACAAGGTGGGGAGGATATAACAACCCTCCAAAATAATCCGACACCTTAAAAATATTTAAAATGTCCTAATACGTCCTAAAATACACTCCGTATACGAAAACAGGCCCCGAATACCTTTATTTTTATTAAATTTAAATAAAAACAAAAATTTATGGTCTCTGGCGGGCCGCGTAAGACCAGCCCTTGGCTTACGCGGGGCGCGAGCGAGAGGCCAAACGGCGGAGCCTAGTGCCGCCACGTGGCACAGGCGTGTCGAAGCTAGGGTTTGAGTTGGACCAGCTAGGACCTACCCTAGCTGCCCTTGCGGGCCGCGTAGCCCTTGGCTAAAACCTTCGCGGGGCGCGATGAAGTGTCAAACAGACACTATAAATAGATGGAATCGGCTGTTCGGTCAAAATCATTCACAACTTTCTTTCTCTCTCGAATTTCTACATAGCTAAAGTAATTTTTGGGCATAAGACCCCCCTAATTAGCGAAGCCCTGCCTCGTTGTAAGTATCATAACCCCTGGTTACGTATTAGATACGTTGCCCAATTGATCTAGGGTTCCTTAACGGCTGTCGTGGTTCTGCCCGACGTAGTCGTTGGAATGCCGTCTCGGGGAGAGTATTACTAATGTAAATATTGGGTTATTATACTAACGCGTGTGCATTTGTGTAATTAATAGATAATCACCAGGAAATCCTTAAGGAAAACCCAAAGACATCAATGTGAGTAATATCCTTTTTGTAAACCTTTTTGCAAACAGTTTTTACAAAACCTCATATGATTAACATTATATTAAACAGTGATTGAGTATTTATATTCTACAATTATCGTCAGTATGTTGGGGTTTTGTATACAAAATTTGTTACTACATTGTAAGTAGTAATATGACCACAAGTCGGGTTGATAGTACCGTGGGTGGTAATTTAAGTAGATGGAAACAAATGTAATTGCGTCATCGCCCTCAATACTGTACAACGGTTTTTACATGTCTTGATTAAACTAGGATTCACTCACCAGTATTTCCCACTGGAATCTTCAATGATGATCCAAGGTTGGCTAAAGCATCAGCTTCGGCATTTTCTTCTCTAGGTACCTGTGTCAAACTAAAAGAAGCAAAAGAGTCTGCTAGTTTCTTGACTGTCTCCAGATATTTGATTAGCCTTTCACCTTTAACAGCATAAGAACCATTAAAGTGGTTAGTAATTAACAAGGAATCTACATGTACCTCAAGATACCTGATCCTCATGTGCTTGGCAATTTGCAAACCAGCAATTAAGGCTTCACACTCAGCCTCATTAATAGTAGTTTGAAACTCACAAGCAATAGAGTGGGGTATTATGTCCCCCTGTGGCGATTTTAGTAGTATGCCTAGTCCAGTTCCTTTTACATTTGAAGCCCCATCTATGAAGAGTATCCAAGGATCCTTAGTCTCCTCAAGTTGTTGGACTTCCAATTAAGCTTCACTTTGTAGATCACTACTGAAATCAGCCACAAAGTCAGCTAAAGCATGAGATTTGATGGCAGTTCTTGGTTCATATCTGATATCATAGGCACTAAGCTTGACTGCCCACTTTGCCATTCTTCCTGACATTTCAGGTTTTCTGAGGACATTCTTAATAGGAAAGTTAGTCTTAACAATAATAGGATGAGTCTCAAAATAATAACGTAGTTTAGTAGATGCCATGATTAAAGCAAGAATAAGTTTTTCTAAATGAGAATACCTGGACTCAGCATCAAGTAGACTTTTACTTACATAGTATACATGATGTTGAGTACCTTCGTGATCCTTGACAAGGACTGCACTTACTGCCTTAGAAGAAACTGCCAAGTATAAGGATAATATATCTCCTTTTTCTGGTTTCATTAAGGCTGGAGCTGAGGATAGGTAATCCTTAAGGGCCTTGAGAGCATTTTCATGCTTTTCAGTCCACTAATTTTTTTTATTCTTTCTCAGAATGTCATAGAATTCTTTGCATTTCTCTGATGACTTTGAGATGAACATGTTCAAGGCTGCGATCCTTCCTGTCAATCTTTGCACATCCTTGGCATTGGTAGGAGACTTAATATTCACAATCGCCTTGATTTGTTCTGGACTTGCCTCTATCCCTCTTTTTGTTACCATATAGCCTAGGAACTTGCCAGCTTTTACACCAAAGTGGCACTTGGAAGGATTCAATTTCATGTTGAATTTATCAAGGATATCAAATGCTTCTTCCAAATCTCTAAGGTGATCCTCAGCTCTCTTGGACTTAACCACCATGTCATCAATATAGACTTCCATTGTGTGTCCAATCATATTTACTAGCCTTTGGTATGTAGCACCTGCATTTCTTAGTCCAAAGGGCATAACAATATAACAATAGATACCAGTAGGGTCATAAAAGCTGTATCTTCTTGATCAGATGGTTCCATCTGAATTTGTTGGAATCCAGATGAAGCATCCATGAAAGTCAACAACTCATGACCCGCAGTAGCATCCACCATGGAGTCAATGTGGGGTAATCGGAAAGGATCCTTGGGACATGCCTTATTTAAATCAATGAAATCGACACATACCCTCCACTTTCTGTTTTTCTTTTGAACAACAACCACATTGGCTAACCACTTTGGATACTTTACCTCTCTAATCATACCTGCTCTGAGCAGTTTATCTACCTCCTCTTGAATGATGGCATTCCTTTCAGGTGCAAACTTTCTCCTCTTTTGATGTATGGGTTTGAATGACCTGTCAATGCCAAGTTTATGAGTGATAATATCTTTAGAAATACCTGCCATATCCTAGTGCTTCCAAGAAAAGGTAGCTTTTCTCCTTTTTAAGAAGGATACTAAACCCTGTTCAACATTATCGAGGATCCCGGATCCTATAAAAACTTTGGATTCAGGATCCTCATCAGGATATCTTTAACATTTTGTTCTCTCGCCTCTAGGACATCTCTTGGAGGATACTTTAATTTCTATGCCTCCCTAGGTCTTGAGGCTGGCTTCATTGATGAGGTGTAACAAATTTTGGCTTCTTGTTGGTCACTTTCTATCTTCACCACACCCCATGGAGTAGGGAGTTTGACACATTGATGATATATAGATAGAACTGCTTTCATATCATGTATCCATGGCCTGCCAAGGATAACATTGCAACAAGATAAGCAATCTATGACACAAAATTTTTGAAAAGAATTAACTCCCTCTTTGTAGATGGGAAGTTTAATGTCCCACAATGTGTTCTTGGTTTCTCCACTTAATCCTACAAGAACTGATGATCTTGGGATAATTTCAGATTCATGGATGTTCATTTTCTTGAGGACATCGAGTTGAATAATGTTCACTGAGCTTCCTCCATCTATAAGAATCATGCGAACAAAATGGTTGGAAATAAACAATGTGATAACAAGACCATCATGATGAGGATCCTGAATATCTACACGGTCGTCCTCATCAAAGGATATGACTTTATCCTGTGTGAGGATAGAAGTTCGAATAGGCCTATCCCCATTCTCCATCTTTGTCTCTTTCGCATGCCTCTTGGCTGCTAAAAAGGAAGTACCACACATATCTGATCAACCAGAGATAAAGTTGATAATCTGGGCATCAGCTGGAGGAGCAGGAGCCCTTTCTGGAAGTTTTTTAGGATCCTGGATCCTTTATTTCTTTCTTCCGAATAACTCCTTCAAATGTCCTTTGCTCAATAAGTAACCAATCTCTTTCCTGAGTGCTATGCATTCATCAGTAAGATGACCGAAATCTTCATGATAGGCACACCATTTGGATTTATCTTTTGTAGTAGCTGGCTTGTCATTCTTTCTAGGCCATCTATATTTTTCACCTAAATTCTGTATAACAAGGATTAGTTCATTATTATCAACAGCAAAGCAATATTCAGAAATGGGTGGATAATCTTCATCATCCTCTTCTTACTCCACAGCATGCACGTTTTGATTATCAGACTTGTTGTATGGTTTGGAATTGTTGTATGGTTTGGATACTTGTTGTATGGTTTGGAATTGTTGTATGGTTTGGACTAATATCCTTGCTTTTCCTACTTCGAGGATCCTGACAATCTTTCTTGGATCCTTTTATCATCCTTTAAACGGATGAATCTAAGGGCCCTGTTTCTCACTTCATCAAGATTCCTGCAAGGGGTTATGACAAGATCATCATAGAATTGTGAATCCTTAAGTAAACCCATTTTAAAAGCCTCTACAGCTGTAGCAATATCCAAATTAGGAATCTCTAAGGATTCTCTACTAAATTTAGTTATGTAATCTCTAAGTGGTTCATTTTGACCTTGTGTTACCCTATATAGATCACTAGTTAATCGTTCAAATCTCCTACTACATGAAAATTGGCTATTAAACAAATTAACTAGATTAGCAAACGAAGTAATAGAGTAAGGGGGAAGACTTAGCAGCCATTTAAGAGCTGATCCTGTCTGTGTGGATCCGAAACCCTTGCATAGATATGCTTCTTTCAACCTTTCAGGAATGGGATTGATCTCCATTCTTTCCCTGTATTGAGCTACATGCTCTTCTGGATCAGTTGTGCCATCATAGAGCTTCATGTTTGGTGTTTGAACCCTCTTTGGTATCTCTGCATCACATATAGGTGGTGAAAAGCGTGACACTCTATAACTCCCATCCAGAATCTCAGGAATGGGTTTTATCACTCCTAGAACACTAGATATCATATCCTTGAGTTTTTGCAACTCCTTTGCCATAGCTTGGTTGATTCCTGGTTCCTGCACAAAGCCATGGTTAGCATTATAAGAAGTTTATAAAGTGTTACCGCCTGATGGATTTGAGGTTGGGATTCCTGATGTGAATCCAAATTGATGTGATTCTGGCATGATCGAGGGGCCAGATGAAGAAATAGTCTACATGGGAATGAAGTCTCCCACATGAATTTCTGAGCTTCTGGGTTGTTGACTCCTTAAGGATCCTTGATCCTGAAAGATGTTGGATCCAGTATGCATCAGAGTTGAAGGTCTTGGAGGATACTCCATGGATCCATGAACCTGAGATGAGGATCCTTAAGCCTGAAATGAGGATCCTGGATACTGAGAATAGGATCCTTGAACCGACTGCGTCCCCATGTATCCTCCCGAACTAGAGAAGAATCCTTGATGCTGGAAAGAGGATCCTTGAGGCTGAAGAGAGGATCCTGAAGGCTGGAAGTAGGATCCTTGAGCCTGCGTCATTGCCGATGATCCATAGTGCATACTTGATGATCCACCCTGATGCTGGACACATGATGTTGTGGAATGCTGGGCAGTTGTTGTTGGAGTGCCGAAATCCAGTGATCTAGGCACCAATGGAGAATGATCCTCCGTTGATCTCTTCAATTTCTTCATTTCGTCAATTTCTCAGAGGATCCTGTCATTAGTTTTGTCCTGCTGCTGCATGTAATCCTTCATCTGCAAAATCAAAGAATAAAGATCGTTGTTAGTAGGACCAGAAGTAACAGCAGTAGTTGATTTTGAGAAAATGGGGGTTTGTTTCTTCGCAACATTCTCAGCATTCTTCTGGGATCCAGAAGGGATTGGAGGCAATGGTGGAATGCCCTGTGAAGAGGTGATCGCTGGCATGGAGCTTGAAGTGTTCTTCACATGAGAAGCCATGTGGTTGAAGGTAATGAACAGAAATGAATGAAATGAACAAAATTTTTCAAGAATGAAGCACCAATTGCCCACGGTGGGCGCCAAGCTATTTTGGTCAAAAATCACACAAGGATAATGTAACCAAATCCGATTTTTGTGAGGTATGATGCTTGGCTAATTGAGCAAATGTGTAAACAATGAATGAGTGAAATGAAGGATGAATACAAGGATTTATACGAGGAAAAAGCCCTTGATCAATGAATGATCTCCGGCATAAAAAAACATCAGGTGATGGAAACTACCGATCACCAACTATATTAAACAAAGAAAGTTTACAACTTGGGATGATATGAAGCTTGTTACAATGATTGCTAAGGTGTGAAAATGTGTAATCGCCAAACTGTTGTAGAGAGTTTGAGTGTAGTGTGTGTGTGTTGCTAATAATAATTAATCAAGCTTGTATCCCCTTAAAAATTAGAAACTATCTATAGTAACTAACTATCCGCAAATGATGCTAGCTTCCCACGATCATCATAACGGTCATGGAGGTCATGCACGTGCAGAAGTAATAAGCATATTCCCCTAGAATCTCAGTTAGACCAAGTCTTATTCAAATACTCCTGCAAAACAAGTTCAAAAATGATGGAAACAATTGTTAGTTTTAGGCTAATAATGAGGATCCTGGATCCTTATCTTTGCAGCATCTCCTGAGGATCCTTAATTCAAATTGAACTGAGGATCTGTGATCCAAGCTACACTTGAGGATCCATGATGCATAAGCTATAAAATTCTATCCCTCACAAAAGTAAAATGGGATTCCAAGAGAGGACCAGAATACACATGGGAGCTTGAATTAGAGATGCAGAGAAAATACCCACACCTATTCCAGTAGACCTCGAGGACGAGTTCTAAAACAAGGTGGGGAGGATATAACAACCCTCCTAAAATATTTCCGACACTCCTAAAATATTTAGAACACCCCTATACTTACTAAAATACACCCCGTATATGAAAACAGACCCTAAATACCTTTATTTTTATAAAAATTAAATAAAAATCAATTTTTATAGTCTCTCGCGGGCCGCGAAGACTTGATCTTCATCTTACGCGGGCCGTGAGCGAGAGGACAAGAGGCATAACTCGGAGCCGCCATGTGTCACCACTTGTCGAAGCTATATTGATAACCGGACCAAGCTAGAGCCTACACCCCCTATCTCGAGGGGCGCGTAAGCCCCTTGTGACTCTTACGCGGGGCACGAGGGACTGCCGAAGCAGCCCTATAAATGGAGGACATCGGCCTTCAGTCCCAACTCGTTCAGAATTCACTTTCTCTCTCAATTTCTATGTAGCAATTATAATACCTGTTATGGCTCATTTTCTAAGCATACATATCCTACCTTTATTTGTTTATTTGTGACCAGGATGCTGGAAGAGGATATTGCTAACATCATGGGTGATATCCTGAGGTTTATTAAATTAACCACGTGCAGGTTAAAGGCTGAGACTTGCTAACGGTCAAGTGGACTTATTCTCCTCAAGACTCGGACGTGTTTGTTGAAGGAGAGACGTTGAACCCGAAAGACCAGGTCTACAACGTTTGATTAAGGAATATTCGGTGGATCCCGGAAGTTTAGGATAGTTTGTTACATTATCTTTACTATAAATAGATGGGGGCGGATCAGTTTAAGGCACACAATTTTCACTAACACTCTCGAACACTTTCACTCTCTAGCTCATTGCAAACACCAAACTTGTATTCGAATTTCATTGTAACACATAGTCGATCCGCACCACATCCTGCACTGTATCCTGACGTTTAAAGTAATAAGAAGAACAAGGCAGCTGCGATTGTCAGCTCCCGAGGTTTTATGCCGGCGATCTAGATTGATCAAGGGCTTTCCTCGTACATCTCGTGTCGTTTACTTTACTTTTGCTCATAGTTTGATCAAAGATACAACTCAATATCCTGAGCCGTATCCTGAATACTGATTTTCTAAATAACTTAACAATCATATTTTTCACACATATTTCTAGCACACTACCTCACTTAAGTAATTTGATCACTAAATTGCTTAGGTAATTTTTGACCAAAACAATTTGGCGCCCACCGTGGGGCGAGTGCTGCTCTCTTTACTAAAAAATTTTGTGAAATCGCTAATCGGCTTTCTATTTTCAAAACTTTTTGCCACATTGTCCATAATGGCCTCAAGATCAAACATGAGTTCCTCTACTGTGTCTGCTACGACTTCTACTACTACTGGTTCGGTGCTTCCACCACCTCCTCCAAGGATGCCAACCTCTTCACGACCACAGGATATTATCCCTACTCGCAGTGTTCAGGAATCTGCTCCCGTTCTAGCTTCTAATGATGAAATTCTAACTTTATTTGGAAGTGTGCAGGAACAAATGAGGCAGCAACAGGAAACAAACCAAATGCTTTTAAGGGAAATACAACTCCTGAAGGCTGGCTCGAGCAGATCTGCTGAGGTTAATGTTACTCCATTACATCCCAGAACGTTGAACTTTAGTTCAGCTGTGTATACTGAGGATAACAGGGGGAATATTGTGCCCAGCCTTCCTCAGAATCATACTCCTGAAATACCCTCCTCGGTTAGGATGTCAACCATGAGGAGCTCAGGATATGCTTCAGGATATGGGCAGAATCCTCCAACGGGTAACGTGTCAAATAATAATAATACTCATGCTACTAACAATAGTGGATCTTTGCAGGATACAGGTGTAACATCAGCACTTACTAGGGAACTTCAGAAGTTGAAGGACATGATATCTAGAGTACCTGGGGTGGTCCAGCCGATCCCGGAAGTGTCCCAGGACAGCCACAAGATATCTCGTTTTGCATATCCTATCTGTGATGCTGAGATCCCAAAGAGATTCCAAACCCCCAACATGAAGCTTTATGATGGGACTACGGATCCCGAAGAGCATATTGCTCAGTATAGGGAAAGAATGGAGATTAACCCTATTCCTCCGGAGCTCAAGGAAGCATGCTTGTGCAAGCGATTTGGTTCTACTCTAACAGGATCAGCCTTAAAATGGCTGTTGAACGTTCCTCCTCACTCAATTACTTCGTTTGCTCATTTGGTTAATTTATTTAACAGTCAATTTTCTTGTAGTCGGAGTTTTGAGAAACTAACCAGTGATCTTTACTGGATAACTCAAGGGCCTCAGGAATCCTTGAGGGATTATGTGAACAAATTCAGTCGAGAATCCTTGGATATCCCACATCTTGATGTTGCAACAGCTGTGCAAGCTTTTAAGATGGGATTACAAAAGGATTCTCAGTTTTATCAGGATCTTGTAATGAATCCCTGCAGGAATCTCGACGAAGCTCGTAACAGGGCTTTGAGATATATCCGTCTGGAAGATGACAGGAAGATGCAAGAAAGGATGAACTCATCTAACACTTATGAGTCAACTAACAGGAAGTCAGAATCCTCATTCAAGTCATATCGGCCTAAGCCATATGGTAGAAATGAAAACAAGAGAGTGAATGCCGTCGAAGATGAGGATCCTGAAGAGTATCCTGAGTTGTCTGAATATTGCTTTTCTGTTAACATTCCTGAATTGATGTATGCCATGCAGGGTCTAGGAGACAAGGCTAGGTGGCCTCGAAAGAATCAACAAAAGGCTGACTGGAAAGATAAGTCAAAATGGTGTGCTTTCCATGAAGATTTCGAACATGTAACTGAGGATTGCATTGCTCTAAGGAAAGAAATAAGCTATCTTCTAAGCAAGGGATATCTGAAAGATCTCTTGGGAAGAAAGAAGAATAAGGGTCAGGATACTGAGAAGGATCCTGAGCGAGCAACATCACCTCCCGCGGATGCCAAAATAATCAACTTCATTTCGGGAGGATCCGATATTTGTGGAACTTCGTATTCGGCAGCAAAGAGACATGCAAAGGAAGCTAAGGCCGAAAGGGGAGACAAACCTGTCAGGATGACTACCCTCACAACTGACAAAGTGATCACTTTTGATGTTGATGACAGGGATACTGTCCAGGATCCTCACCATGATGCTCTGGTAATAACGTTATATGTGGCTAACCATTTTGTACGCAGGATATTGGTTGATAATGGCAGCTCCGTCAACATAATCCAACTAGAAACTCTGAAGAGAATGAATGTATCCCCAATGGATATCACTTCGAAGTCTACTGTGCTTGTTGGATTCAGTGGAGAGGCTAGAAACACAGTGGGAGAGATAAAGTTGCCAGTATACGTTGAAGGAGTCAACTCGATACAACGTTTCTGTGTGATGGATTCTCTATCCTGCTATAACATCATACTGGGAAGACCGTGGATTCACGATATGAAGGTTGTGCCATCAACATATCACCAATGCATCAAGATACCTACCCCTTGGGGAGTTGTCAAAGTTGATAGTGATCAGCAGGAGGCGAAAGAATGCTACTCGTCCTCGATGAAATCCTCAACCAAACCTAGTGCAGCATAGCAATTAAAGATGCGGGCCCAGGATATCGTGGAGGATCCGGAGCAGGATGTGAAGAAAATTATCCTGGACCAGGATAATCCCGATATTTCGGTGCTCGTAGGGACCAATATCCCTCAGGATATTGAAGAACAATTAATTAACTTTTTTAAATGCAGGATGTCAACGTTTGCATGGAAGCATGAGGATATGACAGGCATATCCAAAGATATTATCACTCACAAGCTTGGAATTGATAAATCATTCAAGCCTGTGCAACAAAAAAGAAGGAAGTTTGCTCCTGAGCGAAACACGATTATCCAGGAGGAAGTTGAAAGATTATTAAAGTCCAGGATGATCAGAGAGGTTAAGTTCCCAAGGTGGCTAGCAAACGTGGTAGTAGTACAGAAGAAAAATGGGAAATGGAGAGTTTGTGTAGACTACACAGACTTGAACAAAGCTTGTCCTAAAGACCCATTTCCTCTTCCCCACATTGATGCAATGGTAGATGCCACTGCCGGGCATGAAATGCTGACCTTCATGGACGCATCCTCAGGATTTCAACAGATCCAAATGGAGCTTTCTGACCAGGAGGATACTGCCTTCATGACACCAACAGGTATTTATTGTTATACAGCTATGCCTTTTGGTTTGAAAAATGCAGGTGCAACATACCAAAGATTGGTAAACATGATGTTCAAAGACAAACTGGGGGACACCATGGAGGTATATATCGATGATATGGTGGTGAAATCTAAAAAGGCTGAGGATCACCTCCAGGATATCAAGGGAGCATTTGATATCCTGGATCGATACAACATGAAGCTGAATCCTGCTAAATGCCATTTCGGAGTGGGGGCAGGAAAGTTTCTTGGATATATGGTGACAAAAAGGGGGATAGAAGCAAGCCCAGAGCAGATCAAAGCTATCCTGGATATAAAATCACCCTCAAATATGAAGGACGTACAAAGATTGACAGGCCGAGTAGCAGCTTTAAACAGGTTTATCTCGAGATCCTCAGAGAAGTGCAAGGATTTTTATGATATCCAGAAGAAGAATAAAAGATTCGAATGGGGGGAGAAGCATGAAGCAGCCTTGCAGGATTTGAAACGATATCTCTCAACCGCACCTTTATTGATGAAGCCTGAAAATGGTGAACCACTATCCCTATACCTTGCTGTATCAGGGAATGCTGTAAGTGCCGTTCTTATAAAAGACCATGAAGGTCAACAATATCCTGTTTATTATGTTAGTAAAAGTTTGTTAGATGTTGAAACTAGGTACTCTCACTTAGAAAAATTAATACTAGCATTAGTCATGGCATCAATGAAGCTTAGACATTATTTCGAGACACATAGGATACATGTTAAAACAAATTATCCTGTCAAAAATGTGCTTAGGAAACCAGAGATGTCAGGCAGGATGGCCAAGTGGTCAGTAAAGTTAAGTGCTTATGATTTAGTATATGAACCTAGAAATGCCATAAAGTCTCAGGCTTTAGCTGACTTTGTGGCTGATTTTAGTAGTGACATTCAGGACGAGGTAGACCTAGAAGTTCAACAGTTAGGAGAATCCTCAGGATCCTGGACATTATATACTGATGGTGCATCTAATGTCAGAGGAGTAGGATTAGAATACTACTAAAATCGCCACAGGGGGATATATTACCCCAGGCAATTAGGTGTGAATTTCCTGCTACTAATAATGAGGCAGAATATGAAGCTTTAATTGCAGGATTAGAATTGGCTAAGAGTATGAGTATCAAAAATTTGCAAGTATATGTTGACTCTTTCTTAATTACTAACCATTTTAATGGATCCTATGCAGTTAAGGGTGAGAAATTAATCGAATATCTCGATATTCTCAAAAAATTAGCAGGATATTTCGATGTTTTTATACTTGAACAGGTACCAAGGGAGGATAATGCTGAAGCGGATGCCTTAGCAAATTTGGGATCATCGATCAGGATACCTGAAGGGACCCAAATACCAATATTACATGTCTTATATCCTGCAACGAATCCTCAGGATAAAGAAGTAGCAGGTATTCAGGATCCTGGAGCAGAGCATCCTGAAGAGGATCCTAAATCCTGGACGGCTCCAATCATGAGATATCTCAAAGAAGGACACATCCCTGGAAATGAAAATCCTAAGGCATTTAGGATGAAGGTATCACGATTCACTATTATAAATAATATTTTATACAAGAAATCTCTTGCAGGACCGTATTTGAGGTGCTTGGAGGATCCTGAAGCCAAAGAAGTACTTCAGGATATACATGAAGGGGATTGTGGTAACCATACTGGGGGCAGGTCGTTATTCTCAAAAGTATTAAGGACAGGATATTATTGGCCAACAATGAGAAAAGATGCCGCAGAATATGCTCGAAGATGTGACGCATGTCAAAGACATAGTAACATACTGCATCAACCTGCTGAACCATTATATCCTATTGTTTCCCCTTGGCCATTTATGAAGTGGGGTATGGATATAGTGGGAAAGCTACCAAAAGCTCCGGGAGGAAAAGTCTTTATGCTAGGAATGACGGACTATTTCTCTAAGTGGGTTGAAGCTGAAGCATTTGTTCAAGTTAGAGACCAAGAAGTAGTATCCTTCATAAAAAGGAATATCCTGACCAGATTCGGAGTACCAGCCGAGATAATCTGTGACAATGGTTCTCAGTTTATAAGCAAGAGAACTACTGACTTTTGCAAGAGTTGGGGAAGCAAAATGATAACATCTACTCCAGTACATCCTCAAGCAAATGGACAAGCAGAATCCTCAAACAAGATAATTGTCAATAACTTAAAGAAAAGGCTTGGAGCCAAAAAAGGAAGATGGGCAGAAGAATTACCCTTTGTTTTATGGGCTGATAGGACAACAGTAAAGAATGCAACAGGCCAAACCCCATTTTCCTTGGTATTTGGAGCAGAAGCAATGATTCCAACGGAAATGACAATACCTACTGCAAGATCTACCCTAAGTGATCCTGAGCAGAATCCTGGAGCCTTGAGTTAGGATTTAGACACTATAGATGAGAAGAGAGATGCGGCAAGGCTAAGGATGGCAGCATATCAACAGAGAATATCCAGGGCATATAACAAGAATATTAGGACCAGAAGATTTAAGGTTGGAGATTGGGTGTTAAGAAAGGCTTTTCAGAATACTACTAATCCTGCCGATGGCAAGTTAGCTCCAAAATGGGAAGGACCATACGAAGTTGAATCAGAAGCAGGGAAAGGAGCATACAGACTCAAGAATATGGAGGGGGATATGCTACCGAGATCTTAGAATGCTATACACCTTAAGCTCTATTTCAAGTGAGTTTAGAATTTAATTTCTAACTCAGGATGGTATGAATTCTACCTTTTTTAAATATGTTTGGTTTAATTTGTTCTTTGTAACCCAATACTGACTTAAGCATCGGAGGGGTGTTAGCCAAGCTAACACCCACCTTAGTTTACAATTGTTTTGCAGAATATGTTTCAGGATATAGCACCAGGATATGTACTCAGGATAACTCGAAAGATTAGAGGATTGGCCCCCTCTCTCACGTTTAAGGGATACTGATCCCTTCACAGGTTTAAAGGTATTCACCTTTCTTCCGAATTGGGTTTAAACACCCCGCCTGGAGCGCAAGTTATTCAGGGATAGTTCAAGGTGGCGGGACCAGTCCATGTAAAAGTGGCTGACAATTTCGTTACTGTTGGCTATATCCTGAATCCTAAAGGTATATGAGGATTGATCACCCTCTCTCACGAAAGGGTATTTTCATACTCTCTAAGGTTTAAAGGTTTTCACCTTTCTAAGTCTTGGAGTTTATATACTCCCGCCTGGAGCGCATGAAAATTTGGGATTTTCCCCAGGATACAAGGGATTTATCTCCAGTACATCCTTGGGTTTTACCCTTGGGACGTAAAAAATTGCCTATACAATGGAAACTGACATTCTGAAGATTTCTAAAGTATTTGAAGACATTGTACACAGGGGACATTCCTACCAAGGTGGTGATGTAAAAGGATAAGGCTCGGAACTAATACACTAAGTACCTCGCACAGGGGACATCTTCATTGAAGAAGTTGCAAAGACATTAAGGCTTGGTAATAGGGTTATATACTATTCCGGGTATGATCTTTCCTTTGTGAACATCGTCTAAGTTTTTAGTAACACTATGTTTTATAAAAAGTTAAGTATCCTGATATATTCTCAAAGTCCTTTTCAGGATATTTGATTAAGGTGTTTGAAACTAGTATTAATTTGGAACTTTGATCATTTAAGTATTATCGAAAACTGGTTTTGGAAAAATAGATTGTTTTTCAAAAGCTTTTTACAAAGTCGAATGAGCTTTTGGGAGTCCTATCTAATAAAAAAGTTTTTGTAACATATTGTTGAGCATATTGATCAGGATATTTTCATAAGATGACAATATAAAATTTTTTGCAAAGCTAAGATTTATACTTAGGAAAAACGGAAGATGATGGCAAAAAGATGAAATTATTCTTGAAGCAATCAATACTGGTTGATAACCGAAGGTTTCATCCTGAAACCCAGGACCCATCCACCTTCGGTTATCAAATTGTTTCGATACAAAAATAAAAATTGTTCATAAAAACATAAAATTGTTCGAATAATTTAAAGGAAATAAGCTCTAGGGGGTAGTGCCTTCTTCGTCCATAGTGGTTTCAGCAACATCCGCCTTGGGATCCGCCTCAGCATCCTTCTCAGCATCGGTTGCTTTTTCAACTGCTTTGGAAGATTCTTCGACAGCTGATTTGGAAGAGGTGCCCCCGAGGTTCTTTAGCTTGGTCTCCCAAGCACCAACATCCCAAGAAGGGCATTCAAAACCTAATTTTTTGGCTTCATGGGCCATCTTCAACCTGGCTTGGAGGAGAGAAATGACGACGGAACTTTTGAGGCTTTCCAGGTAGCTGACCATATCCCGTTCGTACTGCATGTGGGCAGCTTCAAGATCGGTCTGGGCTTGAAGAGTAGCTTTGTTGAGAGCAGTTTGGTGTTCTTGCGTCATGGCTTTAAATTTCTGCTCGTAATGACGAGATTTGGCGGCTGCAATCATGCCTTGATCGGAGATTGTGATTTCAGCTTCCTTTAGCTTGGTTTCAAGCGTCTTGTTGAGCTTGCAGGATTCTTGATATAAGTTAACCAAACGCTCAAGACCCTACAAAGGTAAGACGACAGGTATTAATATTGATAAATCTTTGATAATAATGTAAATCGCAGGATATGATATGAGAATACTAACCTGGTTAAGAAAAGAAGTCATAAACCCGCTAGCTTCAATGAACCCGTGCTTCTCATAAGGAAATGTGTCAGAAATGACAGGGGAATCAGGTTCTTTCCTTTTGCGGGAACTTGAACTCCGGGGCTTAGTAGCCGGTGAAGGTTTGGGAATAATGATGGCTTTGGAACTGCTGGGTTTGGATGTCGCTGTGGTCTTGGGGCTAGGCTCTTTCTTGACCTGGATCTGATCAGAATAACTGTCCAATTCGTCAAGGTCAAAGACTTCAGGGATCTTGGCCGGTGCTGCATAAAGGGAAAAGTTTTACTCCTCATTTTACTATTTTGCTGTCTTGACTAATTATTTTGAGAGTAATCCTTACCAGACATTTCGGATGACGAGTATTGACTGGAACTCGGGACGTGTGTGGTGAAAGTCCTGTCTATTGCAGGTAACTGGTAAACAGTATTGATTCTCTCTTCTAACTCGGCGGTAGGGGGAGCGACTTCCTTGAAGTTCACTGCATAAAGATCGAAAAGAAGGATATTAATAGAAGATGAAAATTAAATGGTCTATTAGAGTATTCACGACTCTACCGGTGGTTAACCACTCCACCGGAAGGTTGGCACCCTCAGCAATGGAGTCTCGTTTGACAAAGAAAAATTTGCGTTGCCATCTGTCTTCGTTTTTGGTGGCTTTGAGAATTAGGGGTTTGCTGGAGGTCGAGAAGAGCAAGAACCGGCTGGACCCATGGGATCGGAGGCGATAAGCAATAGGCAAATCCTCGATACGGAGGTCGGAACAATGGAGGTTTTTGATTTGGTCAAGTACAATTAGTACTCTCCAAACCATGGGCATGGTTTGAGCGAAAGAGATGCCGGTGGTTCGAAAGAATTGCATCATGAATTCAGGAAAAGGGTATCGGAGACCTAGCGAAAAAGGATATGCTGGAAAACAAACCCATTCGGTGGAAGAAACATCCGATCGGATTGACCGATCGAATGGTCTGAAGACCGTGTTGTCAGGGAAAGCGCCGGAGGCCCTTAAAGCTGCAATGTCTGCGTTGTCAAAAGCACAGATCTCCTTTTCGGGATTTTTAAGGAGATTCTGCTGAATGAAGGTCTCGGCATCCATTGCGAGTAAGGCGATGTAAATTGATAGAAAGTAAATCAGAAATGGAGAATTACCTGAAGGTTCTGTTGAAGATATCTGCTTTTCAAACAAGAAAAGAGAAGATATAGGGGCATTCTGGATCTCCATTGAGTAAAAAACGCGTTGGAAGTTACGATGTGAGCTTGACCGTCGCTTCGTTTTAAATGCCTTGAGTTATGGGATAAGATTTTTGAAATATATCCGTTGGATTGGTATCCCAACCGATATATTTGGGGACAATTGTTATGGCTCATTTTCTAAGCATACATATCCTGACCAATATCCTGCCTTTATTTGTTTATTTGTGACCAGGATGCTGGAAGAGGATATTGCTAACATCATGGGTGATATCCTGAGGTTTATTGAATTAACCATGTGCAGGTTAAAGGCTGAGACTTGCTAACGGTCAAGTGGACTTATTCTCCTCAAGACTCGGACGTGTTTGTTGAAGGAGAGACGTTGAACCCGAAAGACCAGGTCTACAACGTTCGATTAAGGAATATTCGGTGGATCCCGGAAGTTTAGGATAGTTTGTTACATTAGCTTTACTATAAATAGATGGGGGCGGATCAGTTTAAGGCACACAATTTTCACTAACACTCTCGAACACTTTCACTCTCTAGCTCATTGCAAACACCACACTTGTATTCGAATTTCATTGTAACACATAGTCGATCCGCACCACATCCGGCACTGTATCCTGACGTTTGAAGTAATAAGAAGAACAAGGCAGCTGCGATTGTCAGCTCCCGAGGTTTTATGCCGGCGATCTAGATTGATCAAGGGCTTTCCTCGTACATCTCGTGTCGTTTACTTTACTTTTGCTCATAGTTTGATCATAGATACAGCTCAATATCCTGAGCCGTATCCTGAATACTGATTTTCTAAATAACTTAACAATCATATTTTTCACACATATTTCTAGCACACTACCTCACTTAACTAATTTGATCACTAAATTGCTTAGGTAATTTTTGACCAAAACAATACTCGGGCATTATACCCACTAAAATAGAGAAGTTCTACCTCGTTGTAAGTATTTAACCCCCGGTTACGTATTAGATATGCTGCCCGATTGATCTAGTGCTCTGTAATGGCTGTTGAGGCTCTGCTCGACGTAGTTGTTGGAGTTCTGTCTCGGGGAGGGTATACCTAACGTAAAATTGGGTTATTATACTAACACGTGTGCATTATTTAAAATTTATAGATTATAACCAGGAAGCCATAGGAAATTACCTAAGATAGCAATGTGAGTAATCTCCTTTTTGTAAACCTTTTTATCAACTGTTTTTACAAAACCTTAATTATTTTAAATTATAAATAGCAGTGATTGAGTCTTTGTAATTCTTCAATTACTGCCGGTAAGTTGGGGTTTTGTACTCAAAATGTGGAACACGTTACCATTGGATGATGAGATAGCCAATGAGTAATATGACCCACCAGTCAGGATTGACAGTACTGAATGAGTAATTGTGTAGCAATAAAAATTGTAATCGCTCTCAATACTATGAAACGATAAAACTCTTCTTGATTAAATTGGGATTCACTCACTAGTATTTCCCACTGACAAAATGTTTTTAAACGCGTTTCAGGTAACGAAATGTGAAAGCCAAATAGAAGCCAGCTGGACAGCACTGAAGGCTTGAGAAAGTGGCTATAAAAGTTACCTAATTAAAGAAGATATTTTATTTCAATAAAATAGGGTTTATCCCTATAAACTTGTTTGTAACGAAAACTTGGGTTTTATCCCAATATAATTATTATTATAAAATGTGGTGTTTTACTCTGATAAAATATTTCCTAACCACAGTCCTGATGAAATTTCCGCTGCCAAATAATGATAAACACCGATACCACTCTCTCTGAGTAGGCCGCGGCCGCCCGCCTCCGAGGCAGGGGTCGGGGGTTGCAACAAAATTTGACTGTTAAATAAGTTAACTAAGTGAGAAAATGATGTGATTGAATGAGTTGGAACGTTTAAGAGCCATTTTAAGGCTGATCCTGTTAGAGTAGAGCCAAAACCCTTGCAGAGGCATGCTTCCTTGAGATCCGGAGGAATAGGGTTAATCTCCATCCTCTCCCTATACTGAGCAATATGCTCTTCAGGATCCGTGGTCCCGTCATAGAGCTTCATGTTGGGGGTTTGAAATCTTTTTAGAATTTCAGCATCACATATAGGATATGCAAATCGGGATATCTTATGGCTATCCTGGGATACTTCCGGAATTGGCTGAACTACCCCAGGTATGCTGGATATCATATCCTTCAACTTTTGAAGATCCCTAGAGAGTGCCGATGTCACACCTGTATCCTGCAAAGATCCAAAACTATTAGTGGCAGGAGTATTTACATTAATAGACACGTTACCAGCTTGAGGATTCTGGCCATATCCTAAAGCATATCCCGAGCCTCTCACAGTTGATACCCTGACCGTTGAAGGTATCTCAGGAGTATGACCCTGGGAGTGGCTTGGTACAACATTGCCCTGATTATCCTCATAATATACTGCCGAGCTGAAGTTCAATGCTCTGGGCTGCAAGGGAGTGACAGTATCCTCAGCAGGTCTGTTAGAGTTAGATTTCAAGAGTTGTATCTCTCTTATCAGCATTTGATTGGTCTCATGCTGTTGCTTCATCTGATTCTGTATAATACCAAACAAAGTTAGAATTTCATCATTAGAGGCCATAATAGGAGTTCTCCCTGAAGCAGCAGATCCATGGACATTTTGAGTAGGAACAATATCCCGAGATGTGTAAGTTTCAATCCTCCTTGGAGGAGCTTGAGGCTGTGAGGAAGCTTGCATCCTTGGAGGTGGTGGAAGCACCGAACCAATTGTTTTAGAGGTTGTAGTAGACATGGTAGAAGAGCTCATGTTTGATTTTGAGGCCATTGAAATTAGTTGTGCAAAAAGTTTCGCAAAAAGAAAACCAAGTAAAGATTTTAGCAAGGTTTTTAGTATGAATAGCAGCACTTGCCCCACGGTGGGCGCCAAATTGTTTTGGTCAAAAATTACCGAAGCAATTAAGTGATCAAATTAGTTTTGTGAGGTAGTGTGCTAACAATGTTTATAGAAAATATGCTGATTTAGTTGTTTTCAAAAACAGTTTTCAGGATATAGCTCAGGATATCAAGCTATATCAACAATCAAACAACGAGCAAAAATGTAAAGGGTGACATGAGATGTACGAGGAAAGCCCTTGATCAATCTAGATCTCTGGCGTAAAACCTCGGGAGCTGACAATCGTAGCTGCCTAGTTCTTCTTATTACTTCAAAACTCATGATACAGTGCAGGATAATGCCCAGATCGTTGCTAAGTGTTACAATGCTTGCTAGAAGTGTCTGATTTGCGAGAGAGAGAGAGAGAGAGTGTGTAAGAATTCAAGAGAAGTGAGTGTGAATGATGTGATGTGTCCTACGAGATCTGGTTATCCACATATTTATAGTTACAAAGAAAAACAAATTCTCCTAAAATAGTGGGATGCCTTGGAATATTCCCTTGTTAACGTTATTGACCAGGTATTGCGGCTTCAACGTCCATCTTCTAACCATTTAGACCGAGTCTTCAGGGGAATAAGTCTTGGTGAACGTTACCATCATGCACTCGAAACCTGCAAGCAGATTGTTACTAAACACCAGGATACAGCATCAGGATGTTACCAATATCCTGATCCAGCATCCTGGTTGCGAACAGCTATTATGCAATCAAGATATAACCCAATATATTATCCAGGATATGGGCTAGGAATTTCACCCATAACAGATACTAAAGATGAAAAGAACAAAACATTTAAAAAGAGATTTGAGAAAAAGAAAATTTATAAGAAAAAATTTTGTTTTAAATGTCACAATAAAGGGCATGTGGCATGTTGTTGTTCTTTAAGAAACATAAGGAAAAAGTTGATGAGGTTAAGTATGGGAATCAGGTTGGTTCAAATAATAATGTAAAACCAAGTAATTAGACAAATCAACCGAGATTTCAATCTAAACCTTCAACATCGAGAAGATTTGATAGACCATGAAGTATTTCTCCACAATTTAGTCATTTTAATGGTAAATCAAATCGATCTCAAAGTAAAAATTTTGGATATCAAAATCGATACCAAACTTCTGGTAATCGGAATTTTCAAAGAAAAAACGATGATAGGGGTTTTAGTAACTCAAATGTTCAACATAATCCAATTTTTTTTTTCAAAATTCATGGTATGATAATGGGATAAGAAGTCTCAAAAGAGTAATTTTCAAAGGTTGGAAACTCCGAGAGTTTATTGGAACCCTCGTGACCAACGACCTTATGAAAATCAATCTTGGAAAGAAGTTTAAACTAGTGATGAATATGGACAACCCAAGACTATCTGGGCTTGGGTTCTTCATTCTAACTAGTTATTGAGTGTGTGTAGAATGATCAACCAGGACTGTTGATCTGTTTAACAGTGGTTGTTCCTGTAAAGCATCTGAGGTGAATAATAGGTTAAAATTGGTAACGAACTATTTACTACATTGATTGTTATGATTATTCTAAACTTCAAAATTGTAAAACTTAATGTCAAATTGAAGTGGGAGTCTGTTTGTGTTTAAATTTGTGCTTTTAAAACTTGCTCCATAAAAACAAAAATTTAGGGGGAGAAATTTCCCTAAGACAAAAAGAGTTTAGTTAGTGCGTGTGTTTAAGGGAGTAAGTTAAGTTAAAAAATTTTAAAAATCCAAAAACATTGAAAAATGTAAACATAAAAGAATTAAATATTAAAAAAAGAGATTTCATGGTGTGAAAAAAAGAGATGATAGTACATCAGCGAATTAGACTGTCACACAGAAACTGAAATTAAATTACTTTAGTGTGATAGCAGCTTCATCATATGATGTACCAGTAGGCAAGAAAATGAAATAATCAAATTACCATTGTGATATAAAATAACGAACTGAGTTTGAGTGGGTAACGTATCTGTTTTGTTAAAAAATCAGGCTAGGATAATGCAACCAAATCTTTGTTGTGAGGAATGATGCTTGAAACAATGAACGAATGTATGAATAACTTGCAAAATGTAATGAACAAGTGACACAAGGATTTATACGAGGAAAAAGCCCTTGATCAAGAGTTGATCTCCGGCATAAAAAACCTCGGGTGATGGAAACTACAGATCACCAACTACAATTAAACAAATGATTGTTATAACTCGAGATGATAACATGCTTGTTACAAGGATCACTAGAGTGCAACGGGTATGAAATTGCTAAATGAATTGTTGAGAGCTTGCGAGAATGTGTGTGTTAGCTAACTTAGCCAAATGTACTAATTCAAGCTTGTTGTCCCCTTTTAAAAATAGAAATAACTTAAACAACTAACTATCCGCAATTCGTGCTAGCCTCCCACTACTTCCATAACGGTTACTCCAGCTAAACACGTGCGGAATATTGAGAGCATATTCTCCAAGAATATCGGCAAGACCAAGTCCAACATGTATACTCCTGCAAAACAAACTCAAACATAGCGAAGGCAACCGTTAATGTAAGGATAACAATAAGGATCCTGAATCCTGATCCTGCAACACCTTCTGAGGATCCTTAATTCAAACAGAATTGAGGATCCGTGATCCTGGCAGTATTTGAGGATCCGTGATCCTTAGGTATAGAAAATCTATCCCTAACAATTGCCCCCAAAATATGAGGAGTAAAATGTAAATTAACGAGCTATATTTTTTAATCTTATCTGCAACTCACTAGCCAACGGAATTATAGCCGTTTAAGCCGAACTAGCCGTTACACTTCATACGTCATTGAAGTGACAATCCTGCAGAATAGTCATTATATATAGGTTAGAGATAAGGATCAATTGTGCATTTAAATTCGAGCGATAATCCCTTTAAATCCTCATTCAAAGATCAATCAGGTATCTCTCTCCTCCTTCTCTCTTCATCTTCTTAGTATGTTCTTCTTCAAAACCTTTAGATCATAATGAAGTTACGATCATCCCCCGCCAAGGATCACCAGAAAGATAGTCCTTTGAAAAGCCAAGGGATTATCAAAAATACTCCGAAGGAACTCTGCTGCTTCACTGATCCGGAGATCGACCAGATCCGTCACTGTTTCCCGGCGGACACCGTCTTCAAGCCCTTTGACCCTACTGCCAAAAGCGACTTTGTTTCTGAAACTTGGGTTGCTTTTCCGGCCACCCCATTCCTGATAGGATACTCCTATCCTTTCCCTGCCTTCACTGAATCCTTTTTTTCTCTCACCGGCATGTGCTACATTTAGGCCATGCCAATGTTGTGGAGGGTTTTATATACCTCGTGAATGTCGGAACTGGCTGAACTGTACAACCTCGTGAGCCATGGTTCACACCGTTTCTTATTCAAACATAAACCCGGTGATGCACACCCAATCCTCAAAACCACAAAGAATGACACCAACTGGAAGAAGCGTTTTTTCTTCGTTAGGAGGGATTCCATCCCGGATGGGAAAGATCTCCCAAGAAAGTGGGCCACCGATGGTAGGATAGAGGATCCTTATAGAATGATCATAGGATAACCCTGTTCCTGTTGAGGATAACTGGCCCCTTTTTTGTTTTGTTTTGTTTTTTTTTTTTTTTTTGTCCAGCTATCTGTCTCTCATATCATTACATCACCTACAACAAAAGAGAGGATCACTGCTTTTTGGAGCCTTGATCCTGCGATTAGATCATTCCAAGGAAACTCAAAGGATTCTCAAGAAGTATCCTCCGGCTTAGACACAATGTCAAGTAAGTATCCATGTTTGTATATGATTAAATGTTTAAATGAAAATAAAACAAGAATACTTATCTGTTGTTTTGCATTGGTAGGCGCTGGAAAATCATCAAAGTCAGCCTCCAGATTCAGCGTCACTGATCTTGATGTTGTCTCTGGCCGGTCCGGAAAGAAGAAATCTGCTGCTAGCCCAAGTGTTCCAATCCCAAAGCCTGTCACCTCTAAGGGCAAGGGAGGAAAGAAGAGGAAGTCCACTGAAGCTGATAACCTTGAAGGCCTGCCCCTCATCCATTATCAATTTGAAGAATACTTCGCTGATGTAAGGTTCCCTGATCCTTAATTTTTTCCTGTCCATTTAAGGATAACTGATCCTAAATTGAATCCTTTTTTCCTTGTAGAAATTCGCTGAGATCCAGATGCTCCTTGATGCATATGTTGAGGAGGCTGAGCAGAAAGAGCTAGACTTCCAGAAGATCTTCCTGGCTAAGGATCAAACCATCTCCAACCTCGAGAAAGAGCTCAATTTGGCAAAGAAGCAGGTGGTCATGGCCCAAATAACTGCTGATCAGGAGAAGAGAGAGGTGATGGAGAATGCCAAGGTCTCTGCTGCCATTGCTATATACAAGATCAAACTGCAGATGGCCCAGGAAGCTCAGGATCCTGGCTTTGACAAGACCAATTGGGACCAGGAGGGCTGGAAGGCTAGGCTGGCCGAGCTGGATGATGAACAGGAGGCCGGAGAGGTCTTGATGCTTGAGGCAAGTGGCAGCGGGGCTAAGGATCAGGCTGGTGATGCTGGGGCTGGAGATGCTGGTGATGGTGATGCAGCGAAGGTGTGAGCTACAGAAATGGGTGATGATGGATTTATCTAGACGCGGCCGGAGCCCATTTTTTATAGTTTGGTAGTGGTTTTTGTTTTGATGGTGTTTTTCTCGAACAATGATGGTCTGTAATAACTTAGACAATAGTTTTTAGGGTTGAGGATCATGGATCCTTGGACAATAGGTAGGATAATGGGTGGTGGATGGATCCTCTGTTTAGGGGATGAAACCACTTGTTATCCTTCCGCCACCCAAGTGGACAGGCCATGTTTTGCTGGTAGAAACTTGGGTTGGCAATTTTGACAACCTCTAAAGGGTTTAACTTTTGGTAAATAAAATCTTAATCTTTTGACTATCTTATGTGTTGTTACATTTGTAAGCATTTTACCTTCCAGTTGCTATTATATACTTTGTTTGAATTCATAAGTTGAGAATAAAAGTTTAATAGATTATGTTAAACAGTTTAGGATATGATCAAGGATCAAATATCCTATAATCGATAAGTTTAAAAAAAAAGTAGTGAACTTCAAGGATCATGTGTCCGGTTGTCAAAGAATAAGGGTCACTTAGATAAATAAAGAATAAAATCAAAATGATCAAGGATCATACCTGAGAATCCAAGTTAGGATCCTAAACCTTTAACATTTACAATCAGGATAACCAAAAGACAAACCTTGGTAAAAGGTAAGGATCAAGGATCCTTAGCTATTTGGCTTCAAAAACCTGAAATGGAACATAACTTGGGACTAAGCCAATATAGGAGAAGAGTTAGCAACTGGGGACAGGCTCAATAAACAGGGGACAAGCCCAAAAAACTGGGGACTAGCCCAAAAAACTGGGGACAAGCCCAAAGGATCTTGTGTGAACTGGAGTATGGCCCTCACTGGCGACTATCCAAACTTAGTGACATGAAAATGTCAAAACCTTATCTAACGTGAAAACGTTAGAAACCTTAGGAACGGATGTATGGTACGTCTACCATTATACATAGGATCCCGGATACAGCCAGTACAATGAAATTGTCAGCCCCTAAAGCGAGTACTGGTCCCATTGCCATGAACTGTACCAGGATCATCGTGCGCTACTGGAAAAACTGGGGACAGGCCCAACAACTGGGGACTAGCCCAAATAACTGGGGTCAAGCCCAAATAACTAGGGTCAAGCCCAAATAACTGGATACTTTTGTGGATACTCAATCCTTTGTCAAGGATATATCAACCTTCTGCAAAACTCAGAACTAAGTGAAAGAAGGATAAAGGATCCAGGATCCTTCTCCTTATATATAGGATAACTAAAGAATTAAATAGATTGGAATTAGTTCATTACCAGAATGAGGATCATCTATCCTCTAAGGATCCTTCAAGGATATCGGGCATGAATATTGCTAAGGATCACGGATCCTTATTACATGAAGTATCTTTTCAAGTGGACAGCATTCCAAGCTCTTGGTAGTAAATCACCTTCCATTGTTAGCATTCGATAAGCCCCCTTTCCTGCCTCGGCTTCAATCAGGTAGGGGCCTTCCCACTTTGGTGCTAACTTTCCATCAGCAGGATTTGTGGTATTCTGAAATGCTTTCCTCAATACCATATCACCAACTTGGAACTTCCTGATCCTGACATTCTTATTGTAGGCTCCAACCATCCTTTGTTGATAACTAGCCATTCTTATCCTTGCCAAATCCCTGAGTTCTTCTATGGTATCCAAATATTGAACCAGGTTTTCAGCATTTCCTTCAGGATCACGGATGCTTGTTCTTGCAATAGGAACCACCATCTCTGTAGGGATCACTGATTCTGCTCCAAATACCAAAGAAAATGGAGTTTGGCCGGTAGCATTCTTGGGAGTTGTCCTATCAGCCCATAGTACATAAGGTAGTTCTTCTGCCCACTTTCCTTTCTTGGATCCAAGCTTCTTCTTCAAGTTGTTGATGATGATCTTGTTGGATGATTCTGCTTGACCATTAGCTTGTGGGTGGACTGGTGTTGATGTTATCATCTTAATCCCCCAGCTGTCACAAAAGTTAGTAGTTCTACTCCCAATAAATTGGGACCCATTATCACAAACAATTTCAGAAGGGATACCAAATCTAGTAATAATGTTTCTTTTAATAAAGGATATCACTTCTTTTTCTCTGACTTGAGCAAAGTCTTCAGCCTCTATCCACTTAGAGAATTAATCAGTCATGGCAAGCATGAACACCTTTCCTCCTGGTGCTTTGGGAAGTTTACCAACTATATCTATTCCCTATCTCATGAATGGCCAAGAAGAGGGTATAGGATGCAGGAGCTCTGCTGGCTGATGAAGGATATTACTATGCCTCTGACAAGGATCACACTTCTTGGCATAATCCACAGCATCCTTCTTCATTGTAGGCCAATAGTATCATGTCCTAAGGATCCTTGAGAACAATGCCCTGCCCCCAGTGTGGTTTCCACAATCTCCTTCATGAAAATCCTTTAGGACTTCTTGAATTTCAGGATCCTCTATGCACCTTGGATATGGACCTGCAAGAGATCATTTATATAACATGTTATTCAATATTGTAATTTGAGATACCTTGATTTTGAAAGCCCTGGGGTTAACTCCTGTAGGAATCTCTCCATGTTGTATATATCTCATGATTGGAAGGATCCATGATCCTGAATGAGATTGTGCACCATCACTAGGAACCATTGCGGAATCCTCTTCTATATCCATAGTTATGTGATCCTCAATAGAAGGAGCCAAAACATGGATGATAGGGATCTTGATATCCTCTGGAATTTTTAAGGATGATCCTAGGTTGGCCAATGCATCAGCTTCTGCATTTTCTTCCCTGGGTACCTGTGTCAAATGTAACATCTGTGCTTGTAATCATTGTGAACAGTTCTATTATCAATAAAACAATGTTATTTGATCCCAATGTTTGTTTGGTTGTGTTTTACATTTTTCATGTTTTGACTTTTATCCAATTTCAAACTCTATATCATTTTCTGGAGAGTTATACGCAAACTGATGCGTAAACGTAATCAGTTTAATGTGACAAATACTCCGAAACATCAACATATACTTAACATACCTTAAATAACCTTTACATAACTTAGAAATAAGTTTTGAAGGCTTTGGTATGGCAAAAACAAGTTAATTCGATTAACAGGGACTAAACTTGACAAACTGTGAAAGTATGCCAATCTGAACAGTAACGAACATTCCGGAACATGACCATAAGTTAACCATACCATAAATATCCTCTACATAGCTTAGAAATAGGCTTTGAGGTGTTCGGTGTGCTAAAATAAACTTTTGGGACATTCAGGGACTAAAAGTGTCAAAAAGTGCACAAGTTTGCATTTTCGCGCATAACTTACGTTCTGAATACATCCGGACATCCAAAAATTTATGTAAGCATGACTATATTATACCTTAGTGTTTGACTTGCCAAAAATCCATTCGTTGCGTCATTTGGATCGTTTTTCGCACTTATGCGCATTCCGTCGTAATTAAGCGAACATCGCGTTCGTACGACCAAACGAACTGACATCCGACATATTTTTGAGCATGTTTCATGTCCACAACATTTAGGCATCATTTTAGGGCCTTAAAGTTGGCTTTACGGGCCTTGGAAGTGTCGAAAATGGCCTTAAACACGTGCAGGGACTGAAACTGTAATTTCTGAAACTTATTGCTGATCAGACAAGGCCAGGCGGCCCGCCTGAGCTTTGTGTGATCCTAAAGCGGGCCGCATCAGCCCTTCAGAACAGCAAAGGTCAAGTTAACAGCTGTTTCAGCCATTAAACACACTCCCAAAGGTCAAGTGCCACTTGTTAAACTCCTATGGTGGCCAAAATAAGCTACCACAACTTTCCGACAAGTGTACGGGTTAGATCATTCCCCCTTTTCCAAGAAACGATCCTAACGGTGAACTAAAAACTATAAATACCCCACCCCCATTTGCTTCAAACTCACAAGAATCTGATCTAAAAGACTCTAAGTTGGAACCATTGTTTCATACCTGAGTTATTTGGATCTAGATTAGCATTCAGGGACCCTTCGAAAGTATTCTTTCGTTCTTTTATTGCTTTTCGAGTCCGAAAGTCAAACTTTGTTTGACTTTCAGTGTTGACCAGCTTATGGTCAATGCGAAGTTCGTTTGAACTTCGCAACGTGATTGTAATCACGATGGTCATAGTCCCTTGGGACTATGCCTACTGATTACCACGTTGTCTAGGGTCGTAGGGTACGCGATCTGATAAATCGCTTATACCTTCGAACCCGACCCATTTAGTCGATCATTAGGATCCGACCAAATACATTAGGTGACCATAGTATATAGGGAATAACCTTCCGAGGTTATACCTTATGGTCACGACGTTTAAGTAGTTGTATGATAGGTAATTTATATGCCTTAGGTAAATTACCAGAATACCCTTTTCATGAATAATTGGTAATTAAGCATATGTAACCTAAACTTTTGTCACATAACTGATTATGTAACATATTTAGGCATATTTTACTTGTCATAAGACTAGTTAGGCGGTCCGAACGCGTTTTACGCGAACGACGCGTTAAAGTAGCATAAGCTTCCTAAACGGGTCGTAATGGGTCGTAAGCACTTAGGTTAAGTTTCATTTAGTATGTAGGCTTTGTTAAACCATATCACATGAGTTCCTACACTCATTTGGTTTACAAACCCTCATGCTACCCAGTCTTCCGATTTAGGTCCGGTTTATTAACATAGTTACCTATATTAGGTGCCGTTTGATTCCGAGATCTCTAGCATTGCTTGGTGGTTATCTTAGGACTTCTGAGCAATCTCAAGTGAGTACATAGAACCCCTCTTTTACTATTTTCCAAACTGTTTTGGGGTGAAACACATGTGCCTACTTGTTACTTTCATGCTTTCCTGTTTTCACATCATATATCTGCTATGTTTGTTAGTACATTATAGTACATGATTTCATTGTTTTCATGCTATGTATGCCCATTGTGTGTGTACTTAGTACATCGTTTTACATTACATTTCATGCTATGTATGCCCATTGTGTGTGTACTTAGTACATCGTTTTACATTACATTTTATGCTATGTATGCCCATTGTGTGCCTACTTAGTACATCGTTTTACATTACATTTCACGCTACGTATGTTCATTTGATTACATACTTAGTGCATTGTTTTCACATGCTTACATTTTGGTATGACATTTGGTTTGTTTACATGGGACAATACATTCATTAACATTGATCACGCCGTTCGTTAGTAGGTAGTGGTACCATAGGAATTGACAACTCCCGTTCCGGACATCCCGGTTAGGTGGGGATGAAAGGAATGACCGAATTCGATATACATAACTTAGATAAACCTTTAATTTGTTTAAGGGTTTATCGCCACAGTCTCAAGGCTTGGATGTATGCATTTTCATAACACCGCATAAATGTTCATATTCAGTATAGCATGCATTTCCACAAGACATAACATTGATTTAAACCATGTTTTACTTCAATATATTGTTTTGTGCATTTTTACCTATGGCTTAATGGGTATATTTATACATATATATATATTCCACTTGCCATACATGACATTTTGACAAGGTTTACACAAAGACATTTGACATAGACATTTGACGTAGACATTTTGACATAAACATTTTGACATGATTTACATTTGACACATAAACATGTTTGACATTTGTTTTACATTACATGATTTACATCTTGACATAAACACCTTGACATATTATCCAATACATTTGACAATTGGTTTAAACATAGACATCTTACATTGTTGGTTTGGTTTGAGTAAGTGATTTAAGTAACGATGCGTGTGTAATATGATACAAGCATGGTGGATACGCCGCTGGTACTTCCTATATATAAGTGTCTGTATGGTATCACATATCGTAGCGTTATTTGAATCACTTCAATTTGGACATATAACATTTTATACAAATAACATACTTTTCACAATACATTGTTTTACGAACAACTTAATTTATACAAACTCATTTCACGTGGTTATTCGCTTAACCATGTATTATTCTTTTATACATATATATCATTTGGTTTATTTATCACTTTTCAAATGATTTACAAGACAAAGCAAATTACAAGGTTCATGACTAAACATTTTCTTAAACATAAGTCATGAATCCTATTTTCACAAAACCTATGTATCTCACAGGCATTTTTATGCTGACGTACCTATTTCCACATGTGTTTTCAGGTGCTTTTGCGTAGGATGATGATCATGACACTAGGGCGGACCTGTGCCTTAGAGACTTAAAATGAAGATAGACTTTGTTTAATTATGTTATAAACTCTTTGTTTCATGTTTAAGACAATGTAACACTCTTGTTTAATAAATAAAATGTAACTTTGTATGCCATGGTTGTGAAACAATAATTCTGTTACAACACTCCCCGACGTTTTCCGCCACGTTTTGTATGTTATACGTGGTCGGGGTGTGACAGAAGAGTTGGCATCAGAGCCAATGGTTATAGGGAATTAGGTTATTAGTAATGCTTTGACCTAGACTATAACCTTTCTAGGACCCTAACACAAGTTATCTTGTGTTTAGATCTTAAAACATGCACATCACCTATCCTTAGGTGATTATCAAAAACAAAAACAAATTTTTCCGAAACGATTTTTGAAAAACAATCATCTGTTTTTGGATAATTTATTACATGGTTTTGAACTCTCTTTTGTAAGGTTTTGAACCCTTCCAGTTTAACTAAAATTTTTTGGCTTTATGCCTTTGAATTTTCAAAATCTCGTCAAGGTTTTGGGTTTTAAATAATGTGAACACGTGCAAACTGGAAGAGTGAATGCCTGTATTCTGGGTTTTCTGTCTAGGCAAGCACTTCGTATACATCTCATCAGACGCGAGACCAGTTGTGCTTACCTGGGAATTCTTGGGATGAGTGTTCACTTATAGGCGAGCATGTCTTCGCAAAACATTATTTTTGACCCATTTACTTTGATTAGTCACTGTGTGTCGTTTGTTTGCTTTGTATTACGGACGAATGACCACCCTCTTTGCTTTTGTTGATTTTTATTTCATCTCATCCTTTTCATTCAATCCTCTCACTCGTTTCCTTTCATGTGTCCTCTTTTAGAATGCCTCCTCGACGCGTGCATCAGATAGCGACTGCCGAACTGGCAGAAATCATTGCGCAGCTGATGGCTGCTCAATTCCCAGTTTTCATTGCTCAAATGAACCAAGCCAACAACAATAATCATGCTCCATGCAATTTCAAGACTTTTAGCTCGGCTAAACCACTCAAGTTTAGTGGTTCTGAGGGAGCGACTGGGCTTCTTCAATGGTTTGAGAGCATTGAGAATACTTTCCGTCATGTTCAGTGTCCGGATAATCGCAAGGTCGAGTTTTCTTCGAGCGTGTTTCAGAAGAGGGCTCTCACATGGTGGAATGGGGTAATGAGAGACCGTGGTGCAGAAGTTGCTCTAGCACAGACATGGGCTGAACTTAGAGCCCTTATAATGAGGGAATTATGTCCTCGTCATGAGCAATGAGCTTTGGAGAAAGAATTTGATGATTTGAAGCAAGATAGTGGTGAGCACAGGGCATATACTGACAGGTTTGAGGAGTTAAGTCTGCTTTGCCCGACTATGGTCACCCCACTCGATAAGGCTATCGAGAGATACATCGACGGCCTACCTGACTCGGTACAAGACATCATTACTGGTAGTAACCCTACCACACTCCGTCAGGTAATCGAGTTATCAGCGACATTGACTGAGTCGCAGATTCGAAAGAATAAGCTACACAGGAAGGGTGACAAGGGCAAGAAACAGTCGGCTGACAAGGAAGATAGCAAGAAAGGTCAAAACAAGAATGGGAAGGATTCTGGTTCATCAAAAAGGGCAAGGAAGCGTAAGGCTTCCCAAAACTATGTTGTCACTGCCCAAGCTAACCAGGCAGCTCCCAACCAACCCGCACAGCCTCCAGCGAAGAAACCCTATTCAGGGAATGCACCTTTGTGCAATAGATGCAACAGTTACCATCAGCCGTAACTTCCGTGCCATTTCTGTACTAACTGTGGGAAGTCAGGCCATCTTGCCAATGTTTGTCGGTTTGCTCAGAATCGCGCAGTTCAGAACCCGGCTCAACAAGTTGCTCAGCCTCCTGCTCAGCAACAGGGTCCAGCTGCATGACCACACTACCCACCAGGTGCTTGTTATAATTGTGGGGATCTGACCCACTACAGAAACCGGTGCCCAAGACTAGTAAACCAGAACCAGAATCAGAATCAGGCTCAGGCTCGAGGGCAAGCTTTTAACTTGAATGCCCAAGAGGCGCAGGCAGACGATAATGTGGTGAACGGAACGTTCTTTATTAATAAACAGCCTGCATCTGTTCTTTTTGATTCGGGTGCCGATAAGAGTTTTGTATCATTGTCTTTTGAGCCAATGCTTCGTGTGTCTAGAACGAAACTAGGTAAACCTTTGACAGTAGAAGTTGCTAGTGGTGAACCCATTGTTCTTGATTATGTTCTTCGCAACTGTCAGTTGAACCTTAACGACCATCTTTTTCCTATCGACCTCACGCCTATGCAACTTGGAAGTTTCGACGTTATAGTGGGTATGGATTGGTTATCTAAGCATCGCGCAGAGATAGTTTGTTCTGAGAAGATCGTTCGTGTGCCACTTCCGACAGGAGAGATCCTACAAGTTCAAGGTGAGAAACCTGCTGGTGGTCTCAAACTCATGTCTTGTTTTAAAGCTCGAAAGTATCTGCGAAAGAATTATGTGGCCTTCTTGGCGCATGTCACAGCGGATAAAGGCAAGGGTAAGTCTATTTCAGATATTCCTGTCGTTCTGGATTATTCCGAAGTTTTCCCTGAAGAGTTACCTGGTCTACCCCCAGCACGCCAAGTCGAGTTCCGCATTGATCTCGTGCCTGGTGCAAACCCCATTGCCAGAGCTCCATATCGTCTTGCACCATCTGAGATGCAAGAGTTGTCTAAGCAGCTTCAGGAGCTCTCTGACAAAGGTTTTATACGTCCTAGCTTTTCACCTTGGGGTGCTCCCGTTCTTTTTGTCAAAAAGAAGGATGGATCCTTTAGGATGTGTATCGATTATCGTGAGCTTAACAAGCTTACCATCAAGAATCGATATCCCCTACCGCGCATAGATGATCTCTTTGATCAGTTACAGGGCGCTTCTTATTTTTCGAAGATTGATCTGCGATCTGGATATCATCAACTTCGGGTGCATGAAGAAGATATTCCCAAGACAGCGTTCCGCACTCGATATGGGCATTATGAGTTCACAGTCATGCCATTCGGTTTGACTAATGCTCCGGCTGTTTTCATGGACTTAATGAATAGGGTCTGCAAACCTTATTTGGATCAGTTCGTCATTGTTTTTATTGACGACATCTTGATTTACTCTAAGACGCGAGCTGATCACGAGCAACATCTTCGTCTTACTCTGGAACTCCTAAAGAAAGAGCAACTTTTCGCCAAATTCTCCAAGTGTGAATTCTGGCTTAAAGAAGTTCAATTCTTAGGACATATTATCAACGAACGAGGTATTCATGTAGATCCCTCCAAGATCAGTGCGATTAAGGATTGGGATATGCCTACTACTCCTACTGAAGTTCGTTCTTTTCTTGGTCTAGCGGGTTATTATCGCCGCTTCATAGAAAACTTCTCAAAGATTGCAGTTCCTCTAACTGCTCTAACTCAAAAGAACAAACCCTTTGATTGGGGATTCAAGCAAGAGGAAGCATTTCAACACTTGAAGCAGAAACTTTGCGACGCACCTGTTCTGACTTTGCCTGAGGGCAATGATGATTTCGTCGTTTATTGCGATGCATCTAAATTGGGTCTTGGCTGTGTCCTGATGCAAAGGAACAAAGTCATAGCATATGTATCGAGGCAGTTGAAGATACATGAGAAGAACTACACCACTCATGATCTTGAGTTAGGTGCAGTTGTCTTCGCTCTTAAAATCTGGAGACACTATTTGTACGGTACAAAATGTGTGGTTTTCACAGACCACAAAAGTCTTCAGCATATCTTCAACCAGAAAGAACTCAACATGAGGCAACGACGTTGGGTTGAGCTACTAAACGACTATGACTGCGAAATTCGCTACCATCCTGGTAAGGCGAATGTCGTAGCCGATGCATTGAGTCGTAAGGAACGTACTAAGCTTCATTGTGTACGTGTTCAATCTGTTATTCAAGCTCAATCTGATATCCAAGCCCGCATTTCTCAGGTTCAACAATTTTGTGTTTCACAAGGTTTGATGGATAAGGAATTTCCTTATCACATAACACCTGCTCTGGAACTGAAGGACAATGGATCATATTACTTCATGGACCGTTTATGGGTCCCAAGCCAGGATGATCTTCGTACCCTGCTTATGGATGAAGCCCATAAGTCTCGTTATTCTATTCATCCGGGCTCAGATAAGATGTATAAGGATCTTCGTATTCACTATTGGTGGCCTGGTATGAAGAAAGACATTGCCTTATACGTATCAAAATGCCTTACTTGTCTAAAGGTTAAGGCTGAACATCAGCGTCCTTCTGGATTATTGATGCAACCAGAGATCCCAGTTTGGAAATGGGAAAACATTACTATGGATCTCATTACTAAACTTCCATGCACAAAGAAAGGTCATGATGCCATCTGGGTAGTTGTTGATCGTCTTACGAAGTCAGCACATTTCTTGCCAATCCGTGAGGATTTTTCGACTGACAAACTTGCTAAAATCTATGTGGATGAGATTGTAGCTCGACATGGTGTTCCTTTGAACATCATTTCTGACAGAGATGCTCGTTTCACTTCTCATTTTTGGAGAACCATGCAATCTGCTATGGGGACCCAACTTAATCTGAGCACAGCTTATCATCCGCAAACGGATGGTCAATCTGAGAGAACAATCCAGACTCTGGAGGATATGCTTAGAGCTTGTGTGATCGATTTTGGTGGTAGTTGGGATTCACATCTTCAGTTGATTGAATTCTCCTACAACAACAGTTATCACACCAGCATCAAAATGGCTCCTTTCGAAGCTCTCTATGGTCGAAAATGTCGTTCACCAGTCTGCTGGAATGAGATCGGCGAGGCTCAACTTACTGGACCTGCCCTCATTTTAGAGACAACTGACAAGATAAAGAAAGTTCGTGATAACCTTCAGACAGCTAGAAGCCGTCAAAAGAGTTACGCGGACCCAAAACGCAAGCCCTTGGAATTTCAAGTTGGTGATCGAGTATTACTTAAGGTCTCACCTTGGAAAGGTGTGATCAGATTCGGAAAGAAAGGAAAACTTGCACCTAGATACGTTGGACCATTCAAGATTGTCGAAAGAATCGGTAAGGTAGCCTACAGACTAGAGTTACCTCCTGAACTTGGAAATGTTCATCCAACTTTTCACGTATCCAATCTCAAGAGGTGTTTAGCTGATGAGAACCTCCACATACCGCTTGACGAAATTCGTGTTGACAAAACACTGAAATTTGTTGAGAAACCTATGGAAATCATGGAACGTGAAGTCAAGTGGCTTAAACGCAAGCGCATTCCTTTGGTCAAGGTTCGCTGGGAAGCTAAACGAGGACCCGAGTTTACTTGGGAACGCGAAGATCAAATGAAGGCGAAATATCCGCATCTTTTTCCACGAGTTTCCTCTAAATAAATTTCGGGACGAAATTTCCACAAGTAGGGGAGACTGTAACACCTGTGCTTGTAATCATTGTGAACAGTTCTATTATCAATAAAACAATGTTATTTGATCCCAATGTTTGTTTGGTTGTGTTTTACATTTTTCATGTTTTGACTTTTATCCAATTTCAAACTCTATATCATTTTCTGGAGAGTTATACGCAAACTGATGCGTAAACGTAATCAGTTTAATGCGAAAAATACTCCGGAACATCAACATATACTTAACATACCTTAAATAACCTTTACATAACTTAGAAATAAGTTTTGAAGGCTTTGGTATGGCAAAAACAAGTTAATTCGATTAACAGGGACTAAACTTGACAAACTGTGAAAGTATGCCAATCTGAACAGTAACGAACATTATGGAACATGACCATAAGTTAAACATACCATAAATATCCTCTACATAGCTTAGAAATAGGCTTTGAGGTGTTCGGTGTGCTAAAATAAACTTTTGGGACATTCAGGGACTAAAAGTGTCAAAAAGTGCACAAGTTTGCATTTTCGCGCATAACTTACGTTCTGAATACATCCGGACATCCAAAAATTTATGTAAGCATGACTATATTATGCCTTAGTGTTTGGCTTGCCAAAAATCCATTCGTTGCGTCATTTGGATCGTTTTTCGCACTTATGCGCATTCCGTCGTAATTAAGCGAACATCGCGTTCGTACGACCAAACGAACTGACATCCGACATATTTTTGAGCATGTTTCATGTCCACAATGTTTAGGCATCATTTTTGGGCCTTAAAGTTGGCTTTACGGGCCTTGGAAGTGTCGGAAATGGCCTTAATCACGTGTAGGGACTGAAACTGTAATTTCTGAAACTTATTGCTGATCAGACAAGGCCAGGCGGCCCGCCTGAGCTTTGTGTGATCCTAAAGCGGGCCGCATCAGCCCTTCAGAATAGCAAAGGTCAAGTTAACAGCTGTTTCAGCCATTAAACACACTCCCAAAGGTCAAGTGCCACTTGTTAAACTCCTATGGTGGCCAAAATAAGCTACCACAACTTTCCGACAAGTGTACGGGTTAGATCATTCCCCCTTTTCCAAGAAACGATCCTAACGGTGAACCGAAAACTATAAATACCCCACCCCATTTGCTTCAAACTCACAAGAATCTGATCTAAAAGACTCTAAGTTGGAACCATTGTTTCATACCTGAGTTATTTGGATCTAGATTAGCATTCGGGGACCCTTCGTAAGTATTCTTTCGTTCTTTTATTGCTTTTCGAGTCCGAAAGTCAAACTTTGTTTGACTTTCAGCGTTGACCAGCTTATGGTCAATGCAAAGTTCGTTTGAACTTCGCAACGTGATTGTAATCACGATGGTCATAGTCCCTTGGGACTATGCCTACTGATTACCACGTTGTCTAGGGTCGTAGGGTAAGCGATCTGATAAATCGCTTATACCTTCGAACCCGACCCATTTGGTTGATCATTAGGATCCGACCAAATACATTAGGTGACCATAGTATATAGGGAATAACCTTCCGAGGTTATACCATATGGTCACGACGCTTAAGTAGTTGTATGATAGGTAGTTTATATGCCTTAGGTAAATTACCAGAATACCCTTTTCATGAATAATTGGTAATTAAGCATATGTAACCTAAACTTTTGTCACATTACTGATTATGTAACATGTTTAGGCATATTGTACTTGTCATAAGACTAGTTAGGCAGTCCGAACGCGTTTTACGCGAACGACGCGTTAAAGTAGCATAAGCTTCCTAAACGGGTCGTAATGGGTCGTAAGCACTTAGGTTAAGTTTCATTTAGTATGTAGGCTTTGTTAAACCATATCACATGAGTTCCTACACTCATTTGGTTTACAAACCCTCATGCTACCCAATCTTCCGATTTAGGTCCGGTTTATTAACATAGTTACCTATATTAGGTGTCGTTTGATTCCGAGATCTCTAGCATTGCTTGGTGGTTATCTTAGGACTTCTGAGCAATCTCAAGTGAGTACATAGAACCCCTCTTTTACTGTTTTCCAAACTGTTTTGGGGTGAAACACATGTGCCTACTTGTTACTTTCATGCTTTCCTGTTTTCACATCATATATCTGCTATGTTTGTTAGTACATTATAGTACATGATTTCATTGTTTTCATGCTATGTATGCCCATTGTGTGTGTACTTAGTACATCGTTTTACATTACATTTCATGCTATGTATGCCCATTGTGTGTGTACTTACTACATCGTTTTACATTACATTTTATGCTATGTATGCCCATTGTGTGCCTACTTAGTACATCGTTTTACATTACATTTCACGCTACTTATGTTCATTTGATTACATACTTAGTGCATTGTTTTCACATGCTTACATTTTGGTATGACATTTGGTTTGTTTACATGGGACAATACATTCATTAACATTGATCACGCCGTTCGTTAGTAGGTAGTGGTACCATAGGAATTGACAACTCCCGTTCCGGACATCCCGGTTAGGTGGGGATGAAAGGAATGACCGAATTCGATATACATAACTTAGATAAACCTTTAATTTGTTTAAGGGTTTATCGCCACAGTCTCAAGGCTTGGATGTATGCATTTTCACAACACCGCATAAATGTTCATATTCAGTATAGCATGCATTTCCACAAGACATAACATTGATTTAAACCATGTTTTACTTCAATATATTGTTTTGTGCATTTTTACCTATGGCTTAATGGGTATATTTATACATATATATATATTCCACTTGCCATACATGACATTTTGACAAGGTTTACACAAAGACATTTGACATAGACATTTGACGTAGACATTTTGACATAAACATTTTGACATGATTTACATTTGACACATAAACATGTTTGACATTTGTTTTACATTACATGATTTACATCTTGACATAAACACCTTGACATATTATCCAATACATTTGACAATTGGTTTAAACATAGACATCTTACATTGTTGGTTTGGTTTGAGTAAGTGATTTAAGTAACGATGCGTGTGTAATATGATACAAGCATGGTGGATACGCCGCTGGTACTTCCTATATATAAGTGTCTGTATGGTATCACATATCGTAGCGTTATTTGAATCACTTCAATTTGGACATATAACATTTTATACAAATAACATACTTTTCACAATACATTGTTTTACGAACAACTTAATTTATACAAACTCATTTCACGTGGTTATTCGCTTAACCATGTATTATTCTTTTATACATATATATCATTTGGTTTATTTATCACTTTTCAAATGATTTACAAGACAAAGCAAATTACAAGGTTCATGACTAAACATTTTCTTAAACATAAGTCATGAATCCTATTTTCACAAAACCTATGTATCTCACAGGCATTTTTATGCTGACGTACCTATTTTCACATGTGTTTTCAGGAGCTTTTGCGTAGGATGATGATCATGACACTAGGGCGGACCTGTGCCTTAGAGACTTAAAATGAAGATAGACTTTGTTTAATTATGTTATAAACTCTTTGTTTCATGTTTAAGACAATGTAACACTCTTGTTTAATAAATAAAATGTAACTTTGTATGCCATGGTTGTGAAACAATAATTCTGTTACAACACTCCCCGAAGTTTTCCGCCACGTTTTGTATGTTATACGTGGTCGGGGTGTGACATCAAACTAAAAGAAACAAAAGAGAATGCCAATTCCTTGACTATCTCTAGGTATTTGATTAGCTTTTCACCTTTAACAGCATAGGATCCATTAAAGTGATTAGTAATTAATAATGAATCTACATGTACCTCAAGATACCTGATCCTCATATCCTTGGCAATTTGCAAACCAGCTATCAAGGCGTCATATTCAGCCTCATTATTAGTAGTCTGAAACTCACAAGCTATGGAGTGGGGTATTGTCACACCCCGAAATTATCAGAGCATTGGCGTGACTGGACTGGTATCTTCATTGCACAGCGGAAGCAAATAAGCTAAGTCTTTTAGAAAATGAACGCCCACTAAGTACTCGACTCCACATGGCTCTCCTATTCCAACCGTGCCTTTACTTCGAAATGCAACCTGAGAAAGAAACATGCGAAAAAGTCAACATAAAGTTGAGTGAGTTCATAGTTTGTTCGTAAAAGATTTGAAATAAATCTTTTGAGTTGTGAAAGATTTGAAATAAATCTTTGAAGTAACCGGTTTTTGAAATAGTATCGAGAAAACGAAGCAAAAGTCATTTTCTTGCCAAGTTAAATGGAAACGTTGTGTTTGTAACACAGTATGTTCATAAAACCATGTATTTGTAAAGTCTTGTATTTGTAATGTTCGTATAACCGTCAATGCCCACCCTGACTTTGACCCGCATAATCCTATGCTTTGAATTTTTTGTATAAAACATGGTATTTAATTTGTATGAACAAGTATTTCTGTAAGTATAAAATCCCTGGTATGTAGCAATAAGGAAATAAAGAGATCACCAATGGTTTCCAAGGCCATTGATATGTGTGAAGTGCAAGTAGGAAGACTCAAACCTAGCGGATTTCGCGTTGGGCACAAAGTCACCCCGAGGTCCGTTCTGTTGGGCCTGGGGTTGGGCTCGCTACACCCAGATAGATCTACCGCTTACGTCCCTCGGTCCTACAATGAGGATTAATGGCCTCCAGTTCCCGCCTACCCACTCACTTGATCTAAGTAGTAACCCTCCTTACGCTAAACATACCACGTATAAAAATCCCTGGTCACCCTGACCGAATCCCTGGTCACCCTGACCAAATCCCTAGTCACCCTGACCAAACCCCTGATCATCCTGACCGAAAATCCTTCATATTAAGCATTTGTTTTGTAAAAACCGGTATGTTTAGTATAACCTTTCGTAAATCATTTGCGTTCCTCGAAATCCCTTCGTAATATGATTTAGAAATACGAGTTTTGTGTTTGTTCTAAACTTTGTATGTTTTTGCAAAACGTGCATGTCTTTCCACCCCGAAAACATTTATAAAAATGTAAAGCCGTAAAAAGTGGGGTTATGAACTCACCTGAATTGCCTTGTGCAAAGCTAGCTAATTACGACTTCGTGATGTCGTTTCCAAGACTTGACTTGCTAGCGTGCATTCTACAATACTCCTAGCACGGAATATCTTATAAGTTTCTAAATAACATAGTAACTAAACTACGTGTCACCGAGCTCTACCGAATCGTTAATCGAACGATTCAACGGTAAGTTGTTAACTTAATGGAAAAGATTAAGTTATACGTGTTAAGTCCCGTTTAATGGCAGTAGCAATTTAATAAGTCTTGAAAAAGACTTAGTTTCCGAGAGACTTAAAATGAATAAATATTTATATAAAATATATAAATATATCGTTGTAAGTGTGTTAGCCGTCTCGAGTAGTCATACGTGTATAAAAGAATATTTCTATGAAAATATCATATAACAAACTCGTATCATATATCGCGTTTCGTATGAAAATAATATATAATAACTTGTATTATATATATCACGTCTTGTGTATATTTGCCAAAAATATACGTATATGCCGTTTAGGCGTATAAAATAAATATGAAGAGTTATATTTATTTTATAGTGGAATCGTCGAGTTGTTATGTTTGAAAATAAATATATAAACCATATTTATTTTCGTAAAAGAAATCGCGTTGTACGACATTTAGAATAAATATATAACTATTTATTTTAGTAACACAATTTTCGTGTCGTTTGATATTCGAAATAAACATATATACTATGTTTATTTATAAAAGAATTCGAGTTTTAGGTGTTTGAAATAAATAGAATAATCATATTTATTCTATAAAAGTTTCCGTATTCTTGATGTTTAAACCAAACCTCGTAGTCGTTTATGAAAAATACCCGCCTTTGGATGTTCGAAATAAGTATATAAACTATACTTGTTTTGATAAAAGAATTGTTTGTTTTACTAAAAGATTATTCGAATTCCGACGTTTTGTTTTATAATAAAAACGCTTCGTCTTTACGGATTTTCTCGAAAAACGGGCAGAATTTTCTCTGTTTTTGGACTCCCCGAGAACACAAGTTGTCTTTATATTTTCAAAATTCAATCAATATGCAATCATAAGATATGTATTTGTCAAATATATCGCAATGTAAGCTATACTTTAATCGTTCGGTTCAAGCTCGTTTTCACGAAATAAAAACAATGTAAATATAAATCGCGACTTTAATTTTTACCAAATCCTTGTGTTGAAAAGCTGGGTTGACCGAGTTGACCCGAGTTGACTCGGTCCGACCGAGTCGACCCGAAACGCTGCAAAATCTGACCCGAACCGTTGATCGAAACCCGAAACCACGTCTGACCTTGACTGTTTTGACCCGGACCCGTCTGATTTGACCTGAGTGACTGAGTTGACTCGGTTTGACCCGAGTCAACCCGCTTGACCGCACCGAGCTGATGTTTGAACGAAGTTGGCCGTATCAAAAACTTGACCTGGGACTCGTAACTAAGATCTGAGATGACTGAACCAACATGACCAACCTACTGTCATCAGAACCACCACAGCCACTGTTAACCTTCAGTCGACAAGAATATCATCTTCAACAACAATAAGTCTCCACCATCATCAGTTCTTGAAAAAAAAATGTAGAAATCAGGGGGGGTTCTTACCGGAAGACACGTCGGACCAAAGGCCCAACCACCGCCATGCCGCCACTGCCGCCGCCGTGAGTGGCGGCGCCGCTCCTCCTCTTCTATCTCTCTCTTCGGCCTCTCACTCTCTCGTCGGCCTCTCTCTCTCTCTTCCGTTTTACGCCGCCGTATGCCACCACCGATTGGTGGTGGCCGACAGTTTCTGTTCACCGATGTTGCAGGAAGTGGCGAGGGGATCAGGGGTGTGTGTGAGGGTTGCAATCTTTCTAGAAGGAAGGGGTGTTTGCCGTCGGGTTGTTGGTTCGCCGGAGACTCCGATAGGAGTCGGTTCATCGCCGGAGTATGCACCGGAGAGGGAGAGAGGTGAATCGGGTGTGGGGTTGTTTGGCCGATGACCTTTGTTTGAGAAGGTGGACTTGTGTGTGAAAGACAATATGCAGGCAAATGAGAGAAGTGGGTTTTGTATGTGTTTATTGTATAGATCGATTGAGAGAGATAGGCAGACTTTTAGTCTGTGTTTGTGGTGTGTATATAGATAAAATATAGGCATGAGTTTTTATAGAGATCTTCATGAGATCTTGGTAATATTTTGAGCGGATTTTCAAGTCTTGAGATTTTATTTAGATCTTAAATGGATTTTTGGAAGGATTCACAAGCAAAAAAAAATCTTGTAGTAAAGATTAGTATATTATGTGTAGGTTTAGGCTTGGGCCCAAGGCCCACAAGCCCATCTCATGAGTAAGTGGCCCGTAATTCCTACGAGACCCGTTGTCAAATCCTGAACTCCGTTTTAACGTCAAAAATTAAAATACACAAAAATATACGGTCGGTAGTCATTGTTTGCACGCCCGTTCGTCGATCACAGTAATAATCACGAAAAATTGTATCGTTGCCGTCTTTAATCCGTTTTTCGATCCGGTTTCGACTGTAGTCACTAAAATTTAATTACGAAGCTAAAATATATCGTAAAAATTTAATATTTGACGGCGTTAACAGTATTCTGTACGGTATCAACCCGTTGCCGTTTAACGTTTCGCCGGTTTCCCTATAAACCACCGTTCGCGCAATGTAGAGTCGGATAGGCGTTTCTAGGCACCCAAAGGCCTATTTAAGTTAATTTGCATCTTAAATACTATTTATTATAGCGTCAATCACATGTTAATCACATAATTAGTATGTTCATCACGGGTTGTCACAGGTATTATGTCCCCCTCTGGCGATTTTAGTAGTATTCCAAGTCCTGTTCCTTTGACATTAGATGCTCCATCAGTGAAGAGTATCCAAGGATCCTTAGTCTCTTCAAGCTGCGGAACTTCTAACTCAGCTTCTCTTTGTAAATCACTACTAAAATCTACCACAAAGTCAGCTAAGGCTTGGGATTTGATGGCAGTCCTTGGTTCATATCTTATATCATAAGCACTAAGCTTCACTGCCCATTTAGCCATCATTCCTGACATTTCAGGTTTCCTGAGAACATTCTTAATTGGAAAGTTAGTCTTGACAATAATGGCATGAGTTTCAAAATAATGTCTTAGTTTAGTAGATGCCATAATCAAAGCAAGGATAAGCTTTTCTAAATGTGAATACCTGGATTTAGCATCAAGCAAACTCTTACTTACATAATAAACAGGATGTTGTGTACCTTCGTGATCCTTAACAAGGACCGCACTTACTGTTTTAGAGGATACCGCTAGATACAAGGATAATATATCTCCTTTTTCTGGTTTCATCAAGGCAGGAGCTGAGGATAGGTAATCCTTAAGGGCTTTGAGAGCATTTTCATGCTTTTCAGTCCATTCAAATTTCTTGTTCTTTCTCAAAATGTCATAGAATTCCTTGCACTTTTCTGATGACTTGGATATGAACCTATTCAAGGCTGTGATCCTCCCTGTCAACCTTTGCACATCCTTGGCATTGGCAGGAGATTTGATATTCACAATAGCCTTAATTTTCTCTGGACTTGCTTTAAAGCCTCTTTTTGTTACCATGTATCCTAGGAACTTGCCTGCTTTAACACCAAAGTGACACTTTGAAGGATTCAGCTTCATATTAAATTTGTCAAGTATATTGAATGCTTCTTCCAGGTCTCTAAGGTGATCCTCAGCCCTCTTGGACTTAACCACCATGTTATCTATATAGACTTCCATAGTGTGTCCTATCTGCTCCTTAAACATCATATTAACTAGCCTTTGATAAGTAGCACCTGCATTCCTTAGTCCAAATGGCATAACAATATAACAATAGATACCAGTTGGGGTCATAAAGGCTGTATCCTCTTGATCAGATGGTTCCATATGAATTTGCTGAAATCCAGATGAAGCATCCATAAAAGTCAACAACTCGTGACCCGCGGTAGCATCCACCATGGAGTCAATGTGGGGTAATGGGAAAGGATCCTTGGGACATGCCTTGTTTAAATCAGTGAAATCGACACATACCCTCCACTTTCCATTTTTCTTTTGAACAACAACCACATTAGCTAACCATCTTGGATACTTAACCTCTCTAATCATACCTGCTCGGAGTAACTTGTCTACCTCCTCCTGGATAATGGCATTCCTCTCAGGTGCAAACTTCCTCCTCTTTTGATGTATAGGTTTGAATGACCTGTCAATGCCAAGTTTATGAGTAATTATATCTTTAGAGATACCTGTCATGTCTTCATGCTTCCAGGCAAAGGTAGTTTTTCTCCTTTTAAGGAAGGATACTAGATCCTGTTCAATGTTGCTGAGGATCCCTGATCCTATGAAGACTTTGGATTCAGGATCATGAGGATCCATAAGGATTTCTTTCACATCCTGTTCTCTTGCCTCCAAGACGTCTCTTGGAGGGCACTTTAGTTGCTATTGCTCCCTTCGTCTTGAGGCTGGCTTCATTGATGAGGTATAGCAATTTTTTGCTTCTTGTTGATCACTTTCAATCTTTATCACCCCCCATGGACTAGGAAGCTTTACACACTGATGGTAGGTAGATGCAACTGCCTGCATGTCATGTATCCATGGCCTGCCAAGGATAACATTGCAACAGGATAAGCAATCTATAACACAAAATTTTTGATAAGAATGAAGTCCTTCAATGTAGATGGGAAGTTTAATGTCCCCCAATGTATTCTTGGTTTCTCCGCTGAATCCCACAAGAACTGAGGATCTTGGGATAATATCTAATTCAGGGATGTTCATCTTCTTGAGGACATCAAGCTGAATGATGTTCACCGAGCTTCCTCCATCGATTAGGATCCTGCGAACAAAATGGTTAGAAACGAACAAAGTAATGACAAGACCATCATGATGAGGATCCTGGATATCAACACGATCATCCTCATCAAAAGTTATAATTTTCTCCTGCGTGACAATAGAGGTCCGGACGGGTCTATCTCCATTATCCATGTTGGTTTCCTTGGCATGTCTCTTAGCTGCTGAAAAGGAAGTACCACAAATGTCTGATCCACCGAATATGAAGTTTATAACTTGTGCATCTGCCGGAGGAGCAGGAGCTCTTTCTGGAACCTTTTTAGGATCCTGGATCCTTGACTTTTTTCTTCCCAAAAGCTCCTTCAAGTGCCCCTTGCTTAACAAATAACCAATCTCTTTTCTCAGTGCAATACACTCTTCAGTAAGATGCCCGAAATCATCGTGATATGCACACCATTTGGATTTGTCTTTTGTTGTGGCTGGTTTATCACTTTTCCTTGGCCACCTAGCTTTTTCACCGAAATTCAGCATTGCAAGGATCAGTTCATTGTTATCAACAGAAAAACAGTATTCAAAAATGGGAGGATAATCCTCATCATCCTCTTCCTGTTCTACTGCATGCACATTCTGGTTGTCAGACTTGTTGTAAGGTTTGGATTTGTTGTTCCTGAAGTAGGATCCTTGTTTCTCCTGCTTCGAGGATCCTGCCAGTCTTTCCTGGATCCTTTTATCATCCTCTAATCGGATGAATCTAAGGGCCCTGGTTCTCACTTCATCAAGATTCCTGCATGGGGTCATAACAAGATCATCATAGAATAATGAATCCCTAAGCAAACCCATTTTAAAGGCTTCTACAGTCATAGCTATATCCAGATTAGGAATATCTAAGGATTCTTTACTAACCTTAGTGATATAATCTCTAAGTGATTCATTTTGACCTTGTGTTACCCTATATAGATCACTAGTTAAACGTTCAAATTTCCTACTACATGAGAATTGGCTATTAAACAGATTAACTAGATTAGCAAATGAAGTAATAGAGTAAAGGGGAAGACTTAGCAGCCACTTAAGAGCCGATCCTGTGAGTGTGGATCCAAAACCCTTGCATAGACATGCTTCTTTTAACCTCTCAGGAATTGGATTGATCTCCATCATTTCTTTGTGTTGAGCTACATGCTCCTCTGGATCCGTCGAACCATCATACAACTTCATGGTTGGTATTTGGAACCTTTTGGGTATCTCAGCATCACAAATAGGTGGTGCAAAATGAGATATCCTATGGCTCCCATCTGCAATTTCAGGAATGGGCTTAACCACTCCTGGAACGCTGGATATCATATCCTTCAGTTTCTGTAATTCCCTAGCCATAGCTTGATTGATACATGTATCCTACATAAAGCCATGGTTAGTGTTATAAGAGTTATTTAAAGTATTACCTCCCGGAGGATTCAAGTTTGGAATCCTAGATGTGAATCCATATTGACGAGATTCTGGTATGACTGAAGGACCAGAAGAAGCAATGGTCTGCATTGGAATGAAGTCTCCTTGATGAACATCTGAACTTGAGGGCTGCACACTTCTTAAGAATCCATGTTCCTGAAAGACGCTGGATCCTTGATGTGCTATGACTGAGGGTCATGGAGGATACTCCATGGATCCGTAAACCTGAGGTGAGGATCCTTGAACCTGAAAGGAGGATCCTTGAACCTGAGAGGATCCTTGAACCTGAGAGGATCCTTGAACCGGAAAGGATCCTTGATGCTGAAAGAAGGATCCTTGAGGCTGAATGGTGGATCCTTGAACCTGAGAGGATCCCTGATGCTGGAAGAAGGATCCTGAAGGTTGAAAGTAGGATCCTAGAGCTTGAGTCATTACCGATGATTCAGAGTGCATTCCTGTTGATCCACCCCGGTATTGGATATCTTGAGCTGCAGATTGCTGGGCAGTTATAGCTGGAGTGTCGAAATCCAGTGACCTTGGTATCAGAGGAGAGTGATCCTCCCCTGATTTCTTCTGTTTCTTCATGTCACCAATCTCCCGAAGGATTCTTTCATTGGTTTTATCCTGCTCTTGTATGTGATCCCTCATCTGCAAAATCAAAGTAAAAAGATCACTATTAGTAGGGTTAGAATAAACAGAAGATGTTGGTGGTTTTGGAAAAATGGAGCTTTGTCTCTTTGCAGCATTTTCAGCATTCTTCTGGGATCCAAAATGTGGTAGAGGCAAAGGTGGAACGCCCTGTGAAGAAGTGACTGCCGGCATAGAGCTTGTAGTGTTCTTTACTGAAGAAGCCATATGGTTGAAGATAGTGAACCGAAATAAAGACAATGAGCAAAATTTTTCAGAAATGAAGCACCAATTGCCCCACGGTGGGCGCCAAACTGATATGGTCAAAAATCAGGCTAGGATAATGCAACCAAATCTTTGTTGTGAGGAATGATGCTTGAAACAATGAACGAATGTATGAATAACTTGCAAAATGTAATGAACAAGTGACACAAGGATTTATACGAGGAAAAAGCCCTTGATCAAGAGTTGATCTCCGGCATAAAAAACCTCGGGTGATGGAAACTACAGATCACCAACTACAATTAAACAAATGATTGTTATAACTCGAGATGATAACATGCTTGTTACAAGGATCACTAGAGTGCAACGGGTATGAAATTGCTAAATGAATTGTTGAGAGCTTGCGAGAATGTGTGTGTTAGCTAACTTAGCCAAATGTACTAATTCAAGCTTGTTGTCCCCTTTTAAAAATAGAAATAACTTAAACAACTAACTATCCGCAATTCGTGCTAGCCTCCCACTACTTCCATAACGGTTACTCCAACTAAACACGTGCGGAATATTGAGAGCATATTCTCCAAGAATATCGGCAAGACCAAGTCCAACATGTATACTCCTGCAAAACAAACTCAAACATAGCGAAGGCAACCGTTAATGTAAGGATAACAATAAGGATCCTGAATCCTGATCCTGCAACACCTTCTGAGGATCCTTAATTCAAATAGAATTGAGGATCCGTGATCCTAGCAGTATTTGAGGATCCGTGATCCTTAGGTATAGAAAATCTATCCCTTACATTATCAGTGGCGTATAGTTTAATTACCTTAAATCTTGCATTGATAGATTTCCAAATTCTGATGTTTTAGATCTTTATATTGTTATTTCATCCGGGGATATCAGGGTTGTCCTTATGTTGCTTCCAGATACATGTTGACCTAGGCACAACCAAGATATCTTAAAAGTGCTAAAAATGTCAAAAATCAAGAAATTGAAGAAGCTCTCCTAGAGAGTCATTCAAATGTGCAAAATGCATAAAATGTACCAATCTTTGGTATTTTCCTTACACTCGTTGGATATTGGTCACTTTGTTGTATGGAAGTACTGACCTGATCACCAATTATCTAACGTTGTAAAACAAAAAAGGATTAATTCGGTATACTCACCTACTATGATGAAACTTTGTGCATACCTTGATCGCAGGGGTATGTCCTGTAGTGGGACACACTAGTACATCATAATAATATTATCTTAATGTATCACCAGGTAAAGGTACTTGAAATGTTCATGCTTTTTGTTTAAGTGGATAAACAATATTGGTAATCGTTTTGGATTGCTTTTCACACAAATTAAACGAAAGAATTAACTAATAGTGTGAAAACAGTCTGATTTAGCTGATATGATCTTCTTACACATGATTCTCATAAAAGATGCATTGTAAATATTTTTGAGTTTTATTTTGTTGTTTTATTTATAAAAAACCAAATAGATTTTCTTTTTAAAAGACTTACATTTTGAATTGACATGTTGTTATTTTTTGCATGATAAGATAAAATATTGGTTTATCTTTAAATGTGAAAAAGACTAATGGTTTTTCGAGATACTTGCGTGTGTTTCTAAATAGATTGATGTAGTTATCAAAATGAAGTGCAGAATACAAGTAAAGTGCAGATTGAGAGTGAAGTGAAGATGTGTCAAGATGCATGGTAGGATCATTCTACTACATTGCAGAGTGATATGAAGAGTTAGTGCTCACTTGTGTAGGATCGTTTTCAGACCCAAACGAGTCGATCATAAGAGTTCTAATCAATACGAGAGGCGGAATTCATTCGTATCGAAGTCGTTTCAGCTGAATTGCACAACAAATCACTTTAAACTATCTTTCTATTGATATCAGATCGATTACAAGGCTGTAGACACTCCGACAGCACTTCGTTGCCGGAAACAAGAACAGTAATTTCGTACCAAATGAGATGGCACATCTAGTATTTATAGGCATGTTAATTTCGCACGAAATCATTCAAACGAAATTAAGTTCACACGAAATTGCAATTTCGTGCGAAATAGCCCAAATACATGTTTTCTCGTATTTCGTGCCCTGATCTCACTAATCTATTACAAGACTCGATACAAGACGAAGTCGACAGACGTATGCACCAACAGACTCCCCCTCGAATGTTGACGAGTCTTCAATGTCGAGTCTTCGATTGTCAAACCTTCAGTCTTTATCAGTCTTTTCAATATCTTCAAAGATTCTCCATTGTAATCATCCTCAATCAATCTTTTTCACTGTCTCTATCCCTTCCAGAATCGCAACCTAGCTCTATACATCTCTTGATCAGGTCTCTTGATTCCTTAAGTTCATCAGCATCAGCAAATTACATGATCCTCGGGATTCGAATCTGGCTCCTTTAAATGTTATCCCAAGATCTGTTGCTGGCTCTCACAACTTCAGACTCACCCTTTCGAAAAACTGGGATCGCAGTCTGGAAATCACCATCTTCAGGCTTTTGATCAGAAACCTGGCTCATCCTCTCATAGGTTCTAAGATCGAAACCTGACTTTTCTCAATATTCATTCCTGCACCATCTTTACCACAAACTTAAATTTCTTCAAAGATTAAGATTCAACAATTTTTAAATACTGATCATTACTTGTTTAATCAATCTTTGATAACCATTTGTAAGAACATCATTTTCATTTCAAAATCAAACTCTCCCAAACCTGTTCATCATGTTTAGCACTCAGAATTTTGAAAATCAGCTCTTCAACATCAGTTGTCAAAAATCTTTTTGGATTTTTCAAAAATTTATGCTAAAACACACTGAAAATCTTTTCGGATTTTTGATTTTGAAGAAATGCAGTAAAGAAATATATACAAACAATATTTTTGTGAGTTTTTGTAAGAGGATCATATCAGTTTTTGAGACCAATCACTAGCACCGTTAAGCTTTAAACATTTTAAGTTTTAAACGATTCACATAGATTGACGATATAGTTGTCCACTTAAACTCAATCTAAAAACTTTCGACATGCTTACCGATACGTTAAGGTGTATTAATTTTGCACTAAATTCTTATGGACCCCACGATCTCAGCATATCCCCTCATCGTGCAATACACTAACTCAAGTAATGCTTTTAAACTTTCATCAACTGTGATATGTGCAAAAACAACGCAGAATGTTTAAACATTAACAATCAGGTCGATCTTTCGATACGCAGAGAAAGTCCAATGTTTAAACAAAATAAGAAAATAAAACAAGTTGAAATTGTTTAGGCTTTAAACACCAGGTCGATACTTCCGTATACGCAGAGGTGATCCAAAGCTTAAACAAAACACCAAGAAAATAATGCAGAACATTTAGGCACTAACATCCAGTTCGATACTCACGTATACGCAGAGGATGTCCAATGCTTAAACAAAATAAAGAAATAAAACAAGTTTAAATCTTTGCAAAATAAAATGCACAATCACATTGACTTTTCAGCAAAGTTGGGAAAGATCACAGACTTAACCGGTTTTATGTCTTTCGACAATCAGTGATTACCAAGTAGGCACACAGTCAAGAAGGACAAAACTAAGTACTATGCTTTCAACCGTGTTTCCCACTAGAACTAGGCTTTTTTCTTTTAAGTTTGTATCGTTATCGCAAATCTACTAGTCTAGCTGAGCCTATCGTCACATCTTGAGTGAGACCGTTTATCACATTTTAACTTTCCATTTCTTTAGCATGTTGTGACAGTCCACTGATGTACTATCATTTCCTCTTTTTCACAACAAAACTCTTTTTCATTTTTTTCAATGTTTTTTTTAGTTTTGAAATTTTATCATGTTTTTGGCTTTTTCAAATTTTCGAAATTTCTAAAATTTTTACTCCCCCTAAAATCAAAATACGTTTCAATTTTGATTTTCTGAGAAAATTTGAAACTAAACCACTTGTAAGAAAAACTTTGAAAAACAAACTGTACACAAAAAATAACAACTAATTCGAATTGCTTCAATTCGCCATCCACTTGGCATAAACAATCAGAACTCCCCCTAACAACAAACTATTTTCCCATTATGATTTCAAAACACTTAAGTCTATTTTAATCAAAATGATTTTTTCGGAAAATTAGTTTTTGTTGAGGTTACCACCTATAGGAACTAGGAGTTTTCATCACATTGTTTTCAACCACTTGTAGATTTATCACAAAAACAATTTCCAATAATCATACCACTTGTAAGATAGTTAAATCAAGTACAACTTAATGTCCTTGATTAACCATTTGTAAGTTGAGATATCAATCACATAACTCATTCCATTCACATCTGTGATATTTCTCAAGAAAGATGCCGATTCCTACTCCCCAATTACCAACCTGGGAGTTCCGACAAGTCAGGTTTTTCAGTTAGAGAGATTCTCCCAAGCCTGACGGTCCTTGGGAGATTCCGAGTCATCAACACTCGGTTTCTTACCTTTCCTCCTCTTCTCATAAAATTCCTTTACTCCTTTGACCTTACCATCGACCATCTTACCAAATATATGTTTTACTTTCCCATTGAAAGCCTTTTCGACATCAAATTCTTTCTTTTCAGAATACAATTGATACGAAATTTCAACTTTTCCAACTTTTTGCTTAAAATTATCAGCCCGCAATGGTGGAAAATTTGCATCATCCATTGGCGGTACTGATTTTTCACCTTTAACCCCAATTTGTGGCTCCTCTGACTTTGTGGAATCAGACTCCTCGCCAAACAATAGCTCCTCTGATTTTGACGAATCAGAATCATTGCTAGAACTATCATCAGATTTCTTAACTACCCACTTTTGGTTATCAAGATTTGCTTTTCTTTTGTAAAAACCTTTTGAACACTCACCAACCTCAAATTCTGAGTTTTTGAAAACTATAACAGGTTTGGTTGGTGATTCATTTTCAACCATCTTTTCTTTCATTTTAAGAGACACTCCCTGTTTAGTTTGAATTACCTTTGGATAATTCCTGGCAATATGACCAATAATTTTGCAGTTAAAACAGATCCTTGTCTCTTTCTTTTGAGCAGCTTCATTCTTCATTTCTTCTTGCTTCTTTGCAAGGAACTCTTTATTTGTCTGATTTCTGAACAATTGCTCTTTTTCTTCTTCAGATGATGTTCCTGAAACAAAAACAGCTTTTGGTTTATAAGTTTTCTCATTTTTATGATTTTTAGGTGGAATAAAACCAAGACCTTTTCTTTTGAAATTACCGTTATGGTTTGTTTCTTTCGATAACCTGAACCAGAACTGTAACCCTTTTTCTTGTTTTCTCTTTGTTGTACTCTTGAGGTGTATTTTTTTTGTTTTTCAGAAAGATTTACATCTTTTATTTCAGAAATATTAATTTTTGTTAATTTGAAAACCATTTTTATCATTTCTGGTTTAACACCTCTTATTGGAAATTCTTCATCAGAAAATAATTTATCAGAATCATTCAAGGTATATGCCACTTTGAATGTTTCATTATTCAAATTATTCTTTGATAGGAAGAATTCTTTATTATAAACTCGTTTGTCCTGTTTGAATTTTTGACTTGACGTATTGGACTCAGACTTTGACTCTGATTTTGACTCCGATTTTGACTCCTCCACCTCATCTTTATCCAAAACCTGATCGACCACTTTCTTTATTAACTCAGACTCATGATCAGTATCGGATGAAGTGAAAGTAACATCAATGTTGTCTGGCAAAATATCTGAAGACTCAGATTCCCATTGTATATTTGTTGCCTTTTTTACTCTCTCCGAATTTGGATTTCGTGGAGAATATGTATTTTCAAGCAGAGGTGGACACTTGTTGTAACTGACACTATGTTTCTTACCAGAATTCTTTACTTCAATATCCTTCTTTGTCTCAGAGTTCTTTGCTTCAGATACTTCTTCTTCTTCAAAAGCCTTCATGCCTTCAATGTTTGGATAAATCTTGTCAATGACATAAGAAGTACATGAGTAACTTTTTAACAATCTATTAATTCTTTCTGTTTCAATTCTCTGTGTTTCCATTTTCTGTTCCAGCACAGCACATTTCTCAATATAATTGTTGATTACTTTCTGCTTTGTCATGAAAGCTCCCTGAAGAGTTCTCATAGCTATTGCTTGTTCAAAGTACTGTTTTGCTTCTTCACTGCTTCACAGTTTTCACATTTCACAAGAATTTCTCTTGCATCAGCTTCTGCTTCAATCTGGAAAGCTGGAATGTCTTTTACTTTCTTCCTTATCACACGAACTTCTTCATCATCACTGCTATCTTGTTTTTTAATTTTTTCTTTTTTCACTCTAACTTTTTCATCATCACTGTCACTTTCTTCTAGCATTCTTAAGTGATCTCTCATTCTTTTTGCATAATAATCATCATTATCACTATCTTCATCAACTCTAGCAACAAATGCTTTATGATTTGACTTCTTGTTAGGATCATAATCATCCCAACTGAAATTTTCCCAAGTGAAACCTTCTGGAAGTCTTTCATCATCTTGATTTATCAGTTTGTTCATCAAATATGCTTTCTTTGATGATTCCTCTTCAATCACTTTTCTAGCAAGTGCAGTTTGTGATTGTTGTTGATGTGGTTGTTGAGCAACTTGATGATAGATTGCTTTTCGATAGTAATCATTGTTTTTGAATGGATTTTGAGCTCCACTTGCTTCGCGGTTTTTGCATTCTCTCTTGAAATGTCCTTTTTCCCTGCAACGAAAACAAATAACTTTTGATTTATCAAATCCTAAAGTAGAAACATTTGCATCACGGAAATCATCTCTTCCCGTAATTTGTTTAAACTTTTCAGCTCTCCTCAGCACACTAGCCAAACACCACTTTATATCCATTAATTCCATCTCCTCAGCATCTATTTGATCGTAATCCTCTTTTGTCAACATTGGATTTCCGATCCGACTTGCAACTAAACTTTCATATGATTCTAATACAGTCACCAACAAAGACATGTGACTTTTTGCAACCTCTTCCGAGTAATTCTGACCATTCTCAATGTTTAGTGCAATGTTGCATTGAAGTAATTTGCCATTCTTAGTTGTTGAAAAGTTTGGATCAAATGATGGATATGAATAAGATCCAGTTTTGCTGCTTGACCCTTTAGAAGATTCTCCAGAAGAACTTTTAGCATTGAACGCAGTTTCAATCTTTGGTGACATGTTAGTCATATCACTGATACCTCTTTTGTAATATAGACTAATATCTTGTTCACCATCAAAATCTTTCATTCTCGAAATCTTCCTTTGTTCCATTTCTTGAGCTTTAGGTTTTTCGATAAACTTGTTCAATGTTAAACTACTAAATCCTTTCTTATTTCTTAACATCATGAGATACGTTCCCCAAACTTCATGTGGCAACGCATCAGCCAACTTCTCAATCAGTTCTTCATTATCTTTTGTAATGCTTAATTTCTTCATGTTATCTAACAAATTGCAGTATCTTTCTATAATCTGCTTTGTGCTTTTGGTTTTCAATCCACGAAATAGATCAAACTCCTTTTTCAAAAGTGATTTTTTGTTCTTAATCATCTCTTGACTCCCAACAAACTTTGATTTTAATGCTTTCCAAATCGAATATGCACTCCCATTGTGTTGCAATAAAACCAAGATATCTTCTTTCACAACTTGATGCAATAGACTAATCAACATCTTTTCATTTTTGCATTTCTTTCTATCATCAGCACTTAGATCTTTAATAGAAACCTCCTCTTCATCATCATTCAACGGTCTAATATATTTCGTTTCAACACATTCCCAAGCATCCAAATAATTTGCTTGAACCCAGTTTTTGAAACGCTCTTCCCATCCCTTATACTCCTCAATGTTCATAAGCTTTGGCGGTTTTTGTATTGTTCCTGTTTCATTTTCCATGTTCAAGTTCTGAGTAACAGTAACCGGAGTAATCGGGGTAGTAGCAAACGCGTTATAAAATTCCTCTTCCATGATTTGGTAACAAACTACACAAAATCAGTCTTTCAAACGAAATTAACACTTTCAAACAAAATATGCTTTCACTCGAAATAAGCTTTGGTGCGAAATAACCCTTTCAAACGAAATACTCCTCTCACATGAAATACCCTTTCAAGCGAAATATATGATTTCATGCGAAATTACCAAACGAAATACCACTTTGGTGCGAAATAACAGAACTTTCAAGCGAAATATCTTGTTTCGTGCGAAATAAGACCCAAACACGCTATTTCGTGCGAAATTAAAACACTATTCCGTGCGAAATACTGCTGATGTCATCATTTCGGTCTGATTCTTGTCCAATTGATCAAGTTTTGGTCCGATTTTAAGTCCAATTCTTTCAAGGCTTTGTTAAAACACAATTTCGCATATAATGTGAGAAATTCAAGTCATTTTAACCGTGAAAAGTTGATTAATTTTGAAAAGAAGTTGTAGAAATCAGATTTTGCAGCTGAAAAGGTAAGAACTCTTCCTCCTGAGCTCTGATACCACTTATAGGATCGTTTTCAGACCCAAACGAGTCGATCAGAAGAGTTCTAATCAATACGAGAGGCGAAATTCATTCGTATCGGAGTCGTTTCAGCTGAATTGCACAATAAATCACTTTAAACTGTCTTTCTATTGATATCAGATCGATTACAAGGCTGTAGACACTTCGGCAGCACTTCGTTGCCGGAAACAAGAACAGTAATTTCGTACCAAATGAGATGGCACATCTAGTATTTATAGGCATGTTAATTTTGCACGAAATCATTCAAGCGAAATTAAGTTCACACGAAATTGCAATTTCGTGCGAAATAGCCCAAATACATGTTTTCTCGTATTTCGTGCCCTGATCTCACTAATCTATTACAAGACTCGATACAAGACGAAGTCGACAGACGTATGCACCAACAACTTGCTTAACCAAAGAATGCGAATTCACTGATCTAAAATGAATGAAAGTTTTGGAGATTGGAAGCATTAGCTAAGGGGGAGTCTGTTGATGTTCAGAATTTGTGTGTAGCTAAAGCTATCCAAAGACCAAAAGAACACAAGATGTTTGATGATAAAGTTACACTATGAAGCTATTGTCAAGAGGGAGTCTTGTGACACCCCACGAAAACGCCAAGCGCACTAACTTCTTTGGAGGCTGCATGCTAAATTTCGGGATGAAATTTATTTCAACTTGGGGATGATGTGACAACCATACTTTCCGAGGTTAGAACCGTTGGTCTTCTCGATTGTTTCTGTTATGTTTGCCACGCTTTACTTTTCACGTCACACGATTTAGTATATTTACTGAACACCCGAACTGGAAGAATATATATATATATATATATATATTTCCTGTACGAAATTGAATGACTCGGAACCGAAACTAGTTTATACGACCCGACCTAAACTCGCGTAACCAAAGCCCAATTCTACTTGTTTTGCAGCTCGGTTGAGGCCCAACCCGAAGCACATGTCTTTCTCTCTTCATGGCCTAAACACTCCAATTCCCATTAAACTTACGGCCCAAGTTTATCCCAAACCATCATCCCTTTTAACTAGTGGCTCGAGTAAAGTAAGGCCCAAGCTAGTTATTGGCCCAATCCCATTCAAATCGTAAACTGCCCCAAACCCTTTTTATGTTACGTAATTGCAAAATCCTCATAAACCCAACCCTAACCTATGACTTCTTGTTCTTCTTCTCTGCTCCTCTTGGATCAATTACACAAGGCATAGGATCCCCAAGTTCTCGGTTCAAGTCTGTTGTGGTTCGCAACATACCTATAACTCGGTAATCTTTATAATTAATTTGATTCTTGAATAATCTTTCATATCTTGGCTGCATTTTCTGGATTGTGATGATTCTTGATGTTCTTTAATGATCACATGTAGCCTATGTTGCTAATCATGTTTGCAGGATGATTGAATCATTTATGTGTTCGGTTAGTCACTAGGGTTTTGATTCTTGCATGTTTGTGGGTTGAATCTTATGGTTTTGATGAACAAATCGATACATGAATTAATTTTGGATGATAATCTTCTGGGATTAAATATTTTAGGTCGTTGGGTGCATTAGATAATCGTTTGTGGGGTTCGGGTGATGAAACAGAATATGTCCAAAAAGTTACAGCCGACTGTAATCGGCTGTAACCAGGTCAAATCTTATCAAAAACTAATTTTTATTGAGTCTATGATGAACTTCCAGGAAAAACCTTTCAAACCAAACTGGAATTGCATTTTTTTGACAAAATATGAAAGTTTTATGAATTTTTCCGTATCGAAGGTTCAGGCTACGTTTTCTTGCAGAATTTGCAGCCAATTACGAATGTCATAACTCAATTAAGGAATTGCGTTACGATCTTAAATTTTTACTGTAAGTAGTTCCAGGTGGTCATGAAAATCTCCAACTGGAATTTCATAAAAAGAATAATCGAGGACTTTTAAATAAATTTTTCCGTAAACTGCATTAAAAAAGTGACGAATCTGGACACTGCCTAGGAAAAAGATTTTTCTAAATTTTTGGATAAATAGTTAGACTGTAAAAATTTAACACAAGGACAAACCCACTAAGGGGTACGTCCCATAAAAAGATCATAATTTTTACAGCATTAGAAGTATGGTAAACGAGCTTCCTAAAAAAGCCAAATTTAAGTGATTTTGCTATGAATGATTTATAAAGTGTGTAAGAGTCAAACTTTCTATTTTGTTGTCCGTACTTGCTTATTGATGGTATGATTAGCTTATCTCATGTCATAGGATATATGATAAACTTGTGCATGAAAACCGCACAGTAAAATAGTTATGACAACGTGATTCAGTGAGTATGTGTTAGACTACGTGTAGGAATTCATAAATTGAACTAATTGAAACGGTAAACATATCAGGACAAAGTTGACATTCCTGATTACCTTTCAAGTTTAATACCAAGCAAACTAAGGTGATTTCACAATCTTTTTCCAAAAGCATGCATCCCTGGTTTGGGACAACACTTTTTACGGTAGCCCTGGTTGGGCTACGTGTGCGTCCCTTGTGTGGACCACTGAAACATGCTATCCACTGGAGGTGGATAGTACACTAAGACTAAACGAAAAACTCTATCATGAAAGTACATGTATTTTACCGATTAAATTGTCAGGTGGGCATATGCGGGGTCTTAGTTGACAGTGCTATTAGGTTTGACAAATCTCACACTGTGCTGGATGTCGGGAGTGAACTTCTAACCTTCACTCTTGCTTTAATGTTGATAGACATTATTAAGGGCAAAAATTGTCACACCCCGAACGCGTAAAATAATGAAACCGCGGTGGAAACGTCAGGGAGTGGAGCGACAGAATTATTGTTTCACAACCATGGATTCAAAAGTTTCGTTTTATTAAAATATTAAACATTAAACATTGTCTTGACATTAAGTTAAAACAAAATCACATCGTCTATCATTTGTTATTTAGTCACTAAGGCCTCGTCCACTCCTAAGTGAGCATGCATCCTAGTCTCAGTCAACATCATTCAACACCACCTGAAACATACGTGAAAATAAAGTCAGCATAAAAATGTCGGCGAGCACATAGGTTTTGTGAGAGTGTCAGATTCATGGCTCGTTTACATGTTGAAATAACTCGTACAACTTCATTAATCGATATTAGAAAACCTTGGTTTTGTAAAATGTTTGTATTGTAATATGATTAACCAAATCAAACAATTGGTTATAGTTTATAAAACCTCGATGCCATGAATCTTAACCCCAAAACATTTGTTTATGTAAACTACTTCATGTATCGTTCTCGTAAAATAACTCGTATGGTTTATATCGTTTAGTAAACATCGTTGTGTGTATCGTTTGAAAATCGTTCGTTCAAGTGAACTAAATAACGCTACAGAATGTAATATGATAAAAGCACTTATATTTAAGAAGTTCCAGCGGCGTATCTACCATGCTTTTATCACATTACACCCGTCCCGTTATCTAATCACATACCAAAAACCAATCGTTTGTTCAATTCATTTAACTTATTCAAATCGTTCCAATCGTTCAAATCGTTCATTCGTTTCAATCGTTCAATCATTCAAAAATCGTTCAATCGTTCAAAATCATTCAATTGTTCAAAATCGTTCAATCGTTCAAATCATTCTCGTTTTAATTGCGAAAACTACTTTTGGTCGTCTCGCTTATAACATTCAAACCATCGCAACTCGTCCATCGTTCAACTCGTATTAACAAACCACCAAAGGGTAAGTTAACGATCATCAGGTTCATTCGTTACCCACATAACCATTATGGCAGTCCGATAACGCACACATAACCATTATGGCAGTCCGATAACGGGATTTGTCAGATCCTATGGTACCATAACCTAGTATTGGTCGGCTTGATCATTGTTAATGAATGTTACTCATTATGTAAATACGTCCAACAAGTTCGTTCACATTATCATTATCGAAATCGTTATTGTTTAATATAAACCATAGTATTTGTTTTTGAAATCATCTAAATCGTTTAACACATATGAATCACCCCAAAACAATTGAAAATAGTACAATAGGGGAACTATGTACTCACTTTGAATTGCAAAGTATCCTTGATCTAATGAACTAACAATGCTTAGGAAAACCAAGGAAATCAAGTGGTACCTAGTAATCGGATCGCTAGTTAATAAATCGACACCTAAATCGGAAGATCAGATGGAATGAGGTCTCGTAAACCAAATGAGTATTGGAATCCATGTGATATGGTTTAACAAAGCCTACATTCTAAATTGAAACCAATCCTAAGTACTTACGACCCGTTAAGACCCATTAAGGTAGCTTACGCCACTTTAACGCGTCGTTCGCGCGAATGCGCATTCGAGACGCCTAACTAGTCCCATGACAAGTATTATATTCCCTAACATGTTTAAATGTGTTGCATAATTAGTTTAAGTGATAAAAATTAAGTTACATATGCTTAGGATCAAATTATGCATGAAAAGGGCATTTTGGTCATTTTTCCTAAGGCATATAAACTACTTATCATACAACTAATTAAACTATGTGACCATATGGTATAACCTCGAAAGGTTATTCCCTATAGAACTATAGTCACAATATATGCTTGGTCGGATCCTAAAGATCGACCAAATGGGTCGGGTTCGAAAGTCTAAGCGGTTGTTAAGATCGCTTAACTTACGACCCTATACAAGCACTAGACTAAAAGTGACGAGTTAAACATGTTAAAACATGTTTAACTAAGTTAGAAAATAGGTTTGATATCAAAACAAAGTGTTTTGATACCAGAAAATAGCTTCATCTCAAAATACGCAAAAACACGTATTTTGACCGAAACTTTGACTCGTTACTTCGACTAATCAACGTGGTAATCAGTAGGTATAGTAAGGGACTATAACCATCGTGATTACGCTCACGTTGCAAAGTTCGAACGAACTTTGTGTTGACCAATTCATGGTCAAAGCAGAAAGTTAAACACTGTTTGACTTTCATGCTTGAAAAGCATAAACAAGCATGAAAGAATCTTACAAAGGGTCCAATCTTGAAGATTAGAACAAGAAAACTAGAAAATGAAGCCTTTAACCAAAGGGATAGCTTCAATGATCAGATTTGAATGAAATAAGCAATGAACTCTCAAAAACCCAAGTCTATTTATAGGAAGTTTGGATCAAGGAGATCATTCCATGTGTTATGAAGCTCAATCTTGACCTTACACTTGTTAAACATTGATTGGGCAACTTGCAAAACAGACAAACAAGCCCATAGATTGCAAAAACCAATGATTAGAAGCTGTATGAGTAGGCTGTTTGCTGAAATTGGTATTTATGGAAACCTGCTCTGTCGCGTGGTGCGCCAGGTATCCCTGGTTCTGGCGCGTGGGGCGAGGGTGCTCAGTTTTAAGTTTCCAGTTTTGGCAAAACAGGTCCCTGCATGCTTAAAACTTGATTTTCGACACGTTTAAGCCCCGTTAACCCCATTTTAAGGCTCCACAATGATGTTAAAGCATAGGGAACATGAAATATGCTTGAAAACATCTCAGATGTTGGTTCGTTTGGTCGTACGGTTGCGTTATTCGGTTAATTACGACGAAAACTCGAACGGACGCGAAATCGATCCAAATTACGATTCATCGTGTAATTTTTCATTCCAATAACTAAATAGAATATTTTAATGATTACAAAAATTTTTGGATGTCCGGATATGTTCAGAACATAAGATATGCGCGTAAATGCAAACTTATGCACTTTTCGACGCTTTTAGTCCCTATTGATCAAATAAGTTTATTTTCGCATACCGAACCCCTCAAAGCCTATTTCTAAGCTATGTAAAGGATATTTAGGGTATGTTTAGCTTATGATCAAGTTCTGGAATGTTCGTTACTATACGAATCGGCATAGTTTCGCAGTTTGTCGCAATTAGTCTCTGCGATCGAATAAACTTGTTTTCGACACACCAAACCTTCCAAAACTTATTTCTATGTTATGTTTAGGTTATTTAAGGTATGTTAAGCCTATGTCACTATTCCGGAGTGTTTGTCGCGTTAAACTGATTACGTTTACGCATCAGTTTGCGTATAACTTTCCAGAAAGCGATTTAAAGCTTGAAATCGAACTAGAATCAAATCGTAAAATTATCAAACACAAATACACAAATATTAACACCAAAACACATCGTTTCATTGATAATTTATATTTTTTTACATCGTACATCGTTTACAGATCACAGTTGTGACAGAAACGAAACGTCAGCATTCGGTACACAGCTTAGTCATATGATGAGAGTTAGCTACCCGAGGCATACACTGTGAACTTTACTTTTACTAAACTCAAATTTTGTGAATTCGCCAACTTTATTGTTGACACATAGTTGCATGCTTTGCAGGTCAGTAGGTACAGCTATGGACGGGCGTTGCAATCGCCTGGAGTGGATGGTTCGCTAAAACTTTTTGGTTTTAAACAATTATTTAACTTGTGGTTTTAATTCCTATTGGTTTTTATCTTTATTTTCCACTGCATTATAAACTACCTTTCTAATGAATTAAAACCTTATCGCTAATCATGATGATAGTGATGCTTTTATTATTTTAAATTGTTTGGTTGAACATGATTAGTGGCTAGATCCTGGTCAGTCACACGCCTCGCGGTAAAACTCCGCATGTGGAAATTGAGGGTGTGACAAGTCTGTTGGTGCATATTCTGTGACAATAGCTTAATAGTTTAATTATTTAGTCTTTGGATATTTTGTAATAGGCTTAGCATATTGGTTAGTGAGTTAATTGTTGTAATGGGCTTGGAGAATGGCCTAGCCCAGTTGGAAGCCTAGTTCACAGACACGTGGTATATAAACATGTTTTGTGGATTAGGGTTATGGGTTTTAGAGAATTCTAGAGAGAGAAATCGTAGAGAAAGAGAAACGAATTTGTGTGTTTGAGACAAGATCACAGAGAAACGCTGTGAGGTTGTGTGAGTCTTGAGTTGATTGTAAAACTGCAAGTTTGGATTATCAATAGTTTACTGTTTAATTGTGAATTTTATTTTCTACTATTTTCTATAACAATCTGATCTAGAGGATTCCGCACTCTAGGTTAGATAGACAATTATGTGAAAGATCCATAGGATTAAGGGACCTACAGTTTTGACTAAGGCATACTCATCTTTGTGTATGTAGGCCAGTAGAATCCTGCATCATACACCTTTCGTCCGGTGTTGGCTGCCCTATGATGTCCTCCACATGGTCCTTCATGATAATGGCAGAGAATTTGTCTTCCCTCACGACCATGGACGCATCGTCAAATAAGTTGGTCTGCACATATTTTAAAAAGGTATGGGTCTTCCAAAAAATAGTGCTTTACATTAGCGAAGAACTTTTTTTGTTGATGGTATGACCATCCTTTGACGAGAGTGCCACTTGCTAAGTAGTTGGCATAATCTGCGTACTAAGGCTCTTCTCTGTGTTCCACCATTTCTAAGGATTCTGTGGAGAATTTTTCATTGATGAGTTCTTCTCGAGTCTTATCCAGCCAGAGCAGGGTCTTCGAGACGTGATAGGTGATCAGCAGTAGTGTTTTCAGCTCATCTTTTGTCTTTTATTTCAAAGTTAGATTCTTGGAGGAGGAGAATCCATCTGATGAGACGTGGTTTAGCATTTTGTTTTTTGAAGAGGTACCGGATGACATCATGGTCTGTGTAGACTATAGTTTTGGAGAGCATAAGATAGGAACGAAATTTATTAAATGCGAATACTATAGCTAGTAACTCTTTTACAGTAGTTGTTTAATTTTCTTGAGCGTCATTAAGAGTCTTGCTAGTGTAGTATATGGGATGAAAGTGTTTTCATTTCTTTGTCCCAGGACTGCTCCAACTGCAAAATCGCTGGCATCGCACATGATCTCAAAAGGTAGTTTCCAATCGGGTGCTATCATGATTGATGCCTTGACTAACATTTTTAAGGCAAGAAAGGATATCATGCAATCCTTGTCAAAGATGAATGGGGCATCTTTTCCAAGTAGCTTGGTTAAAGGTCGAGAGATTTTGGAAAAGTATTTGATAGATCGCCTATAGAATCTGGCATGTCCTAGGAAGCTTCGTATGGCTCGAATTGATGATGGATGAGGTAGTCGGGAAATAGTATCGATTTTTGCACGATCAACTTCCATACCTGCGCTTGAAATTTTGTGACCGAGTACTATCCCCTATGTGACCATAAAATGGCAATTTTCCCAATTAAGGGCGAGGTTAGTCTCCTCACATTGAGATGGCATTCGTTCAATGTTATCGAGGCATTGGTCGAATGAATCACCAAAGATTGAGAAGCCGTCCATGAAAACTTCCATGGTCTTTTCTATCATGTCGTGGAAATGGCCAGCATGCATCGTTGGAATGTTGCATGGGCATTGCATACACCAAATGACATTCGTCGATATGCAAAAGTTCTGTAGGGACATGTGAAGGTGGTCTTCTCTTGGTCTTTCAGTGCGCTGGGAATTTGGAAGTACCCAAAGAATCCATCGAAAAAACAGTAGAATTTGTGGCCGGATAATCGCTCTAACATTTGATCAATGAAAGGTAAAGGGAAATGGTCTTTTCTTGTGGTATCACTGAGTCTCCTGTAGTTGATGCAAACTCTCCATCCGGTGACGGTTCTTTTCGGTATGAGTTCATTCTTCTCATTGGTCACAACCGTCATTCCTCCTTTCTTTGGTACTACTTGGACGGGACTTACCCACGGACTATCGAAGATGGGTAAATAAATATGGCATCTAAGAGTTTGATGACTTCATTTTTCACTACTTCTTGTACATTAGGATTCATACGTCTTTGTGGTTGGATCACCGCTTTGTAGTCATCTTCCATCAATATTTTGTATGTGCACATGGAAGGACTAATGCCTTTGATGTCCATTAGTTTCCATGTGATTGTTGTTTTATGTCTTTTGAGTAGATTGAGTAATTTTTCTTTTTCAATAGGAATGATATACGAGGAAATGATAACGGGGAGCTTACCTTTATTATCTAAGAATGTGTATTCTAAGCCTTTCAGAAGTTCTTTGAGTTCAAGGGAAGGTGGGTCTTTAATAGATGGCTTAGTTTTTGGTTTATCATTGCGGTCGATGGCCGAAAAGGTTTGTTCGGTAGTGGCTTCCTCTTTTTAAATTTGGTCATCTTTTACCTCTATATCGGGTGGTTCTACCTCATCTTCCAACAAGGGGTTGTCATTGCCTATCGGGTATTTTAGTAATTTATTATGTTAAAGTTTCGTTTGTCGGCCCCAAGTTTAGTGGGAAGATTATGGTATTTTTGTTTGAGTAAAGCTTAATGGGTTTTTTTGAACGGTTGTCCCAATACGAGTGGAGTATCATCTAGGATGATAAAGTAGGTCGGTACAACCGTTTGGGGTGTTTGAATGAGAACGTCCTCAACCATTCCCGTAGCGTGTTTAGTTTTTCGATTAGCCAAGTGGATAGTTATTTTGATCGGAAGAAAATCACCAATACCTGATCTTTCAAATACATAGCTAGGCATTATATTAAGACACAAAGATCTTTATCTATTGGAAGGTTACTAATATAGATTTTTCGATGAAGCATATTTCTTGTTTTATGTTTAATTCAATTTGTTCATCTTGTATTAGCGAAGTTGGATCTTTGGTCAAATTAATACTTACCATTTCTTTGATTTAAGGATTAGTGTTTAACTCTTTTAAAAACTTAGCATGAGATGGAACCAAACTATGATTTCAAAAGAAGGATATAAAATATAGATTTCTTGGAGGTCTTGTTGTTCCTCTTTGAAATTTACCTTTATAGACTTACCTTCCTTGTGACTTGGCCTGGTTTTTTCATCTTCATGTGTTGAGTTTTCTTTTAATGATTCCTCTTTCTTTGGCTCTTGAGGTTTTACCTCTTCTATGATTACCTATCTGGTAAAAATAGTCTCTTTGCTTGCACGAGATTTCTTGATCAGTAGTTCTAAGTTCTTGAGACTTTGTAGGAGGCATTCAGCTTCAGGAATGATGGTGGGTGTCTCGTATGTTTCAAACAGTTGAGTGTCCCAATCACAGCTTGACTTTGGGAGCTCAAACCTTGGTTCCTCATGTGTTGTGTATGAGGTTGATGGTTGAAAGAGGTATCAATTTTGTAATGAATGGGATTCACCGCATATGGTACAATATGGTTCCTCATAATTATCGTAATAGAGTAGTCATAATCTCCCATGTAGTAATCCATTGTTTGGATAATATCCAGAACATTACGGCTCTTGGGAAAAAAGTTTTTATGAAGACAGAAGGTAAACACTGCTGCGTGTAGACTAGGCACAGCCCCGTGTTCAGGACTGTGATTCTAGTACTGGTTGTTTTTAACACGACCCCGTGTCAAACTAGGCACGGCCTCGTGTGAGCCTTCTGTGATGAAAATTTGTTTGATTTTCAGATACTGTAAGTTAGACACGACCCTGTGTCTAATGAGGCACAACCCCATTGTCACACCCTGACTTTTGCGGAAGCGTGATTATGGTGTGACTTTCTTAATATCATTGCATTCAATCATAACATCAACTATATGATAAACACCGTAGGTTTGTCATCCATTAAATAATTTTAGAACATAACAACATTGCAGACTTCAAATTCAAGTTTTACAAACCGTACAAATTGTTTTTTAGTTCATTAAGGACTCGTCAAAAGATATTGAATAACACCAAGGTTTGGATGACGTGTCTCGTCCAGGAATAAGACACATTAACCAAATCAAAGACCATGGATGATAGCTTTATTCTTAATGCAGCATAAAAACTTCCAACGCCCGCCAGATCCACTTATAAATTCCCTGAAATACATGTAGTTTGAAAAACATCAACAAAAGTTGAGCGAGTTCATGTGTTCTTTTGTGTGTATGTATAAGCCTTTGAAACATTGTAAGTATGTATGTAAGTCCCTGGTATGTAGCAATAAGGAAAAAGAGATCACCAGTTGGTTGCAAAGCCAATGGTATGTGTGAAGTGATGCAGGAAGTACTCAAACCTAGCAAATTTCGTCAATAAGACATAGTCACCTCAAGGTCCACTCAGCGGACTCAGGAGTGGGGCTCGCTACACCCGAATAGATCTATCACTCATGTCCCTCGGTCCAACGACGAGGATTAATGGCCTTAAGTGTTGTACCCACGACTCACATGATCTAAGTAGTAAACCCTCCTTAAGCTAACCATACCATGTATAAAATGTCTGTAATAGTTGTAACATGTATTTCACCCCCGAAGTATAAAACTAAAAACAGTTAAGAGAAAAGGGGGACATGAACTCACTGTTTTGCGTCTTCGTATCCAATGTAACTCGAAGCTTCCTCTAAAACGCACGACTACCTACATGCGTACAATGGTCTGTTAGACGAGCGGGTCGTGCCTTGTCTTAGTATTGACTAGTGCCTTTGAGTTACGTTTTTAAAGTGTTTTTAATATATTTGTAATAATACTTCTCAAGTATTGTTATTCGTGTTTCCTTCCCAAGGATGGGAGTATCTCATACGTGTGTATTCGTATTCTTGCATTGGTATACCTTGCCATGTAGGGCTGTAAACGAACTGAACGAACACGAACAAGGCCATGTTCGTGTTCGTTCGTTAAGGAAATTAGCATGTTCACGAACTGTTCACGAACGCATACCGAACATAAGTTTATGTTCGTGTTCGTTCGTTAAGGAAATTCAATTGTTCACGAACAGTTCGTGAACACCGGTCTTGAACACAAACGAACGCAAGCAAATAAAAATGAACGCAAATGAACATTTAACTCGAAAATATGAAAAATGAAAACATTGTTATTCTTAAACATTAGATATAAATAGTTAAATACAACTATCAAATGATAAATCAAAACACAAGAAGTCTACCACACCATCAAACGATGAATAAAGTTTAACTAACTTAGACATAATTATCCCCAAAAATGTCTTAGAATGTCCAAATTTTAGCTAACTTAGAAAAAAATAGGGTTTCAAGTTTTCAATATGTTTAGATAAAAGGTTTATTATTTATTATTTTTTAATATAATCAAACGAACATATTACCGAACGTTCACGAACGCAGTCGAACAAACGAGACTTGTGTTCATGTTCGTTCGCTAAGCTAACCGAACGAAATTTTTTGTTCGGGTTCGTTCGTTAAGCTAATCGAACGAACATAAATGAACTTCCCGCCGAACGGTTCACGAACTATTCGCTGAACCTTCGGTTCGTTTACAGCCCTATTGCCATGTATTGGCGTCGTATTTCCGGTGTGTTATTCCAAATAAAAATACGTCAATATATTCCCAATATATATTTCCAAAACACTTATATTTTGAATTCCCACTTTTAGAACATATATAATAACTTATTTTGTCCCAAAATTAATGTATCGTCCAGAAAATATATATTTTCCCAAAATCATATATATTCTAATATGCTAAGAAAATATATTTTAACTTCTCAAAAATAATATATTTTCTCTTTGTCGAAAATATGATATGCTTGGTAATATGTACAAAAATCATATTTTTCACTTCTTTCGTTTCCAAAATAGTATTTACCAAAAATATATTGTAACGGTGTCTTCCGGAATATTTCATAAGTTACGTTTTATTTTTCGGCTTCACAATATTAAATGTGTAACTTATATTTCATCCCTTGTGATTTTTGGTATTATTTTGGAGTTGTAATTTCATGGTCTTTTGTTAAGATATATTATTTTACCCTAAAATAATATGACTAGTTCACAAATCATGCAAACATTCACACAAGCGTCTTAGTATAAAATATATATTCTAAATATATATTTATCCCTTTTCATTTACAAAAAACCAACCTCCGATTCTTGTATTTTGTTACAAAAATTATGGCGAGGTTTCTATTCGAAAAACATAGTTTAAAATACACAAGTAAACTCTTGTCTAGAAAATATTTTCTAAGTGTTTAAATTTTTAGAAAATTTCGCCATAGTTTCCTTTGTAAATGGAGGTGTCCATTCTAAATAGCATATCATTTTCTTTTCCAAAAATCATTCAAACAATCAACAACCAGTCACTAAACCGTATTATGTTCACCAAGTGTAAAAACTATTTGATCTTCATAACATCATGAACTTGATATTTCACAAAAATATGTAGTAACTTGATAAAGCGTTTAGTGGCCTTAGTTACCTTCCAAAGTGTATTCATCCCTTTAAAAATCTCATTTTTAAAGAATCTCGGTGTTAACAACTTGTGAACAAATTTTACAAAAATATTTATTTACAACATATTCTTGTTTACTAGTCTTCCTACACTTATTTTATTTCAAAAATAATGTAAGTGCAAGAAAAGTTATGATCTTTTAAAATTGTCTTTTGAAGTTGGTTTGTTTAGAAAAGTCCTTTGTAAATCTCGGATTTACATGATCATCAACCTACTTGTCTACTTATTTTTCCAAGAAATCATTTTTATTAACAAGTTCATATTTTTTATTAGAAGATGATTATTTTATGTAAACACATAATCATCTCCTAATCTTGTTAAATCATGTTTCTAATCATCATTTAACAAGTTCCATATGATGATCATTCATCATATTACTTGTAATCAACATGCAATCATCATCCATCTACTAGACAACATCATACTAACAATATTTCATCATGTTTCATTTTTATGTAAAGATTTATGTTCAAGATTTATGTTGGTGTTCTTTTATTGTTCATATGATTTCTTCATAATGTAATCTTTAACCACAAAAACATGAAGTAAACAAGAGTTTAAAGAAGTCTTACAACTAGCTTAAAGCTAGGGAAGATCTCAAGAACAAAAGATGATGAAGATGGTGTGTAAAAGCAATGTATGAAGTTCCTTCAAGATCTCCAAGCTCCAAACTCCAAGTATCACCTCCTAGCACTTGAATAAGCTTGAAATGGATGGATATGGTGGTGACAAGGTGGTGATGGTGGCGGATGTAGAGTGAGCCGAGAGGGAGAGAGAGTGTGAGGGAGTGGGGTGAGCTTGAGTGAAGTGTGAGAATGAATGATCTTGTAATCTTGTCCATGCTTATGAAGATCTTTCCAATATCTTGCCCAAGATATCAAGCAATATCTAAGTAAAATCTAGGAGGTAGGATGGTGATTTTTGGTGGGTCCATGGTGACCGTAATATATGAGGGGGAGGGGGTCCAAGTGTAAGTTTTCACCATATCTAATAATATCTAATAAAATCCAAGGAAAAATCTAAGCAATATCTTTATAAATCTAGGTGAATCAAATAATGTCAAAATGGGATTTTGTAGAGATTTTGAAATCTTGGAGTGGGGCCACCTCTTTCAACCGTAAATATGGAGGGGGAGGGGGTCCATGTGTAAATTTTTATGGTAAAGTGAATAATAGTTGGAGGTTAAGTGTAAAGTCTAGTGTTTTAAGTGTATGACACATTATATAGCGTGTTAGGGTGTTCGGGGATCATAACTAGTCCAAAAATAATTAAACAATGTTTCTAGTAAAATTTTAGTGTTCCGGGTAATGTCTGGTTGTTCGGTTAAATACCGTTCCGTTAAAGTGCTAAGTTGTTCCGTATAGTGTCCTTTATGTACCTTTTTGTAACACAATTAATTCCCAACACTTATGAAAGCATTCAGGACCATTTAGTCAATTTTTTGCATAATACAAGTATGTTAAAATGCTGAATTTTTGCTGAAAATGCAGAATTCTGCATTTAAAGTGAGCTTTAGGCATTTTCCGGCACTCAAACTATCTCCTAGTGACGCAGTTTTATGGTCCTCACTTCCCTACACACTATACTAGTGTAGTACCTTGTCCCTGGCCCATACTGGGTCTCAAAACACTGTCTGTCTATGTACTGGCACTGTCAGTATATTTCTGAGTTATCCGCTCACTGTGCTAACTGTGCTTTGTGCATCAAGTATGTCACTAAAGTTTGTGTGTAATAAATGGTGTGACAGTATGAAATGTGATGCACATGTATGTATGATGCAGTAATCAGAAAGCAATTAAGTAATTCAGCACAGTAATTAAGCACAAATCATTATTAATTAAATGTACGGATGCATGCAAATTTGACGGTTGTCACATTCTCCCCCTGTTAAGAAAATTTCGTCCTCGAAATTTGTACTACCTTAACTCCTTAGGGTTACCTTGTGCGTGTATGTGTACGAATAATACTGAGGTAGGTAACCCAAAACCGAATCAAAACTTATTTAATTCAGGCGAATCCAAGGATATCTTACTATAATCAGAACCCACCAGTTAAAAAGTATGTGTTTCAGGATTTGTTGTCAAAGATATAAGACGTATTGACGTATAGTCTAGTGTAATTCAGTTACAGGGGTTCTACAAAAGAGGAGTTTTGACCAATAGGGTTCTCAAACGATTGGTCACAGTATGCAAATTTTCACAAACCATAGCATCCGCTATATAAATTCAAAGTCAACAACTCAAACGTAATAGTAAAATGATCTGTCAACTCCCGAGTAAATGAATGGTAAGGTTTAGTGTGTTGACATTCTTAATTTTCGGAGGCACACCGAATGAAATACAAGCAAATCTGGTGTATCATTGTCTTTATTCGTAGTTGCATCAGAAATGTTTAAATGACAAGTCAAACAAAAGTATATGTAGTTTTGTGTGAAACAGTTGACCATGATTAGCACAAGCTAATGACACCACAAGGTGTCGTAGTGACGAGATTCAATAGTAGTGGTGACTGAACAAGTTCACCGTGCCTGAAATCAAATGAAAGAGTACTGAGACAATCTGTAGATTTGATTTACGCAATGTCACAAGGTTTTCGGCTAAATAAGGAACATCAAAGAGCCACTGTTTTTGATCGAAGGTGAAAAAGTATTAAGTACCTCAAGGTATTCGACCGGCAATGAAAGAATCGTTAGGAGGAACATTGTGCTTATGAAATGAATCTATGTACCATTGCCTTAACACACAACTGTGTTGGGGCTGCTTAAATCGTGATAAACAAGACGGATTTAGAGCAAATTAGTAAATAAATAATTAATTCCGTGTATAAAGTGAGTAACCAAATTAGCGCAAGCTTCAATCTCATGGAAGTATCACCACAATGTATCGAAACCACTCAAATGATTTAGTGGAGTCGTAGACCAACCGAATCTACTATGACTCGTAATGAAAGAATATTTGCAAAAATATTTGAATATGATGCTTCTCAATACATCATACTGTGTCTCAAAATGAACATGCGGAATGGGTAAGTTCAAGCAATTTATCCTGGTTTCTGCGTAGCCTGACAATAAACGTATGTACCAACAAAGGAATCTCGGGATGGTTACAAAGATAAATCATGAATGTAACTTGAAATAAAAGAAGTTTCAAGAAAGTGTGTTGACTTGATAGTAAAAGAGCCAACAATTACAATAATACAGGTCATTCGAATCACAAATCAGTAATCAGATTTAGCAACATAAGGTTTGAACTTTAATGAAGCATTTGAAATGAAACCGCATGCGTAGCAGATGGTGCATGCGTAGCATATGAGTTCTCAAGTAATGAAACATTGAGTGTTTGCTAAAATGGAGAAATGACCAAGTATCAAAGCAAATGTGTGTTCGCTCTCAGCGAAGAAAATTAACGCGATGCAACTACCATTAAGGGGAGTAGAGATGCAAACATCTACTTGCTAGAAGCAAAAGTGAAGGTTTCAACAAAAGAAATTTTAAGTACTTCATGTTTTGTTAACTGAAATGGCATATCTTGTCAGGTTAATGATGTTTGATTGAGTTAACAGATATGGTTCCTAAGTAACAACTTTTATGAGTTTGGACCTGGGTTCCCAAAGGTCCTAAGTATATGTTTTCTAGATCCTCAAGGTTTCGTACTCTGTGTAAATCTGTTTTGTGCATTGGATAGGAAACACCATTTTTGTGTATGTTTAAAAACAAATTAGTGTCCCACAATTTTCCCTCGGTATACTTTCTTCCTGAATTCACTGCTAACGACACTCGATCATCGATTAATCGTGAAATAGTAGTTGGATCCCCACAGTTAGTTAAGCAAGTAATTCGTTAATCTTTAGCAAGAGTCACCGGCTCTCATGGGTTAGCTCATTCGGCTCCTGGTAGTTGATGTTCGTACGTAAGATATCATCCTTCTTATTAACGAGCAGAACTGGGGTTACCCAAAATGGGAACTTGGTCTGTTATCTTCCTTCTCCATCAACTACTAAGGTTACTCTGACAATCCTTGCATCTCCGAGGATGTAAGTCGCTACGGTGCATCGACTACAGGTGCGGTGCCTGGAATTAAATCGATGCGAGATTCGACTAATCGTTGAGGAGATAATTCCGGTAAGTCTTCAGGGAAGACTTCAGGATATTTCCTTATCACAGGGGTATCTTCGAGTTTTGGTTCTTCGGCTCCCTTGTCCCCAACATGAGCCAAGAAAACAACACATCCTTTATGCAACAACTTTCATGCCTTCCAGCAATTAGTAATTTGTAGGGGCGTATCCTGCTTCATGAGTCACGATCGTTCCTTTATTCGCCATCAGGATGCGGACATCAATCTCCGCTCGATCACTCAGCAATTAATCCATCCCAATTACCTCGTCGAAGTTTCCCAACTCAACTGGCAGCCAATCAAGCGTAAACTTACGCTCTCCGGGTTCTATCTTGCCGTTTCTAGTTACTGCGTTGGCTTCCACTAGCTTCACCTAGCTAGTTCCATCGAGTGCGAGCTATCTAATTTACTTGCTACTAAACCAAGTACACTTTCAAATTATGAAGCTAAAATTTGTAATAATATCAAGTAGCACAGATGCATAATGTGGACTATTATGGAACGTATGGATAACCTTGTTTGGATACTGACGTGCTTCCCTAGTGTGACATCTGTGCCTCTACGACCATCAAACAAATACCAAACCAATGAAATATTGTATTTCATACTTGGTATTTGTATAAATATGTGTATCTTTTGCACATATCAATTCTTGTTCGATTTCAAGCTTTAAATCGCTTTCTGGAAGGTTATACGCGCACTGCCGCGTAAATATAACCAGTTTAATGCAACGAACACTCCGGAATAGTGAAATAGGCTTAACATACCCTAAATACCGTTTACATAACTTAGAAATAAGTTTCGAAGGATTCGGTATGGCAAAAACATGTTTGTTCGAACTTTAGAACTATTTACGACAAAACTGCGAAACGAACGTTGGTGACCGCTCGGATAATATTTAAACCCCAAAAATATTTTGTTATGATTAAAATTTTATTTTAATCAAGTTCGTGTTGAAAAATAAATTAAAACGCTTAAAAACGTTATTTTTCAAAGTTTAAGCGCGTACCGCGTGTTACTGCTCAACACAATGCTTATACTGCAAAACACGGACAACGCAGCCAGTCTCGGCAACTGAAATTTATTTCAGTAATATTTTGGTGAGTTTATTTTTATAGAATAATAAAAATAATTTAGAACGCCATAAACCGGGATTTAAACGCTAGATAAAATACCCGGTATCCAGTTAAATGCCTGTTTTTATCTAGTTTACCATCAAAATTACACTTGGACCCCCTCCCCCCTTCAAATTTACGGTCATATATGGGGACCCCACCAAAAATATTTGCTAGATATCTCAAGATCTTTATTTGATTTTGTTTGCCAAGTGTTAGTGCATGCCAAATCCCAAATCTTCCAAAATCCCTTTAAATCTTTCAAGAGATCATATCAAATCCTTCGAAGATCACACTTCACTCAACCTTCTCCTCTCTCTCTCTCCTCCATAACCATCCACACCCTCACCTTCACCACTTTCATCTTTTGCAACTTTGTTCTTGAAGATCAAGCCCTATTTCAAGCCAAATTCAAGTTGGTGTGAAGATCCAAATGTGTTTCCAAGGTGCTTTCAAGTGATTTCAAGCTCCATATCATCAAAACCTCATCCAACAACTTACTTGAATCTTGAAGGTATAACATTTATGTTTTAATCATACTTTTGATTCTTGGTTGTTCTTGATGATTTGAAGTTTCTCTTGAATCTTGGAATTTTCGCAAACTTGAAATCTAAAATGAAATGGGACTTGATACAAATAAAAATGGTGATTTACCCATGCTGAGTAACATTTACAGCCAACTTCAGTTGGCTGTAAACGGACCGTTATAAATTGAAAAATTGATTTTCTAAAGTCTAAATTATGTATTTTCGAAAAACGCTTCAAATGGCACTGGAATCATATTTTTTTGAGGTAATTTACTATTTTTAAAGGTCCGTTTTGTACAGCAGCAAAAGCTGCGTTTTTACTACAGAAAATGTGTGTTATGTTTTTCTTCATAACTTGAAATCTATGTAGAATTAGCTCATGAAATTTGTACTGTAGATGACCACTGTTGTCGTTGTAATTCTCCCATTGGAATTTCATCAATCGGACTTACGATGAATTTTAAATAAATTATTCTGTGGACTGCAGTCAGAAAGTGATGAATCTGATTACAGTCCGGTAAATGATTTTTTTATAAAATATTGGTAATGAATTGGATCCCGATATTTTTACACAACAATATTTGGTTCGTTTAAAACATTCTGGAAAAATTTGGGAATTTTTGGAGTAAGTTAACTATTTTATTAAAATTCCCGAAAACAGCCTAGTTTTGAATGATAGTTAAAATGCAAGGGTTTTGATGATATGTTGCTTATAACATGATAAGGGTCACCAATAAAATCGTTCAAGTCGCAAAGTTTTTAAAATATATATGTGAACTCATATATATATATAAATACACCAAAATAATCAAAGATAATAACTTTTCGAGAAATCCCAAAGTTATGTGAAAGTTCTAAGTATCAGAGAAACTTCGGTATTTTTGTGAGCCTTGATTATTAAATTGTTCTTATTTAATTTAGGACGAATAAACAATTTGAGGGATTGTGTTAACATATAAAAACGCACCCAAAGGTGAGTACATAGTTCCCCTATTTTACGTTTTCAAATGTTTTGGGGTGAAGCATATGTGCATAACTTTACTTTCCGTTTTCATGACATTATACATTCCTATTACATATTACATATAATACAATATTTCAAAGACATTTTTATGGTATATTGGCTTAATATACCTAACATTTGGTTTCAAAGACACTTTATTTGGCATATTGACTTAGTTCGCCTAGTACACGATTTCAAGGATCCATTTTGCTTCATATGTTGACTTAGCATATTTAGCACCTTGATTTCATGAACACTTTACTTAGCATGTTGACTTAGCATTACTTATTACATGGTTTACAAAGACATCTTTACATGACATGTTTATATTGATTATGAAATTTTGATATGTTGAATAATACATTAGTTATGACTCGACATTTGTTATACAAGACATTGAATACACAAGACATTGTTTTACATATGACATATTTTTTTTTATAAAGACATGACATATTCGTACATATTATTTTCATTTGGTTATCTATTTAACCATACATTAATATTTTACATCATTCGATTTTCATATTGATCAACCTAATCCCCGACCATGTAAAACAACAAAACGTGGCGGAAACGTTGGGGAGTGTTGTAACAGAATCATTGTTTCACAACCATGGAATAAATAGTTTCGTTTAATTAAATCAAATGTATTACATTACATCAACAAAACATAAACAAATAGTCTTTCATTGTTATTAAGTCACTTAGGCCTCGTCCATTCCTATGTAAGCATACACCAATATCATCATCAAATATTGTACCTGAAACACATGTGAAAATACGTCAGCATAAAAATGCCGACGAGCACATAGGTTTTGTTTGAGTGTCGGATTCATGGCTAGTTTGCATGTTGCAATACTTAATTAAAAACCTTGTTTTTGAAAAGTATAGTATTGCGACATAATTAACCAATTCAAATCAAGTTGGTTATAATGTGTAAAATCTCGTAGCCATGATTCTTAACTCCAAAAACATTTGTTTTAGTAAACCCAGATTGTAAATCGTTTTGAAATAAAAACTCGAATAGTATATATATCGTTAGAAAAACCTTGTAATATAACTTTGTTTTGATAACCTTGCCCAAGTGATCTAGATAACGCAATGATATATAATGTGTTAAAAGCACTTATATATAGGAAGTACCAGCGGCGTATCCACCATGCTTTTAACACATTATACCCGCCCCGTTACCTAATCACTTCCCTAATCCCAACGTTTCAAACAGATTTCAAACGGTTCATGTCAATCAAACGGTTACAAACGGTTCACATAGTCATGTGGTCACAAACGGTTCACATACGGTTACAAACGGTTCACATAATCAAATGGTTACAAACGGTTCACATAGTCAAACGGTTACAAACTGTTCACATAATCAAATGGTTACAAACGGTTCACATAATAAAACGGTTACAATGGTTTAAAAATGTAAAACAATGTGTCCATATGCTGGATGAGCATATGCGACAAAATGTAATATACAGAAATCAATGTGCTAGCATGTTAAGGGAACATACATAGCAAAACATAATGAAAATAACAAGTAGGCACATGTGTTCCACCCCAAAACAGTTTGAAAACAGTAAAAGAGGGGGACTATGTACTCACTTGAGGGTGCTTAGAAATCTTGAACAACAACCAAGCAAAGCTAGAGGGAGTACGGAATCAAATGGCACCTAATATAGGTAACTACGTTATTAAACGGCTCCTAAACCGGGAGATAGGATAGAATGATGTTCTATAAATCAAATGAGTAATTGAACTCATATGGTATGATTTAATAGAGCTAACATTCTGATTTGGAAGTCTACCTAAGTGCTCTTGACCCGTTTCGACCCATTATGGTAGCATAAGCTACTAAAACGCGTCGGTTGCGCAAAACTATGTCCGGATGGTTATTTATGAGCTATGTCAAAAATATGTTCACATATGCATATTACGGATTTATGCTACAAAAGGGCATTTTGGTCATTTCCTATGGGCATGTAAACCAACTAACGAATAGCTAACCAATCCTATTCTGATCATAAGGTATAACCTCAGGGGTTATTCCCTATGCAACTATGATCACTAAGCAAGCTTGGTCGGATCCTAATGATCGACCAAACGGGTCGGGTTCGAAAGTCTAAGCGGTTGTCTAGACCGCTTAACTTACGACCCTAAACAAGCACTAAACTAGTAGTGACGAGTTAAACATGTCAAAACATGTTTAACCTACTTAGAAAACTGATTTGGTATCAAATCAATGGGTTTTGATACCCGAAAATAGTTCCGTTGCAAAATGCGTGCTAAAACGCATTTTGACCGAAACTTTGACTCGTCACTACACCTAGTTAACGTGGTAATCAGTAGGTATAATCGCTAAGGATTATGACCATCGTGATTACAATCACGTTGCAAAGTTCAACCGAACTTTGCGTTGACCATTGACGGGTCAAACTGAAAGTCAAACACTGTTTGACTTTTTAAACTAGTAAGCAATAAAAGAATGAAAGAATGCTCACTAAGGGTCCTTGCTATCTTTTCTACAAAGAATAAATTCCCAAATCAGATGAGAGAGCTCCCAAAGCAGATTAGAAAGGAGAATGAGAAGAATGAGCAAGGAATGAATGAAAGGTGATGGCTATTTATACTTGTAGCAAGAACACAAGATCATGACATGTGTTTGTGTAGCTTCCAAGCAAAAATCATGGCCATACACTTGTTGGATGCAGGTTCAAAGCCTTGGGGAGGTGTTAACTTGGCTACCACACAAAGAAATTTGCATAACAGCCCCTGAATTATCAAACAGTTGCTGAAAATCAAATTTCTGTCGCTGGGCATGCCTTACGGACCGTAAGGACATGTGCATACGGACAGTAAGCTACTTGCAGACCAGCAACTTTCAGAAATTGACAATTTAGTCCCTGCACTTGAGAAACTTGCATCTTGATGTATTTTTGGCACGTTTAAGCTCCGTTAACCCCATTTCAAGGCTCTAAAATGAAGTTAAAGTATAGGGAACTTGAAATATGCTCAAAAATATCTCGGATGTCGGTTCGTTTGGTCGTACGGTTGTGTTGTTCGGTTAATTACGACGGAAGTCGTAACCAACGCAAAAACGATCCAAATTAAGCGACGAATGAAATTTTATTATGCCAATCACTAAAATAAAATATTTTAATGATTACATAAATTTTTAGATGTCCGGATATATTCAGAACGTAAGATACGCGCGGAAATGCAAACTTATGCACTTTTTGACGCTTTTAGTCCCTGAATGACCAAAAGTTTATTTTTGCGCACCAAACACCTCAAAGCCTATTTCTAAGCTATGTAAAGGATATTTAGGGCATATTTAACATATGATCAAGTTCCGTAATGTTTGTTACAATCCAAATCGGTATACTTTCATAGTTTGTCGAATTTAGTCCCTGTAAGCGAATAAACTTGATTTCGCCACACCAAACCCTCCTAAACTTATTTCTAAGTTTTGTAAAGGTTATTTAAGGTATGTTAAGCCTATTTCACTATTCCAGAGTGTTTTTTGCATTAAACTGGTTATATTTACGCATCAGATCGCGTATAACCTTCCTGAAAGCGATTTAAGGCTTGAAATCAAACAAGAATTGATATGTGCAAACGATACACATATTTTTTTACAAATCCCAAGTATGAAATACAATATGTCATTGGTTTGGTATTTGTTTGATGTTTGAAGTGACACAGGTGTCACAGTCTCCCCTACTTTAGGAAATTTCGTCCCGAAATTTATTCGTAGGAGTCTGTCTGTGACTTTGTGTCAAATAACCACCAGAGATATGCAAGGCAAAATCCTGTCATTTCCTTAACGGACATTCTTCAGAAATGAAAATGAATGGACAGATTCATTTTCAACGGGTGCTTCCTTAGAAACAGAAATGAAAAGGATAATTAAACGGATATTCATTCCCTTCAACGGATATTCTTTAGAAACAAAAGGAACAAACGGAGTCATTTTCAACGAGTGCTTCCTTAGAAACGGAAATGAAAAGGATAATTAAACGGATATTCATTCCCTTCAACGGATATTCTTTAGAAATGAAAATGAAGAAACAGGGTCATTTTCAACGGTTGCTTCCTCAGAAACGAAAATGAAGGATTTATCAAACGGATATTCATTTCCTCAACGGATAATCTTCAGAAACGAAAATGAACAGACGGAGTCATTTTCAACTGTTGCTTCGTCAGAAATGGAAATGAAAAGGATAATTAAACGGATATTCATTCCCTTCAACGGATGTTCTTTAGAAACGAAAATGAACAAACGGAGTCATTTTCAACCGGTGCTTCCTTAGAAACGGAAATGAAAAGGATAATTAAACGGATATTCATTCCCTTCAACGAATATTCTTTAGAAACGAAAATGAACAAATGGAGTCATTTTCAACGGTTGCTTCCTCAGAAACGGAAATGAAGGATTTATCAAACGGATATTCATTTCCTCAACGGATAATCTTCAGAAACGAAAATGAACAGACGGAGTCATTTTCAACGGTTGCTTCCTCAGAAATGGAAATGAAAAGTATAATCAAACGGATATTCATTTCCTCAACGGATAATCTTCAGAAACGAAAATGAACAGACGAATTCATTTTCAACGGTTGCTTCCTCAGAAATGGAAATGAAAAGGATAATCAAACGGATATTCATTTCCTCAATGGATAATCTTCAGAAACGAAAATGAACAGACGGAGTCATTTTCAACGGATGCTTCATCAGAAATGGAAATGAATAGGGTTAACTCTAGTCTCATGACAAAACTTCCTGTGGTTTCTGTGCACTAAATTCCATAATTATGTACGCGTCCATAATTACGTAATTCCTTGCACAGTCCGCACAGTGCATTTCATAATGTGTAGGGGAAAAATCAAACCTGTGATGAGTGTGGCTAGACTACCATAGGGTCCTTTAATTAGATCGACAAGTGATCTCTTTAATTAGACCACCAAGGAGTCTTTTCAGCTATATCATCACATGATATTCCTAACCAGATTTTTGGATCAATCTGTTTAACTAGACCACTCAAGGGATCTAATTATGGAATAGTACTTCATAACCCAAGGGACTTTAACTACAATGTAGAAGTCCATTAAGGATTTAAGATAGTACCTTTGGATATCCTACTATGAATCCCTTATACGAAGATATGGAAGATTCTACGAGGATTTGGATAACAAAGATTTGGACCACATAAAAACATGAAAGGGAACACATAAGCACAAAATCACATAATTGATTAACTTGACCTTTAATTTATTATCTTTGGACACGGATATTTAAAGCACACCAGGAATCCAATCCATGGATTTCATTTGGCACTTTAAACATAAGAATCTAACTATGGAGATAGAAAGATCTTAATAGAAATTTGGCTTTGTCCTTATTGAATCGTAATGTACGTATTGAATCATACAAAGAATTCAATTAAGGGCTCTGATGAAAAATACCCATCCACAAGGATCTAACTATGAGGATAGAAAGATCTTACATGGATTTTGGAATTTGTGTAACGAGAGGGGTTCCGACACCTTGCACTAGGCGTGCTCAAGTCGATACACAAGGTAGAAAGTTCATGAGGTTGAGGCGCTAGATATGCCAAGGCGACATATGAAGCAGAATTTGAAGGTTGAGCAGCAGTAGGATTTGTAACGGCTTTGCTTTGGATTGCAAAGCGGCACATGTTAACCAAAGGTCTCCATCATCCACCGTGGGTACATTTGAAACAGGGTATTTGATTCGGATAATGACAGCTACATTGATTGCACCAAGGAGCAGTTCCCTTATACGGCTTCATCCCTAAGGTGAGTCAGGGTGATAGCTAAATCAACGGTCCTCTGGAGTGCGACGCCTATTTGCTGGGTAATTGCAGCACCTGATTTGGACATTTGAGTGTTGTTGCGATGAAGAGGCATCTTGAAGATAATGGGAGGCATAGGAAGAAACAAGCGAAAGATAACCAAAAGAGAATGACAACGCATTAAGATTGTGACCATTTGTTTGTTACCAAAGGCAAACAAATGAGACGGTGACTAATCAAAGTAAATGGGTCAATATAATGTATCGCGAAGACATGCTCACCTATAAGTGGACACTCACCCCAAGAGTTCCCAGGTAAGAGTGACTGGTCCGATACTGCGGATTTGTACGAACACTCTAGCCTTAGACAGAAGACCCAGGGTACAGGCATCCACCCTTCCAGTTTGCACGTGTTCACATTATTTAGACCAAACTTTGACGAGATTTTGAAAACTTTGAAGGTTCAAAACCTTATAATAAATCATCCTAGAACAGATGATTAGTTTTCAAAGCAGATTTGAATTTTGTGTTCTTATTGTGGTTGTCACTTAAGGATAAGTGATGGTATTGTTTTAGAACTAAATACAAAAATCTTGTGTTGGAGTCCTAGGAAGGTTATAGACTAGGTCAAAGCATTACTAATAACCTAATTCCCTATAAGGGAAGTGCTCCTTGGTGCAATCAATGTAGCCGTCATCATCCGAATCAAATACCCTGTTTCAAATGTACCCACGGTGGACGATGGAGACATTTGGTTAACATGTGCCGCTTTGCAATCCAAAGCAAAGCTGTTACAAATCCTGCTGCTGCTCAACCTTCAAATTCTGCTTCATATGTCGCATTGGCATATCTAGTGCCTCAACCTCATGAACTTTCTACCTTGTGTATCGACTTGAGCACGCCTAGTGCAAGGTGTCGGAACACCTCTCGTTACACAAATTCCAAAATCCATGTAGGATCTTTCTATCCTCATAATTAGATCCTTATGGATGGGTATCGTTCGTCGGAGCCCTTAATTGAATTCTTTGTATGATTCAATACGTACATTACGATTCAATAAGGACAAAGCCAAATTCCTATTAAGATTTTTTCTATCTTCATAGATAGATTCTTGAAAATGATTAAAGTGCCAAATGAAATCCATGGATTGGATTCCTAGTGTGCTTTAAATGTCTGTGTCCAAAGATAACAAATTAAAGGTCAAGTTAATTAATTATGTGATTATGTGCTTATGTGTTCCCTTTTATGTTTTTGTGTGATCCAAATTTCTGTTATCCAAATCCTCGTAGAATCTTCCATATCTTCGTATAAGGGATTCATAGTTGGATATCCAAAGGTACTATTTTAATCCTTAATGGACTTCTACGTCTTATGATTTTATAAAAAAAAACATTTTCAAAGGTTCATGACTACTTTACGTTTAACATTTCTTAAACATTCAAAGTCATGAATCCTCAACACAAAACCTATGTTACTCACAGGCATTTTTATGCTGACGTATTTACTTTCACATTTGTTTCAGGTTTTATTACGTGACGACTGTTGATTGCGTTACATAGGATGGACATAGGCCTTATTAATTATAAAAACATGAACGGCAATTGTACTGTTTGTTGATCTAATTCCAAGACAATGTAACTTATTATGTAATAGAACAATATTCTAAATTCCATGTGTTGTGAAACAATGATTCTGCCACAGTACTCCCCGACGTTTCCGCCACGGTTTTGTTGTTTTACGCGGTCGGGGTGTGACAGAAGAGTTGGTATCAGAGCTCATGGTTATAGGGAATTAGGTTATTAGTAAAATTTTGACCTAGTCTATAACCTTCCTAGGACCCTAACACAAGTTACCTTGTGTTTAGATCTTAAAACAATACTATCACCTATCCTTAGGTGATTACCAAAACAAGTACACAAATCTCAATTCCATTTGAAAATTAATCATCTATCCTTAGATGATTTATTTTTAGGCTTTACGCCTTTAAAGTTTTCAAATCTCGTCAAAGTTTGGGTCTTAATAATGTGAACACGTGCAATCTGGAAGGGTGGGTGCCTGTACCCTGAGTTTTCTGTCTAAGGCTAGAGTATTCGTACAAATCCACATAATCGGACCAGTCACTCTTACCTGGGAACTCTTAGGGTGAGTGTCCACTTATAGGCTAAAGCATGCCTTTGCGATACATTAATGTGACCCGAATACTTTGATTAGTCACCGTCTCATTTGTCTGCCTTCGGTAACAAACGAATGATCGCAATTTTTATGCGTTATCATTCTGTTTTGAATATCCGATAACATTTCACTTATTCCTTCCTATGTCTTTCATTTCTTCTATATTGTCTCTTCATCGCAACGACGCTCAGATATCCAAGCAGACTACCAAATTTGCCCAGCGAATAGGCGAAGTAGTCCTGAAGACTGTTGAATTAGCTGCTACCATGGCTCGTCTCACGGATGAAGCTACTCGAGAGACACCAAAGGAAACAGAAGCCAAGCCTTCACCAAAACTAAAGAAACGTAAAGCTTCAATGAATCCCGCAGCGGTTGCACCAAAACAAGCAAAACCTAGCCGGGTGACAACACCACCAGCCAAGAAGCCATACAAAGGAACTGCTCCATGGTGTAATCGATGCAACCTTCATCATCCAAATCAGATACCCTGCTTCAAATGTACCCACTGTGGATGATGGGGATATTTGGTTAACATATGCCGCTTTGCTATCCAAAACAAAGCTGTTGCAAACTTTGCTGCTCAACCTCCTGCCAGGAAACCTTATGCCGGTACTGCACCGATGTGCAACAAGTGTAATGCACCTCACCAAGCTTACCTGCAGTGTCGTCTGTGTGCATCATGTGGACGACTCGGTCACCTGGCAAATGCTTGTCAATTCAACCCAATCCAAGGTGGTTCAAACCAACCTCAAGTCAACCCTGGTCAAGCTCGTTTTCCCTCTGGTACTTGCTACAACTGTGGCGAGATGGGTCATTTCCGAAGAAATTGCCCAAAGCTTGCTAATGCAAATCCAGCACAGGGATGAGCATCTGACCGACTAGAAGACAATACTGTTTAGAAATAATCATGTCTTATGTATTATTTTCTTTTGTTGTCATGGTCTATGAAACAGTTGTTGTTGTTGTTTATAAATAAATCCTTTGTTTACATTGCAATGTACAAATATTGTTGCATGTATAAACAATGTATCCCCTACGATACCGACAATCAAGGAACCGCATTCCTTCCATCTTTTAATTACTTGCGATTTCCACGAAAAACCTAAGTACACGTTTCTTCCAAGGAAACGAAGTACAAGACGCAAGTTACAACTCCGGACGAATACCCAAAGTACCACTATAAATCCTTAATAGGGTACCTAAGGGTATTTCCGTAAGTCCTTAATTATTGTGTACCTTAATTCGAATGTTATGATTCCTGGTAATCAGAAATCGAATTTTTGGAAGATCATCCTATATTTTCAGATAGATTCTTGAGGACGTTGAAGTCCATTGACTGGGTTCCTGGTGTACCTTGAATACCCTTATTCAAATCGACATCAATTTAATAACAAACTGATAACAAGTTAATAACCAAGAAAACAATATGTGATTATGTGCTTGTGTGTTTCCCTTTTTGTTTTTGTGTGATCCAAGTTTTTGTTATCCAAATCCTCGTAGAATCTTCCATATCTTCGTATAAGGGATCCATAGTAGGATATCCAAAGGTACTACCTTAAATCCTTAATGGGCTTCTACGTAATAGTAAAGACCCTTGGATTATAATGTACTATTCCATGATTAGACCCCTTGAGTGGTCTAGTTAAACAGATTGATCCAAAAATCTGGTTAGGAATATCATGTGATGATATAGCCGAAAAGACTCCTTGGTGGTCTAATTAAAGAGATCATTGTCGTTCTAATTAAAAGGACCCTATGATAGTCTAGTCACACTCATCACAGGTTTGATTTTCTTCCCCTTCACATTACAAAACAAACTGTGCGGATTGTGCAAGGAATTACGTAATTATGGATGCATACATAATTATGGAATTCAGTACACAGAAACCACAGCAAGTTTTGTCATGTGTCTAGAGTTAACTCTATTCATTTCCATTTCTGATGAAGCACCCGTTGAGGAAAAATGAACTAGCTATTCATTTTTCACTTCGGAAAGAGTATCCGTTGTGGGAAATGAATATCCGTTGTTTATCCTTCATTTCCAGTTCTGAAGAATACCCGTTGAGGAAAATGAATCATCCATTCATTTTCGTTCTGAAGAATATCCGTTGTGGGAAATGAATATCCGTTGTTTATCCTTCATTTCCAGTTCTGAAGAATACCCGTTGAGGAAAATGAATCATCCATTCATTTTCGTTCTGAAGAATATCCGTTGTGGGAAATGAATATCCGTTGTTTATCCTTCATTTCCAGTTCTGAAGAATACCCGTTGAGGAAAATGAATTATCCATTCATTTTCGTTCTGAAGAATATCCGTTGTGGGAAATGAATATCCGTTGTTTATCTTTCATTTCCAGTTTTGAAGAATACCCGTTGAGGAAAATGAATCATCCATTCATTTTAGTTCTGAAGAATATCCGTTGTGGGAAATGAATATCCGTTGTTTATCCTACATTTCCAATTCTGAAGAATACTCGTTGAGGAAAATGAATCATCCGTTCATTTTCGCTTCTGAAGAATATCCGTTGAGGGAAATGAATATCCTTTTGTTTACACCCTTCATTTCCATTTCTGACGAAGAACCCATTGAGGAAAATGACTCAATCCGTTCATTTTCGCTTCTGAAGAATATTCGTTGAGGGAAATGAATATCCTTTTGATTATTCCGTCATTTCCACTTCTGACGATGTACCTGTTAAAGAAAAATGAATCATCCACTCATTTTTTTCGCTTTAAAGTATATCCACTGGAAAATTACAAGATGATGCCTTGCATATCTTTGATGGTTATTTAACACAACGTCACAAACAGACTCCTACGAATAAATTTCGGGATGAAATTTCCTAAAGTAGGGGAGACTGTGACATCTGTGCCTCTACGACCATCAAACAAATACCAAACCAATGAAATATTGTATTTCATACTTGGGATTTGTATAAATATGTGTATCTTTTGCACATATCAAATCTTGTTCGATTTCAAGCTTTAAATCGCTTTCTGGAAGGTTATACGCGCACTGACGCGTAAATATAACCAGTTTAATGCAACGAACACTCTGGAATAGTGAAATAGGCTTAACATACCCTAAATACACTTTACATAACTTAGAAATAAGTTTTGAAGGATTCGGTATGGCAAAAACATGTTTGTTCGAACTTTAGAACTATTTACGACAAAACTGCAAAACGAACGTTGGTGACCGCTCGGATAATATTTAAACCCTAAAAATATTCTGTTATGATTAAAATTTTATTTTAGTCAGGTTCATGTTGAAAAATAAATTAAAACGCTTAAAACGTTATTTTTCAAAGTTTAAGCGCGTACCGCGTGTTAGTGCGCAACACAATGCTTATACTGCAAAACACGGACAACGCAGCCAGTCTCGGCAACTGAAATTTATTTTTATAGAATAATAAAAAAAATTAGAACGCCATAAACCGGGATTTAAACGCTAGATAAAATACCCGGTATCTAGTTAAATACCTGTTTTTATTTAGTTTACCATCAAAATTACACTTGGACCCCCTCCCCCCTTCAAATTTACGGTCATATATGGGAACCCCACCAAAAATATTTGCTAGATATCTCAAGATCTTTATTTGATTTTGTTTGCCAATTGTTAGTGCTTGCCATATCCCAAATCTTCCAAAATCCCTTTAAATCTTTCAAGAGATCATATCAAATCCTTCGAAGATCACACTTCACTCAACCTTCTCCTCTCTCTCTCTCCTCCATAGCCGTCCACACCCTCACCTTCACCACTTTCATCTTTTGAAACTTTGTTCTTGAAGATCAAGCCCTATTTCAAGCCAAATTCAAGTTGGTGTGAAGATCCAAAGGTGTTTCCAAGGTGCTTTCAAGTGATTTCAAGCTCCATATCATCAAAACCTCATCCAACAACGTACTTGAATCTTGAAGGTATAACATTTATGTTTAAATCATACTTTTGATTCTTGGTTGTTCTTGATGATTTGAAGTTTCTCTTGAATCTTGGAATTTTCGCAAACTTGAAATCTAAAATGAAATGGGACTTGATACAAATAAAAATGGTGATGTTTATGTGTGTATATAAACCGTACATATATATATATATATATATATATATATATATGGGTGTATGAGTTTTGAGTTTGATTTCTTGATAAACACTTGTTTAGGATATTTGCATGCATGTTTTAGTAACATTTAAGCATGCTGAGTAACATTTACAGCCAACTTCAGTTGGCTGTAAACGGACCGTTATAAATTGAAAAATTGATTTTCTGAACTCTAAATTATGTATTTTCGAAAAACGCTTCAAATGGCACTGGAATCATATTTTTTTGAAGTGGTTTACTATTTTTAAAGGTCCGTTTTGCACAGCAGCAAAAGCTGCGTTTTTACTACAGAAAATGTGTGTTATGTTTTTCGTCATATCTTGAAATCTGTGTATAATTAGCTCATGAAATTTGTACTGTAGATGACCACTATTGTCGTTGTAATTCCCCCACTGGAATTTCATAAATCGGGCTTACGATGAATTTTAAATGAATTATTCCATGGACTACAGTCAGAAAGTGATGAATCTGATTGCAGTCCGGTAAATGATTTTTTTTAAAATATTGGTAATGAATTGGATCCCGATATTTTTACACAATAATATTTGGTTCGTTTAGAACATTATCTAAAAATTTGGGAATATTTGGAGTAAGTTACCTATTTTATAAAAATTCCCGAAAACAGCCTAGTTTTGAATGATAGTTAAAATGCGAGGGTTTTGATGATACGTTGCTTATAATATGATAAGGGTCACCAATAAAATCGTTCAAGTCGCAAAGTTTTTAAAATATATATGTGAACTCATATATATATAAATACACCAAAATAATCAAATATAATAACTTTTCGAGAAATCCCAAAGTTATATGAAAGTTCTAAGTATCGGAGAAACTTCGGTATTTTTGTGAGTCTTGATTATTAAATCGTTCTTATTTAATTTAGGACGAATAAACAATTTGAGGAATTGTGTTAACATATAAAAACGCTCCCGAAGGTGAATACATAGTTCCCCTATTTTACGTTTTCAAATGTTTTGGGGTGAAGCATATGTAGATAACTTTACTTTCCGTTTTCATGACATTATACATTCCTATTACATATTACATATAATAAATATTTCAAAGACATTTTTATGGTATATTGACTTAATATACCTAACATTTGGTGTCAAAGACACTTTATTTGGCATATTGACTTAGTTCGCCTAGTACACGATTTCAAGGATCCATTTTGCTTCATATGTTGACTTAGCATATTTAGCACCTTGATTTCATGAACACTTTACTTAGCATGTTGACTTAGCATTACTTAGTACATGGTTTACAAACATATCTTTACATGACATGTTTATATTGATTATGACATTTTGATATGTTGAACAATACATTAGTTATGACTCGACATTTGTTATACAAGACATTGAATACACAAGACATTGTTTTACATATGACATATTTTTTTACAAAGACATAACATATTCGTACATATTATTTTCATTTGGTTATCTATTTAACCATACATTAATCTTTTACATCATTCGATTTTCATATTGATTCTCTTATGATTTTATAAAAGAAAACATTTTCAAAGGTTCATGACTACTTTACGTTTAACATTTCTTAAACATTCAAAGTCATGAATCCTCAACACAAAACCTATGTTACTCACAGGCATTTTTATGCTGACGTATTTACTTTCACATTTGTTTCAGGTTTTATTACGTGACGACTGTTGATTGCGTTACATCGGATGGACATAGGCCTTAGTAATTATAAAAACATGAACGGCAATTGTACTGTTTGTTGATCTAATTCCAAGACAATGTAACTTATTATGTAATAGAACAATATTCTAAATTCCATGTGTTGTGAAACAATGATTCTGCCATAGCACTCCTCGACGTTTCCGCCGCAGTTTTGTTGTTTTACGCGGTCGGGGTGTGACACCTAGCTCCGCTATTGAGCTTTCATCCCTGTGCCTGTTTCTTCTTAGGGCAGTATTTTCTGAAATGCTTCTTGCTCCCACAGTTAAGACAACCTTGAGCACGTTTTTGTTTGTCACTCGTCCTACCTTGATAGTTGTCATTGTTTCCTCCGTGATTCTCGCTACCGTCTTGGCCTCCATTTCTACATTCTGTATTTTACCTACAAGTTTCCTTAGGATGTCCCCTCTTGCCACAGTTATCACATTTTCCATATTTACATCGCCCGACATGATAGCGTAGACAATTGTCACACTTAGGTAGGATACCCATGTAGTCTTTTCCCTTTTTGGCCTTTTTCTTGCTACTCGCCCGAGTAACCATCTTGAAATTTGCGACCTTTCTCTTGTTCTCTCCAGATGGCTCTACAGGAGTCTCCTCTTTCTCTTCCATAATGGAAATTTTTCCTAGCCTAACCGCTTCTTCAGTGAGCGCCACGCTTATGTCGATAGCCTCGGTGATCGTTGAAGGTTTAGATGTTGTTACCAGGCTTAGAATCTGGGGTGCCAATCCCCTTATAAAACGTTCGACTCTCTTAAACTCTGGTCCCACCAGTAGCGTAGCAACTTATGATAAATCGTTAAATCTCTACACATACTCAGCTATCTTTGGTCCTTCCATTTTCAAGTTCCACATTTCAGTTTCCAACTTTTGGACTTCTGCCCTCGAGCAATATCTCTTACGCATCAGTTCTTTCAGTTCGTCCCACGTCAAAGCATACGCAGCGGTTTCGCCCATTGTCTGCACATGAAGGTTCCACCATGACAAAGCCCCATCTACAAATAGTCCAGCTATGTACGTGACCTGATGTCCTGGGGCACATTTGCTCAATCGTAAGACAGAATCCGTTTTCTCAACCCAGTGCACGAAGGCTAAGGCACCCCCAGTGCCGTCGAATTCTTGAGGTTTATGGTCCAAGAACTGCTTGTAGGTGCAGCCTTCGCTGTGTTCGGAGCGAAGGGCCTCAAGCTGTGCAATGGCCTGTGAGATGCGCTCTTGTAGTTCTGCCACTGTTGTTGGCGGATGGTTGTTGGTATCGATGTTCCCTTGTATCGGCATCTTCTAAAAAGAAGATTGGTTAGGTTAGGTCTTATTTGTTCAGGGAGTGCATATAGTTGTCTAAGGGGTCATATGTACACACACATAATAGATTATTATATCAACCAATTCAGCAATAGCATAATCATAGCATAACCAAGTAATTTGGAAATTACGTTTAGTGAGAGCATAGCAAGCGAGCACGTAGCATTATAATTATAGCACACACATAAAGATCGACAACGTGCTTAATGAAGACATAGCAACTGAGCCTTCATTGTATATTGGCCACAAAGTATCGTCGCATGTTTAATGATGATTGGATCCTCAGTATTTTCTGACCACAATTGCATTGTCTTACAAAATGTATCGCATCAAAAGGGACACAGGGTCACCCTACCCTTGTCCAACAAGTATATCAGTGTATCAAAATTACGTAGTCAGATATGGTCTTCACAAGTCTCCACAATCTCGGCTTATCATTAGTGTCTTTACCCAAATGTAATGCAATTCTCATAATCCAGAAACCAACTATGCTGGGGACTGAGGTGGAGGAGGAAAGAAAATAAAACTATTAACATGTGTGAATTCCTCCTCGAGTTTGTATATATGCTGAAGTAATTAACTGGTCTGCCGCTCGACAGTAAGGAAACGAGCATCAAAAACCTGGGAAAGGCGTAATAGAAGCAGGTGTGAGCACAAAAGGAATCTTTGATAAACGTGGAGGACCAAAGTATGCTGGCAATGTCACACCCCGAAATTATCAGAGCTGGCGTGACTGGACTGGTATCTTCATTGCACAGCGGAAGCAAATAAGTAAAGACTTTCTAGAAATTGAATGCCCACTAAGTACTCGACTCCACATGGTTCTCCTATTACAACCGTGCCTTGTCTTAGAAATGCAACCTGAGAAAGAAACATGCGAAAAAGTCAACATAAAGTTGAGCGAGTTCATAGTTTGTTTGTAAAAGATTTGAAATAAATCTTTTGAATAACCGGTTTGTGAAATAATATTGAGAAAACGAATTTAGAAATCATTTTCTTGCCAAGTTATATGGAAACTTTGTGTTTGTAACGAATAATGTTCGTAAAACCATGTATTTGTAAACTCTTGTATTTGTAATGTTCGTATAACCGTCAATGCCCACCCTGACTTTGACTCCACGCCCGCATAATCCTATGCTTTGAATTTGTATAAAACATGGTATTTAATTTGTATAAATCAAGTGTTTCCGTAAGTATGTACGTCCCTGGTATGTATAAACCATTAAAGTACGTCCCAAAATAAAGTACGTCCCAATGTATAAATGTCCATGGTATGTAGCAATTAAGGAAAAAGAGATCACCAATGGGTTGCAAAGCCACTGGTATGTGTGAAATGATGCAGGAAAACTCAAACCTAGCAAATTTGTACCAGGCCTCGGCTGTAAGACACAGTCACCTCTATGGGTCACCCTGACCTCACGGGTGTGGGCTCGCTACACCCAAATAGATCTATCACTCATGTCCCTCGGTCCTACGATGAGGATTAATGGCTTTAAGTGTTGTACCCACCACTCACATGATCTGTACGTCCCAAACCCTCCTTAAGCTAACCATACCATGTATAAAAATGTCCTTAATAATTGTAACATGTATTTTACCTCAGCCTCTATATATTATCCCTAGACGATCCCATCCCTAGTCATGAAAATCATTCACATTTTGATAATACGCATTTGTTTTGAAAAACTGGTATATTTAGTATGATCCATTCGTAAACCATTTGAGTTCCTCGAAATCCGTTCGTAACATAATTTAGAAATATGAGTTTTTGTTCGTTCAAAACTTTGTATGTTCTTGCAAAACGTGCATGTCTTTCCACCCCAAAAACATTTACAAAAATGTAAAATCGTAAAAAGTGGGGTTATGAACTCACCTGAATTGCCTTGTGCAAAGCTAGCTTATTACGACTTTGTGATGTCGTGATGTCGTTTCCAAGACTTGACTTGCTAGCGTGCATTCTACAATTTTCCTAACACGGAATATCTTATAAGTTTCTAAATAAAAGCGGTAACAAAGCTACGTGTCATCGAGCTCTACCGAATCGTTAGTCGAACGATTCAACGGTAAGTAGTTAACTTATCAGAAATGATTTGGTCGTATTTGATAAGTGTCATTTATCGTCGATAATAACTAACAAGTCTTGAAAAGACTTGATTCTCGAGATATTTGAAAGTAAATAAATATTTATATATAAAAAAATATATATATAAATATGTTGTAATTGCGTTTGCCGTCTCGAGTAGCCGCACTTGTACAAAAGAATATTTATATGAAAATATCATATAACAACTTGTATCGTATATTGCGTCTTGTATATATTCGTCAAAGTATGCGTGCATGTCGTTTGAAATGAATATAAAAAGTTATATTCATTTTATAAAAGTATCATCGAGTTGTTTGTGGTTGAAAATAAATATATAACCATATTTTTTTTATAAAAGAATTCGACTTGCTTGTGTTGGAAATAAATATATAGCTATATTTATTTATAAAGGATTCGTTTTGCACGATATTTAAAATAAATATTTGAGCTATATTTATTTTTTAAAACAGTAGTCTTGTCGTTTGATAAATATATAACTATATTTATTTTTGTATACACGAATCCGAGTTCAACTTTTGAAGTAAGTATACTAATTATGTTTATTTGTAAAATAGTCCGCGTCAGCGTCGTTTTCGTGAGTTGTAAAATGTCGTTGAACAATATTCCTTTGTGTCTTGTTGTATGAAAGTCGTTTGAATAAAATATGCTTTTCGTTTTACGTGTTTTCTCGAAAAAAAACGGGCAGAGTTTCCTCTGTTTTTTAACGCCCCCGACAACTCAAGTTGTCGTTATTTTATCACAATTTAATAATTTATTCAACAAACAAACAATATGTATATAATTCTTGTCAAATAAATTAGAATGTAACTAATTTTTAATCGAATCGGTTCAAGCTCGTTTGTCATGTTATATATAAAAGAAATGAACTGCGTCGTAAAAGCTTTACCAATCTTCGCGTGTCGATACGTCGACTGAGCTGAGTTGACCGAGTCAACTCACTGTTGATCTGAGTTTGACCGAGTCGACCTGAACCGTGAACCGAATCTGTTGACTGCTGACCCGTTGACTATCTTGACTGTTTGACCTGGACCCGAACCGAGTTAACTTGGTTTAACCGAGTTGACTCGAACCAAAACCCGAACCGAGTTGCCGTGAAATTCGAAATGAAATCTGAACGAGTCCCGAACCCAACTCGAACCAGGACCCATCGTGAACCCAGCTTAAACCCGAGACCCAAACCAAAACGTCACCCGAACCCGAAATCCAAAACTGACCTGCTTAAACGTGACCCAGATCTGACCGAGACCACCAGAACCGGAACTCCACCTCAACCACCGCTGTCGCCTCCACCACCGCCGCCGTGAGCGGCGGCGCCGCGACCGTATCTCTCTCTCTCTTCTCAGTCCCTCTCTCTCCGTCTCGTCTCTCCCTCTCTCTCGTCTCTGTCTTCATCGCCGCACCACCACCGAACTGTGGTGGTGGTGGCCGTTTCTGTTGTTCAAAAGAGGGTGTTTTGCCCGAGGAGCTGAACCACCGGCAGCCGCCGGTTCCTTGTGGTTGTTCGTCGGACTGGAATCAGAGGGAGGGAGGGGATGTTGTCGGTGGTCGGAGTCGAGAGGGGAGAGGGAGAGGGGTAAAGGGGTTTGTTTGGCTGTGGTTGGGTTTTTGTTGTCTGATATATGGAACCGAGAGAGAGAGGAGAAAGACCCCTTTTCTTGTGTGAGAATGAATGTGCAGACAAATGAAAGAGAGGAGTGAGTGTTATGAACTTTGTGAAGAGTGTTGTGTATTTTATAGAGATTTCTAGATTTTGAATATCTTGCACAATCTAGGCAAAAGATTTTATAGAGATTTTAATGAGATTTTATAAGATTCTTGTCCAGATGTTTAGATCCTTAGAGATCTTATTAGATCTAGCTTATTATGTGTTGGTTTAGGCTTGTGGGTGTTGGGCTTGGGCCCAGGGCCTACAAGCCCTTTTCATGCGTAAGTGGACCGTAATTCCTACGGGACCCTGTTGTCAAAATCAGAACTCCATTTAATTTCAAAAATTAAAATACACCAAAAAAATACGGTTGGTAGTCGTTGTTTGCACGCCCGTTCGTTGATTACGGTAATAATCATGAAAAATTGTATCATTGTCGTCTTTAATCCGTTTTTCGATCCGGTTTCGACCGTAGTTACTAAAATTCTATTACGGAGGTAAATATAGCGTAAAATGTAAGTTTCGAAGGTGACAGGCGTCTTTGTCGCTTCCGTTTCGTTGCCGCTGCGTTTCCTGCTATCGCGTTTTTAGTTCACGTTTGCCCTTGTGTCGTACGGAAGCCCAAATAAATTCACAAAATTAAATTCATAAATATAAAATATTCGTAGGAAATCCGTATTTGTCAGAGTTGTCGGTATTTGTACGTCATTAGTTCGTTGTCGCTTAATATTCACCAGATCTTTCCGTAAACCACCGTTCACGCCCTGTAAAGCCGGTTGAACATTCCTAGGCACTCCAAAGGCCCAATTAAGTTAATCTACGCTGTAAACACTATTTATTATCACGTTAAACACCTATTAATTACGTAATTAAGAGCCGTAAATCACCGGTTGTCACATTCTCCCCCTATTACAGAAATTTCGTCCCCGAAATTTAGACTACGTTAACTCCTCAGAGTTACGTTATGTGTAGGTAATTACGAATAGTATCAAAGTGTATGACCATAAAATCGGATCAAGACTTATTCAAATCATGTGAATTCAAGGACATTCCTTCACAATAGGAATCCCAACGGTTTAAAAGAAATGTGTTTCAACAATAGATGTCAAAGGAAACAAGACGTATAGGTACAGTCACTAATGTGACTAAGTTAACAGGGATCCAACAGGAACTTCGACCAATCGAATTCCATATGAACATTTACAACATGTAAATGAGTTTTAGAAGCAATAACATCCACTAGATGAACTTAGAATCGACAATCTCAAATGTATTAGTTTGCATGAAACGCTCGATCGTGATCAGCACAAGCTGCAAGTTATACCGACGCCACAAGGTGTCGCAATGAATGAAACAAGTCAATAATAGAGGTGATCGAACAAGTATCACCTGTGTATTGCATGAAACGCTCAATCATGATTAGCCCAAGCTACAAGTTTGTACTGAAACCACAAGGTGTCGTAGTGACTTAAATAATTCAATAATTGCGGTGACCAAACAAATCCACCGTGTTTGAAGTCAAATGAAAGCGCCATGAAGTAAATATGAATGTTTGTTCCAACAAACATCGAAAGATTTTCAATTGAAAATGGAACATCAAGGAAATAATGTTTTCGATCGAAGATGAAGAAGCAATGAATATCGTGAAATATTCGATCGATGTCGAAAGAACCGTTAGTAGGTACACCGGAATATGCAATGAATTTTGTGTACCATCGTCTTAACACACGATTGTGTTAAGACTGCTTTAATATGATAATTCAAAGCGGATTTAAAACAAATCAATAAATAAATATTTAAATCCGTTCATGAGATATGTAAACGAGTTTAGCGCAAGCTTCAAATAAGTGAAAACACCACCACAAGGTGTCGAAATCAACAAACAATTTAATGGAGTCGAATGCTAAACAAGTTTATTTCGACTCGGAACAAATGGAACACTTGTTAAAACGAATTTTGAATATGATGCTCCCAATACATCATATGGTGCTCTGAAGTGAATATGTGTAATGGACAAGTTCAAACAATTGAACTTGGTTTCAGCGCAATCCGACAATAAATATATGTATTGACAAGAAAACTTTCAGCATGGTCACAACGAAAAACCATATATGTAACTTGAAAAGAAATGATCGTGATATAATGACCATTAAGAGGAGTAGAGGTACGAAAATCTACTCAGTAAATGTGAAAGTCGAAATTTCAATAAAAGAAACTTAAGGACTTTACCTAGGGTTACGTGTGATATCCGGTTGTTAAGTGACATTACCATGGAATGTCGAACATAGCGTACTCGTCATTAATGAGATAGGGGGAATGCAGAGGCATACGTCTTCTCCTTGGATTGATTCGTGTCGTTGCAGGACCGCGAGCCAAACCGCCGCTTCCTGGTCAATAGTTCTCCTGCTGACAGGAATCTAGTGTCGTTGTTGAATTATGCCATCGTATCTTTTCAAAGGCCTCGCCTCGATAGTCGTATGTGTCGTACTTCAACCTCTGTTGATGTATAGCTTAAGTTTCACGTATACCTGTGCGCTAGCGTTTCGTTCCGCGTAGACTGTGATGTACTCCGACATCCGTTGACGTAAAATTTGAGTTCCATGTATTCTCGTGCACTAGCGTTTCGTTATGGGTAGGCTGCCTGCTTGGGAAGTTAAAATATCATAGACCATATAGATAATAGTGTGTGCCCGAGTTTAATATTCGCGGTTCCTACGTGATGACCTTTAATGAACTTCAACATAAGTTTCTGAAGGTCTTAAATGCATGTTTCCTAAACTCTCAGAGTTTTGTGTACTGTATGTAATTGTTTTATGCACCGTGTATGAAACACCACAATAGCGTATGTTTGAAAACAAAATTTTGACTGTTTTTTTTTCGGCAACAGTTGGAGACCATATTCGAGTACTTGGCGTTCTGTATGTATTCAACGTCTTAATAGTGTAAGTCCCAGAGAAAAGTGAAGTTAGAGCCTAGGTATTCCTACAGAAAACCTTATTCGATGTAACCTATAGCTCTGATACCAATCTGTCACACCCCAAAATTATCAGAGCTGGCATGACTGGACTGGTATCTTCATTGCACAGCGGAAGCAAATAAGCAAAGACTTTCTAGAAATTGAACGCCCACTAAGTACTCGACTCCACATGGTTCTCCTATTCCAACCGTGCCTTGTCTTAGAAATGCAACCTGAGAAAGAAACATGCGAAAAAGTCATCATATAGTTGAGCGAGTTCATAGTTTGTTTGTAAAGGATTTGAAATAAATCTTTTGAATAACCGGTTTGTGAAATAATATTGAGAAAACGAATTTAGAAATCATTTTCTTGCCAAGTTATATGGAAACTTTGTGTTTGTAACGAATAATGTTCGTAAAACCATGTATTTGTAAACTCTTGTATTTGTAATGTTCGTATAACTGTCAATGTCCACCCTGACTTTGACTCCATGCCCGCATAACCCTATGCCTTCTTATAAAGAAAAAAAAGGAGTAAAATATGATCGTAAGATTTGGTTGTAGCCTTAAGGACAGGCAATATCTTTAAAATAATACACTAAAGATTTTTTAAGATTTTGCAGATCTTGTATGGATTTTGCAAGATTTTGATAAGATTTAGTTGTAGGTTTAGCTAGTGGGCTTTGGGCTTGGGCCCAAGGCCCACAAGCTCAATCCCCGTGTTTAAGTGGCCCGTAATTCCTACGAGACCCTGTTTTCAAAATCAGAACTCCGTTTAATGTCAAAAATTAAAATACACAAAAAAAATACGGTCGGTAGTCGTTGTTTGCACGCCCGTCCATTGATTATGGTAATAATCGTGAAAAATTGTATCGTTGTCGTCTTTAATCCGTTTTTCGATCTGGTTTCAACCGTAGTTACTAAAATTCTATTACGGAGCTAAATATAGCGTAAAATGTAAGTTTCGAAGGTGATAGGCGTCTCTGTCGCTTCCGTTTCGTTGCCGCTGCGTTTCCTGCTATCGCGTTTTTAGTTCACGTTTGCGCTTGTGTTGTACGGAAGCCCAAATAAATTCACAAAATTAAATTCATAAATATAAAATATTCATAGGAAATCCGTATTTATCGGCGTTGTCGGTATTTGTACGTCATCAGTTCGTTGTCGCTTAATATTCACCAGATCTTTCCGTAAACCACCGTTCACGCCCTGTAAAGCCGGTTGAACATTCCTAGGCACTCCAAAGGCCCAATTAAGTTAATCTACACTGTAAACACTATTTATTATCGCATTAAACACCTGTTAATTATGTAATTAAGAGCCATAAATCACCGGTTGTCACAGGCAATAGACAGGGTGGAGGTCGTGGTGTCAGCTCAAGCCCCAACATTCTGCGACTCATATCCTCAAACTGTAGCTGATGTTACAGGAGCAACTCATCCCGTGTGTGGCCTCCATAATGTGGGGGATGGTAAGGGTCTAAAATTAGCATAATGTATTATTGGAACCATCGAAATGGCTCGTCCAACGGTGTAGAGGTGAAAGTAGCAGACGGTGCGTCCTGTGAGGTCGGGGTAAATGCTGCTGTAGCAAAAGGGTCATCATGTGAGTGCTGTCCTGAAGTACCTTTCCGGGGTGCGGGTATGTCCTGAAAGAAAGCGATAGGCATGTCGGTGCAATGGACGTCGGTCTCCATAGGAGCAACATTAGCGGGTACAGGGGCAGCAACCATGTCTCTACCAATAAGGAGATCGTCAGATGCAGGTACCGGGTTAGGTATAAGGGGTGCAATGTCTGTTAAACCAAAAGAAATAGGGTCATGATCAAGCAAGGGTGCAGGATCAGCAGGTGCAACATCAAGCTGGCTCAAAAGGAACTGAAGCTGTCTCAGGAGCAGCATCCATAGCGGCGGCGTCGTCCAATCAGTAGCAAAAAGCGGTAACCTAACCGTCCGTAAAGCTGAAAATGTCGCAGACTCTAAGGAGTCTGAAATCGAGTGTATACTAGGATCAGAGGATAGCTTGATAACAGAGGTCTTAAGAAGTGAAATTAGTAACAACGTTCTCGTCAAATTTTCTATCATCATGGGCGTCAGGAAGAGGACCATCAATAAACATGTCAACGTTATCATAAATTGTTCGTCGAGTAGCCAACCTTCAGTACAAATGTCCACAGGAGGCGCATCATCGAGGATCGGAGCCATGGTGTGCTCACCATCGGGATGACCAGTGATAAAGTGGTTATGGACTGAAACAAGAGTGACAGAAAGATTCTTGTCAGAGAAGCCATCAGCAAAGATAAAGTATCACCAAAATCTGGTAGCGCGGACTGTCGAAAGTCGTCCTCGTCCTATATCAGGATCACTCTCAGTGTCTGACGTAAATGTCTCTGGCGCAGATGCAGTCTCATTATCTGTGGCGGTGGCCGTAGGGTTATCAATGTCTGATAACTCGTTTTCTAAATAGAGTGACATGTGTGCCAGTGCATAGTAGTTATAGCATGTATATCCATAGTAATTACCAACAATTAGTGTACGCAAACAAGGAAATTTGTCATGTAGTTATGTATTCACATTATTCTTCATGAAACTTTCTATCCTTCCTAGTCTCTCAGACTAAGCCTCCCAGTCTCTCAGACTGAACTCCCTAGTCTCTCAGACTAAACTACCGAGTCTCTCGGACTGAATCTCTCAGATTAAATTCCCAGTCTCTAAGACCAACTCCCTGGTCTCTAAGACTAATCCTCCCTCAGTCTCTAAGACTGATCCTCCCTCAGTCTCTAAGACTGAATTATAAATATAAACTTGAAATGTGTATTTGTGCCCTTTGTTTGTAAAAAGTTTGTTCCCTGGATCTGGACGTTTAGTGAATGCAATGTAAAAAAAATGTTTGAAAACATTTTCGTGAGAGCCCTGATGATCATAGTCTAGACTCGAGAAAGAGTCCTAGTTCGCTATGATCGAGGCTCTGATACCAAGCTGTCACACCCTGACTTTTGCGGAAGCGTGATTATGGTGTGACTTTCTTAATATCGTTGCATTCAATCATAACATCAACTATATGATAAACACCTTAGGTTTGTCATCCATTAAATAAGTTTAGAACATAACAACATTGCAGACTTCAAATTCAAGTTTTACAAACCGTACAAATTGTTTATTAGTTCATTAAGGACTCGTCAAAAGATATTGAATAACACCAAGGTTTGGATGACGTGTCTCGTCCAGGAATAAGACACATTAACCAAATCAAAGACCATGGATGATAGCTTTATTCTTAATGCAGCATAAAAACTTCCAACGCCCGCCAGATCCACTTATAAATTCCCTGAAATACATGTAGTTTGAAAAATATCAACAAAAGTTGAGCGAGTTCATGTGTTCGTTTGTGTGTATGTATAAGCCTTTGAAACATTGTAAGTATGTATGTAAGTCCCTGGTATGTAGCAACAAGGAAAAAGAGATCACTACTGGGTTGCAAAGCCAATGGTATGTGTGAAGTGATGCAAGAAGTACTCAAACCTAGCAAATTTCGTCAATAAGACATAGTCACCTCAAGGTCCACTCAGCAGACTCAGGAGTGGGGCTCGCTACACCCGAATAGATCTATCACTCATGTCCCTCGGTCCTATGACGAGGATTAATGGCCTTAAGTGTTGTACCCACCACTCACATGATCTAAGTAGTAAACCCTCCTTAAGCTAACCATACCATGTATAAAATGTCTATAATAGTTGTAACATGTATTTCACCCCCGAAGTATAAAACTGAAAACAGTTAAGAGAAAAGGGGGACACGAACTCATTGTTTTGCGTCTTCGTATCCAATGTAACTCGAAGCTTCCTCTAGAACGCACGACTACCTACATGCGTACTATGGTCTGTTAGACGAGCGGGTCGTGCCTTGTCTTAGTATTGACTAGTGCCTTTGAGTTACGTTTTTAAAGTGTTTTTAATATATTTGTAACAATACTTCTCAAGTATTGTTATTCGTGTTTCCTTCCCAATGATGGGAGTATCTCATACTTGTGTATTCGTATTCTTGCATTGATATACCTTGCCATGTATTGGCGTCGTATACCGGTGTGTTATTCCAAATAAAAATACGTCAATATATTCCCAATATATATTTCTAAAACACTTATATTTTCAAGTCCCACTTTTAGAAAATATATAATAACTTATGTTGTCCCAAAAATAATGTATCGTCCAGAAAATATATATTTTCCCAAAATCATATATATTCTAATATGCTAAAAATATATTTTAACTTCCCAAAAATAATATATTTTCTCTTTGTCGAAAATATGATATGCTTGGTAATATGTACAAAAATCATATTTTTCACTTCTTTCGTTTCCAAAATAGTATTTACCAAAAATATATTGTAACGGTGTCTTCCGGAATATTTCATAAGTTACGTTTTATTGTTCGGCTTCACAATATTAAATGTGTAACTTATATTTCATCCCTTGTGATTTTTGGTATTATTTTGGAGTTGTAATTTCATGGTCTTTTGTTAAGATATATTATTTTACCCTAAAATAATATGACTAGTTCACAAATCAAGCAAACATTCACACAAGCGTCTTAGTATAAAATATATATTCTAAATATATATTTATCCCTTTTCATTTACAAAAAACCAACCTCCGATTCTTGTATTTTGTTACAAAAATTATGGCGAGGTTTCTATTCGAAAAACATAGTTTAAAATACACAAGTAAACTCTTGTCTAGAAAATATTTTCTAAGTGTTTAAATTTTTAGAAAATTTCGCCATAGTTTCCTTTGTAAATGGAGGTGTCCATTCTAAATAGCATATCATTTTCTTTTCCAAAAATCATTCAAACAATCAACAACCAGTCACTAAACCGTATTATGTTCACCAAGTGTAAAAACTATTTGATCTTCATAACATCATGAACTTGATATTTCACAAAAATATGTAGTAACTTGATAAAGCGTTTAGTGGCCTTAGTTACCTTCCAAAGTGTATTCATCCCTTTAAAAATCTCATTTTTAAAGAATCTCGGTGTTAACAACTTGTGAACAAATTTTACAAAAATATTTATTTACAACATATTCTTGTTTACTAGTCTTCCTACACTTATTTTATTTCAAAAATAATGTAAGTGCAAGAAAAGTTATGATCTTTTAAAATTGTCTTTTGAACTTGGTTTGTTTAGAAAAGTCCTTTGTAAATCTCGGATTTACATGATCATCAACCTACTTGTCTACTTATTTTTCCAAGAAATCATTTTTATTAACAAGTTCATATTTTTTATTAGAAGATGATTATTTTATGTAAACACATAATCATCTCCTAATCTTGTTAAATCATGTTTCTAATCATCATTTAACAAGTTCCATATGATGATCATTCATCATATTACTTGTAATCAACATGCAATCATCATCCATCTACTAGACAACATCATACTAACAATATTTCATCATGTTTCATTTTTATGTAAAGATTTATGTTCAAGATTTATGTTGGTGTTCTTTTATTGTTCATATGATTTCTTCATAATGTAATCTTTAACCACAAAAACATGAAGTAAACAAGAGTTTAAAGAAGTCTTACAACTAGCTTAAAGCTAGGGAAGATCTCAAGAACAAAAGATGATGAAGATGGTGTGTAAAAGCAATGTATGAAGTTCCTTCAAGATCTCCAAGCTCCAAACTCCAAGTATCACCTCCTAGCACTTGAATAAGCTTGAAATGGATGGATATGGTGGTGACAAGGTGGTGATGGTGGCGGATGTAGAGTGAGCCGAGAGGGAGAGAGAGTGTGAGGGAGTGGGGTGAGCTTGAGTGAAGTGTGAGAATGAATGATCTTGTAATCTTGTCCATGCTTATAAAGATCTTTCCAATATCTTGCCCAAGATATCAAGCAATATCTAAGTAAAATCTAGGAGGTAGGATGGTGATTTTTGGTGGGTCCATGGTGACCGTAATATATGAGGGGGAGGGGGTCCAAGTGTAAGTTTTCAACATATCTAATAATATCTAATAAAATCCAAGGAAAAATCTAAGCAATATCTTTATAAATCTAGGTGAATCAAATAATATCAAAATGGGATTTTGTAGAGATTTTGAAATCTTGGAGTGGGGCCACCTCTTTCAACCGTAGATATGGAGGGGGAGGGGGTCCATGTGTAAATTTTTATGGTAAAGTGAATAATAGTTGGAGGTTAAGTGTAAAGTCTAGTGTTTTAAGTGTATGACACATTATATAGCGTGTTACGGTGTTCGGGGATCATAACTAGTCCAAAAATAATTAAACAATGTTTCTAGTAAAATTTTGGTGTTCCGGGTAATGTCCGGTTGTTCGGTTTAATACCGTTCCGTTAAAGTGCTAAGTTGTTCCGTATAGTGTCCTTTATGTACCTTTTTGTAACACAATTAATTACCAACACTTAAGAAAGCATTTAGGACCATTTAGTCAATTTTCTGCATTATACAAGTATGTTAAAATGCTGAATTTTTGCTGAAAATGCAGAATTCTGCATTTAAAGTGAGTTTTAGGCATTTTCCGGCACTCAAACTATCACCTAGTGACGCAGTTTTATGGTCCTCACTTCCCTACACACTATACTAGTGTAGTACCTTGTCCCTGGCCCATACACTGTCTGTCTATGTACTGGCACTGTCAGTATATTTCTGAGTTATCCGCTCACTGTGCTAACTGTGCTTTGTGCATCAAGTATGTCACTAAAGTTTGTGTGTGATAAATGGTGTGACAGTATGAAATGTGATGCACATGTATGTATGATGCAGTAATCAGAAAGCAATTAAGTAATTCAGCACAGTAATTAAGCACAAATCATTATTAATTAAATGTACGGATGCATGCAAATTTGACGGTTGTCACACCCATGTCAAGCTTCTGTTACTAAAAAAAATTAAAAAGAAGAGTTTTGGTCAGAAACTGAAAAAAATGATTAGGCCGTCGATTTTAAACTTTCTTAAAATCCTTGTGTCCCCGGCAACGGCGCCAAAAACTTGACGTGATCGGAGTGTGGGTATAATTTTTGATATATTTTTAGCACTTTTACTCGTTTATCAAACTTTAAATTTATAAAACACGATATAACACTATCACTCACTACAACACGTTAAGGCAAGTGCTCCCATCGTTGGTGTACTATAGTGATGGTAAGATACCATGGTCGTCGAAGGACACAAGAGCTTTTAATACCAGAATAACGTCAACGTCTAATCAAACAAAAAAAATTAAGAAAAGATGTTTAGTAAAAATCAAAAAGAAAAGAAATATAAAGAGAAATAATAGACAAGATGGAATCACTTAGTTCTGACTCCTCTTTTTCGTATCCTTTGATGATTTCCGCACTTTGGGTTTTTTAAAAGATTATCTTAGTTATAGTGGCATGTCCCTCTTTTGGAGACAACGCTACCCTCAGCCATATTGGTCTGAGTTAGCAGGGATACACTCCCGCAAGGCCGGAATATTGAAAGATGGTTAAGTAAGATATTAATGCAAAATGTGGCATGTCCCTCTTTTGGAGGCAACGCTACCCTTGGCCATATTGGTCTAAGTCAGCAGGGATACACTCCCGCAAGGCAGGCTTAAAATTTTAATAGTAATTTATTTATAATGGATTCAAGCCATTCTTACTTCCCCCAATTTCATGCTATCTGCCTCAAGAGAAGTCCTAATTAGCTTGAATCAAGTCCTTGTAGGATCTATACACTAAACGAGACATGAACTTTACCTAAACCACCGTTCTAACCCTCTTCCAGACAGTTAACGTGCTTTATTTAGACCGTAAAGGCACCAATGAGTGAATCAACAAAACATGAAGAGATGATAGAATAAAGTTCACTTTTCAATATAAAAAAATAGTTATTAAAGTCATTAATACATACCCAAATAAAAAGTTAACCAAAGCTTGGAAACCAAAATTAATACATAAAAGATTTATCTTCACCAAGTGATGTAAGATATTAGCCAAGCATGGGCATAGTTTCACAAGAACTCTAACGATCAATCTTTGATCCCGAGACTACTACACACTCTAAACTCGAACAGATGTGGTGGATGATGGAGTTGGAGTGGTGGTGAAGTGAGAGAGAGGGTTGTCATGGGATAATTTGCAAATGAACCAAGCACCCTTATTTATAGCTGGAAACAGACCCTTCACATAGCCCCATGCCTAGGGGACACGACCCTGTGTCCTCTTCTTCTCTGTCTTCAGTTAATGAGTTGTGTCAGTCTGTATGCTCACACGGCATGTGTGTCAAAGGGCATGACCCCATGGTCTTGTACTTGCTATACTTTGGGAGATTTTGCATATCTGGGAGTTGACCATGGTCTGTGTCCATGGGACATGGCTCCGTGTTTCTTGTCTACTTCTGTTTGTCTTTTTCATCATGGACTATGAGTGGGGCACGGTCCCATGCCTTGGTGGCACGGCCCCATGCTTGTCTTCTGATTTGTTCTTTTGGTCTTGGGGTGAAGCTTGGAGGGTAGGCATGGCATGTCAACTTCTCTTCTTTTGTATTTATGTCGGTTTTTGCTGTTAATTGTTCCTTTTGTACATTTAAGCTCTTTTAATCCTGAAAATCAGAAGTATACAAAGAAACACACTTTTTTCCAACATTAGTACATAAAACGGTGGATTTTATACCTTATTTGATATAATTTATATGTTGCATTTTGCGCATATCAATTTCCTCGAAAGTACTTATACTGGGGGCAATTCATATTATAAATGTGTATAATTGATGGTACATTAGTAGTAATCTCTTCATTGGGTTTTTGTGTATATATAGAATATCGAGTTAGCAACGTGTAAGTGGCTAATTGGGCGATACATTGTAGGATACCATCATTACTGTAATGAACAACGTTACTTAGAGAAAAGCAAAGATCGGTGTGAACACTGACTGCCCATTTAATTCAGTTCGACCATTTGAAACTGGAAGTCGGCCTTTAATTAATTAGTCCTAAAAGTAAATTAAACAAAAAAGGGACAGGGGAAAAGGGTTTAATTAGAACAAATGGTTATACTTAGTGCTGGTTTTTTAGTACTAGTTTTCATTTCAAAAAATTTTAAAATAGTCGTTCGTTACCCTGATAACTACTCTTTAAAAAAAATGCTCTATAGTAATTTTTTATTGTAAGTCCCTTGATTCGGATCACTACAATATGATATCAATACGATTGTGTTTGTATGGCGGAATCACGCAAACATAACTTATTCAAGAAACAAGAAAACCAGATGAAGATGAACAAACAATAAACTTGCATACGATTATAAAGTGAATCGTCTGATACAAGCTATATGCGATCTCCTGAAGTTCCTACCTATTATCGGAACATAAAGCCCTTTATATAGTTGGTCAACATGACCTATTACCCTAGCCCGAAACCTACTAAGCCCTAAGGCCCATCTCGAAATCTAGTAGATTTCAAGATAGATATTACAAGTATAAACAAAACCAATTGCCTAAACCTTAAAGGGCCAAACATTTATAATTATTAGTATTTGCTCTTCTTTTTCAGTTTATCATCTTCTATAACTGAGAGCAGCAATCTACTTCTGCTTCCATCCTACTCAGTCACTAAATCAATCGATCATGGCAGAGCTAAACCTTCGTCCTACTCACAACCTGCTACCTTATCACACCAAATCACCAAAGCATATGCAATACCATGCGACGATTGATATGATAAACAATTTACCATACATACATGCCATTATTGCAAATCCCCAAATTTACTTGACCACTTTACATGATTTTTGGACAAATGCTAGGGTGATCAAAGACAAGAAAGGTACAATTATGTTTATCTTATCAGATACTGATTCAAAAGCTATAGAAGTTACACTCGCCTAACTCACCACACCCTTACATCTTGGTGATGAATAAGGGATTAACCTATTTAAAAAGGCTTATATCCATAATGAATTCATTGAGATAGGTTATTTTGGTCAATTATGCCAATCAATTTTGTAGAAGAGTGAATGTTCTACAAATATAAAATTCCTTTTTCACACTCTTATGCGATGATTTTTAGGGAAGAGTGAGAGTGAGAATGAAGTTCCAATGCACACTCAATATTTAGGTTATTCAATTCTGAGTAGGCAATTATTTAAAATCTCCAAAATCATTTTATATGATATGGTGTCCAACACAAACTCACAAAAAAAAGTTTCAAATGTACCCCATATTAGTTATGTAGTACCTTAAACAAGTACTGCCTGCCAACATTTTTGAAATGGGACGTGTCGTTGTCATTAAATCATTGCAAGCTCAAACTTTTACTCGATTGAAATAAAAAAGAAAAAAAAAGATATTTTATAAGATGAAAAAGATGTTGTGCCTACTGCTCCTACTGACCAAGGGGAAAAACCCATCCTTAAGGATCCCACAGTAGAAATAAAAAACCAATTTTAACAAGGCCTAAATCCAAAGCAAAACCCAAAAGGCCAAAAAAAGGTTACTTAGGAAGATGAGGTCTCTGAGAACCTGGTTAAACCTCAAACCAGCCAAACTCCTCAAGAATCCTCACAAAAGGATCATGTTGTACTAGAAAAGCCTACTTCTCCTCACTCTTCTTTCGAACAACATCTTGTTGGTTTGATTGAGAGCCATGTTCTTAGCTTTATTCAAAGCCATGTTGGTGTGATTGCATGTATAGTTATATCTATTCTAGGGAGGCCCACTAGCAACCCTGAGGATAGAGATATACTTAATACTAGCACGCATACAGTAGCTGATCAATTCATTAAGGCCACATAAACCATAAGGAGTGATGATTCAACAGGACTTCCCCAGCACCAAGAACCAGGGGCATTAAAGAATGTACCTAGAGGTAACATCCCAAATACACACTTTGATACAACCACCCTTGGTGGGGATGCATATGATTCCATTAAGCTGGAAGATACTCAAAACTATAAGCAATTGATGGCAGAACTTAGAGCTGACGTCTCAAACCTCAAAAAGGTTGTCACCAATATGCCTAAGTCTTAAGCCCAGTTAAGCCCTGACATAACCCAACAGCTGACCTCCTAACATGAAGAGCTCAAAAACATCAAAGACTTAGCCACTCAAAAATATCTACAAATTCATCAACTATATGAATATCAACTCTCTTAGAACAGAATTTGCACTCTAACCTTTCAGATTTGATTAAGGCGAAAAACATTTTTCTGTGCATTCTATCTCGCACTAGAACCATCCACATGCCCCTTTATATACCAGCAGCAGTAATCAACAAATCTTCAAAGCCTAGACCAACTACAAGCCCACTTCAAACCAGCCTTTAGATCTCATTAATCCAAGCCCAATGAAATATCCCTCATCCCACGTAACCCAAACACATAATGCAAAACAAATAAAAAAGATATTATTTTAAGTAATTGAAATAATAAAAATAACCTTTAATTTTTAACACTTGTACTCATATTACAAGCCCGAGCTCATTTATTATTTATATAAGTAATAAGTGTGTATAAATTAACAAGCTTAATCAATCCAATGCATGAAGGTTTAGATTCAAGTTTGCTAATTAAAGAATTTGCTATTTAGATCTAAGGTTTATTTAAACTCAACTCGATCAACACTTTTAGCTTGGCTCGTATATGTTATTTTATATTATTTTAACCTAGTCTATTTTGACTAGAACTATTTCTAGATCTATATTATTTAATAAAGTAAATCAATGTGTGACACGTGTCATTCATTGTAATCATTTACTTTTGGTTTCCCCACATCTCTTTCTTAAATATTATCCTCCAATTTAAATTGTTACCTTAACAATTTATTCAACTCGTGTAATAAACGAGGTTTAAAGATATATTGTTTTATTATTTTGTATATAAAATTAAATTTATTTAACACGTGTAATACACGAGGTTCTAAGACTATAAGGTGTGGAGGAGGGTAGTCTTCAAAGGATGCTCCGCCACATAGGAGTACACGTTAGCGGGTGTGAGGATAGGCCTAAAGGGGATGGACTTAGGGTGTGGAGGACGGGCCTATATATATATATATATATATATAGAGAGAGAGAGAGAGAGAGAGAGGAGGAGGAGGAGTTGGGTAGAAAGTGGATTTTTCCTAGAAAGTCTAGGAAGCAATTAGAATGCGACACGTGGCATTGAAGGATTTTAACTAGAAGGGAAATTATGTACTTTCACAATCTATTTTTATTTTAGGAAATTATCTTCAATAACTAACTATCCATGTACACGAATGAAACTGATTTCCTCCATAATTTTCAGATTTTTTGTTTTCGAATTTTGATCTCACGTAAATATCAATCATTCCTTTGTTTTCTTGCTCACAAGATTCATCACTGATCTTTAAACTTTATCTGGAATCTATCAGGATGTTCTTGGTACTGTGTTTTAATAGTTAGAGGGTTAAAGTCAATGTTTTTATAGATCCCATAATATGAATGATGTTTGGTAACGCTGGATGATTTCTTGACATTGTGTTTAACAGCAAGCAGATTAATACCGTTGTGTTTTAGCATTCATGCTGGTAATGCTGGAGGATTTCTTGACGATGTGTTTTATCATTCATGCTGGTAATACTGGAGGATTTCTTGACATTGTGTTTTAACAGCAAGCAGATTAATACAGTTGTGTTTTGGCATTCATGTTTATAATGCTGGAGGATTTCTTGACGCTGTGTTTTACCATCCATGCTGGTAATGCTGGAGGATTTATTGGCATTGTGTTTTTACAGCCAGCAGTTTAATACCGTTGGGTTTTAGCATTCATGTTGGTAATGCTGGAGGATTTCTTGACGTTGTGTTTTACAATCCATGATGGTAATGCTGGAGGATTTCTTGACGTTGTGTTTTACAATCCATGATGGTAATGTTGGAGGATTTCTTGACATTGTGTTTTAACAGCAAGCAGATTAATACCGTTGTGTTTAAGCATTCATGTTGGTAATGCTGGAGGATTTCTTGACGCCGTGTTTTACCATCCATGCTGGTAATGCTGGAGGATTTCTTGATGTGTTTTAGCATTCATGCTGGTAATGCTGGATGATTTCTTGACGCTGTGTTTTACCATTCATGCTGTTACGATGGGTGACATTTGTCACGATGTGTTTTCTTGATGTTGTGTTTCTTCATAAAGGATAGAAGGAAGAGAGAGAGACGAGAGAAAGGGAGAGAGAGAGAGAGAAAAAATCGCAAGAAATGTGGGGTGGTTTATGGAATGACAGTTATTTCCATATTTAAAACAAGCTAAATGACATATCTACCCATGATTAATTAAATAATCCTATTTTTAAGAAACACATATTACCAAAATGCCACAAAGATGATCTCAACCATTAAACACACCCATTGGATGGCCCAGATCGCTTCCTAGACTTTCTAGAAAAAACACACTTTCCGCAGGATCCCAATATATATATATGTATATATGTATATATATGTATATATGTATATATATGTATATATATATATATATATATATATAGAGAGAGAGAGAGAGGGAGCCGCTAAAATGAAAACCACCTCCAGTTGTAAGAACCACGAGAACCACTCTCCACCAATCAAACTTTGCCACGTATGCACTTTTATATTATATTATAAAGGGTATTTTGGTCTTTTACTCCTAATGTCTAATCCCCTGCCATATGTCATATATCTCTCCCATTTAAAAGACTTACACATCTCCTCTCTCATCAAAATTCAAACCTCATTCATCATCTCATCCATCTGCAACCCATCCTCTTTCTCTCTCTTCTAAACCATTTCTTTCTTCCCCAAGTTTCTTTCTTTGTTTCTATATTGCTTCCGTGTTTCTATTTCTTTATTCCCCAACTTTGTTTCAACTTTCATATATCATTTTACTTACTTCCATATTTTGATATTTAAATATTCCTTTGCCGGATCGTTAAGGCTTTAAGAAGATCGGTTTCGTATTTCCAAGTATCATCACAGGCAAGGAGTCTAATTATTTCATTAAGGCTTTAAGAAAAATATGCAGGAGAGAGAGTTGGTGGTGGGGAGGTGTTGGTGGGGAAGACGTTGGTGGGAGGTGGTGGGAGGTGGCGGAAGACGGTTGGTGGGAGGTGGTGGTCGACCACCCAACTGTCGTGGCGGCGCGTGATGCCGGTGGTTCAGTTCTTCAGTGGTGGTGGAACACGAAGAGAGAGACAAAGGTAGTGATGTTTTCTTTGTGTCTCTGTTTTGGGGGTTTGTTTGATGTTTTTTGGTTCTGTTTATTTGATGTTGTTTGATGTTTTTTGGTTCTGATCTTGACATTTTTTTGGCGGCGGTGGCCGGTGAAGGGGGATTTGTTGTGGTGGGTTAGGGGGCGGTGTGTCGGCGGCGGCAGCGGAGGTGAATGATGGGTGGAGGGGTGGGGTGGGGTGAGGAGGGGTGTCTGTTTTTTGGTGGGTTGTTTGATGTTTTTGGTTTGATTCTTGACGTTGTTTGATGTTTGAATGTTTTTTTGGATCTGGATACAGGTTGCTTGAATGATCCATTTGTATTCTTTGATTATGTGGGTTTTGATCGGTTTGGATTTGGGGGGGGGGGGGTGATGATGCAAAAAAAATGTAGATTTTGATGACGATGGCGTGGTAAGGACGACGGAGGGTAGGTTTTTTGAACCTGCAACCCCACTTTTGCAATCTTTTGATTTATCGGAAAATCTGAGCCAACCGTTTTTTTCGAGATACGCATTGTTTTGATGTTGTTGGTTTTTTATATTTTTTCCCCAGTCGATGATGATAACAATCTATCTGAGACACCTACCGAGCTTGCGATTTCTGGGTGCGTTCGTTTTACGTAAAAAAAATTGTGAAAAAAAAAAAGTTAAACAGTAAACTTTTTAACGTAAAACGTAAAAAGTAAAACGTAAAAACGTAAAAAGTAAAACGTAAAACGTAAAACGTAAAAAGTAAAACGTAAAACGTAAAAACGTAAAACGTGAAAACGTAAAACGTGAAAACGTAAAACGTAAAAAGTAAAACGTAAAACGTAAAAACGTAATACGTAAAAAGTTTTATGTAAAACGTAAATCGTAAAAAGTAAAACGTAATACGTAAAAAGTTTTACATAAAACGTAAAAAGTAAAATGTAAAACGTAAAAAGTTTAACGTAAAACGTAAAGTTATTAACGTTAAACGTAAAAAGGTTAACGTAAAAACGTAAAACGTAAAACCTAAAAACGTAAAACGTAAAAAGTTTAACGTAAAACGTAAAATGTAAAAAGTTTAAACAATCAGTAAAAAAATATGAATTTAAAAATGTTTTTAATAAAAAAATTATGTTTAAAAAATAAAACTAATATAATAATACAAAAAGTAATAAAAAAACAATAAAGACAAAAAGACAAAATAGAGTAATTTTACTAAACTAAACTTTTGGATTAAAATATTAAAGAAATAATAAGACAAAAAGTATTTAATATTATTTTTAATTACTTTTAATCTCATCCATTGATCTTGAAGATCTAATGGTTGGGAACTGGTTCTCGCGGTTCTTACAACTAGAGGTGGTTTTCATTTTAGCGGTCTCCTATATATATATTGGTTTTCATTTTAGCGGTCTCCTATATATATATATATATATGAGACCGCTAAAATGAAAACCACCTCCAGTTGTAAGAACCGAGAGAACCACTTTCTGGCCATTAGATCTTCAAGATCAATGGATGAGATTAAAAGTAACAAAAAATAATATTAAATGTTTTTTCTCTTATTATGTCTTTAATATTTTAATCCAGAAGGGTAATTTAGTAAAATGACTCTATTTTGTCTTTTTATCTTTATCGTTTTTTATTTGTTTTTTGTATTATTATGTTACTTTTTATTTTTTAAACATAATTTTTTTATTAAAAACATTTTTAAATTCATATTTTTTTATAAGATTTTTATACTTTTTAAAATTTAAGTTTTATGTTAAACTTTTTACGTTTTACATTTTTTAACGAGCCATTTTTACGCCCGGCTTTTTCAAGCGTCGTTTTCTTTAACGCGCCGTTTTTTACGCGTGGTTTTTTAACGCGCCGTTTTTTACGCGCCTTTTTTTATGCGTCGTTTTTTTAACGCGTCGTTTTTTACACGTTTTTCTAACACGCCGATTTTTACACTTTTTACGTTTTATGTTTTACGTAAAACGTAAAAAACGTTTTACGTTTTACGTAAAACGTTTTACGTTTTATGTTTTATGTAAAAAATTTTACGTTTTACGTAAAACTTTTTACGTTTTACGTAAAACTTTTTACGTTTTACGTTTTACATAAAACTTTTTACGTTTTACGTTTTTTACGTTTTACGTTAAAAAGTTTACGGTTTAACTTTTTTTTTACAAAAACTTCTTTACGCAAAAACGAACGCACGCAGAAATCGCAAACTCGGGAGATGTCTCAGATATATCGTTATCATCATCGACTAGGGGGGAAAAATAAAAACCAACAACATCAAAACAAAGTGTATCTCGAAAAAAAAGGGGGTTGGCTCAGATTATCTGATAATCAAACGGCTGCAAAAGTGGGGTTGCAGGTTCAAAAATCCTACCCTCCGTCGTCCTTGCCGCGCCATCGTCATCAAAATCGACGTATTTTTTTTTTGCATCATCGCCACCCAATCAACCATATCAAAACCTACAAATTCAAAAGAACACAAATCAAAACCCACGAAACCCACCGCCACACCACCAAACCCACTGCCACACCACCACACCCACCAAACCGACTGCCACACCACCACACCCACCGCACATCGGAGCCGTCGGCCTCAAAACCCAAACATCGGAGCCGTCGACTTCAACCACTGCCACACCATCAAAACCACCGCCACACCACCAAACCCACTGCCACACCACCAAACCCACCGCACCCACCGCCACACCTCCGTTGCAACATCATAAACCCACCGAAACCCGAGCCGCTACTCCAACCTACAGCCCCAAAATTACTTGTTTTAGAACATCTCTATACGAAAAATCCAACCCTTTTACCACTATTTTCACTGCCCCTCTACAAGGGAAATGAATCAATCCCAAACAAAAAAAAAATAGTCTGACTAATTTGAACTAAGTTGAAGCTCTTGACCCATCTTTACACTCCAACATCTTTTTCAATAACCAACTCAATACCTACATAACAATCTTCAAAAATTCAGCAAAATAAAACTAATCATCTTCATTTAACAACTTAAAAATACAAACTTTCATACCTGGATTCACGAGTCAACTGAAATTTAACAGAAACTATGAACTTGGGTGTTAATCAGAGCCCCACGGTGGTCGGCCGGCAGTGGTGTAACAGAGAGATGAGTTAGGTGGTTGCCGTGATGGAGGTTAATCGGAGATGGTCGGTGGTAGGTGGTAGTCGATGGGTTTCTGTGACTTGTGGTGGGTACGGCGGCGAGGTGATCGGAAATCAGAGGTGTCGGCGGTAATGGAGAAGGAGGTGTGAGAGGGGATAATCGGTGGTGGTCAGTCGTGGTGGGCACCGCTTTGCAAATAAATCGACCACCACAACCTGCCCTTCACCACAGTGGTCTCCCGGCGTCTGAAACTCCGGCGACTGAAACAGTGGTGTTTGGGGGTCACCGGTGTGGGTGTGGTGCCGGTGGTGTTCATAAGATGAAGATGATGACGGTTGTGTTCAGAGGCTAAAGATGATGAAGATTATGATATCTTCCATCTTCATCAAAGATGAATGAGAAAAAATGATCTGATAGTTTAAAAAATTGAAATGAAGAATGGAGAGAGAGAGAGAGAGAGAGAGTCATATGGAAATGACACTAATAAAAGAGACAGAAGAAGACAGACTGACCATTGAAGTGATATATAGAGTAAATTACCTAAATACCCTTTTGGTTGGCATAATATGATTGGTGGAGAGTGGTTCTCACAGTTCTTACAAATGGGGTTGGTTTATATTTTAGCGGCTCCCTATATATATATAGGGGACCGCTAAAATGAAAACCACCTCCAGTTGTAAGAACCGCGAGAACTAGTTCCTGGCCATTAGATCAACAAGATCAATGGATGAGATTAAAAGTAACTAAAAATAATATTAAATGCTTTTTGTCTTATTATGTCTTTAATATTTTAATCAAAAGGGTAATTTAGTAAAATGACTCTATTTTGTCTTTTTTGTCTTTATTGTTTTTTATTAGTTTTTTGTATTATTATATTACTATTTACTTTTTAAACATAACTTCTTTATTAAAAACATTTTTAAATTCAGATTTTTTTTAAAAGATTTTTTATACTTTTTACAATTTAAGTTTTAGGTTAAACTTTTTACGTTTAACATTTTTTTAACGCGCCGTTTTTTCAAGCGTCGTTATTTTAACGCGCCGTTTTTTACACGTTTTTTTAACACGCCGATTTTTACACTTTTTACGTTTTATGTTTTACGTTAAACTTTTTAAAGTTTTTACGTTAAAAGTTTTACGGTTTAACTTTTTTTTTTTACAAAAACTTCTTTACGAAAAAACGAACTCACCCAGAAATCACAAACTCGGGAGATGTCTCAGATATATCGTTATCATCATCGACTCGGGGGGGGGGGGGGATAAAAAACCAACAACATCAAAACAAAGTGTATCTCGAAAAAAAATGGGGTTTGGCTCAGATTATCTGATAATCAAAAGGCTGCAAAAGTGGGGTTGCAGGTTTAAAAAACCTACCCTCTGCCGTCCTTGCCTCGCCATCGTCATCAAAATCGACTTTTTTTTTTCATCATCGCCACCCAATCGACCATATCAAAACCTACAGATTCAAAAGAACACAAATCAAAATCCACGAAACCCACCGCCACACCACCAAACCCACTGCCACACCACCACACCCACCAAACCCACCGCCACACAACCACACCCACCGCACATCGGAGCCGTCGGCCTGAAAACCCAACATCGGAGCCGTCGACATCAACCACTGCCACACCACCAAAACCACCGCCACACCACCAAACCCACTGCCACACCACCAAACCCATCGCACCCACCTCCGTTGCAACATCATAAACCCACCGAAACCCGAGCCACTACTCCAACCTACAGCCCCAAAATTACTTGTTTTAGAACATCTCTATACGAAAAATCAATACCCACATAACCAAAATTACTTGTTTTAGAACATCTTTACACTCCAACATCTTTTTCAATAACCAAATCAATACCCAGATAACAATCTTCAAAAATTCAGTAAAATAAAACTAAACATCTTCATTTAACAACTTAAAAATACAAACTTTCATACCTGGATTCACGAGTCAACTGAAATTTAACAGAAACTATGAACTTGGGTGTTAATCGGAGCCCCACGGTGGTCGGGCGGCAGTGGTGTAATAGAGAGGTGAGTTAGGTGGTTGCCGTGATGGAGGTTAATCGGAGATGGTCGGTGGTAGGTGGTAGTCGATGGGTTTATGTGACCGGTGGTGGGTGCGGCGGCGAGGTGATCGGAAATCAGAGGTGTCGGCGGTAATGGAGAAGGAGGTGGGAGAGGGGATAAGCGGTGGTGGTCAGTCGGGGTGGGTATGGTCATCATCATCATCGACGGCTGGTGGGTGGCCGACGATTACTGTAGAGACGGAGGGGGAGTGTTTGGCTGGTGGTTGTCGCCGGAAACACCATCATCATCAGAGAACCGGGGTGGGTACTGGTCATCATCATCATCGGCCAACCACCATCAACTTCACAGGTTTGTGTGTCTCTTGATGACATAGGGTGAAGACACAAATGAGGAAGAAGACAAAGGGTGAAGATTTAAAAGGAAGAGAGAGACGGTGATATTAAAATGAAGAGAGAGATGGTTAGATTTAAAAGGAAGAGAGAGAGGGTGAGATTTAAATGAGGAGAGAGGGTGAGATTTAACATTTGGGTTAAATGACCAAACTACCCTTTTTGTTGGCAAGATATGATTGGTGAAGAGTGGTTCTCACGGTTCTTACAACTGTAGGTGGTTTTCATTTTAGCGGCTCCCTATATATATATAGGGGAAGGTTCATTTGAGAAGAAAATTTTATTGAGAAGAAAAATAATAAAAGGGTATAATTGTAAAACATTAAATAGTTTTTGTTCTCATCTCATTTATTATTATGTATGACTAATTAATTAATTATTAAGACTATAATCCTCCACACTAAATATTTTTGCCTACACACATCAAAAGTTATCCTACACATTTCGAAATTTATCCTACACATATTGAAATTTATCCTACACAACTCGTAATTCATCTTACACGCCTCGTATTTATCCTACACTTTAAATGAATTTTTATTTTTATTTTTTTGTGAAAAATATATATCTTAAAAATAAGTTACAAATTTAATATAGTTAGTTATTAAAGATGAAACTACCAATTAATGATGTATGTAAGTTTACTAATATACCCTTATAGTTACATTAAGTACAAATATTAAATGAAGTTTAATAAAGCATTCCTATTGGTTGAAATTTCTTCTTTTTTCTTCTTACAAAGAATTTCTTCTCATTTGAACCCTCCACTATATATATATATATATATATAGTGGAGGGTTCAAATGAGAAGAAAAATTTTGTAAGAATAAAAAGAATATGTTTTAAACCAATATAAATACTCCATTTTACTTCATTTAATATGTATATTTATTGTTATTAATATGGGCATATAGGTAAATTTCTAATTGTAATTAATTAACTAACTAATTAAAATTGTAACTCACTTTTAAATATTCTCTTTCAATATAAAAAAATTTAGGATGAAGTACAATTTTCGACATGTGTATGATAAATTTTAGTATGTGTATGATAAATTTTAGTATGTGTAGGATAAATTCTTAAATGTGTATAATAAATTTAGATGTGCGTAAGGTAAATTTCGGCAAGTGTAAGATATATGTAGGATAAATTTTGAAATGTGTAGGAGTAAAATGTTTTTTGCTTTATTAATGAGAGATAACATAATTAATGGGGGAAGTTATAAAGTATTTAATGTTTTACCGTTATTTCATTTCTTCTTTTTCTTTTCACATTAAATTTCTTCTCAAATGAATATTCCCCTGTGTATATACATATATATATATATATATGTGTGTGTGTGTGTGTATGTGTGTATAAAGAAGAGAGAGGACCGGCGCTAGCATCGTGGGGAGGACGTTGAGGACGGGGACGGCCCTAGGGGCAAGGGCGAATGTTAGAAGGGGTCGGGAGGGGCACCCGACCCCCCCCCCCCCCCCAAACTTTTCACTCAGTAGTGTTATGTATGTAGCTTTCGTATAGAAATTTTTTGGTATATACGTTTTCGACCCCTTGTTTCTATAGAAATTTTTGGATATATACATTTTTGACCCCTCTGTCGGAAATTTCAAGCTTCGCCACTACCTAGAGGGGCGGTGTGCCTGGGCGGCGCCGGCCTTCGCCGACCCTCGACTGCTCCCACACCGAGTAGCCAAACATAGTACTATTTATAAAAATTCAAAGATGTATAGTGAAACTAAGTACGATAATTACGGAGAGATTATGATTCACGTCAACGTCTTTGCTGACTCATATACCCTTAAGTCAATAACCTTCGAGAAAATCAAAGTTTAAGATTCTCACCTGATAAATAGAAGTCTGAATGTTGAGTCACCGCCGTATATATGTAATTCAACTAATAATAATTCGTTAACTCATATTTTATAACACATATGCTACACACGTGATAAACTATAATTAAAACTGTTATTTTGCACCAAATTACTAAAAACTAATGGTCAACCAGTGGCGGATTCAGGGGTGTTTTGAGGGTTCCCGGGAACCCCCTTAATTTGGAAAAAAATGACAAAAATAGTGGAAATTTTATATGATTTAAAAAAATAATGAGAATTAGTGAAAATCTACCAAAAGGAACCCGGTGAAAAAAATTTCTGAATCCGCCACTGTGGTCAACTCATATTTAAATAACCAAATTGCAAGTTTTCGTTTACTATTCTTCCATATGTTCACAACACATTGTTTGAAGCAAATACCTATTAGTATTTCCCCCTTTTTAAATGTTTGAAGCAAATAACTGTTTCCCCCTTTTAAAGAAATAGGAAAAATTCAACTTGAGTTGCTATCTTAACTAATCATCTACAAAACGTGGTTGGCCTAGCGGAAATGAGCTCTAAAATAGGTTCGAGCTCGATTTTGTTTAAGCTTGACTTGATTAAAGCGTTTAACAAGTTATCTCAAGATGAGTGCTTCGGTTCATTTTCACCAATATATAGAATGGCGATATCTTGTGAACCAAAATAATATCTATATTTATATAAGAGGTAATTACGTTTTTCGTCCCTACGGTTTATTGGAAATTCAATTGCAGTTCATTAGTATAAAAATTGTCAAAACAGTACAAGGACTTTCACTTTTGTAACAATTACAGTCCACCCTCACTAACCCTACAATTATTATGTTAGTTTATCTTAAATGACGAAAATACCCATGTTATTAAAACTAAAGTATAAATAAATATAGAGTTAATTACGCTTTTCGTCCCTGTCGTTTGTAGAAAATAACTATTACAGTCTATTAGTTTAAAATTTTCCAAAACAATACGAGTACTTCAAAACTTTCAGCTTCAAATCACCAACAATGATGGCTAACAGGTTCATCTGTCTAATATCCTTCACTCTATTCTTCACTCTCTTTGTTTCTTCAGATTCTGAAAGAACATCACCTGCTTTGGCTTCACACCTTCTCCACTTTATCCATTTTCACCATCTCACACTACCACCATCTAAACCCACTTTCGGCGGCCCACCCATCCTCCCTCCGCTGCTAAAACCACCACCACACATACATACATACATACATACATACATACATACATATCTGAATCCACCACCCAATCTGCCCACCACCATCATCAAACCACCACCCACACCCACCCCCACCCCTACCCCTACACTCCATGGTCATCCTCTTCAAACAAATCATCAGCCAACTCCTTTTCTAGCGATGAATTCGACCACTACACAAGGCACCGCCCAGACTTTATCTCCTCCCCTCAAGTTTTTCGGGTAGACCTCGGGATTTCCTACTAACGTCAATTGTGATGGGGAAATTAGGTGGACGGTGATTTCAGTTGTGATGGGGGGAAATTAGGTGGCCGACAGTTTCGATTCTGGTGTAACCGGTTGACGGAGACAGATCTGATGCCGATGGAGGTGACGGATGAGATCCGGTTGACGATGATACGATGGAGGTGAGCGCTGGTGAAACTGAGTCGTCGGAACAGAGTTGTGGAGCCAAGCAAGTGATGTTTCGGCTGGATCCGAAGAAAAAGGGAAAGTGCAGAGTAGAGTGAAGGATGGTAAATAGATGAAACTGTTAACCGCCATTGTCGGTGAGTTGAAAGTGGAAGTTGTGAAAGTATTGATACTATTTTGGCTATTTTAAACTAGTGGACTGTGACGGTTATTTTTCAACAAACCAGAGGGACAAAAAACGTAACTAACTTTCTTAATTTATATCTTATTTTTAATAACAGAGCATTATGGTCATTCCAAATAAACTAACATAATAGTTTAACGGGGTTAGTGAGGTGGATTGTAATTGTTACAAAAGTGAAAGTTCTGATACTGCTTTGATAATTTTTAAGCTAATGGACTGTAATGGTTATTTTAAACAAACCAGATGAACGTAATTAACTCTTTATAAAACTATATTTTCTAAAGATAAAAGTAATGTCTCCAAAATATTTAATTGGAACACTCAAGGTTAGATCTGAATTGGAATGTTGTTGACTTAGAGACGGAAATAAACAAGTAATCTTGTTAAAAAGGTTATACTCAATATTCAATTGATTATATATTGTCATGAAGTTAGTTTATTTTAGGATAACCAAATCTTTTAATGTATTGGATGGTTTTGGATTCTAGAAGAAAAAGCCACATGTAGATGGACTAAAGTTGTTCAAACAAATTTAAATGTATTGGATGGTTTTGGATTCTAGAAAAAAGCCACATGTAGATGGACTAAAGTTGTTCAAACAAAGGAAAAGTAACCTCCTTTAGGCCATATAGATGGAAACAATCAGTTAAGTTATCACTTAATTGGTTATTACTTAATTTGTTATGTCACGTATTAAAACTGAAATGAATCACAGTTTTTTGTTAATTGGTTATGTTTTAACCGAACCATTAGTTCATTATTTGGTTCGGTTATATTAGTTAATTTGGTTATGCTTTGATTAATTCAATTATTTGCTTACCAATAATTTAGTTTGTATCAAAAATTTAACTTTTGAACAAATTTACAGTATACAAATAATACAACAATGACTAGATTATTTTTTTTTCTGAATGGATATCGGGCTTACTTGTTGAATGGTGATGTGGGTAAGAGGTTGGTGTATAGGTATTATTGCCTAGTGGGGATGGATATGATTGAATGGTTTCGCTAATGGTACGATGATACACTAGTAATCCGTTAATGATTCAAATTTGCCGTTAAAAAAACCACAATATTTGAATACTATTCATTATTTGTAAAATCATCACATAGATTTATATTTTGACACACCTGATATGGATTTCTTATCTTTTGGTAGATATGAAAAATGTCAAAAAAAAAAAAAAAAAAATTGGGTAAAATTTCAGAGCTAAAACAATATTAAAACATCATGATCTATAGTTAAAACAAGTATCGATACATTTATTGTAACAATATTTAAACTTGGTTTTTCTTTGGTTTAGGTTCCTGTGAAAAGGGTGAAGTTTGTGAGAAATATTACGTAGACGACACGTGCCATTATTTAATTTTATGGATTAAGGGTAAGGGTAATAACACTACTACAAAATGTAGCATTAGACGGTGTCAAGGATTTGTTTTAGACGGTGTTAAAGTAATAACACCGTCTTAAAACCAATACCAATATAAACGTTAAGCTCTTTTTAATAAAATATTCAATAAAATTCAGAAGAACACCGTCTAATGCTTAAACACCGTCTTATACTAATTTCTCCAACCTTTAGACGGTGTTGTCTCTGAACACCGTCTTATAAATATTCAATATAATTCAAAAGAACCCCGTCTAATGCTTAAACACCGTCTTATAAACTAATTTCTGCATCCTTTAGACCCTTTAGACGGTGTTGTCTGTGAACACCCTCTTATAAACTGAAAAAAGATCGCTCAAATATCAACCACCAAAACCTTGTCTCTTTCCTTTCATCTTCCTCATAACAAATTCTTCATCTTTTCCATCTTCTTCATCTTCTTCACCATTAACAACCTTACAAAGTTTCAAGGTTAGTTTTTTTTCTCTTTACATATGTTATTTAATGTTTTTTAGTTTTATAAATAGTAGTTATATCATGTTTAATTATATGTTGTTAAAAATTCAAATTTGATTTTTTCTTGTTTTGTTTTGATATAAAATATTAATATTTATGGTTTTGAAGTCAAACACCAAACCGTGCTCATCCAAACATCCAGTCGTTCTGAATTCCACCATCACCACCACCGATATCGCCACCGCCACCACCACCACCACCGTATAACTACCACCGCCATCGCCAAACGTACGATCAAACCGCCGTTCTCACTTTCACGCACCAAATGTTCGTTCTCATTCCAGATCTATCTCAAACCGTCTTTAGAATCAAAGCTTGTCTCGGAATCCGTTTTCATAATGAAGAGAAAATTAAAGGAGTTTTTGTAACGGCAATGACGATATGTAAGGAATCTATGATTCGATGCTCGTTTCTGCTGCTATTTTTGTTGATTTTGGCAGTTTTTGTAACTGTTTCCGGTGAGAAAAGTGGTGATTCGAATCTCAGGTCTGTTTTCTTTCTCGATCGTTAGAATTGAAGCGCAATTTTGTGTACTTGATGATAATAATAATATGTGTTAGTGTTTTGATTCGGTGTTATCTGCATTATCATGATATTGAGTGAGTTAGGTTTAGAATGTTGAAATTATTGTGTTTTATGTGAAATTAAGATGTTGCAGAGGTTATGGAAACTGAAATCCGTGTGTGTGACATAGTGCTTGAGTGTTTTCGTTTACTGTTATCTAGATTCTCGCGATATTGAGTGAGTTAGGGTGAAAATGTTGATAGTTTGTATGGAGAATGTAGGATTTAAGCGTGGAAATGTTGAAATTATAGTGTGTTATGTGAAATTAAGATGTTTAGGTTTATGAAAACTGAAATATGTGTGTATCATGCAGTGTTGTTGAAACAGAGCACTTTCAGATATCGAATAACACCTCGTCATTTGAAGCAAGGTATTCATATTCACACTAAAGTTTGTATAATTAGGGTTTAGTTATTTATTTTAGATGTAATCTGATTAATCTGTTCATCAGGCCTAAATCGTTTCATTTTGCAATAGTTGATAAAGTTTATTTTGTATTAATTGATGAGGGGTGAAGCTCATTGTTGATAAGTGGCGAGGTATATCTTCCTATTTGAAGTTGTGACTCTAAAGTGAAGAGCCGGTGTTACAATAGGTAATTTGATCAGTAACATATTTGTGCTAGTAGTCAGTTCTTTATCGTCTTCCGGTGGTGTTACAATTGGACCATCATCATTAGCTTTGCTTGCTAAGACTGCTCTAATGGGTTAGTGGTTCTGACATTTGACTTCATTTCATCAATTAAGAACCCCTTCTAATTGCACATATTAATGTTCTTGGTACTATTTTTATTATTGCAGTTAAATGTGTCCAAAAGTGAGAACAAGAACTGGACATATGAGAAGGCAAAATTTCTAACTTCAGTCAATTGAGATGAGCCAATCAGTGGGTTGTGTGATATATGCAGATATGCAGATTGAGTGGGTTGTCTCTGTTTTTTTAGTAGATACCCTGTCTGTTAACAAATGAGTGTTCTTGACATAGAATTAATGAAAAGGTAGGTTTGCAAGTGTAAAGCAAAAACAACTTATAGACTTCCACTAAATCATGTCCGTATGCTAGTATTAATGGACTTTAATCCTACAGAGATCACTGTGTTTCCTACAAATTAAACAAATGTTGAAAAAAAAAGAAACCAACTAGTAGGATTCTAGCATAATGTTTGACATAAGAATAGGGTCATAGCCTAGAATAAATTTTGATGATATTTGTGTAATACTTTTAGTTCTTCCAAGTTATCTTCATAATGTTAACCATTTACCTAGTGATTTACTTTCTTATTGTAGTATTTGGATTATCTGGAAGTGTTGAAGTTGCTCAACTCGAGCTCGGACTCGAAGTTCGGTTCGTGAATTTGACATAAGTGGCACTTGCCGTGTAGGAAAGTTTGATGTAAGATTAACTTTTAACTGTTTTCGTGTTTTCTTGTTTAATTTTAACTGTTTGGTATAGATGTTGTATGTTTTTCCTAGACCGCGGACGTATATTACATAAAATAAAAATAATTGTTTTAGTTCATTTTGTGTTCTTCTTATCTGGTATATCGAGTTTTGATTCGACAAGTTGTATCTTTAAGTAATATGTTACTGGTTGAAATATTTCAGGAAATTGAATGCTAAGAAGCAGGGATATTTTACACAGGTATTTATTTAGTTTTCACTTAATATTTTAATTACACTCGATGTCTACAATTCTGCTGAAACAACAGTAAATGTTGTCTTTTCTGAATTGATGCATCAGATCAGACTTAATCAGATTATTTTAACACTTCAATTATCCTATACGTATTTTTTTTTGCTGTTATGATATGCTCATTATTGCTGCAATTCTCTTTACTATAGCTTACTTTAGTCTTATTTGTCTTTAAACACTTCAGTTATCCTTGATGGTTGTATTGGGTTTATCGGAATAACGACTGATGGAAGTGGTTAAGAGCAGTTGGTCGTGCCGGTCGTCTTCCTGTAGGTAGTAATCTTTTATAGACGTTGATGCCGAAGTTTTTTAGCGAGTTAGGTATTTCGTTAGTTTAGCTTATGTGTAGTTTGTTATGTATTCACAAATGATTGTAATTTGACGGGTTTATTTCCAAATTGGATGTCTATGGGTTTATTTTGGATTTGAATGTGTATTATTTTGGTTTGATTTGAAAATGTTCCATTGGTGTATATAAGGTTGATGTATTTTTTTTTCCAGCAAATGTATTTTTGGAAAATACGTATTCAGTAAATGTATTTTTTTTCGGCACATTATAAGACGGTGTTAAAATGGTATTAAAAGACGGGGTTCACCTATAAATGTTTTGATATTAAAAGACAGGGTTCACAAAGTTTAAGCCGGTGTTCAAATAGAACACCGTCTGATAAGAGTTGATTTTAAGCCGGTGTTCAAATAGAACACCGTCTAATAAGAATTGATTTTAAGCCGGTGTTCATATGGAACACCGTCTAATAAGAGTTGATTTTAAACCAGTGTTGTTTAAGACGGTGTTGAAAACACCGTCTTAAAACCCATTTCACCCCGTCTAAAGCTCAGTTTTGTAGTAGTGTAAGGTAATTAATTTCAAAAAATCAGTTTAAGTATAAAATAGATTGTAACAGTTTTAAGAGTTATTTTAGGAGATAAATTTTCTGGAATGATTGTCGTCGCTTTAGGAGTTATATTGCAGGTATAAAACACAATAGGGATCTCAAAAACATCATGACTTGAATCATAATACAATCATGGTATTTTAACATCTGAAATGATTGTATTGTTATTCAAGTCATGGTGTTTTAACACCATCTAGGGATGATTGTATTGCCATTCCAGATCTTAAAACACCATGACTTGAATAGCAAAACAATCAATCCAGATGTTAAAACACCATGACTTGAATCACAATAAAATGTTTCCAGGTGTTTAAAAGACTGCACATTGAATCACAATACAATTAAAACATCATTGTATGATGACGTGACTGAGGGTGGGTATAATTTTTGATATATTTTTAGCACTTGTACTCGTTTATCAAGCTTTAAATTTATAACACACGATATAACACTATCACTCTCTACAATACGTTAGGGCAAGTGCACCCATCGTTGGCGTATTATATTTATAGCATGATACCGAGGTCGTCCAAGGACACAAGAGCTTTTAATACCGGAATATCGTCAACGTCTAATCTAACCAAATTTTGAGAAAATGTTTAGTGAATAAAAATTAAAAAGAAATTAAAATACTAAAAAGAAATAATAGACAAGATAGAATCACTTGGTTCTGACTCCTCTTTTACATATCCTTTGATGATTTCTGCACTTTGATTTTTTAAGAGATTATCTTAATTGTAGTGGCATATCCCTCTTTTGGAGGCAACGCTACCCTCGGCCATATTGGTCTGGGTCAGCAGGGACACAGTCCCGCAAGGCCGGAATATTGGAAGATAATTAAGTAAGTTATTAATGCAAAATGTGGCATGTCCTTCTTTTGGAGGCAACGCTACCCTCGGCCATATTGGTCTGATTCAGCAGGGATACAGTCCCGCAAGGCCGGTCTAAAGTTTTAATAATAGTTTATTTATAAGGGATTCAAGTCATTCTTACTTCCCCTGATTTGATGCTATCTAACTCAAGAGAAGTCCTAATAAGCTTGAATCAAGTTCTCGCAGTATCTATACACTGAACGAGGCAAGAACTTTACCCAAACCACCATTCTAGGCAGTTAACGTGCTTTATATAGACCATAAAGACACGAATGAGTGAATCAACAAAACATGAAGAGATGATAGAATAAAGTTCACTTTCAATATAAAAAAACTAGTTATTAAAGTCATCAATACATACCCAAATAAAAAGTTAACCAAATCTTGGAAATCAAAAGTAATACATAAAAGATTTACCTTCACCAAGTGATGTAAGAGATTCGCCAAGCATGGCCTTTTTTTAACGCGAACTCTTACGATCAATCTTGGATCCCGAGACTACTACTCACACTCTAAACTCAAACAGATGTGGTGGATGTTGGGATTGAACCCTACCAGAGGAACAGATAATGAAAGCCAAAACTGGTTCACAACAGTGGATTCACAATAAGCAGCTGTTTACACTAAGTCTTCTCCCTTGAAAGTGATTATAACAGCTGATGGTCTTATATCCACTGCCCGGATACAACTGCTGTTGTTCTTCTAAACTACTGATGAAGCCCAGAAGACTGCTGAGAACTAAGCACTGCTGGTACAATCTACTGATGACAAAGCACTGCTCAATCAAGGACTGATCAACCTTGAGCAAAGCACTGATGTAAAGAGAGAGCAGTAGTTCAATATGTCATCTGTTTTTATGTATAGTCAGTGGTTAGGTTTAGCAGTGGTTGTATAAGAACAGTAGATACAGGTTGTTCGGTTGTTAGACGTCGCTTTCATGGTGACGTCAGCTGAGATGTCTCAGTGGTTTGGAATGTCTATAAATGGAGCAGTACTCTGTACTGTTACATTTGATCGTTTTGAGTGAGTTCTTCTCCTCAATTCAATCCTTTCATCTTGTGCAATCCAACCATGGGGTATCTGGCTGAGGGGGAGCTTAGTTTGTAAGCATGCTTGTAATCTTTTTATTTGTATTGTAAATCTTTTGGCTAAATGAATTGCATGTGCTTATCAAAATTGTTTCTCTTCTTGATTGTGTTACAAAGTTTGTTGTTCATTTCCGCTGCACTTAATCTCTGTTCATTTCTGTTTGATTGGTCCAAATTATACAAACAAGCACAATCATGAGAGCCTCCGATCCTAACAATTGGTATCAGAGCTTGGACAGTCAAATTCGATCTAACAATCAATTTACATAACAGTTCGGCTCAAAATTCATTGATACTAAGGTTGGCTGTATTTAGTTGAAAAACAGAGTAACGAGTGATAACGCTTAAAGCTGCTATTCAAATACTCTGTAAAACAACCAAGATGTCATAAGACACACAAATCTCACACAACAAGTGATATCATGCACAAGACACTCATGGTTTTCAGATCTGAAAACATATCTGTTAAACTATGGGATTATTTCTTATTTTCAAAATTGATTTCATCTGTTGTTATGAAACTTGTGATGTCACTATATTAGATGCTAAAGTATGAACCTCAGATTAACAAAAGCCTATGTTCATAAAAACATTAGTGTTTTTGCTAACGTAAAAAGAGGGAAATTAAAACTTTAGTCATAAGAACTTATGTGTTGAAAACAGGTTGAGATCCTCAAAAGGAACAAATCAACTCTGTTAAAATACATTAAGAAAACAGGATAGTCCGTATCATATGTAATGTGAGATTGGTCAAAATTTTGTACAAATATGGCCAATCCTCTTAAAACATTACTGCAAAATGATTCTGGATTAAGTATTCCTTCAATAAAGACCTCCCAGTAAGTATTTCATTACTTATGAATGGGAAGGGTAAAAAGGGAAGAAGAATATTCACAAAAACTCAGAAGTGTGTTTATCTCAAAACTTTTGAAGTCAGGAGAAAAGAGTATAAACATAAAACACTTAAGAGTCAAAGTTTGGGGTAACAGTGGTCATTAAGCAACTATGTGCAACCATTGGTTCAGGAAAGTTCAGGTAACAATAGTATTCCCAGTAAATAAATTTAAAAGAGGACTAGACAAATTTTCAGAATCTTCACATGGTAACAAAGTCTATAACAGGGTTTTCAAAAACTCATGTGAACATGTGTCCTCATTTCTGTTGTCAATCAATCAACAAGAAAATGGTACCAAACAGTGGTCAAAATGTATTTACAATTTCATACCACTATTGTCAAATCACTGACCATTTTCATAAACTTGAGATTGATATGATTAGGTGCGTTAGTGGTAATTATACCAGATCCTTTTGGTGCTGTTCTCAGTAAATCCTTTATTTTTTATTAAAGGTTTTTCTCAAATAAAGCAGGATATGTTATTCTTTATTTTTTTTAGGAATGATATATTTTGAACTTTTCACTGGTTTTTGATAGTAAAAGTCTCAATCTCCTGTCAGGATATATATAACCTATATTTTTTTTGTTGGTAATATTATCCTCAAAATGGATCAAAAGGAAGTGGTATATATGTCAAAGTCATGTCAAACTCAAGTTTGTTTTTACACTAAGCAAAAGATTGATTGTTAACAGATCTTAGAATACTTGGGTACTCATGTTTTAATTTAAATATTTTAACAAAAATGAGTTACCTTAGTAAAAAGTGTACATCATCTGGGGTACTAAACCACTGTCAGGAAAGTCGTAAGAACTTCAAAATGAAATTGACATGTGGCAAAACCTTGAATGAAAATTCCTTTTAAAAGTTGCTGACAATGAACTTTCAAACCATCGCCATTACTTTTACCCTAACCACTGTTTTGTTCAAACATCTGCTTCCTAAATATTGTCCATTGCTGAAAGTCAACCATTGATCTTTTCATTCTCTTGGCAAGCACTGATGCTCAAAATTAGTGACTTATCCACTGATATGCTATCCACTGATAGTAAAAATCATTCACTGTTATCATATTATTACCGTTGTAACCACTGATGCTTGTTTCAACAGTGGCCCTCAAAACAACTGTCCTCCACTCTTCATCTATATCATCAGAGGTTGGCACGTGGTCAGTTTTTAGCCATCAGATCTTAATAACCGCTGCCACATCAGCGATCACTTTTTCCCTAAATAAAACCCTGATCAAAACACCAAACAGGGTTTTACACTGTTGAATTGAATTCCAAAAATTCTCTTCTCAAAGCAGTTTCCAACTTCCATTTCAAATCATTCTTCATCTTTCTTCGTCTTTCCAAACCTCCATTTCATCAAAATGACAAAATCAAAATCAAAGTCAAAATCATCATCTTCGCCCAAAGAGGTCGCTCAAACGGCCGCTGAACCCATTGAAATTCCGTACAAATCCCCGCATAATTATTTGGGTCTACTCACAAAACCCACCAACAACCACACATTCGATTCCATCATTAACACCATATCTACATCAAAGTACAAAACTTTGCTTACAGCAAATGCCCCAATTTATCTGAAAACCCAGAGAGAGTTTTAGGAAAAGGCCACGCTTGAAAAACAAGATGATAAAGTCAATGCCATTAACTCCTCGATACAGGGTAAAGCGATTCAAATTACTCCACAATCAATCTCAGAAGTCTTTAAACTTGATGATCAGAAAGGTAAAACTTCTTTTGATAAAACCGAGTTGAAAACTGATTTTCTGAAGAGAGGGTATGCAGAACAATCAAAGGTAGATACCTTACAAAAAGGCTACTTTCCTTCTGCACCTAGGTTTTTATTTCACACACTTTTAATGTGTGCTTCAAATAAAACAACAGCTTTTAACGAAATACCATTAAAGATTCAATGTCTGGGTTACGCTATTTTAAATAATGAAAATTATAACTATTCCCAGGAGATCTTTAATGACTTGGTAAAAAATGTTGATAGCAAATCATTTTTACTTTTTCAAAGGTTTCTAAGCTATTATTTTAAACAAAAATTTGGAAAAGAAAATGAAAATTTGCTCAAACAGGGTGTCCATTTTCAAATAAAATGGTTAACAACTGAAACATTTTCTAGAATGATGGCACCAATAAAAACAAAAGCAGAGGTGCCTGAGCAGAATTTAGCAGTTACCACTGCTCCTCAGGTATCGGCTGCTGAGCCCACTGCTCCAGGTGATCATAGCAGCACAACCACTGCTTTGAAACCCACACCCGCCACCACCAAAAAAACCAAAAAGAAATCTTACAAAAAGCCCACCAAACCCAAGAAAAAGGCAACTCTGGAAGATGAGATCCAAGAGCAGCTGCCTGTGACAACACAAATGTCACCACAAACCACTACTGCTACTTCCTCACAGTAGTTGGTAGAAAGATCTCCACCCTTACCTCAAACTCCTCCTGCATCCTCACAAAAGGATCAGGTTGTAAGCACAGGGACCCCACATTATGAAGCTCTGGATTCAATAGGATCCATCTTCCTCAGTCCTGATCCCAAGGACATGTCTCTTTCAACTCCCATACCTTCACCAATCACATTACCACAGTCCATGATACCTTTGTTGCATGCAGTTGATTTAACTCAGACACAAACCAGTTCCTCTCTATCACCTATCACTGAGAGCATAATTCCACAAGTGACTGGGTCTGAAGCTACTACCTCTGCTATCCCAGGAACAACTGAGGAGGTTACACCCCTTGAGTTACAAGTAACTCTTGGTGGTAGTTCAAGTGGAGCAGCAACTACGAGTGATGGATCAACAGATCTTCACTTGGATAGTTGTTTCATCAGTAAGACTCCCTTGAAGGCAATTTCTTCAATAGCACCACTGTTAACCACTAGTGAGGTTGTTTTGTCCACTGGTACCATCAAAGGTTTATCAAGTGCTGAAGAGAGAAGACCCCAGAACCAAGAACAAGGGGCATCAATGGGTGATTTTTGGGACTCAGTTCCTAAGTCACACATTGGTATAACCACTGCTGGTGGGGAATCAGATGATCCTACTAACGTGGGTGATGATTCAAAATATCAGGAATTGACGGGCAGAGTTGAAAAACTTGAAACATCAGTTACTGAAATAAAGGATACGGTGCAACAGCTGTTAAAAGCTCAAAAAGCATAATCCACTGCTGTTCCACCTCAAGCACCTGCTCCACCACAAGCACTTACTGCAAATGAGCTCTGAAATCTTTTTCAACCTATGCTTGAAAAACAAAAACAAATGGCTGATCAGCAACATGCTATACATGTACAAATGCTGACAAACATGGTAGAGTCAAGGTTTAAAGATACTCAAGAAGATATCAAGGCTATAAAGGCCAGCATCCAAAACACCACTGGCAAAGCTCCTTCTACTCTACTATTCTTTGATAACCCCCTGCAGATAATGCCAAAAAGGGGGAGATAATGAAGCAGTTGAAGAAGAAAGGAATAGAACATGGCCTGTGTGTTGAACCTGAGCAAGAAAAACATATATCTAAACCACCTCCCAAAGGCTCCAAATCTCAAACTCCCATCCAAACAGCTAATACAACAGTAGTTTCAAAAACTGCTAGCCAAACAGCTGCCATTACTTCAACACACACCACTACAACACACACTACCACTGCCCTACCACCATTACCACCTGTCATAAAACAGAAGACACCAGATGTTACAACATCTGTTGTAATGACAACAGCGGTTGAAGCACCAGTTGTTTCAACAGCTGTTTGTCAGACACTTTCCACCACTCAAACCACTGATCCACCCAAGACATCGTCAGCCTCTCCTACAATAAAAAGGAGAAGGATTTTCATACCTGATGATTCACCACCACCATCACCACCATCAAAAACTACCTCACTACCTTCAACCCCTGCTCAAAAGCAGAAGACATCTACTGACAAATCAGTAGTTGTAATGACAACAGAGGTTGAAACACCAGTTGTTTCAACCACTGTTTGTCAACCATCCACCACTGCTCTCATCATTCCTACATCACAACCAAAATTACCTCCACCCATAAAGCTTCACAAAAGAAAAAGAGAAACAACTCAGGCAACTGATGAAAAATATGATCCTGTTGCAGCAAAATATCCACTGGAACTAGATGCTGTAAAAAATGAGATGAGACAATTTTACACCGAGGATGATCCTTCAAAAAGAAGATTTCCTTCTCTCATAGGCTTCATACTTCCAGAAGACATGGATGAATATCTTGAGATGAAAGCAAGGCAAGCAAAGATTCGAGCTAAACTCGAATGCAAAGATCAAGGTGATAAAGCCATTTATGAAAAATTGGAATTTTTACTCACAAAAGTCAAGCTGATGGAAGATTATGCACGAGATCTGAGCAAAGAAAAGGCAGATCAACGAAAAGAGATGAGAAAAGAATATATTGCATATATCATGAAAGAAAAATTCTATCCAGCTGAAGAAAAACAATATGAAGAATGGCCAATAGTCGCTTTGAAGCATGAAGCAAACAGGATTGAAAGGATTAAAAATGATCCAAGAAAGAAGAAGACAGCTCCAAATTGGAACAAATACAAAAAGCTAATTGCTGATCTTACTTCTGAGTACAAAAAGAAAAAACAGGAACTGGTAGATGCTAAAGTGGATACTGCTGAAGCCATAGCAAAATGGACAAAGCAGTATACCAATGAGGCTTATGAAAGGCTGAAGAAAAGAAGGATAACAGTCACAGACACTTCTAACAAGCCAGACTATAACAAGATGGAACAACAGCTGGATGCTCTTAAAACACTGCTCACATCAGCAGATAACCCTATCCTTGTGAAAAACCAAAAAAAAGGAAAACTGCTGACCAGTGAAGAAGAAAAAGAAAAGGAAGCTGAGTACTTCACAGAAACCATCAAGAAAATGGATCTAAAAGAAGAGAGTTCAGTGAGCCTTCAAAACCTTTTCAAAAAGGTATTAACCAAACCTGCAGCAGATATCTCAGACACTGAACTTGAACAAAGAAAAAGGCAAGAGCTGATTGAACAAGAAACTGCAGAAGACATAGCTGCAGCAAATGAAGTCATAGAAGAGGCTCTTAAACGAATGTCTGAAGTTCAGGATACTGCGTTACAATTTTTCTCAAGGCCAAAAACTCCAAGCTCATCTGTAAATAAATCTCTCCCAAGAAACCCATTGGGTTCAAAAGTACTAAAGTGGCTCTCTGATCAAAAGACCCATGTATTGACCCTGGTTAGATCCAATGGTGAAATGAAGTACATATCAAGGAAAGAAGCACTAGGCCTTAGTGTTGAAGATTTGCAGGATCTCCTTGAACTTTCATTGTGCAGGGATGAGGATGACACAAGTTCCAAAGAATTTGAAGAAGAATTTAAAAGACAAGCAAGGGAACTTCTGATGAGAAATAAAAATCCAGAATAATGAAGGGTTTTGGCATTATCTATTCCAGGGGGAGATTGTTGGGATTGAACCCTACCAGAGGAACAGATAATGAAAGCCAAAACTGGTTCACAACAGTGGATTCACAATAAGCAGCTGTTTACACTAAGTCTTTTCCCTTGAAAGTGATTATAACAGCTGATGGTCTTATGTCCACTGCCCGGATACAACTGCTGCTGTTCTTCTAAACTACTGATGAAGCCCAGAAGACTGTTGAGAACTAAGCACTGCTGGTACAATCTACTGATGACAAAGCACTGCCCAATCAAGGACTGATCAACCTTGAGGAAAGCACTGATGTAAAGAGAGAGCAATAGTTCAATATGTCATCTGTTTTTATGTATAGTCAGTGGTTAGGTTTAGCAGTGGTTGTATAAGAACAGTAGATACAGGTTGTTAGGTTGTTAGACGTCGCTTTCATGGTGACGTCAGCTGAGATGTCTCAGTGGTTTGGAATGTCTATAAATGGAGCAGTACTCTGTACTGTTACATTTGATCGTTTTGAGTGAGTTCTTCTCCTCAATTCAATCCTTTCATCTTGTGCAATCCAACCATGGGGTATCTGGCTGAGGGGGAGCTTAGTTTGTAAGCATGCTTGTAATCTTTTGATTTGTATTGTAAATCTTTTGACTAAATGAATTGCATATGCTTATCAAAACTGTTTCTCTTCTTGATTGTGTTTACAAAGTTTGTTGTTCATTTCCGCTGCACTTAATCTCTGTTAATTTCTGTTTGATTGGTCCAAATTATACAAACAAGCACAATCATGAGAGCCTCCGATCCTAACAGTGGATGATGGTGTTGGAGTGGTGGTGAAGTAAGAGAGAGGGCTGCCAAGGGATGAGTTGCAAGTGAACCAAGCACCTCTATTTATAGTTGGAAACAGAACTTCACATGACCCCGTGTCCTTTTCTTTTTTGTCTTCATTTAATGAGTTGTGTCACTCCATATGCAAACACGACCCGTGTGTCAGAAGGCACAGTTCCGTGGTCTTGTACTTGCTGTATTTGAGAGATTTTGCATATCTGGGAGTTGACCACGGCCTGTGTCCATGGGATACGACCCCATGTCTCTTGTCTGCTTCTGTTTGTCTTGTTTTTCATGGACTGTGGAATGTGGCACGACCCTATGCCTTGGTGGCACGACACCGTGCTTGTCTTCTGATTTGTTGTTTTGGTCTTGGGGTGAAGCTTGGAGGGTAGGCATGGTGTATCAACTTCTCTTCTTTTGTATTTATGTTGGTTTTTACCGTTAATTTGTCACTTTTGTACATTTAAGCTCGTTTAATTCCTGAAAACCAAAAGTATACAAAGAAATACATTTTTTCTAACATTAGTACATAAAAGGGTTGATTTTATACCTTGTTTGATATAATTTATATGTTGCATTTTGCGCATATTAGATGAACATAGACAAAACACCATGGACTAACATCCGATCGAAACGTAATTTTTTTTCTCTCTATTAGTATAGCAGTATGGTATTTATATTAAAGATAAAAAAAACGCTCGTTATTATGATGTAATATTTTGTTTAAAGTTCCGCATAAAAAGTTATTGATGTTTAAAAAAGACGAGGGTAGGGCTGTTCATGAGCCGAGCCGAGCCAGGGTAAGCTCGGGCTCGGCTCGATTATAAACCGAGCTGGCTCGGCTCGGCTCGGATTTGAAATGAGTTGAAAATCTAAGCTCGGGCTTGGCTTGGTTTTAAACCGAGCTGGCTTGTCTCAACTTGGTTTGGCTCGATTTTAAAAAGAAAAATATAATATTTAGCTCTCAAAATTCAGTAGCCTAAAATATTATTCAATACTTCAAAAAAACATATTCAAATTAAGTTTATCCTAATACATTACAAGCCAAAATCATGTTCAACAACGAAAAATAAGTTTTAAATTTCAATGAAATACAATATTAGTTCATTAGCAAGGTAATTAAGATTCAAATATGCCATAGATATCAAATTACAAGCCTAAATACATATAAATAATAACAAGTTTTTTGTAATATATTATAATGCATATAAAAATAATTATATTGTAAAGAAAATAATCCGAACTAAGCCGAGCTGAGCTAAAAAGCGAGCCAAACCGAGCTAATTCGGCTCACTTTCTAACCGAGCCGAGCCTCACTTTCAAACCAAGCCATATCGAGTGAGTTTTTTCCTAGCTAAATCCGAGCGAGCTGCGAGCTTTTTGGACAACCCTAGATAAGGGGAACTTACATGTGCGCTGCATGTGAGCTTCTGAATTTAAAACATGTTAAATGATCTTTAAATCAAGTGGTGGAAGACTTGCATTTCTCTTGAAAGATGCAGGTTCAACTCCCACTAGGTATAGAGTGAGGCACTGGTGGGCAATGATAGGAGACCTAGGGAAATTTGGGTTGGATCCTTGAGCCAAAAGGGTTTTACTGGTAATTTCACTGTCGTGTCTACGGGCGGGTGGGTTACTGGGTTTTCCCCGGAATTGGTGGTGGACTCGGGTTACTCTCGGAGTACTCCGTTTGTCCAGTTGGTGCCCCAAGAGTGCTCGGGATGGATTATGTTGGTCATTCAAAAAAACATGCTAAATTTACCTTTATACCCTTAATTTAGAAAATTAATTAGTTTAATGGTAAACACTATTTACAATTTTATCATTATGATCTCAACCATTAAATTCTAGATCTAAGGGTGTAGATTTATTCTTACACTTCTCACAAACACACCGTTTTTACAATAATCCCACCGTAAAAATGAAAATGAAAATGAAAATGGAACTCTTAGATCGTCCCAAATTTTGAATAGCAATCTTGTAGCATATTCTATCTTTATTTTTAATAACGATTTTGTAGCACGCTTTATTTATAATAATTATGTCATAAAATATTTTTTAATAACAAACTAACCTACTTATAAATACTCATGTATCTGCGGTTTGCAGGATTTGAACCTTAGAGTAGAGGGATACACCTTACCATTACACTATGTCTATTAGGAAAAAATTTTCTTGTATGTATTAAAAAAGCACATAGCACGGTAAAAAAACATCCAGAATAATTCTTCGTGCGTTGCGGCGGAAATACGGTCGACGTTACTTTAGTTCGCTAAAGTAATAGTACAAAACATCATAAAAGGTATATTTAAGAGGATATAAACACGTGTTTTATTTCGATAACAAACAGTATAAAAATCTGCCTAAAAAGATATGCTTGATGAGTCCTGCTTAGGTGTAACATCATTGTTTGGAGGACGAACGTGGATAGACTAGCTACACTAGTGAACCTACGAAAAAGAAACGTACATATCCCTTCAGCTTCATGCTTATTATGTGAGGAGAAAGAAGAGTCATGTGAATATTTGTTTATGGCTTGTCGTTTTGCAAATAGAATATAGATGTGCCTTATGCTTGGTGCAACATACCCCGTTGTATGTTTTTTCATTCACAAATCTTATGGAGGCACCTAGTTATCTTATTTTAGGATCTAAAGGAAAAAAGATCATTCACGGCCTTATCATGGTTACGTGTTGGTGCATTTGGAAATGTAGAAATGAGATGGTGTTCGAAACAAGAGAGTTACTACACAAGATATTATAGGAGAAGTTAAATCTAGAAGTTTTGTTTGGTTGAAGAATAGGTCTTCCTTTAAATACATTAATTGGGTGGATTGGTGTAAATGTCATTGGTACAAGTTGTAGTTGTCTTGTCATTTGCCCATTTGGGCCGATGACATGGGGGTGAGCATTTTCCAAAACCCGACCCGACCCAAGAACCGAACACCCCATATCTATCTACCCAAAATAATAAGTCAGGTTCCGGTTCTTATGTAAATCGGGTCCATGGGTTATCGGGTAATAAACCGAACCGTATATAAAACTTCCATTTAGTTGTTTCATACTTTCATTTAGGGGTGAGAATCTTTCAGTAGAGAGAAATGAAGATTTCTCAGTTATTCCTCGTGGTCATGAATCTTTCATTCACTATTCTACTACTTTCTTTGATCTGTATGTTTCAAACAAGCAAATATAATTTCATTCGATATTCTGGTAAAACAAATTACAGTTCCACTTCAGTTCATCTATGATCTACCAAGAGCATTTGTCATCGTCAAATTACATTTTTAACCAACTGCTACAGTGCTGCATTGATATTATATTAATGATTTAGGTTTCCACATGTTGCTGCTGGGCTTGACCCAGTTTAATTAGTTACTATAATTTTTGGTCAAAGAGTTTTATCTCGGTTTTTTGTTGATCCCGGACCGAAACCGACCCGAACCCGAAATACTAGAAATATAGGAACCGGCAAGCTACCTAAATAAATTTATTAGGTTCGGTTTCGGGTTTTATTAGGTTTGGGTATCGGATTTTTTCAGGTCAGACCGAATTTTGCTCACCCCTAGACATGTATTGTAATGACCTTTTGCCAATTTAGGTCGGATGCACTTGTAAATGAAGTTAATTTAAAAAAAAATACTTAAATTGGTTTCTAGCCACTTATGTTAAATAACTAAAAAAATTACTATTGAAGTTGGGGCTTTGTGATTCGCCACCGTCCTTTATAAATGAAAATATAGACAACAGTTTTGTAAATTGCGGCAAACATCACCGGCGTTCCTACGCGTATCTGGACACGTGCTATCACATGTTTTATTCATGTGAACGGAACATTTGTTTTTATTTTACGGCCACGTGATTCCATTGATAAATATATATTTTGTATATTCTAACTTCTAAGATTCTGTTTTTGTTCTAAGATTCTGTTTTTGTCTAAGTGCAGTTATCATTGGACGGAAATGATTATGATTCCTCGTTTAAGATTCTGTTTTTGTTTTCTTAGTTATTGACATTGATTTCACTTTTGAAAACTGATAAAAATTGATAGAATTATATTTATACCATTAACGGTAATATTTTTATATATATTAAGACTATAGTTAAAGTTAAGACACACTCACTTCTTATTTCCACACCTCTTAAAGCGCCCTGTTTTGGTCAAAGCGGGGAGTTTAGGGTTGACAGTTGTACGAGGTCATGTTTTGTACCCCAAAGCGTCCCGCTTTGGCCAAAACAAGACGTTTAGGGTTCTTTCTGCAGACAAAAGGTGACGAGACATTGATACGATGCTATATTCTGTACTAGGCGGCTTTTTAGTGTCATGCGTGGTGAGCAGGATGAGGAATGCTCTTACCCAATTACATTTTCTTTTGATACAAACCGGAAATTTTCGTCACATGATGAGTTGGTGGATTATGTACAGAAGACGAGAAATGACAATAGCTACGTCATTGTGATTAAAATGTCAAATAAAAGAGGAAGTAATTTCAAGGTCTGGTTTTAATGCAGTCTTGGTGGAGAGTACAAGAGTGTAGCTACAGTGAGGAAAACAGATAGCAAGAAAACAGGTTGGCCGTTTGAGTTGATAGGGTTTATGGAAGCAAAGGGAAGTGTTTGGAAGATAGAAGTGACGAACGCGATGCACAACCACACTCCTATTGAAAACTTGGAGGGTCACGCGTTGCGAGAAGGCTTTCTTCGGAGGATAAAAGACTGATTGAGCAGTTGGCAGAGCAGGATATTCCAAACTGTAGCATCTGGCGTATGTTTAATTACACTTTTTAATTAAAAACCGGCCACTTATCTCAAAAAACATAAATGATTAAAATTCTATAACTTTAAATCATATATGTTAATTACACTCAAATGCGCCCAACAGCTTCTGGACAACTTACTTAAAATAAACCAACATCTCAAAATTTAAGTATACAGATTAACATCACTGTTTCCATAATGATATCATATTTGATAACATACCTATGGCCGTAAGAACACTATCATTTAATGAAATTTAACATACACACCACATATAACAAAATAAAATCTATTAGCATTTATAAAAACAATGACATAATGAAACGTATCTTATAAACGACTGTTATAAATTAACTATAACCGGTACACTCACGTTAAACGACCGTTATAAATCAACTTTAAATTATATATGTTTTATAAAAATAAAACAAAAATCTACAACTTTTCAAAAAAAAAAAAAAAAAAAAACCACAACCAAATACAACCAAACAACAGTCAGCCCTAAACGTCCCGCTTTGACCAAAGTGGGGCGCTTTGGTACGAGGTCAACAGATAAGGACTGCCAGGCTTAGTCCTTGTCTGTTGAATTTACCCCAAAGCGCCCCGCTTTGGCTAAAGCGAGGCGTTTTAAGGTGTGTAAATAGATAAGGGACGTGTGTGAATAGCCTGGATCAAAGATAATTCATTCGGAAGATAAACTTAGTTAGTACAATTTTCTTACTTTTTGATAACTCATAATATCAAGTGTTTGATGTTACAAAATATGTCGATTTTTACAAAATAAATAAATAAATTCTCTTTATTCATGGGAATAGTATATGATACCATTGATAAAAAATAGACATAGATAAAATATACATATATGTTAAGCCAAATATTTAATTGTCATAAGTTAGAGGGTTATTATTGTAACTAGTAGAATATATATAAACCTCTTTGTAATCAATATTGAATTATGAATAAAATTATGAGTTGATATGGTATCAGAGCCTATCAACTTGTAATCCCTAAACAACCCCACTCGCCGGCGATCAACCTGCAACGTTCCTTCAACCAGCCGTCAATCAACATCAGAAGCAACAGGCGACAAATTAAAGGCAGCAAAGAAAAATTAGGTGCTTGCTTTTATTATTAATTATTGTTTTCGAAAAGCACAAGAGTTGGACAGAGGGCATAGGCGGCAATCATATAGCAATTGTTAATATTATATTCAAAACATCATCAGTAGGTAATTTCCACTATTATTTTCGATAAACATCAAAGGAGATTTGGCAATTATTTACCTTCAGTCAACATTGAATTACTACTGCCGAACTATCAGTGATGAACCCTCAGTCAACGAACAATCATCTGACGAACCTTCGACCTACAACTTGCCTACCTCAGGTATCAAAAAAAAAATCACTGTTTTTACTCACCATGACAACGATTACTGTTTTTAGCATTCAAGAACGTACATCCCATAATTCCCACAAGTTTGCATTCAATCTTACACCAAACAATTATGGCTACTGGAAAGGCATGATGGAACCGTTTTTAAAGGCCAATGGATTATATTGTTATGTTGACAACACGTTATCTTGCCCGGAAGAGAAAATTACAACTAGTGATGCTACTACTACAAACCCTAATTTTACAAACTGGATTGCTAATGATGCATATGTCCGCATGATCATTATATCCATCGTTTCTGAGTCTTCGTTTCAACACATCCAAGGAGACACGGCTCGGGAAGTGTGGTTAAGTCTAGCACGTGCATATGCCCCTTCGAATTCATCTCATGAGTTCACACTAAAAACGCAGCTTTTAAAGATTTCAATGAAAGATGGTGAAAAAGGTATCGATTATCTCAGCCGTGCTCAAGAATATGCAACGGCTCTTGCAAATATTGGTGAACCTGTCAAAGACAAAGATCTCGTCATGCTTGCTATAGCCGGTTTACGTGAGGAATACCATGGTTTGAAAAGCAACCTTCTTGCCCGCTCCCCACCGGTTCAATTTAACGAGCTTCACGGTCTGATTGGTGATCATGAATATATCACCCGGTCCACTATGTCTTCATCATCGGCCTCTCCACAAGTCTTCAATGTTACCACTGCCGCAACAACTACTTCCCAGGCCCCTGATTTGGCTTCGATTCAGCGGCAGATTACCAACCTTCAACTTTTGGCAAACCAACTTGCTTCCACAACTCAACCGTCGGCATCACCATCGGCTCCTCAGGCAAACTATGCTAATCGGTCTGCTTCTTCAAGACCGACCCGTGGATACGGTCGGGGCCGTGCGTTTTCTCGCGGGGGCCGTGGCCGTGGTGGTTCACAAGGCTCTCGCCAATTTGCTTGGGCGTCCACTCAAAATATGGTTTACGGTCATTGCAATAGGTGCGGTATTGGTCATATTCCCTCACAGTGCCCGAATCACACCGGCTCTTCTCGTGGATCACCTCAAGCGAATTATACTAACTCTGAGGCGGGCTCATATACTACTTGGACATTGGATACAGGCGCTAATTCCCATGGTACTCCTGATCTTGCTAGCATGGACAACTCGGACGTCTATTACGGTAATGACTCCCTCTATGTTGGTAACGGTAACTCTCTTCCAATTCTTCATGTCGGTTCAAAATCCTTTTTTACCTCAAACAAAAACTTACAACTTAACCACATACTTCATGTCCCAGGCCTACAACGTAACCTACTTTCTGTTCACAAATTTTGCAAAGATAATAACGTTTTCTTTGAATTTCACACTTCTTTTTTTGTTGTGAAAGACGAGGCTACCAGGGCTATCCTCCTCACGGGCCCTAGTGACCAGGGACTCTACACCATTCGCCTACCTTCTTTTCAACCAGTTTCCAAGATGGCGTTCACTGCTTTTCGGGCTCCATCTACTATGTGGCATCAACGACTTGGGCATCCTCACTTTCGAGTTTTTCAACATATTGTTAAAACATTTTTTTTACCTGTTTCTGACAAAATTTGTTCATCTTTGTGTACTTCTTGTCAATTGGGAAAAATGTCCAAACTTACTTTGCCTATTTCATCTTTTCGTAGTAAAAACATACTTGATTTGGTTTATTGTGATGTTTGGGGCCATACTACCACGTCCTTTGACGGTTATCGTTATTTTTTGTTATGTGTTGACCATCATACCCGCTATATGTGGTATTTCCCGCTCATGCAAAAATCCGACGTTTTTAACACCTTTACAAATTCCGTTCGCCTAGTTGAACGCCAATTTAACACCAAACTAAAAAGTGTTCAAACTGATTGGGGTGGCGAGTTTCGGAACCTTACTTAGTTTTTTACATCCCATGGTATTTTACATCGTCGCTCGTGTCCTCATACGAGTGAACAGAATGGCATTGTCGAGCGTCGCCACCGCCACGTCGTGGAAACCGGTCTCACTTTACTATCCCAATCCAAACTACCTCAAACTTTTTGGTCATTCGCATTTCAAACCGCCGTCTACCTCATCAATCGTCTACCTTCTCGTCTTTCCTCAAACAAATCTCCATATCAACTAGTTTTCCAACGTCCTCCCGATTACTCATTTCTTCGAGTGTTCGGATGTCTCTGTTTTCCTTATTTACGTCCATATAACCAACACAAAATTGATTTTCGTTCTACTCCTTGTATATTTCTCGGTTATAGCCCGTCTCATCATGGATATCAATGCCTTGATCAAACTACGCAACGAATCTACATTGCTCGCCATGTCCAATTTAACGAACATGTTTTCCCTCCCTTACTGAACCCTCCATCGACCCTCCTTCATCCTCCACAGCCGCTACTTCCTTTTCTACAATTCCTGATCCGCCATTAACCATTTTCGATAACCCATCCATTCCTACAACCGACCCATCGCCACCCACCCTTCATATTTCCGAACCTTTCCAAACCGCCCCTATTCCTCAGACTAACACCACCCAACCTACTTCATCTCCTTCGCAACCAACCACGCCCCGTTACCGACCTCCTCACCTTCGGCCACATCCTAAACCCCGAAAATTTTTTGACCCTTCAGCCAATATCGCCACCACCGCTACCGTTCCTTCTGAACCGACTTCCTTTACTGTTGCCAACAAATCAGCGGAGTGGCGTCAAGCCATGGCAGCCGAGTTGCACGCACTACACAGAAACGGAACATGGTCGTTAGTTCCTCCAGTTCCAAATTCTAATGTTATTGATTGCAAGTGGGTTTACAGGTTGAAAACTGATCAGCATGGGAACCTGACTAGACACAAGGCTCGATTGGTAGCAAAGGATTTTTTACAGCAGTCTGGCATTGATTATCATGAAACGTTCAGCCCTGTGGTCAAACCAGCCACCATCCGCACAGTTCTTTCTATTGCCGTCTCTAACAATTGGTCTCTCAAACAACTTGATGTGCAAAATGCGTTTTTACACGGTGATCTACATGAAACGGTCTACATGCGTCAACCACCGGGCTTCGAGGATCCTAAACATCCTAATCATGTTTACAAGTTGCACAAATCCCTTTATGGCTTAAAACAGTCGCCCAGGGCATGGTTCACCAAACTCTCAAACGTCTTACAACATCTTGGTTTTCATGGTTCCAAAACTGATCCATCATTATTTATTCTTAACCGCTCGGGTACGCAGGTTTACCTACTAGTTTACGTGGACGACATCATTATTACAGGCAGCGATCCCAACACAGTTAATCGCATTATTGCCTCACTTGGTCAGCAGGTATCTCTCACTGACATGGTTCGTCTCACTTACTTTCTTGGTATTGAAGTTCTCCACACCTCTTCGGGTCTTATCCTATCTCAACGAAAGTATATTCAGGAAATTATAGATCGAGCCGGGTTAAAAGAATCGAAACCGCTTGCAACACCTACAAATGCCAAACCAGATACGATAACCAAGGACGACCCACTTATGTCTGATCCCACAAGATATCGTCATTGTGTTGGAGCACTTCAGTATGCCACTTTATCTAGGCCCGACATTGCCTACGCTGTCAACAGGGTATGTCAGTTCATGCATGAACCTCACGAATCCCATTGGACGGCTGTCAAACGTATAATTCGCTATCTCAAGGGAACGTCTCAACTGGGCCTTCGTTTTACATCGAACTCAACATCTACATTACATGCCATTGCTGATTCACATTGGGGTGAGGGGTTGGTTCCTATTACAGCATATTCGGATTCCGATTGGGCTGGTTGCCCGGTCGACCATCGATCCACGGGGGGCTATGCTATCTTCTTGGGTTCGAACTTAGTATCATGGTCAGCTCGTAAGCAGAAAACTGTCTCTAGGTCGTCTACTGAATCCGAATACAAGGCTATTGCTGATACGGTTGCTGAACTAATCTGGTTAAAGTCTCTTCTACAAGAACTGGGAGTTAAGTTGAATAAACCCACTCTTTGGTGTGATAATCTTGGAGCTACGTATCTTTCAGCAAACCCGGTGTTTCATGCTAGAACTAAACATGTGGAGGTAGATTTCCATTTAGTTCGTGAGCAAGTCAGCCAAGGAAATCTGAAGATTCAATTTATTAAAACAGATGATCAAATTGCCGACATCTTCACGAAGCCGTTATCAACTCAAAGATTTGAATTTTTAAGATCCATGTTGCAGGTCGTTACCCGCCCTCAACTTGCGGGGGATTGTTAAGCCAAATATTTAATTGTCATAAGTTAGAGGGTTATTATTGTAACTAGTAGAATATATATAAACCTCTTTGTAATCAATATTGAATTATGAATAAAATTATGAGTTGATAATATAATAATACATATATATATGCATAAACGTAACAAAATAAGCTACAATAATAGAAAAAAAAATAAGAAGCGTCAGATTGTGTTAATGCCTTTGTTTAACACAATTTTCTTAAAACATATTTCATGTGTCTACTCAAACGATACATATATTTTGCAAATTACACCATCTAAAGCATTAGCTGTATCGTCGAAAAGAACTCGCAAGCCTAAGGTAATACCATGTATTTCTTTGTTTGATCCTTTTGTAAAAGGAAGAATAAAGTAGAACTTTGCAAATGAAACATAGTCTAGCACTTCTTTCTTATTTTTATTTTTATTTTTTAAAATATGGTTCTAAGTCTTTTATCATATATATTATATCTGAAATGAATCAAAACATTCATTTTGTAGCTAAACGGAAAAACTTGTTTAACTGTTTTTAGTTGCATTTAACAAATTATAATATACAATTAAACTGTTTAATATTTATGTATAACAAACATTTGCTAAAAAAAATACATACAATCTTAATTTTTTTAATGTAAAGAAACAAAGCACTTTCATTCACATTAATAGGATTAGAATGTAAACAAGTTAAAGATAATTAGCTACCTATTCAATCAGTGGCGTACTCGATAGAAATGAGGACGAGGTGGCAAAAAATGAAAGATTTGGTGGTAGGAAAGAAAATGATGATTGTTCTAGGGTTTTGACCACCATCACAACTTTGTTATTGCTTATTTCTAGGTTTTAACCACCAACACAACTAATTGAGAAGACAATGAGGTTGTTTGTAAGGTTCTTGGTTGTCTTGAAAGATAAAGGAACATATAACATAAGATGATAGTTTGATTGTTTTATGGATCTCGTTTGCAACCAATTTCCATGTTTGAACAAAGATGAAACACTTGAATACATAGTTCTTAAATAGATTGCAGATGGTTCGTTTGTTTTGTGCCGCATCTACCACGTGGAACATGGTTCGATTCTAAGGGTGGGCGGTGTGGTTTGCGGGGAGTTCATCGGGGAGGGGGAGTCACCGAGCGGTGACCACACCGCGATGATGAAGGGTTTCGGTGAGTGGGTATGGGGTGACCAAAATCGGTGTGTAGTCACCTAATGTGATTGAAGAGTGATGGAGGAGAGAGAGAGAGAGAGAGGAGAGAACAACCAATCAAAAGTGAGAATCACACAAACACCCTAGGGTGATTAACCATATCTAGTGTTTGAGTGCAAAATGGGGAGTGGAATGTGTTATGAGCCCAACAGACCAACATATCCAGCCCAACAGTGATAGTCTACAACCTGAAGGTCCAGACCAGTTAAGAAGAAGTGAAAGAGCCAGAAATCAGCCAAAGAAATTCGTGGACTTCATCATCAGTGCCACATCAGCAAGTATTTGGTTATTATCATATTTAAAGTAATTATTGTGTGAGGATGAGATAGGAAAAGTTTGTTAGATCTCACTGGTCATTCTCTCCCTCTCATCCCACTTCTGTATTCTCTTTCCCACCTCCTTCTTCTATCAACTATCAATGAAAATAACCTTTCCCTTATAATTGTTACTGTTCCATTGTCATTTAACTTTGTTCATTACAGAATAGGGAGTTGACATATCATAATATTATTGGGTAGAGAATCACTCAATCACCCTAGAGTGATTAACCATACCCCCACCCTAAGGTTTTTTTTTTTTTTTACATTAAGCAACAATTATGAATGTGGAAATTGAGAGGTTAGAAACAAAAGGAGAATGGCTATGAAGACGAAAAAAGTGAAGATGTTGTTGATAGGAGAAATGAAGAAACGACGAAGGCATAATTTCCCTCTTCGTTTGATGTTAATAGGTAACAATATTTACTTTTTGTTAAAACAATTAACATATAGCTTGTTAACAACCTAAAGGGAGAAGCACTAGATAAAACTTGAACTTTTTATTTACCAAAAGAGTAAAATGCTAAAATCGTCCCCCGAGGGTTAGTCAATTTCGGTTGTTCTATCCAAAATGACTTTTTTGTTCATTTGATCCTCCATATTTACGTTTTATTGTGATTTTCATCATTGAGTTTGGTAATTTACTGCGACTTTCGTCCCTCAAAATTTGGCTCTCAGGGACGAAAATGACAAGATTTCAAACTTTTGGGATGAAAATGGCACCCAAGGGACGAAAGATGCCACAAATGGTCAAACCTTAAGGACAAAAATGGCATTTTACTCTAACCGACTTTTTAAATAGAAAAATAATTGTCTTTTAATTATTCGACAAATCAATTTAAAAATGCAGATTATATTTATATTTCTTATCTTTTTTGTTTATACCTTTTTATCATTATAGTTTTACTACTTTATTATATTGTTTAAAATTTTGTATATATAATATGAAAAATGAAAAAGGTTGACATATAATAAAAAAATGTTTTAAAAATCTAGACGTTCTTATAATTTTTTTATATTTTTATACGAAATCATTATTTAAAATAACGTTTTTACAAAAAAGAAAAATTAAAAATAAACTAGGTGTGACCCGTTACACAACATAATAGATTTGCTACACAAGGATGTTTTTTTTACGGCTAAGCTTTCTCCCTCAAAATTCTATATTAAATTACACATCTTAAGGATTGAACCTTGTCCTAGTTAAAATGTTATCCAACACTACATGTGTCAATCACTTGTTTTTTTTTTTTTTTTGAACGGCAATCACTTTATTAAACCAATAAAGAGCCAGCAAGAGGCTGAAAACGATACAAACGGAAATCAAAACGGAACACAGCAAACAAGCTACACTATGTCAGCCACATTAAAATCGATCCATTTCTCCCATGTCGGCTTGGTTATCATGGCTCTATTGCAAATCCACAGAAAGGCATCTTCCTTGACCGAATCCAGAATTTTACGCGGATGAATGAATCTTCCGTCAAAAACCTTCGCATTCCGAGCCTCCCAAATTCGCCACACCGTTGCAAGAGCCACCGTATTCACCAATTGTTTCCATATTCTCGAGCCTGGGTTGTCCCTAATAATACTCGTTAGATCCTTCAGGTTAGAGGCATTCATTGGGAAGGAAATCTTGATCCAAACAAAAACCCGCCACCACACGTCTTTGGCCAAAATGCAATTAACAAAAACATGATTTGGATCTTCAATACCGTACCCGCAACGGTCACAGGAGACTCCCGAACCCATGATTCCCCTTTTTTGAAGCTCAGTCTTGGCAGCCACTTTACCCATTTCGGCTCTCCAGCGAAGGAAATTACATTTCGGGGGAGCCCAAGAGTTCCAAACGAGAGCCGCAACATTCCCCGCATTCGAACCAATGCTAGCAATCTCCGCCCTTATAGACTTAACGGAGAAGTTTGTTCCCTCATTGTTTTCCCAAGCCCACCAATCGGTCCCACCTTCAGGTCTGAAGTTATTCAGCCGAGACATAAGATCACCTAAGCTGACCCATTCTCTCATCGAGTTTGGGCCTCTAGTCCAGCCCCAGCCCCACCTGAAACCACCACCCGTGTGCTCCATAACATCAGCCACCAAACCATCTTTCTTCTTTGCTAGACAATACAACTCTGGGTACTTCTTCCTAAGAGATTCTCGAGTTAGCCAGGGGTCCTTCCAAAACCGAGTAAGATTCCCGTTCCCGATTTTGACTTTAAGCCTATCCTCGATTAGAATACCAGCTTTGCCAAGACTCTCCTCAACCATAGCAATCACTTGTTGGTTGCTAACTTTTAGAACTCAAGTTCATTTTTTCAACTTCCTGTTAAACATGGCTATCTTCGTCAACATGCTACTTTCGTTATTTTTTCGTAAAAAATAAGTACTTAAATCATTTAGAAAATATTACCATATATACCAAAACTTTCCAAATGAAAAAGTAAATACTTGGTGACATGCATTATCCATTTCTTAATATTTAAACAATTTTACATATTCTTTAAACTAGTGCATTTCTCTGTGTACTGTGACACCTGTGTTTGTAATCATTGTAAACAGTTCAGTTATCAATAAAACAATGTTATTTAATCCCAATGTTTGTTTGTTTATGTTTAACATCTTTCATGTTTTGATTTTCATTCAATTTCAAACTCTATATCGCTTTCTGGAGAGTTATACGCAAACTGGTGCGTAAACGTAGTCAGTTTAACACGAAAAATACTCCGGAACATCAACATATACTTAACATACCTCAAATAACCTTTACATAACTTAGGAATAAGTTTTGAAGGCTTTGGTATGACAAATTCAAGTTAATTCGCTTACAGAGACTAAATTCGACAAACTGCGAAAGTTTGACGATTCGTACTAGAACAGACATTCCGGAACATGACCATAAGTTAAAAATACCATAAATATCCTTTACATAGCTTAGAAATAGGCTTTGAGGGGTTCGATGTGCTAAAATAAACTTTTGGGTTATTCAGGGACTAAAAGCGTCAAAAAGTGCATAAGTTTGCATTTTCGCGCATAACTTACATTCTGAATACATCCAGACATCCAAAAATTTATGTAAGCATTAAAATATTTTATTTTAGTGTTTGGCATAAGAAAAATCCATTCGTCGCGCAATTTGGATCATTTTTGCGTCCGTTACGACTTCCGTCGTAATTAACCGAACAACGCAAACGCACGGCCAAACGAACTGACATCCGACATATTTTTGAGCATGTTTCATGTTCCCTATACTTTAATATCCTTATGTAGCTTAAAAATGAGTTTGACGGGTGTTAGAAGTGCCAAAACACGACGATACGCGCACAGGGGCCTGTTCTGCCATTTTTGAAACTTTGCTGGTCTGCACAAGGCTTACGAACCGTAAGCACAAAGCCATACGGTCTATAAGGACCCCCTAGAACATCAGAATGTTGTTTAACAGCTGTTTAGCACTCATAACCCACTTGCACATGGTTTTGGGCAATACTAGGGGCTCAAATGGTTTTATAAAACCATGGGCTTGAGGTGTATGGATGAGATTGAAGCACGGTTTTCGAGGAACGATCTTAACAATCCTAGAAATCCTATAAATACCCCTCAAGTTCACAACTCAAAACCCACACCTTTGAATCTGAAATTGTTCTCTAAGTTGTTGTGTTTATCACTTCATACCTGAGAATATTCGGATCAAAACTTCCATTCTTGGACCCGTTGTAAGTCCTCTTTCGTTCTTTTAGCGTTTTCTACGTTGACCAGTTTATGGTCAATGTGAAGTTCGGTTGAACTTCGCAACGTGAGCATAATCACGATGGTTATAGTTCCTTATGACTATACCTACTGATTACCACGTTAACGAGGCTCAGTGACGAGTCATAGTTTCGGCCAGAATACGTATTCTTGTGTGACACCTGGGTCACTGCGACCAGCAAACAAATACCAAATCAATGAAATATTGTATTTCATACTTTGTACTTGTATAAATATGTGTATCTTTTGCACATATCAACTCTTGTTCGATTTCAAGCTCTAAATCGCTTTCTGGAAGGTTATACGCGCACTGATGCGTAAATATAACCAGTTTAATGCAACAAACACTCCGGAATAGTGACATAGGCTTAACATACCCTAAATAACCTTTACATAACTTAGAAATAAGTTTTGGAAGGTTTGGTATGCCGAAATCAAGTTAAATCGCTTACAGGGACTAAATTTGACAAACTGCGAAAGTATGCCAATTTGAACTGTAACAGACATTTCGGAACATGACCATAAGTTAAACATACCATAAATATCCTTTACATAGCTTAGAAATAGGCTTTGAGGGGTTCGGTGTGCTTAAATAAACTTTTTGGTCATTCAGGGACTAAAAGCGTCAAAAAGTGCACAAGTTTGCACTTTCGCGCATAACTTACGTTCTGAATACATCCGGACATCGAAAAATTTATGTAAGCACAAAACCATTTTATTTTAGTGTTTGGCATAAGAAAAATCCATTCATCGCGTCATTTGGATGGTTTTTCGCACTTATGCGCATTCCGTCGTAATTAAGCGAACATCGCGATTGTACGGCCAAACGAACCGACACCCGAGATATTTTTGAGCACATTTTAAGTTCCCTATACTTTAACTTCATTTTAGAGCTTTGAAATGGGGTTAACGGGGCTTAAACGTGTCAAAATTGCATCGAAAACCAAGTTTGGAGCTGCAGGGGCCTGTTCTGCCATTTTTGAAAGTTTCAGACCTGCAAGGTCCTTACGCACCTTAACATTATGAGTGTTATGGTGCGTAAGCAGTCTCCAGACAGCAGAATTGCAGAAACTTTGAATCTGGTCCATTCCACCTTGCACATGGTTTTGGGGCAATACCTTGGGCTCTAATGGTTTTCAAAAACCAGGGTTTTGAGGTGGAGGGTTGAGATTGAAGCACGGTTAACGAGGAACGATCTTAACGGCTCTACGAATCCTATAAATACCCCATTGCCTTCATTTGCAAAACCCACAAGAATCTTGATTTGAGAAGCTCTAAGTTGAAACCATTATTTCATACCTGAGCTACTTGGATCGAGATTAGCATTCGGGGACCCTTTGTAAGTGTTCCTTCGTTCATTTATTGCTTTTCGAGTCCGAAATTCAAAATTTGTTTGACTTTCTGCATTGACCAGTTTATGGTCAATGCGAAGTTCGTTTGAACTTCGTAACGTGATTGTAATCACGATGGTTATAGTCACTTGTGACTATGCCTACTGATTACCACGTTGTCTAGGGTCGTAAGGGTAAGCGATCTGATAAATCGCTTATACCTTCGAACCCGACCCATTTGGTCGATCATTAGGATTCGACCAAATACCTTAGGTGACCATAGTGTATAGGGAATAACCTTCCGAGGTTATACCTTATGGTCACATCGTTTAAGTAGTTGTATGATAGGTAGTTTATATGCCTTAGGTAAATTACCAAAATACCCCTTTGACGCCAGAATTCATTTTAAACATATGTAACATAACTTTTGACATATAAACTGATTTGATAACCATATTAGACATGTTAAGGCATATTTTACTTGTCATAGGACTAGTTAGGCGTTCCGAACGCGTTTCACGCGAACGACGCGTTAAAGTGGCATAAGCTACCTAAACGGGTCGTAATGGGTCGTAAGCGCTAAGGTTCAGTTTGACATAGAATGTAGGCTTTGTTGAACCATACTACATGAGTTTTCATACTCATTTGGTTTACGAACCCTCATTCTATCCGATCCTACGATTTAGGTCCGGTTTATTAACGTAGTTACCTATATTAGGTGTCGTTTGATTCCGTGATCTCTAGAATTGCTTAGTGGTTATCTTAGGACTTCTGAGCAATCTCAAGTGAGTACATAGACCCCTCTTTTACTGTTTTCAAACTGTTTTGGGGTGGAACACATGTGCCTACTTGTTACTTTCATGCTTTCCTGTTTTCACATCATATACTTGCTATGTTCATTAGTACATTTATAGTGCATGAATTCAATACATTTCATGCTATGTATGTCCATTGTGTGCATACTTAGTACATTACTTTACACTACATTTCATGCTATGTATGTCCATTCTGTGCATACTTAGTACATTACTTTACATTACATTTTATGCTATGTATGTCCATTGTGTGCATACTTAGTACATTGTTTTACATTATATTTCATGCTATGTACGCCCATTGTGTGCGTACTTAGTACATTGATTTACATTACATCTTGTTGCATGTGCTCATCCAGCATATGAACACATTATATTACATTTTGAACCGTTTGTAACTATTTGACTATGTGAACCGTTTGTAACTGTTGAACCGTGTGAACCATAGTTGACTATACATAAACATTTCTACAATTGTTAAACATTACATTTTGGTGGTTGTTTGGGTAAGTGATTTAAGTAACGAGGCAAGTGTAATATGATACAAGCATGGTGGATACGCCGCTGGTACTTCCTATATATAAGTGTTTGTATGGTATTACATATCGTATCGTTATTTAAACCATTTCAGTTAGACATATTACATCTACAATACATCTTTACATAAACATCGTTTTACAAAGAACTTAACTTATACAAACTCATTTCACATGGTTATTCACTTAACCATGCACTATTCTTTTATACATATATATCATTTGGTTTATTTATCACTTTTCAAACGATTTATGAAAGCAAACACTCAACAAGATTCATGTCTATTTTTTTATCAAACAGTTTCTTTAAACTCAAGTCATGAATCCTATTTTCACAAAACCTATGTATCTCACAGGCATTTTTATGCTGACGTACCTATTTTCACATGTGTTTTTCAGGAGCTGTTGCATAAGATGATCAAGATACACATAGGCAGACTTGGGCTTTAGTGACAATAAAAGATGCGAGACTAGTTAATTATGTTGTATTTCTTTGTTTGTTAAGACATTGTAACACTTTTAATCAATAAAACAATATTTCAATTTCCATGTGTTATGAAACAATGATTCTGTTACAACACTCCCCGACGTTTCCGCCACGTTTGGTTGTCCTACGTGGTCGGGGTGTGACAAAAAAGTTGGTATTAGAGCCCATGGTTATAGGGAATTAGGTTATTAGTAATGCTTTGACCTAGTCTATAACCTTCCTAGGACCCTAACGCGAGTTTACTTGCGTTTAGTCATAAAACAATACCATTGCCTATCTTTAGGCAGCTACCACAACGAGAACATCATTTTCCGAATCCGCTTTGAAAACTAATCATCTGTTCTAGGATGATTGATTACTGGGTTTTGAACCCTCTTTTGTAAGGTTTTGAACCCCTTTGAGTTTTTAAAATCTCGTCAAAGTTTTGGGTCTTAAATAGTGTGAACACGTGCAAACTGGAAGAGTGAATGCCTGTACCCTGGGTTTTCTGTCTAAGGCTAGAGTGTTCGTACAAATCCACATAATCGGACCAGTCACTCTTACCTGGGAACTCTTGGGGTGAGTGTTCACTTATAGGCGAGCATGTCTTCGCAATACATTATTTTTGACCCATTCACTTTGATTAGTCACAATGTGTTGTTTGTTTGCCTTGTGGTAACAAACAAATGACCACCATCTTTACTGTTGTCAATTTTTGAATCATCTCATTCTTTTCATCCAATCATCTCACTCGTTTCCTTTCATGTTTCCCTCCTTTAGAATGCCTCCTCGACGCGACAATCAGATGGCGAATGCCGAACTGGCAGAAATTATCGCACAGCAGATAGCTGCTGCGTTCCCAAACCTCATTGCTCAATGGAACCAAGCCAACAACAACAATCATGCTCAATGCAATTTCAAGAGTTTTAACTCGGCTAAACCGCTCAAGTTTAGTGGTTCTGAGGGAGCAACTGGGCTTCTTCAATGGTTCGAGAGCATTGAGAATAATTTCCGTCATGTTCAGTGTCCTGATAATCGCAAGGTCGAGTTTTCTTCAAGTGTGTTTCAGAAGAGGGCTCTTACGTGGTGGAACGGGGTTATGAGAGACCGTGGTGCTGAGGTTGCCTTAGCCCAGACTTGGGCCGAACTTAGGGCTCTCATGATGAAGGAGTTTTGTCCTCGTCATGAGATCAGGGCCTTGGAAAGGGAATTCGACAATTTGAAGCAAGATAACGGTAAGCATCGAGCCTACACGGACCGTTATGAGGAGTTATGCCCAAACATGGTCACGCCTTTGGATAAGGCAATCGAAAAGTACATTGATGGCCTCCCCGACTCAATACAAGACATTGTGACTGGTAGCAACCCTACTACAGTTAGGCAGGCCATTGAGCTATCTGCAACCTTGACTGAATCAAAGACCAGGAAAGGAAAACTTTTCTGAAAAAGTGACAAGAAACCAATCGAGGAATCAAAGATCATGGATGAACAGACTGGATCCCCTAAGAAGTCAAAGAAGCGAAAGGCTTCTCAGAACTTCGCCGTGGTCGCTCACAATATCAAGCCGTCCCCAACCAACCAGCTCAACCCCCTGCCAGGAAACCCTACAACGGAACTGCACCCTTGTGCAACCAATGTGGCCTACATCATCATGCTGGTGTGAAGTGCCGCACATGCCAAGTTTGCAGACTTATAGGTCATACAGCGAGGGTTTGCCCAACAGCAGCTGCACCAAATCAAGCTGGAAACAATCCTGCTCAAGCTCGTTTTCCACCGGGGTCTTGCTACAACTGTGGCGAGATGGGCCATTTTCGTAGGAATTGCCCAAGGCTTGCTAATGCAAATCCAGCGCAGGGATGAGTATCTGACCGACAGAAGATAACGCTGTTTAGAAAATAATCGAGCCTTGTATATTATTTTCTTTTGTTATCACGATCTATGAAACAGTTGTTGTTATTGTTGTTTATAAATAAATCTTTTATTTACATTTCAATATGTTTATGTGGTTGCATGTATAAACATATCCTCTACAATACCAACTGTTAGGGGAGGATTTTCTAACAATTAGTGATCCTTATTCGTTATCCTAATTAATGATCCTTACTTCTGTGACAGATAGTGATCCTCAGAAGAGCTTCAGGATCAGGATCATGGATCACTTTAAGGATCCTCATACTGACGATTGTTTGTTTGTGTTTTGTATTACTTCGCAGGAGTAACAAGCTTGACTTGGTCTTGGCAACGTTACTATGGAATATTCCACGGGTATTTCGCACACGTTTGACTGGAAATGGACGTTGTGGAGAACGTGGGAGCTTGGCACAAAAGTTGGATAGTTTGTTATTGTAGCTAACTTCTATTTTTAAAGGGGTGACGAGCTAGAATTAGAAAGCTTAGCCATTTTCAGCTGCACACACTCTCATACAATCGCATTCTTGAAGCTCTCGACGAACACTTATTAGTTTTCACTCACTTTTACACATCTCACCATAGTGATCCTTGTACCTAGCTCGTTACTATCCGAAGTTGTAAACATTTATTGATTTATTTGAGCTTGGTGATCGGTAGTTTCCATCACCCGGGGTTTTTTGTGCCGGAGATCAACTCTTGATCAATGGCTTTTTCCCCGTATAAACCCTTGTGTCCTTTGTGCAATTTACCCTGAAGTGATCCTTATCATTGTTCTACATTTAAAGCATCATACCCCGTAACTAAGAGTTTGGTTGCATTATCCTCATTAGATTTTTTGACCAAAACAGTTTGGCGCCCACCGTGGGGCAATTGGTGCTTCATTCCTAAGAAGTTTTTCTGTTGGTGGTCGTTCCGGTTCATTGCATACAAATACATGGCTTCATCATTGAAGAATACCTCTACTGCAATGTCTGCGGTCAATTCATCTCAGGGCATTCCACCTTTGCCTCCACCACCTTCTGGACCTCAGAAAAATGCCGAGAAGAAACCAACTCCAATTTTCTCCAAACCTCCAACTTCTTCTGCTTCTTACACTCCCACTACTAGTGACATGTTTACTTTGATTTTGCAGATGAAGGATCATATACAGCAACAGGATAAGACCAATGAAAGAATTCTCAAAGAAATCTGAGATCTCAAGAAACACAAGAAAACGGCAGAGGATCATTCCCCACTGGTGCCCAAATCTTTGAATTTTGATACTCCGGTGATTACTTCTCAGCCATCAGTGGTTCCAGATGTTCAATATGTGGGTGGACCAAAAGGAGTGCACTACGGAACAACAACAGTGACTCAGGCATCGGGTTCCTATTTCCAGCCAGCAGGATCCTATCCTCAGTATATAGGATCCTTCATGAATTCAGGAGGTTGCTCAGGAGCGCAGCAGATTCAAGGATTTTCCCTTGTTCCAGGATCATCCCAGGTTCAAGGATCCTCCTTTGTTCCAGGATCATCCCAGGTTCAAGGATCCTCCTTTGTTCCAGGATCATCCCAGGTTCAAGGATCCTCCTTTGTTCCAGGATCATTCCAGGTTCAAGGATCCTCTTTTGTTCCAGGATCATCCCAGGTTCAAGGATCCTCTTTTGTTCCAGGATCATCCCAGGTTCAAGGATCCTCCCTTGTTCCAGGATCATCCCAGTTTCAGGGATCCTTCCAGATGCCAGGATCCTTGAGGAGTTTGCAAACAGGAAGTTCAGATGTCCATCAGGGAGATTTTATTCCAATGCAGACCAATACTTCTACTGGTCCTTCGATCATTCCAGAGCCCCAACAATACGGATTAACATCCATTCTTCCTAATTTGAATCCAATGGGAGGTAACACTTTTAATAATTCCTATGCTACTAACCATGGCCTTATGCAGGATCCAGGTATCAATCATGCCATGGCCAGAGAATTGCAAAAGTTGAAGGATATGATATCAAGTGTTCCAGGAGTGGTCAAACCTATCCCAGAGATTGCAGATGGGAGCCACAGGATATCTCGTTTTGCACCACCGATCTGTGATGCTGAGATACCCAAGAGGTTCCATGTTCCAACTATGAAGCTGTATGATGGTTCGACGAATCCTGAAGAACACATAGCACAATACAGGGAGAGGATGGAGATCAATCCAATCCCAGAAAGGTTAAAGGAAGCATGCCTGTGCAAAGGATTCGGATCCACTCTTACTGGATCAGCTCTCAAATGGCTGCTAAGTCTTCCTCCTTACTCTATTACTTCATTTGCTAATCTAGTTAATTTGTTTAATAGCCAATTCTCATGCAGTAGGAAATTTGAACGATTAACTAGTGATCTATATAGGATAACCCAGGGTCATAATGAATCATTAAGGGATTACATTACCAAATTCAGTAAAGAATCCTTAGACATTCCCAACTTGGATATAGCCACGGCTGTTGAGGCCTTTAAAATGGGATTGCTTAGGGATTCGTCATTCTATGATGATCTTGTTATGACACCATGCAGGAACTTAGATGAGGTAAGAACCCGGGCACTTAGGTTCATTTGGCTAGAGGATGACAAGAGGATCCAGGAGAGGTTAGCAGGATCCTCAAAGCAAGATAAGCAAGGATCCTCATTCAGGAACAACAAGTTCAGATCCTACAACAGATCTGATAACCAGAACGTGCATGCTGTTGATCAAGAAGAGGATGATGAGGATTATCCTCCAATTTCTGAATATTGTTTTTCTGTTGATAACAATGAACTAATCCTTGAGATGCAGAATCTAGGTGATAAAGCTAGATGGCCCAGAAAAAATGATAGGCCAGCTGCAACTAAGGATAAATCAAAGTGGTGTGCATACCATGAAGATTTTGGGCATCTCACAGAAGAATGCATTGCACTGAGAAAGGAAATTGGATACTTGTTGAGCAAAGGGCATCTAAAAGAATTGTTGGGAAGAAAAAAAGTCAAGGACTCAGGATCCTGAAAGGATCCCTGAGAAGGCTCCAGCCCCTCCAGCAGATGCACAAGTAATAAACTTTATTTCTGGAGGATCAGACATTTGTGGCACATCCTTCTCAGCAGCTAAAAGGCATGCAAAGGAAACTAAAATGGATAATGGAGAAAGACCCGTTCGAACATCAAGTGTCTCCGAAGGAAAAGTCATAACCTTTGATGAGGATGATCGTGTTGATATCCAGGATCCTCATCACGATGGTTTAGTTATTACTCTTTTCATTTCTAACCATTTTGTCCGCAGGATCCTTATAGACGGAGGAAGTTCAGTGAACATTATCCAGCTTGATGTTCTAAAGAAGATGGGTATCCCTGAATCAGATATCATACCAAGATCCTCCGTGCTCGTGGGATTTAGTGGCGAAACTAAGAATACCCTGGGGGACATTAAACTCCCAATATACATCGAAGGCCTACACTCATATCAAAAATTTTATGTTATTGACTGTTTATCTTGTTGTAATGTTATCCTTGGCAGGCCCTGGATACACGATATGAAGGCAGTCCCATCTACCTACCATCAATGTGTGAAGCTCCCTAGTCCTTGGGGAATAGTGAAGATTGATAGTGATCAGCAGGAGGCTAAGAATTGCTATACTTCATCGATGAAACCAGCCTCGAAGTCAAGGGAGCAATAGCAATCAAAGTATCCTCCAAGGGATGTCTTGGAGGCAAGAGAGCAGGATGTGGTAGAAGTCCTCATGGATCCTGATGATCTTGAATCCAAAATCTATATCGGATCAGGGATCCTTGGCGATATGAAGGAAGACCTTATATCCTTCCTCAAAAGGAGAAAGACTACCTTTGCATGGAAACACGAAGACATGACTGGTATATCTAAAGATGTAATCACTCACAAACTTGGCATTGATAGGTCCTTCAAACCAATCCATCAAAGGAGAAGAAAGTTTGCACCGGAAAGAAATGCCATTATCCAAGAAGAGGTAGAGAAATTGCTCCGGGCAGGTATGATTAGAGAGGTCAAGTATCCAAGATGGTTGGCCAATGTGGTTGTTGTTCAAAAGAAAAATGGAAAGTGGAGGGTATGTGTCGATTTTACCGATTTAAATAAGGCATGTCCCAAGGATCCTTTCCCATTACCCCACATTGACTCCATGGTGGATGCAACTGTGGGTCATGAACTGTTAACTTTTATGGATGCTTCATCTGGATTTCAATAAATCCAAATGGAACCATCCGATCAAGAGGATACAGCATTCATGACTCCAACTGGTATATACTGCTATATTGCTATGCCGTTCGGACTAAGAAATGCAGGTGCAACATATCAAAGGCTGGTGAATATGATGTTCAAGGATCAGATTGGACAAACTATGGAGGTTTACATAGATGATATGGTGGTAAAATCCATAAAAGCTGAGGATCACCTAAGGGACTTGGAGGAAGCATTCGATATCCTTGACAAATATAACATGAAACTTAATCCTTCAAAATGTCACTTTGGTGTTAAAGCAGGTAAATTCTTAGGATATATGGTGACAAAGAGAGGCATTGAAGCTAGCCCAGAACAAATCAAAGCTATAGTGAACATCAAATCTTCGGCCAATGCTAAGGATGTTCAAAGGCTAACAGGCAGGATAGCAGCTTTGAACAGATTCATATCCAAATCCTCAGAGAAGTGCAAAGAATTCTATGATATCCTAAGGAAGAACAAGAAATTTGAGTGGACGGAGAAGCATGAAAATGCCTTAAGAGCTCTCAAAGATTACCTATCCTCAGCCCCGGCCTTGATGAAACCAGAAAAAGGCGATGTGCTATCCTTATATCTTGCAGTATCCTCAAAAGCAGTAAGTGCGGTCCTTGTTAAGGATCACGAAGGTACACAACATCCTGTCTATTATGTAAGTAAAAGTTTACTTGATGCCGAATCCCGGTATTCACACCTTGAAAAGCTTATTCTTGCATTAATTATGGCATCCACTAAGTTGAGACATTATTTTGAAACTCATGTTATTATTGTTAAAACTAATTTCCCAATTAAGAATGTCCTCAGGAAACCAGAGATGTCAGGAAGGATGGCTAAGTGGGCAGTGAAGCTAAGTGCATATGATATAAGATATGAGCCTAGGACAGCCATCAAATCCCAAGCATTAGCTGACTTTGTGGCTGATTTCAGTAGTGATTTACAAAAAGAAGCTGAGTTAGAAGTCCAGCAGCTAGAGGAGACCAAGGATCCTTGGATACTCTATACTGATGGATCCTCAAATGTCAAAGGCACAGGGCTTGGAATACTACTAAAATCACCACAGGGGGACATAATACCCCACTCTATAGCTTGTGAGTTCCAAACCACTAACAATGAGGCTGAATATGAAGCCTTAATTGCTGGTTTGCAAATTGCAAAGCATATGGGGATCAGGTATCTTCAGGTACATGTAGATTCATTGTTAATTACAAACCACTTTAATGGATCCTATGCTGTTAAAGGTGAAAAACTAACCAAATATTTAGAGATAGTAAAAAATTTGGCACTCTCTTTTGTTTCCTTTAGTTTGACGCAGGTACCAAGGGAAGAAAATACAGAAGCTGATGCATTGGCTAACTTAGGATCATCTTTGAAGATCCCTGAGGATATCAAGATCCCTATTATCCATATCCTGACCCCGGCTATCGAGGATCATGTGGCTATGGAGATAGGAAATGATTCTGCAATTATCCCTAGTGAGGATACTCAATCCCATTCAGGATCAGGATCATGGATCTCACCAATCATGAGATACTTACAACATGGAGAGATTCCTACAGGAGAAAACCCTAGGGCTTTCAAAATTAAGGTATCTCAATTCACAATTTTAAATAATATGTTGTATAGACGATCTCTTGCAGGACCATACTTGAGATGCATTGAGGATCCTGAAATCCAAGAAGTTTTAAAAGACTTCCATGAAGGAGATTGTGGAAACCATACTGGGGGCAGGGCATTATTCTCAAGGATCCTGAGGACAGGATACTACTGGCCAACCATGAAAAGAGATGCTGTGGAGTATGCTAAGAGATGTGATCCTTGTCAGAGACACAGCAATATCCTTCATCAACCAGCTGAATTATTGCATCCTATATCCTCCTCTTGGCCATTTATGAGATGGGGTATGGATATAGTTGGTAAACTCCCTAAGGCACCTGGTGGAAAAGTATTCATGCTTGCTATGACTGATTACTTCTCCAAGTGGATAGAGGCTGAAGCTTTTGCCCAAGTCAGAGAAAAGGAAGTTATATCCTTCATTAAAAGAAATATTATAACTAGATTTGGAATTCCTTCTGAAATTATATGTGATAATGGTTCCCAATTTATTGGGGGCAGAACCACTAACTTTTGTGACAGTTGGGGGATTAAGATGATAACATCAACACCAGTCCACCCACAAGCTAATGGTCAAGCAGAATCATCCAACAAGATCATCATTAATAATTTGAAGAAGAAGCTTGGATCCAAGAAAGGGAAATGGGCAGAAGAACTACCTTATGTGCTTTGGGCTGATAGGACAACCCCTAAGAATGCTACTGGTCAAACGCCATTCTCTTTGGTATTTGGGGTGGAATCAGTGATCCCAACAGAAATGATGGTTCCAACTGCTAGAACAAGTACTCGTGATCCTGAAGAAAATGATGAGAACTTGGCTCAAGACCTGGATACTATTGAAGAAATCAGGGATATGGCTAGGATAAGGATGGCCAGTTATCAACAAAGAATGGCTGGTGCTTACAACAAAAATGTCAGGATCAGGAAGTTTCAAGTTGGAGATATGGTATTAAGGAAAGCATTTCAGAATACCACCAATCCTGCTGATGGAAAATTGGCTCCAAAATGGGAAGGCCCTTATTTGATTGAAGCTGAAGCAGGAAAGGGGGCATATAGATTGCTAACCATGGAAGGTGATTTGCTACCAAGAGCTTGGAATGCTGTCCACTTGAAGAAATATTTCATGTGAGCAGGATCCTCATAGCACAGATGATCCTTACGTTAGGGATATCCTTAAAGGATCCTTAAAGTATCGGTGATCCTTACTTTGGTAATATCCTAATCTTGAACTATTTCATTTCTTTATTTTCTCATATAAGGATAAGGGTCATGTATCCTTTATCCATCTCTCACGTGATTTCAAGTTTTGAAAGTTCAGGAATCCTTAGCAAAGTATTGGTTATCTGCAGAAGCAATCCGTCCTTTGGGTTTAACCCCAGTTATTTGGGCTTGCCCCAGTTCCGCCTGTAGCGCATGATGATCCTGGTATAGTTCAAGGCAGTGGGACCAGTACTCGCTTTAGGGGCTGATAATTCCATTGTACTGGCTATACCTAGGATCCTACGTATAATGGTAGACGTACCATACATTCGTTCCTAAGGTTTCTAACGTTTTCACGTTAGCTAAGGTTTTGACATTTTCGTGTCACTAAGTTTGGATAGTCACCAGTTAGGGCCATACTCCAGTTTACATACGATCCTTGGGCTTGTCCCCAGTTATCCTTGGGCTTGTCCCCAGTTATCCTTGGGCTTGTCCCCAGTTGCTAACTCTTATCTTATATTGGCTTAGTCCCAAGTTATGATCTATTTCAGGTCCTTAAAGATAAGCAACTAGGGATCCTTGATCCTTACTTCTCTCTAAGGTTTATCTTATAGTTATCCTTATTATGGTTAGGATCCTAACTTGGATCCTCAGGTATGATCCTTAACTATTTTTAATTCTATTCATTATTTATTTGAATAACCCATAAAATTTGACAACTAGACTTGTGATCCTAAAAATATATTGCTTTTTGGGATTCTTTAACTATAGGATATTTGATCGTGGATCATGTCCTAAATATTTTCAATCTGACTTATTCAAAATTGTTTATTCAATAAATGTGCATCAAAACAAAGGAGAATTAAAGAAACAAAAGGATAACAACACAAGATAAGCGACAAAAGGTTAAGATTTTATTTATTAACAAAAGACTAACCCTTAAAAGGTTGTCAAAATTACCTACCACGAGCATCTACCAGTAAAACGTGGCCCGTCCGCTGGGGTAGGTAAAGGGTGTCCATGATAATAAGTTCAAAAGTAGTGCAGGAATATAAAGGCGGCAGGATCACAATGGCTTCATCCCCCAAACAGAGGATCCCTCCACCATTTGCAATCCTGCCTATTGTCCAAAGGATCATACATGATCCTTAATCCTAAAAACTATTGTTCAGTACAAACCATCAAATTGTTCAAACAAAACAACCATCAAACTAAAAAAAAATTGGGCTCCGGCTATGTCTAGAAGTTTCCATCATCGCCCAATCATGCATCCTAAACCTTCCCTGCATCACCACCTCCGGCTCCACTTGCTTCACCACCTTCACCCTTGCCTCCAGCCTCAATCGCCAAAACTTCCTCAGTCTCCTCATCATCTTCAAGATCAGCCAACCTTGCTTTCCAGCCCTCAACATCCCAGCTGCTTTTGTCAAAGTTAGGATCTTGAGCTTCCTGGGCTATCTTCAGTTTTGTCTGATACATTGTGATGGCAGCGGAGACCTTTGCACCTTCTATAAGATCATGCTTTTCATAGTCAAGGTCAATCAGGAGTTTAGCCATCTTAGTCTTGGCATCTTGGAGTTCCTTCTGAAGATCAGCAATTTTGAGGTGCTTAAGCACTGCAACCTGTTGGAGGTCAGCAATCTTCTTGTCCTGCTCCTCGACGTTCCCCACATAGTCCTCAATCTCAGCGAATTTCTGCAAAAGGGATAAAAGATAAGGTCAGGACCAAGTGATCCTCAAATCAGCAGGATATGTCAGCAGGATATGCCAGCAGGATATACAGGCAGATACAGTGATCCTTACATCATTGAAGTACTCGAGGAATTGGTGACGGATCAGAGGCAGACCCTGCAAATCCTCAGCCTCGGAGGTCTTTCTCTTTTTGCCACCCCTTCCTTTAGTGGGTGCCTTGGGAATGGAGATGCTAGGACTGGTAGTGGACCTTTTCTTCCTAGGTCTAACAGAATCAAGGTCAGCCGTGTCGAATTGAGAAGCAGGCTTGGTGGATTTTCCAGCACCTACACAACCAAAACAAGATAAGTATCTTCACTTAACTTATATTTCACTATTTATTTAAATTTTAAACAAAGATACTTACTTGACATCGTGACAGAGCCTGAGGATACCTCCTGAGAGTCTTGGGTTGTTGTCTTGAAAGTTCTTGCTTCAGGTTCAAGTTTTTTGAAAGCGATGAGTCTCTCTTTAGCAGCAGGAGACAATCTGAGGTGTGAGACGGTGATAGCTGCATAACAAGAAAGCAAAAATATAAGTAATCCTTACATCAAAAGAAAGTTTCTGGTGATCCTTCTCAGGATCCTCCACCCTACCATGGGTAGCCCATTTCTTGGGTAGATCCTTTCCATCCTCAATAGAATCTCTCTTGATGAAAAAGAAACGCCGCTTCCAATTAGCATCGTTCTTGGTGGCTTTGAAGATCGGGTGTTCCTCACCAGGCTTACGTTTAAACAAATAACGATGAGAACCAAAGGTAGTAAGATCATACAGCTCTCCCAGCTCTGACATTCCTAGGTCTATCCCTTCCTGCTCGATGATCCTTTCAAGGGTATACAAAACCCTCCAAATCATCGGCATGGCTTGGATATAAGAGATGCCGGTTAGGGAAAAGAAAGATTGGGTGAAGGCTGGAAAAGGATATGTATAGCCTATGGTGAACGGAGTGACAGGAAAAGCAACCCACTTGTCGGAAATATGATCACTCAGGGCATTGGGATCGAAAGGTCTGAACTCGGTGTTCGCTGGGAAGCAGTGGCGGATCCTATCAATCTGTGCATCATTGAAACAGCAGCGTTCTTTTATGGAATCTTCGATGATCCCCTGGCTTTTCGGTGGGCTGTTTTTCGGGTGATCCTTAGCTGGGGAATTCCGGAGCAACATCTTTGATAGAATGGTGAAAAGAAACGGAAAACAGAGCAAGAGAAGGAAGAAGATGAAGAGAGAATACCTGTTTATCTTCGGAATGCAGTTATAAAGGGAGTCTCTCTGAAATTTTAAATGCATTTGATCCTATCTCTATCTCCTTTTTATAATCATGATTGTGCAGGGTTGTCACTTCTGTGACGTCATGGTTGCAACGGATAGTTCTACAATAACGGCTATATTTACGATAGTTAGTTGCGGATAACATCAGGAAAATATAATTTGCTTATTTAACATTTCACTCCTTATATTTTGGGGGCAATTGTTAGGGGAGGATTTTCTAACAATTAGTGATCCTTATTCGTTATCCTAATTAATGATCCTTACTTCTGTGACAGATAGTGATCCTCAGAAGAGCTTCAGGATCAGGATCATGGATCACTTTAAGGATCCTCATACTGACGATTGTTTGTTTGTGTTTTGTATTACTTCGCAGGAGTAACAAGCTTGACTTGGTCTTGACAACGTTACTATGGAATATTCCACGGGTATTTCGCACACGTTTGACTGGAAATGGACGTTGTGGAGAACGTGGGAGCTTGGCACAAAAGTCGGATAGTTTGTTATTGTAGCTAACTTCTATTTTTAAAGGGGTGACGAGCTAGAATTAGAAAGCTTAGCCATTTTCAGCTGCACACACTCTCATACAATCGCATTCTTGAAGCTCTCGACGAACACTTATTAGTTTTCACTCACTTTTACACATCTCACCATAGTGATCCTTGTACCTAGCTCATTACTATCCGAAGTTGTAAACATTTATTGATTTATTTGAGCTTGGTGATCGGTAGTTTCCATCACCCGGGGTTTTTTGTGCCGGAGATCAACTCTTGATCAAGGGCTTTTTCCCCGTATAAACCCTTGTGTCGTTTGTGCAATTTACCCTGAAGTGATCCTTATCATTGTTCTACATTTAAAGCATCATACCCCGTAACTAAGAGTTTGGTTGCATTATCCTCATTAGATTTTTTGACCAAAACACCAACAATCAAGGAACCGTATTCCTTGAAGAACAGACTACCCCCAAATTTCTCCCATTGTATGATCTCTTGCGTTTTCCACGAAAATCCTAAGTACCCGTTTCTTCCAAGAGAAACGAAGTACGAGGCGCCAAGTTAATAGCAATCAATAACAAGATAATAACAATTAAACAATTATGTGATTATGTGCTTATGTGTTCCCTTTTATGTGTCGTGTGATCCAAATTATGTTATCCAAATCCTCGTAGAATCTTACATATCCTTGTACAAGAGATTCATAGTAGGATACCCAAAGGCACTATCTAAAATCCTTAATGGACTTCTACGTTGTAGATAAGTCCCTTGGATTATAAAGTACTGCTTCATAATTAGACCCCTTGAGTGGTCTAGTTAAACTGATTGATCCAAAAATCTGGTTAGGAATATCATGTGATGATGTAGCTGAAAGGACTCCTTGGTGGTCTAATTAAGAAGATCCTTTGTCGATCTAATTAAAAGGACCCTATGGTAGTCTAGTCACCCTCATCACAAGTTTGATATCCTTCCCCACAACATTACAAAACGAACTGTGCGGACTGTGCAAGGAATTACGTAATTATGGATGCATACATAATTATGGAATTTAGTGCACATAAATCACAGCAAGTTCTATCATGTATCTAAAGTTAACCCTATTCATTTCCAATTCTGATGAAGCATCCGTTGAGGAAAAATGAACTAGCTATTCATTTTTCACTTCTGAAGAATATCCGTTGAGGAAATGAATATCCGTTTATCCTTCATTTCCAATTCTGAAGAATACCCGTTGAGGAAAATGACTCCTTTTGTTCATTTTCGTTCTGAAGAGTATCCGTCGAGGGAAATGAATATCCGTTTGTTTAATCCTTCATTTCCATTTCTGAGGAAACAACCGTTGAAAATGACTCCGTTAGATCATTTTCGTTTCTGAAGATTATCCGTTGAGGAAATGAATATCCGTTGTTAAATCTTTCATTTCCGTTTCTGAGGAAGCAACCGTTGAAAATGACTCCGTTAGTTCATTTTCGTTTCTGAAGATTATCCGTTGAGGAAATGAATATCCATTTGTTTAATCCTTCATTTCCGTTTCTGAGGAAGCAACCGTTGAAAATGACTCCGTTAGATCATTTTTGTTTCTGAAGATTATCCGTTGAGGAAATGAATATCCGTTGTTAAATCCTTCATTTCCGTACCTGAGGAAGCAACCGTTGAAAATGACTCCGTTAGTTCATTTTCGTTTCTGAAGAGTATCCGTCGAGGGAAATGAATATCCGTTTGTTTAATCCTTCATTTCCGTTTCTGAGGAAGCAACCGTTGAAAATGACTATGTTAGTTCATTTTCGTTTCTGAAGATTTTCCGTTGAGGAAATGAATATCCGTTGTTAAATCCTTCATTTCCGTACCTGAGGAAGCAACCGTTGAAAATGACTCCGTTAGTTCATTTTCGTTTCTGAAGAGTATCCGTCGAGGGAAATGAATATCCGTTTGTTTAATCCTTCATTTCCGTTTCTGAGGAAGCAACCGTTGAAAATGACTCCGTTAGTTCATTTTCGTTTCTGAAGATTATCCGTTGAGGAAATGAATATCCGTTGTTTAATCCTTCATTTCCGTACCTGAGGAAGCAACCATTGAAAAAGACTCCGTTAGTTCATTTTCGTTTCTGAAGATTATCCGTTGAGGGAAAAGAATATCCGTTTAGTCAACTCCTTCATTTTCCATTTCCGAAGAATCCGTTGAGGAAAATGACTCCGTTCGATCATTTTCGCTTCTGAGGAATATCCATTGAGGAAAATGATAGGATTATGCCTTGCGTATCACTGATGATCATTTAACACAAAGTCACAGACAGACTTCTACGAATAAATTTCGGGACGAAATTTCCTAAAGTAGGGGAGACTGTGACACCTGGGTCACTGCGACCAGCAAACAAATACCAAATCAATGAAATATTGTATTTCATACTTTGGACTTGTATAAATATGTGTATCTTTTGCACATATCAACACTTGTTCGATTTCAAGCTCTAAATCGCTTTCTGGAAGGTTATACGCGCACTGATGCGTAAATATAACCAGTTTAATGCAACAAACACTCCGGAATAGTGACATAGGCTTAACATACCCTAAATAACCTTTACATAACTTAGAAATAAGTTTTGGAAGGTTTGGTATGCCGAAATCAAGTTAAATCGCTTACAGGGACTAAATTTGACAAACTGCGAAAGTATGCCAATTTGAACTGTAACAGACATTCCGGAACATGACCATAAGTTAAACATACCATAAATATCCTTTACATAGCTTAGAAATAGGCTTTGAGGGGTTCGGTGTGCTTAAATAAATTTTTTGGTCATTCAGGGACTAAAAGCGTCAAAAAGTGCACAAGTTTGCACTTTCGCGCATAACTTACGTTCTGAATACATCCGGACATCCAAAAATTTATGTAAGCACTAAAACATTTTATTTTAGTGTTTGGCATAAGAAAAATCCATTCGTCGCGTCATTTGGATCGTTTTTCGCACTTATACGCATTCCGTCGTAATTAAGCGAACATCGCGATTGTACGGCCAAACGAACCGACACCCAAGATATTTTTTAGCACATTTTAAGTTCCCTATACTTTAACTTCATTTTAGAGCTTTGAAATGGGGTTAACGGGGCTTAAACATGTCAAAAATGCATCGAAAACCAAGTTTGGAGCTGCAAGGGCCTGTTCTTCCATTTTTGAAAGTTTCAGACCTGCAAGGTCCTTGCGCACCTCAACATTATGAGTGTTACGGTGCGTAAGCAGTCTCCAGACAGCAGAATTGCATAAACTTTGAATCTGGTCCATTCCACCTTGCACATGGTTTTGGGCCAATACCTTGGGCTCTAATGGTTTTCAAAAAACAGGGTTTTGAGGTGGAGAGTTGAGATTGAAGCACGGTTAACGAGGAACGATCTTAACGGCTCTACGAATCCTATAAATACCCCCTTGCCTTCATTTGCAAAACCCACAAGAATCTTGATTTGAGAAGCTCTAAGTTGAAACCATTGTTTCATACCTGAGCTACTTGGATCGAGATTAGCATTCGGGGACCCTTTGTAAGTGTTCCTTCGTTCTTTTATTGCTTTTCGAGTCCGAAAGTCAAACTTTATTCGACTTTCTGCATTGACCAGTTTATGGTCAATGCGAAGTTCATTTGAACTTCGCAACGTGATTGTAATCACGATGGTTATAGTCCCTTGTGACTATGCCTACTGATTACCACGTTGTCTAGGGTCGTAAGGGTAAGCGATCTGATAAATCGCTTATACCTTCGAACCCGACCCATTTGGTCGATCATTAGGATTCAACCAAATACCTTAGGTGACCATAGTGTATAGGGAATAACCTTCCGAGGTTATACCTTATGGTCACATCGTTTAAGTAGTTGTATGATAGGTAGTTTATATGCCTTAGGTAAATTACCAAAATACCCCTTTGACGCCAGAATTCATTTTAAACATATGTAACATAACTTTTGACATATAAACTGATTTGATAACAATATTAGACATGTTAAGGCATATTTTACTTGTCATAGGACTTGTTAGGCGTTCTGAACGCGTTTCACGCGAACGACGCGTTAAAGTGGCATAAGCTACCTAAACGGGTCGTAATGGGTCGTAATCGCTAAGGTTAGGTTTCACATAGAATGTAGGCTTTGTTGAACCATACTACATGAGTTTTCATACTCATTTGGTTTACGAACCCTCATTCTATCTGATCCTCCGATTTAGGTCCGGTTTATTAACGTAGTTACCTATATTAGGTGCCGCTTGATTCCGTGATCTCTAGCATTGCTTAGTGGTTATCTTAGGACTTCTGAGCAATCTCAAGTGAGTACATAGACCCCTCTTTTACTGTTTTCAAACTGTTTTAGGGTGGAACACATGTGCCTACTTGTTACTTTCATGCTTTCCTGTTTTCACATCATATACTTGCTATGTTCATTAGTACATTTATAGTACATGATTTCAATACATTTCATGCTATGTATGTCCATTGTGTGCATACTTAGTACATTACTTTACACTACATTTCATGCTATGTATGTCCATTGTGTGCATACTTAGTACATTGTTTTACATTATATTTCATGCTATGTACGCCCATTGTGTGCGTACTTAGTACATTGATTTACATTACATCTTGTTGCATGTGCTCATCCAGCATATGAACACATTTTATTACATTTTGAACCGTTTGTAACTATTTGACTATGTGAACCGTTTGTAACTGTTGAACCGTGTGAACCATAGTTGACTATACATAAACATTTCTACAATTGTTAAACATTACATTTTGGTGGTTGTTTGGGTAAGTGATTTAAGTAACGAGGCATGTGTAATATGATACAAGCATGGTGGATACGCCGCTGGTACTTCCTATATATAAGTGTTTGTATGGTATTACATATCGTAGCGTTATTTAAGCCATTTCAGTTAGACATATTACATCTACAATACATCTTTACATAAAAATCGTTTTACAAAGAACTTAACTTATACAAACTCATTTCACATGGTTATTCACTTAACCATGCACTATTCTTTTATACATATATATCATTTGGTTTATTTATCACTTTTCAAACGATTTATGAAAGCAAACACTCAACAAGATTCATGTCTATTTTTTTATCAAACAGTTTCTTTAAACTCAAGTCATGAATCCTATTTTCACAAAACCTATGTATCTCACAGGCATTTTTATGCTGACGTACCTATTTTCACATGTGTTTTTCAGGAGCTGTTGCATAAGATGATCAAGATACACATAGGCAGACTTGGGCTTTAGTGACAATAAAAGATGCGAGACTAGTTAATTATGTTGTATTTCTTTGTTTGTTAAGACATTGTAACACTTTTAATCAATAAAACAATATTTCAATTTCCATGTGTTATGAAACAATGATTCTGTTACAACACTCCCCGACGTTTCCGCCACGTTTGGTTGTCCTACGTGGTCGGGGTGTGACATCTTGCGTATTTTGTAACCAAACTACTTTTAAGTATCAAAACCGTTTGTTTTGATACCAAACCTGTTTTCTAACCTCGTTAAACATATTCTAACATGTTTAGCTCGTCACTTTTAGTTTTGTGCTTGGATAGGGTCGTAAAGGTAAGCGATCTAATCAATCGCTTATACTTTCGAACCCGACCCGTTTGGTCGATCTTTAGGATCCGACCAAACACATTAGGTGACCATAGTTGTATAGGGAATAACCTTCCGAGGTTATACCTTATGGTCACGACTTTTAAGTAGTTGTATGATAAGTAGTTTGTATGCCTTAGGTAAATTACCAAAATGCCCTTTTTACGCCAAAATTCATTTTAAACATATGTAACATAAGTTTTAACATCTAAACTGATTTGGCAACAATATTAGACATGTTAAGGCATATTTTACTTGTCATAGGACTAGTTAGACGGTCCGAACGCGTTTTACACGAACGACGCGTTAAAGTAGCATAAGCTACCTAAACAGGTCGTAATGGGTCGTAAGCACTCAGGTTAGGTTTCATTTTAGTATGTAGGCTTTGTTAAACCATATTACATGAGTTCCCATACTCGTTTGGTTTACGAATCCTCATTCTATCCGATCCTCCGATTTAGGTCCGTTTATTAACATAGTTACCTATATTAGGTGTCGTTTGATTCCGTGATCTTCTAGCCTTGCTCGGTGGTTATCTTAGGACTTCTAAGCAATCTCAAGTGAGTACATAGACCCCTCTTTTACTGTTTTACAAACATTTTGGGGTGAAACACATGTGCCTACTTGTTACTTTCGTGCTTTCCTGCTTTCACATCAAATACTTGCTATGTTCATTAGTACACTTTCAGTACACGATTTACATTACATTGTTTTGCTTTGTATGTTAACTTAGCATACTTAGTACATTGTTTTACCTTACATTTCTGCTATGTATGTTGACTGAGCATGCTAGCACATTGATTTACATGACTTTTCCGCTTTGTATGTTAACATTGCATATTTAGTACATTGTTTTCATATAACATGTTTACATTTGGTATAACATTTGGTTTGTACAAACGGGACTTATATACGTTTATTAACATTAGCTACGCCGCTCAGTAGTAAGTAATGGTACCATAGGACTTGACAAATCCCGTTCCTGACATCCTAGGTTTGTTTGGGTGTAAGGAATGACTGAATCCGAAAACATTTCTTTTGATAACCTTGACTTAGGGTTATCCGTCTGTCTCAAGGCTTGAATGTATGCGTTAACTTACCACATAAGTGTTTGTATCAATAAAACATGCATTTACTTTGCAAAACATAACTTTTTGATATTTTCAAAATACTTGTTTTGTACATTTTTACATTTGGTTTATGTAACAACACATTACTTACCATACATAACATTTGTTACACATTACTTGACTACATTTGGGCTTTTAACATTTGATATGGTTTATACAAGGACTTGTTGACAATTGGTTTAAACATAGACTTTATACATTGGTGGTTTGTTTAAGTGACTTAAGTAACGAGATGTGAGTAATATGATACAAACATGGTGGATACGCCGCTGGTACTTCCTATATATAAGTGCTTGTATTAAACTACATATCATAGCGTTATTTAAATCATTCAATTTGTACTTATACACTTTATACAAGTAACATGTTTTTCACAAGACTTTAGTTTACAAAAAAGTTTATTTTATACAACCCATTTCACTTGGTTATTCATTTAACCATATATTATTCTTTTAATTATACATATCATCTGATCTTATTGCTTGTTAAATGATTTACAAAACAAAACAATTTACAAGGTTCATGACTAAATTTTATTAAACATTTTCTTAAACTTAAGTCATGAATCCTATTTTCACGAAACCTATGTATCTCACAGGCATTTTTATGCTGACGTACCTATTTTCACATGTGTTTTCAGGAGCTGTTGCTTAGGATGATGATCGTGACATTAGGGCGGACCTGTGCCTTAGAGACTTAAAATGAAGATAGACTTAGTTTAATTATGTTATGTACTCTTGTTTCTTGTTTAAGACAATGTAACTCTCTTGTTTGATAAATAAAACATAACTTTAATTTCCATGGTTGTGAAACAATTAATTCTGTTACAACATTCCCCGACGTTTCCGCCACGTTTTGTTGTTCTACGTGGTCGGGGTGTGACAGAAAAGTTGGTATCAGAGCCAATGGTTATAGGGAATTAGGTTATTAGTAATGCTTTGACCTAGACTATAACTTTCTAGGACCCTAACGCAAGAAGATTTGCGTTTAGATTTTTAAAACAAAAAACCGTCACCTATCCTTAGGTGATAACCACAACGAGAACATCAATTCCGAATCCGCTTTGAAAACTAATCATCTGTTCTAGGATGATTGGTTACTAGGTTTTGAACCCTCTGTTGTAAGGTTTTGAACCCCTTTGAATTTTCAAAATCTCGTCAAAGTTTTGGGTTTTGAATAGTGTGAACACGTGCAAACTGGAAGAGTGAATGCCTGTACCCTGGGTTTTCTGTCTAAGGCTAGAGTGTTCGTACAAATCCACATAATCGGACCAGTCACTCTTACCTGGGAACTCTTGGGGTGAGTGTTCACTTATAGGCGAGCATGTCTTCGCGATACATTATTTTTGACCCATTTACTTTGATTAGTCACAATGTGTTGTTTGGTTGCCTTGTGGTAACGAACAAATGACCACCATCTTTGCTGTTGTCAATTTTTGTATCATTTCATTCTTTTCATCAAATCATCTCACCCGTTTCCTTTCATGTTTCCTCTTTTAGAATGCCTCCTTGACGCGACAATCAAATAACAAATGCCGAACTGGCATAAATCATCGCGCAGCAAATGGCTGCTGCTTTCCCAAATCTTATTGCTCAACTGAATCAAGCCAAGAATAACAATCATGCTCCATGCAATTTCAAGAGTTTCAATTCGGCTAAGCCACTCAAGTTTAGTGGTTCTGAAGGAGCAACTGGGCTCCTACAATGGTTCGAGAGCACTGAGAGTACGTTTCGTCACGTTCAGTGTCCTGATAATCACAAGGTCAAGTTTGCTTCCAGTGTGTTTCTGAAGAGGGCTCTTACATGGTGGAACGGGGTTATGAGAGACCGCGGTGCTGAGGTTGCTTTAGCACAGACTTGGGCTGAACTTAGGGCCCTTATGATGAAGAAGTTTTGCCCTCGTCATGAGCTGCGAGCTTTGGAAAGGGAATTTGATGATTTGAAGCAATATAGTGGCGAGCATCGGGCTTACACTGATAGGTATGAAGAACTGAGTCTGCTTTGCCCAACCATGGTTACCCTTCTCGACAAGGCTATCGAAAGGTATATCGATGGTCTACCTGACTCAGTGCAAGACATCATTACTGGTAGTAACCCTACCACAGTCCGTCAGGCGATCGAGTTAGCAGCGACATTGACTGAGTCGCAGGTTCAAAAGGGAAAGCTGCATAAAAAGGGTGACAAAGGTAAGAAGCAGGCGTCTGACAAAGAGGATGGCAAGAAAGGTAAAAACAAGAAGGGAAAGGATTCTGGTTCCTCAAAGGGGTCTAGGAAGCGAAAGGCTTCACAAAACTATGCCGTTACTGCACAGGCTCAAGCTGCACCAAATCAGCCTGCGTAACCACCCGCCAAGAGGCCTTATCTTGGCAATGCACCTTTGTGCAACAGGTGTAACGGCCATCACCTACCACATCTCCAATGTCGTTATTGCACTAACTGTGGAAGAAATGGTCATCTTGCCGCTACATGCCGCATTCCTGTCAACCAGAATCAGGCAGTTCAGAACCAAGCCCAACAAGTTGCTCAGCCTCTTGCTCAGCAACAAGGTCAATCTACACGACCTCATTTTCCTCCTGGTTCATGCTACAATTGTGGGGATCTGACCCACTACAGAAACCGGTGTCCAAGACTAGCTAACGCAAATCCAAATCAGAATCAGGCTCAGGCTCGAGGTCGAGTCTTCAACATGAATGCACAAGAGGCGCAAGCAGACGATAATGTGGTCAACGGTACGTTCTTTATTAATAATCAGCCTGCATCTTTTCTTTTTTATTCGGGTGCCGATAAGAGTTTTATGTCATTATCTTTTGAGCCATTGCTTCGCATGTCTAGAACGAAACTAGGAAAACCCTTGACAGTAGAAGTTGCTAGTGGTGAACCCATTGTTCTTGATTCTGTTCTTCGCAACTGCCAGTTGAACCTTAACAACCATCTTTTTCCTATCGACCTCACGCCAATGCAACTTGGAAGCTTCGACGTTATAGTGGGTATGGATTGGTTAGCCAAACAGCACGCAGAGGTAGTTTGTTTTGAGAAGATTGTTCATGTGCCGCTTTCGACAGGTGAGATCCTACAGGTTCATGGTAAGAAACCTGCTGGTAGTATCAAACTCATGTCTTGTTTTAAAGCTCGGAAGTATCTACGAAAGAACTATGTGGCCTTTTTGGCACATGTTGTAGCAGATAAGGGCAAAGGTAAGTCTATTCAAGATATCCCTGTTGTACGGGATTATGCTGAAGTGTTTCCTGAAGAGTTACCTGGTATACCCCCAGCATGCCAAGTCGAGTTCCGTATTGATCTCGTACCAGGTGCAAATCCTATTGCCAGAGCTCCATATCATCTTGCACCATCTGAGATGCAAGAGTTGTCTAAGCAACTTCAGGAGCTCTGTGACAATGGTTTTATCCATCCTAGCTTTTCACCTTGGGGTGCTCCCGTTCTTTTTGTCAAGAAGGATGGGTCTTTTAGGATGTGTATCGATTATCGTGAGCTTAATAAGCTTACCATCAAGAATCGATATCCCCTACCTCGCATTGATGATCTCTTTGATCAGTTACAGGGCGCTTCTTATTTTTCGAAGATTGATCTGCGTTCTGGGTATCATCAACTTCGTGTGCATGAAGAAGATATTCCCAAGACAGCGTTCCGCACTCGTTATGGGCATTATAAGTTCACAGTTATGCCTTTCGGGTTGACTAATGCTCCTGCTGTTTTCATGGACTTAATGAATAGGGTCTGCAAGCCTTATTTAGATAAGTTCATCATCGTTTTTATTGATGACATCTTGATTTATTCTAAGACGCGAGCTGATCATGAGCAACATCTTCATCTTACTCTGGAACTCCTAAAGAAAGAGCAACTTTTCGCCAAATTCTCCAAGTGTGAATTCTGGCTTAAAGAAGTTCAATTTTTAGGACATATTGTCAACGAACAAGGTATCCATGTAGATCCCTCCAAGATCAGTGCGATTAAGGATTGGGATACGCCTACTACTCCTACTGAAGTTCGTTCTTTTCTTGGTCTGGCAGGTTATTATCGCCGCTTCATTGAAAATTTCTCAAAGATTGCAGTTCCTCTAACTGCTCTAACTCAGAAGAACAAACCCTTTGATTGGGGATTCAAACAAGAGGAAGCTTTTCAAAACTTGAAGCAGAAGCTTTGTGATGCGCCTATTCTATCATTTCCTGAAGGTAATGATGATTTTGTTGTGTATTGTGATGCATCAAACTTGGGTCTTGGCTGTGTTCTCATGCAAAGGAACAAATTCATAGCATATGCATCGAGGCAGTTGAAGATACATGAGAAAAACTACACCACTCATGATCTTTAGTTAGGTGCAGTTGTCTTCGCTCTTAAGATCTGGAGACACTATTTGTACGGTACAAAATGTGTGGTTTTCACGGACCACAAAAGTCTTCAGCATATCTTCAATCAGAAAGAACTCAATATGAGGCAACGACGTTGGGTTGGGCTTCTAAACAACTATGACTGCGAAATTCGCTACCATCCTGGTAAGGCGAATGTCGTAGTCGATGCTTTGAGTAGTAAGGAACGTACTAAGCTTCACTGTGTTCGTGTTCAATCTGATATTCAAGCTCGATCCGATATCCAAGCACGCATTTCTCAGGCTCAACACACTTGTGTTTCACATGGTTTGATGGGTAAGGAGTTACCCTATCACATAACACCTGATCTGGAACTGAAGGACAATGGATCGTATTACTTCATGGACCGTTTATGGGTCCCAAGCCAAGATGATCTTCGCACATTACTTATGGATGAAGCCCATAAGTCTCGTTATTCTATTCATCCTGGCTCAAATAAGATGTATAAGGATCTTCGTATTCAGTATTGGTGGCCTGGTATGAAGAAAGACATTGCCTCATATGTATCAAAATGCCTTACTTGTCTAAAGATTAAGGCTGAACATCAACGTCCTTCTGGTTTATTGGAGTAACCAGAAATCCCAGTTTGGAAATGGGAAAACATTGCTATGGATCTTGTTACCAAACTTCCACGCACAAATAAAGGTCATGATGCCATCTGGGTAGTTGTTGATCGTCTTACTAAGTCAGCGCATTTCTTGCCAATCCGTGAGGATTTTTCTGCTGACAAACTTGCTAAAATCTATGTGGATGAAATTGTATCTCGACATGGTGTTCCTTTGAACATCATTTCTGACAGAGATGCTCGCTTCACTTCTCATTTTTAGAGAACCATGCAATCTGCTATGGGGACCCAACTTAATCTGAGCACAGCTTATCATCCGCAAACGGATGGTCAATCTGAAAGAACAATCCAGACTCTGGAGGATATGCTTAGAGCTTGTGTGATCGATTTTGGTGGTAGTTGGGATTCACATCTTCCATTAATTGAATTCTCCTACAACAACAGTTATCACTCCAGCATTAACATGGCTTCTTTCGAAGCTCTCTATGGTCAAAAATGTCGTTCACCAGTCTGCTGGAATGAGATCGGTGAGGCTCAGCTTACTGGACCTGCCCTTATTTTAGAGACAACTGATAAGGTTAAGAAAGTTCGTGATAATCTTCAAACAGCTAGAAGCCGTCAAAAGAGTTATGCAGACCAATGACGCAAGCCCTTGGAATTTCAAGTCGGTGATCGCGTATTACTTAAGGTCTCACCTTGTAAAGGTGTGATCAGATTTGGAAAGAAAGGAAAACTTGCACCTAGATACGTTGGACCATTCAAGATCGTCGAAAGAATCGGTAAGGTAGCCTACAGACTTGAGTTACCTCCTGAACTTGGAAATGTTCATCCAACCTTTCATGTGTCCAATCTCAAGAAGTGTCTTGCTGATGAGAACCTCCACATACCGCTTGATGAAATTCGTGTGGACAACACGATGCATTTTGTTGAAAAACCTGTGGAAATCATGGAACGTGAAGTCAAGTGGGTCAAACGCAAGCGCATTCCATTGGTCAAAGTTCGCTGGGAATCTAAACGTGGACCTGAGTTTACTTGGGAACGTGAAGATCAAATGAAGGCGAAGTATCCACATCTATTCCCACGAGTTTCCTCTAAATAAATTTCGGGACGAAATTTCCACAAGTAGGGGAGACTGTGACACCTGTGTTTGTAATCATTGTAAACAGTTCAGTTATCAATAAAACAATGTTATTTAATCCCAATGTTTGTTTGTTTATGTTTAACATCTTTCATGTTTTGATTTTCATTCAATTTCAAACTCTATATCGCTTTATGGAGAGTTATACGCAAACTGGTGCGTAAACGTAGTCAGTTTAACGCGACAAATACTCCGGAACATCAACATATACTTAACATACCTTAAATAACCTTTACATAACTTAGGAATAAGTTTTGAAGGCTTTGGTATGGCAAAATCAAGTTAATTCGCTTACAGGGACTAAATTCGACAAACTGCGAAAGTATGACGATTTGTACTAGAACATACATTCCGGAACATGACCATAAGTTAAACATACCATAAATATCCTTTACATAGCTTAGAAATAGGCTTTGAGGGGTTCGGTGTGCTAAAATAAACTTTTGGGTCATTCAGGGACTAAAAGCGTCAAAAAGTGCATAAGTTTGCATTTTCGCGCATAACTTACATTCTGAATACATCCGGATATCCAAAAATTTATGTAAGCATTAAAATATTTTATTTTAGTGTTTGGCATAAGAAAAATCCATTCGTCGCGCAATTTGGATCGTTTTTGCGTTCGTTACGACTTCCGTCGTAATTAACCGAACAACGCAACCGTACGGCCAAACGAACTGACATCCAACATATTTTTGAGCATGTTTCATGTTCCCTATACTTTAACATCCTTATGGAGCTTAAAAATGGGTTTGACGGGTGTTAGAAGTGCCAAAACACGACGATACACGCACAGGGGCCTGTTCTGCCATTTTTGAAACTTTGCTGGTCTGCACAAGGCTTACGGACCGTAAGCACAAAGCCATATGGTCCGTAAGGACCCCCTAGAACATCATAATGTTGTTTAACAGCTGTTTACAGCTGTTAAGCACTCATAACCCACTTACACATGGTTTTGGGCAATATTAGGGGCTCAAATGGTTTTATAAAACCATGGGCTTGAGGTGTATGGATGAGATTGAAGCACGGTTTTCAAGGAACGATCTTAACGGTCCTAGAAATCCTATAAATACCCCTCAAGTTCACAACTCAAAACCCACACCTTTGAATCTAAAATTGTTCTTTAAGTTGTTGTGTTTATCACTTCATACCTGAGAATATTCGGATCAAAACTTCCATTCTTGGACCCGTTGTAAGTCCTCTTTCGTTCTTTTAGCGTTTCTATGTTGACCAGTTTATGGTCAACGTGAAGTTCGGTTGAACTTCGCAACGTGAGCATAATCATGATGGTTATAGTTCCTTGTGACTATACCTACTGATTACCACGTTAACTAGGCTCAGTGACGAGTCGTAGTTTCGGCCAGAATACGTATTCTTGCGTATTTTGTAACCAAACTACTTTTAAGTATCAAAACCATTTGTTTTGATACCAAACCTGTTTTCTAACCTCGTTAAACATGTTCTAACATGTTTAGCTCGTCACTTTTAGTTTTGTGCTTGTCTAGGGTCGTAAAGGTAAGCGATCTAATCAATCGCTTATACTTTCGAACCCGACCCGTTTGGTCGATCTTTAGGATCCGACCAAACACATTAGGTGACCATAGTTGTATAGAGAATAACCTTCCGAGGTTATACCTTATGGTCACGACGTTTAAGTAGTTGTATGATAAGTAGTTTGTATGCCTTAGGTAAATTACCAAAATGCCCTTTTTACGCCAAAATTCATTTTAAACATATGTAACATAACATTTAACATCTAAACTGATTTGGCAACAATATTAGACATGTTAAGGCATATTTTACTTGCCATAGGACTAGTTAGACGGTCCGAACGCGTTTTACGCGAACGACGCGTTAAAGTAGCATAAGCTACCTAAACGGGTCGTAATGGGTCGTAAGCACTCAGGTTAGGTTTCATTTTAGTATGTAGGCTTTGTTAAACCATATTACATGAGTTCCCATACTAGTTTAGTTTACGAATCCTCATTCTATCCGATCCTCCGATTTAGGTCCGTTTATTAACATAGTTACTTATATTAGGTGCTGTTTGATTCCGTGATCTTCTAGCCTTGCTTGGTGGTTATCTTAGGACTTCTAAGCAATCTCAAGTGAGTACATAGACCCCTCTTTTACTGTTTTACAAACATTTTGGGGTGAAACACATGTGCCTACTTGTTACTTTCGTGCTTTCCTGCTTTCACATCAAATACTTGCTATGTTCATTAGTACACTTTTAGTACACGATTTACATTACATTGTTTTGTTTTGCTTTGCTTTGTATGTTAACTTAGCATACTTAGTACATTGTTTTACCTTACATTTCTGCTATTTATGTTGACTGAGCATGCTAGCACATTGATTTACATGACTTTTCCGCTTTGTATGTTAACATTGCATATTTAGTGCATTGTTTTCATATAACATGTTTTCATTTGGTATAACATTTGGTTTGTATAAACGGGACTTATATACGTTCATTAACATTAGCTACGCCGCTCGGTAGTAAGTAATGGTACCATAGGACTTGACAAATCCCGTTCCTGACATCCTAGGTTTGTTTGGGTGTAAGGAATGAATGAATCCGAAAACATTTCTTTTGATAACATTGACTTAGGGTTATCCGTCTGTCTCAAGGCTTGAATGTATGCGTTAACTTACCACATAAGTATTTGTATCAATAAAACATGCATTTACTTTGCAAAACATAACTTTTTGATATTTTCAAAATACTTGTTTTGTACATTTTTACATTTGGTTTATGTAACAACACATTACTTACCATACATAACATTTGTTACACATTACTTGACTACATTTGGGCTTTTAACATTTGATATGGTTTATACAAGGACTTGTTGACAATTGGTTTAAACATAGACTTTATACATTGGTGGTTTGTTTAAGTGACTTAAGTAACGAGATGTGAGTAATATGATACAAACATGGTGGATACGCCGCTGGTACTTCCTATATATAAGTGCTTGTATTATACTACATTTCATAGCGTTATTTAAATCATTCAATTTGTACTTATACACTTTATACAAGTAACATGTTTTTCACAAGACTTTGGTTTACAAAACAGTTTATTTTATACAACCCATTTCACTTGGTTATTCATTTAACCATATATTATTCTTTTAATTATACATATCATCTGATCTTATTGCTTTTTAAATGATTTACAAAACAAAACAATTTACAAGGTTCATGACTAAATTTTATTAAACATTTTCTTAAACTTAAGTCATGAATCCTATTTTCACGAAACCTATGTATCTCACAGGCATTTTATGCTGACATACCTATTTTCACATGTGTTTTCAGGAGCTGTTGCTTAGGATGATGATCGTGACATTAGGGCGGACCTGTGCCTTAGAGACTTAAAATGAAGATAGACTTAGTTTAATTATGTTATGTACTCTTGTTTCTTGTTTAAGACAATGTAACTCTCTTGTTTGATAAATAAAACGTAACTTTAATTTCCATGGTTGTGAAACAATTAATTCTGTTACAACATTCCCCGACGTTTCCACCACGTTTTGTTGTTCTACGTGGTCGGGGTGTGACAGATGCGGCGGGCACTTGATCGGTATCGGTCCGTTTCTTACAGTACCAGTATCATAGGCATTACTTGTATATCAATCGAAAGAGAAAACAAAAAAAAGTCATTTGATGCACAAAAAGGATATAGACTCGTGTTTTACATCAATTGAAAAATATTAAACACATTGACATATTCAAATTTTTTTTAAAAACTTAACCTACACAAGTTATTAGAGAAAATTTATATTAGTTATTAGGTTAAAACTTAAAAGTCGTATTTTATTAACTGTTTAATGGTTAAATTGAAATAAAAATATATCATCATAGATAAAATAATAATAATAATAATAATAATAATAATAATAAAGCTTAGTGACAAAAACTTAAAATTCTAAAAGTATACTGTTCTCCATAGGTCAGAAATTCATATATATTTTTATTTTTATTTTAATATTAATATGATTTACTATTGGTCAAATACAGACATTAAAAAACCATCAAATATATATATATATATTATTATAATCAAAACTAAAAGACCCAAAGTCCCAAACAACTGTCATCAAAATGACAAAATCTAAACTCATTGTATCATGTGTTTGTGTTGACTCTTAAGTACATACACACATATATTACACATCTCCTTCCACAAATCACACCTTTCAACTGCATACAAAACTCTCTCACTTCAACTTCTCTCTCTACAATGATATGGAAAAGAGGCCCCATCATCGGCCGGGGATCTTCCGCCACCGTCTCCGCCGCCACCACCTCCACCGGCGACCTTTTCGCCGTCAAATCCACCACCCTTTCCACCTCTAAATACTTACAAAAAGAACAATACATTCTTTCACAAATAACCTCCAAACATGTAATCCAATACATGGGCTTTGACGTTACTTATAACAAAAACAAACCCATGTATAATCTGTTCATGGAGTATGCTACCGGTGGCACAATTACTGACATGATCAAGAAACTTGGAGGGTCACTTGATGAGTGTTTAATCCGGTCTTATACTTATCAAATTCTACTAGGGTTGGATGATCTCCATGTTAATGGTATAGTGCATTGTGATATTAAGTGCCGGAACTTGTTAGTTTGCGAAAGCGGTGTGAAATTCGGGGATTTCGGGTGTGCGAAACTGATGGGAAATGGTGGAATGATGAGTTGCTTTTCCGGTACACCGATGTTTATGGCGCCGGAAGTTGCACGAGGCGAAGAACAAGGTTTTCCGGCTGATGTATGGGCTCTCGGGTGTGTGGTGATTGAAATGGCAACCGGGTTGAGCCCGTGGGCCTGGTTAAATGATCCGGTTTCGGGTTTATATAGAATTGGATATTCATGTGAGGTACCGGAGTCTCCAACATGTTTATCAGAGGATGGTAAAGATTTCTTGGATAAGTGCTTCAAGGTGAATGCAGAAGAAAGGTGGGCGGTTAAAGAACTTTTGGAACATCCGTTTGTTCGTAATTTGAATTCGAGTTACGAAACGAGTAATTCTCCGACAAGTATATTGGATCAAGGTTTTTGGGAATGTTTTCCGGTGTGTGAAATATCGATGGAGCGGGCCCAAATGGTTAAATTTACCGGTGAGTCTCCGGTGGAGAGTATAAGGCGGTTGGTTGAAGTTGCTCCTTCGCGTTTGGCCCATTGGGGCGATGAAGATGACTGGATAGCGGTTAGGAGTAATTGTAAGATTAAATATATTACGTATTAATATTTAATCTGTAGCCATTATAATCATTTACATTATATTGATCAAAATATATTATAATCCTATTAAATAATTAGTTGGTAATTGTTGATGGACCATATTACCCTTATTAACTAATTAGGGTTTCCTCCTGGGTGCTTATATAAGGAGAATTATGTGGAGGTTAGAGGGTTACTCAATTACACAATTAGACACACCCCATAAGCATAACATCACCATTCGACCTCCATCTCCAAACCGATACCCTTTTCGGTTATTTCTTAGCCACCATCATCAGTCAGCACCCTAAGGAGGAACCAGACCAAGATGACAATCATGTCAAACACTGTTGCTGAGTCTTCATCTGGATTCTCTGCTAGTTTATGCTGATGCAATCAAAGGTTTGTTTTCATGTTTTCCTTTATGTTCAAACAGAACTGAACCTACATGTGGTATCAGAGCATATGTTGATTAGTCAGTTCTGTTTTCGTATCCATAATTCTGGGATTGAAATTTGGAAAACGGAATTTTTTATAACTTAATAAACATCACAGCAGGTTTCGAGTCATAAATCCGACTCGAGATCACTGTTTCGAGGAAAAGAATATGTTTAATATAACTCGAAATCATACGGGTAAACAATATGTCCGAAATCTGTTTAAGAAAAGCCTTAAAATTCAGGTTTCGGGTTCCAGAATTTATGTTTTATGTTTTTAGGGTTCATCATGTTCTTAGAAAAATTCGAAAATTCTATTATGTTTTGGAATATTATTCGGATTATCAAGTGTTTTTCCTGTTTTGATCTGATTTTGCCCTCTAAAGATTTTCGAAAACTGTTATTAGATAAACAGATTATGATTTTTCGAAATATTTGGTAAAATTAGATCAGCACTGAAATACGAAACATTATCACATAATCCCTTAGATTTCGAATTTCAGTTATGTTTCCACATTCACAGCTGTTAACAGGAAGTTTCGAGACCATCAGATTACGACTCAAGACCATCAGTCTCGACTCGAGACAATAAGGTCTCGACTCGAAATCATCAGGCCATTAAACCTTCACAACTCGAGACCATAACGTGTCAACTCGAGGCCACTGAGGATTAGACTAAGGGCTCAAAAGTTTACAACTCGAGACAGAGGTCTCGACTCGAGACCATTAGATCTCGACTCGAGACCATTAGATCATGAATCGAGACCATTAGATCATGACTCGAGACCATAAGGTCTCGACTCGAGACCATAAGGTCTCGACTCGAGACCATAAGGTCTCGACTCGAGACCATAAGGTCTCGACTCGAGACAACAAGGTTGTGACTCGAAACCTCAGTACCTTAGGCTGTTTACCTTAGGCTGTTTAATGTGAACTAAAAAAATTTTCGGGTGGTTTGCTATTAAATAATTGGTTTTTGTAAATATTTAGTTAATTAATAAGGATCAAATAATGTTTTACAAAACCAAAATGGCTTAACTTGAATGAGCTTCTGATGTATCTCTTCTGGCCAAAGCTGATTTGATGCGTCTACTTATCATTCAAGTATTACGAAAGCTATGTTGTGTGTGCATCATAAGCATGAATGTCTTAATTTCTGGCCAAAGCTGATTTAATTCATTCATAGATGGCATACTCAACGAGTGCATAACTAAAGTGATTGTTTCAATTCTGGCCAAAGCTGATTTGTCACAAATACTTTGCACACATGCTTAAATGATTACACTTCTGGCCAAAGCTGATTTGTCTTCGTTTAAGTAGAACTTTAAATAAGTCTATTATTTTGATGTTAGTAATAGACATATCACAATCTCTTCACATAATGATCCTTAGATTAATGATCCTTAATTAAGTTTTTATGATCATTTCGTCTGCCTTATTTTTAGTACCCATAATTTTACTCACTATAATTTTCTTCTATATATCAATATCTCATCCACTCTAATTTTTAAACCTAAAATGTTTGCTTTATTTAAAGTTTCTATTAGAATTAGCTCTTAAATTAAATCCTTGATTATTTCTTAAGACACGATAATCCTATTGCTCTCTTCTGATAAAGATTATAAAGAAGAAAATTAGAGCATGATGAATAGGACAAATCGAACATGATGTCTCTTATGATAATCAATAACTCTCTAACGTAAATGCTATCACTAAAGTTATTCCAGATTAAGTCTTTCCTAAGACTAATCTATAATTATGGAATAATCACTAGAACTCCTAAGATGCATGCCTTAATTTAAACTCTAAACTATAAAGTTAAGTGGTATATGTGAATACATTATAATGTACAAAACCATGACCCATAAATTTAAGGGCTTACGCATGGAAATAAGTACATTTTTTTCCAGTACATTACATACTAAGATTTTCACTTGTACAATTTGATGCATTATAAATCAACTACAACACTCAAAAATACCAAAGTATAACGAGTGTGTTGATAAGCAACATATGTACAAAGAAATAAATGTTTGAAGCTGGAAAATAAGTTGTTATTCACCTTACAACCACTAAAACGTTTAAAAGAGGATTGTTCTAAGGTCCATAGACAAATTACAAGTGCTAATTCCAACTTTAAGGTTCTTCAAGGGAAAATCTCACTGCATAATTATGTCATTAGACTAGACATAAGCAACGAGACTATCCATTATTCTAAAGAACAGTTGGGTAAATTGATTAGATAGTCACTTATTAATGATATTTAAGTCTGATAATTTCAATATTCCAATTAACACATGATTAGTTGACTCTAGTTCCATACGTTTCCTTACCAGAACTCGACAGATAACTAACATGAGAGTTAGTGACAAAGTTAAATGTTAAGGCTATAAGAACCATAATAAGCAGTCTTCTAACAAAGCTTTTCGATACATTACATATTCTGATTATTAATCAGAGTACAGTATCATTACTTAGGCTATGTCATGAAGGTTGTGAGGTTTGCATAGTCAACATAAAGTCACACTTATCTTAAACTCTCATCTTATTTGTTCTAAATATCTGGATAGAAACATTACTAAAATGAAACTAGATGATATCTTACATTTTCACAACTTTTTTCATCATGCAAATGAGAATTTGACGAAAGGAAAATGAGACTTACAAATTTCATCCATTATAACCGAAATTCATGAGAAATCATGACATGGTTAATGAGGATGATTATTCATCTAATCTCATTATAAGTGATTTTAAATCATGACGTTAAAGCCCTAAATATGACTTGGCTTAAGGAATAAGTATGGGTCCATCATAAGTCATTCATTAACATTCATGGAACTTATTCCAAATGGAATATTCAGACATAATTTATTTATCTTTTAACAGACTATCAACTTGTATCTAAATTTTGTCGCATATGGCACACGGTCTTAGAAGAAGTCTATTCATATATATACTTAATAAGATTTCTATTAAATATGTCCCTAAAGTTTCTTATGACATCTGGACATTAAAGAAATCAAATAAAGTCTAACGTATATATGATAGGTTCCCACGTCACGTAGCTCATTGAAACTTCTCTTGTAGCATTCTAGAGATACTAAAGATCAGTGGGAGCATTAAGTGTCTTAATAATAACTTGCAATAGTTGCAAGAGGTGGGGGAGTGAAAATTTTACATTACCTCAATTTACACCTCTTGTACAAGACACCGCTCCATCACGACACTGTTCCATCATAACTTGTCTCCTTAAAATCTAATGCTACTCTTACAAAAGTTTCAAAGTTGCTTAATTGTGGGCACACTTAGATTTCTTACCTAAGCTAACATAATCCTCAACAAGAGAAATCACAACGACTAACGTCATTAATTTGTTTTCTCTATTAGATTTTGTTGGTCGTTAAGTATTGACCCTAAGCATGCTGAGTTCCTAAAGATTCCTAAGGTCAGTGGGAGCAGTCACAGTCCTTATTATGATTTGCAAGGAATACAAGAGGCAGGGGGAAGAGTATCATTAAATTTCACTTCGAATTTAACTCCGATTACACCTCTTGTACACCATACTGCTCCAACTCTTACAAACTTAGAATCCTGAAAATGATAGCAACCTAACCAAGAGCTAATCCATAAAACTGAAACTTCTAATGAACCCAATAATCAACTCAGGAGGTCATCTAGGTTTAAAAGCCTACTAATTTTGATGATTACATAACCTCCCTAATTGAAGTTGAAATGGATTTTGGAAAAGTTTACTGATCATATCTCTTCAAATTAAGCCATTAGCGTCAATCAATCTTCTGAATGGAATAAAATTGTTTTCTAGTAAAACTGATTTTATGTGTTCGTATAACGTTTGGGATTTGATTGAATTACCTAAGAGTGTTCATAACTAAACCAAATCCTAATATAAGCATTAAGACACTCAAAAGCATGATTGATTGTCAAAGGTTGTACTCAGGAAGAGATAAATTATTAAAGAATCTTTATTACATATCTAACAAAAGATTTCTTTGAGGATCATCACTGTTCTAGTAGCTTATAATAGTTTAAAGCTACATTAAATGAACATTAAAAGAATTTTCCCTAACAATGGCTGACACATTTACATGTTCATTAGATAACAACCTAAAGTTTCAAACTGAAGGTTAAAGAACACTTTATTTGTAAGCCAATAATATACATGTATGGGTTAATGCAAACATCATAATGTGATGAAAAGCTAACGTAATTATTTTCATCAAGAATCAAGTGGATTAATGTACCTACCTCAAAATGAGTGCGAGCAACTAAGATAAACTTGTCTATATAGATGACATTCTTTTGACAAGTATGTGTTACATAAGTCAAAGCATTGTTAACACAAACTTTGATATAATAAATCTCAGAGATATCTCTTACGTGATTGATATCATAACATACTGAGATAGACCCAATGGGATATTAGTTCTGTTCCATAAGTTTAACATTAAATGGGTCCTTACATATGTAACAATCAATACTGCTCTCCTTTAGAGGATAATATGGTAAATGAGATTATTTTTACGCTTCATTAATTGGAAGCCTTATGTAAGTTTAAGTCTATACTCGTTTAGATATTACTCACATTGCAACACACTAGATATGTCTAGATTAATGTGAAGCATCTAATGGAGTATTAAAATATCTATAAAAGGAAACGAGAGACTATAATTTAAAGAAGAAGTGAGAATTAAAACCGGTTTATTACTCTAACTTTGAGATATTCAAAGATGACAAAATGTAATTTCGGGTATATCCTTATGTCAGCAGACAAAACATATCTCATGGAGGAGTCATAATGTACTGATATTAACAACCTAAGTTATAACGACATAATATAGTCACTAAATGTTGTTGGAAATTTATCAGTGGACTCATAAGTTTATTAACTCCATATAATTAATGTTTTGAAGACTTAGTGTGATAAAGTCAGCTACCATGACTCCTTAAACAGTAACAGTTCAAGAGGTGCTGCATTAAATTTCGATACGCAATTAATTATTCATTTATGAACGAATTGAGGAAACTAAGTTTTGTATCGAATACATTCATGATATGCTTAAGGATCCTATAACTGAAGGGCTATTACCCATAAGTCTTATTAAGAGAGCTCATAGACGGGTATTAGTTAATGGTCGTGCGCAATTGCATATCGTACTATGAATGACTAAGTATTAGTTAATTTTCCTCATCAGTTTGATTTTGTATGTCTCTAAGAATATGTCAAGCCGGCATAATGGCATATAAGACAAATAAAGTTACAAATCAAACAAAGGGCTTACCCGTATTTTGATCATGACGATTAGGTTTTAAATTAAGGCTATAGTATGATTAATGGGGGTCCTGAGTCGCATAATGATTCAACGGCTGTATTTCTCTGCTATAGTACTTGTTTAAGGCTAAAATGAGTGTTAACTCCTGATCAGGCTTATCTAATACTCATAGTAAATGATTACTCGGCTAAGTGGGAGAATGTAAGATTAAATATATTACGTATTAATATTTAATCTGTAGCCATTATAATCATTTACATTATATTGATCAAAATATATTATAATCCTATTAAATAATTAGTTGGTAATTGTTGATGGACCATATTACCCTTATTAACTAATTAGGGTTTCCTCCTGGGTGCTTATATAAGGAGAATTATGTGGAGGTTAGAGGGTTACTCAATTACACAATTAGACACACCCCATAAGCATAACATCACCATTCGACCTCCATCTCCAAACCGATACCCTTTTCGGTTATTTCTTAGCCACCATCATCAGTCAGCACCCTAAGGAGGAACCAGACCAAGATGACAATCATGTCAAACACTGTTGCTGAGTCTTCATCTGGATTCTCTGCTAGTTTATGCTGATGCAATCAAAGGTTTGTTTTCATGTTTTCCTTTATGTTCAAACAGAACTGAACCTACAGTAATCAGGTTGAGGAAACGAATGTTGAATATAGTGATTGTTTTAATATGATTGTAGATGACGAAGAAGACAAGCTTGAAAGCTTAGTCGTCAATAAATATAATATGATTTTATAGTATTCCATTGTCACATAACTAATAATATTATCATGTCACGCCAATTAGGTAAACTTAGAGCAGTTTTCGAAGGTCAACAATTTTATTAATAAAGATATCAAACGTCATTGTGTACTTGTAAGTTGACGCAATGTCTTTTAAAAGTCTATGATGTTAACTTGCGGAGTCAAAAATGAACGCTTTCATACGAGTTAACGATTGACTCAAAAATTTCCAAATGATAGAGTTTATTTAAATAAACTATATATATATATATATATATATATATATATATATATATATATTATGGAGTGTAAGTATCTATGGAAAACCCATTTAATCTAGAAAACTTCGGAAACCTTAATTGTGTGGTCAAGATTGATCCACATCATATCTTTAAACACATGTTAAAAGGGCAAAATAGTCATTTGTTCAAGCCATCATTTCACCATCTCTCCCCATCCCATCAAGTCATTTATTACCCATCATTTCATCACTTTTTTAAAACCAATATATAGAACTTGCATCTTTTTTTTTCTTATTTCCCCCCATTCGTTTCTTCTTCCAAAACCCTAAATACCTTTGCTTTCTCCCATCTTCCATGGCTGATTTTCAGGCTTGTTCTCCTAGAGAGAGAAAGCTAATGTTTTTTAGAGAGAAACAACAATATTCATCTTGTTTATTTCGGATGTGTTCATGCTTGTTGAAAGCTGATTTCGGGTGTGTTCATGCTTCATCTCACGTCGTCATCTTCATCTCGGGTGTGCTGATGCTTGTTGAAAGCTGATTTCTAGAGTGAGAAACAACAATCTTCATCATATTCATCAAGAACACCAAGAACACATAGAGAGAAGCAAGTTTGAAGATCTTCATCGTGTTCATCACACGGTTTCTAGATTCGGTAAGTGTTTTTAGAGAGAGAAAGTTGCTATTTTAGAGAGAGAAACAACAATCTCTTGAGTATTTTATTTTGAAAAATCATTTCACACTTGATGTTTTAGTTAAAATGGTTGTTTATAGGTTTTTGTGTAATTGATGTTTTAGAGATGAACATGATTCTTTTGTTAAAATGGTTCTAAAAATGGGTAAATGTTTATGTAATTTGCAGGTTTTTATTTTTGTGTTAAAATCAATTTTGTGGTAAAAAGTTGTGTTTGGTTTGGTTGCTTGTTTGAGGCTTTTGATCTGAATAGTAACTGTTTTTTTGTTGGGTCGGTTGCTTGTTTGGGCTTTTGATCTGAATAGTAACTGTTATTGTGTGTTATACTAGGAGGTAACACATGTTACATGTGTTACAATAAAATTTTACACGTGTATAACACGTAACACATGTTACATACCTGTAGTTACATTTGTGTTAATAAGTTTAACTTTAGGGGATTAACACTGATGTACTTGCTTTGTTCACAGGTGAATGGTTGTTTATAGGTTTTTGTGTAATGGATGTTTTAGAGATGAACATGATTCTTTTGTTAAAATGGTTCTAAAAATGGATAAATGTTTATGTAATTTGCAGGTTTTTATTTTTGTGTTAAAATCATTTTTGTGGTAAAAAGTTGTGTTTGGTTTGGTTGCTTGTTTGAGGCTTTTGATCTGAATAGTAACTGTTTTTTTGTTGGGTTGGTTGCTTGTTTGGGCTTTTGATCTGAATAGTAACTGTTGTTGTGTGTTATACTAGGAGGTAACACATGTTACATGTGTTACAATAAAATTTTACACGTGTATAACACGTAGCACATGTTACATACCTGTAGTTACATTTGTGTTAATAAGTTTAACTTTAGGGGATTAACACTGATGTACTTGTTTTGTTCACAGGTGAATGGATGTTTATGTTCAAGATAAAGATGGTTATCAAGACGCAAAGCGTAGCTAGATTTTTGTAACCTTTATGATAGTTTTGGATCATTTTTATATGTTTAAGTTTTTATAAAGATTTTTGTTACCTTTAAGTATGATTGTAATGTGTGCAATTACTAACAACCCATGATGACAAGTGAGTTTTGTTTTGATTAACATTTGTAACTGGTGTTGGACGTAACATGTGTAACCTATGTGAGAGGTAACTAACTAATAGCAAAGAATGACCTGATACACATGTGTTACATACGTTAAAAGGGTAATATAACATTAACTGTAACTGGTGTTGGACGTAACATGGTACACATGTGTTACATACGTTAAAAGGGTAATATAACATTAACTGTAACCCTTAACATTCCTTTGTTTGATGTTGGTCATACCATTACATCAAACATAATATAACATTACATGTAACACATAACATCATTAAAAATAAACAATAACATCATTAAAAGTTGTTGTAAACTACTACATTAAACGTAAACCATAATGTCAGAAAAGGGTAATAAAACATTAACTGTAAACCTTAACATCATTAAAAGTGGCAGCCTACCAAGGCTTTTAAGGTTTCAAACATCATATAGTTATGATGACGACATAAGGGTGATAAAACAACCGGAAATGGATAGTGACTGTTACATTTGTCAACATGTTGTTCATTCATGTAATAGTGACTGTTACAAATGGTACAGGTTCTGTATAACATGCGTAACAACTATATAACATGTGCAACATGGCTATACATGTGTTACCATCTAGTGTAACACATGTTACAACTATATAACATGTGTTACCATCTAGTGTAACACATGTTAAAACTATATAACATGTGTTACAACTATATATACATGTGTTACCATATAGTGTAACACATGTAACAACTATATAACATGTGCAACATGGCTATACATGTGTTACCATCTAGTGTAACACATGTTACAAATATGTGTTACATATGTTAACATAAAGAGATTCTCTTAAAATCAAAACCCTAGAGGTGTTACATATGAGAGATGTTACATATGTTAACATAAAGAGATTCTCTTAAAATCAAAACCCTAAAAGTGGCAGCCTACCAAGGCTTTTAAGGTTACAAACATCATATAGTTATGATGACCACAAAAGGGTGATAAAACAACCGGAAATGGATAGTGACTGTTACATTTGTCAACATGCTGTTCATTCATGTAATAGTGACTGTTATAAATGGTACAGGTTCTGTATAACATGCGTAACAACTATATAACATGTGCAACATGGCTATACATGTGTTACCATCTAGTGTAACACATGTTACAACTATATAACATGTGTTACCATCTAGTGTAACACATGTTAAAACTATATAACATGTGTTACAACTATATATACATGTGTTACCATCTAGTGTAACACATGTAATAACTATATAACATGTGCAACATGGCTATACATGTGTTACCATCTAGTGTAACACATGTTACAAATATGTGTTACATATACGCAGCCCTGTTTTGTCCAATAAAGGGCCGCTCTTACCGTAAGTAACATGTGTAACATTGTTACTACATATGTAGCTAATTACAACTTCCAGGAACCAAAACCCTAGAGGTGTTACATATGTTAACATAAAGAGATTCTCTTAAAATCAGAAGAAGTATTACATCTCGTAAAGAGGAGTATTTGTTGAATGTAGGGTATGATCTAGTTCTTCAAACCATTACATCAAACATAATATAACATTACATGTAACACATAACATCATTAAAAATAAACAATAACATCATTAAAAGTTGTTGTAAACTACTACATTAAACGTAAACCATAATGTCAGAAAAGGGTAATATAACATTAACTGTAACCCTTAACATCATTAAAAGTGGCAGCCTACCAAGGCTTTTAAGGTTACAAACATCATATAGTTATGATGACCACAAAAGGGTGATAAAACAACCGGAAATGGATAGTGACTGTTACATTTGTCAACATGTTGTTCATTCATGTAATAGTGACTGTTACATGTTACATATACTAAGTGTTTTATATATGCCAAGTGTGTTTCATACACACATGTAACATGCGTATGCCTTTGTGGTGCATATACTCATGTTACATGTATACGTATGTTATTCACTACATCGTATGTAACACATGTTACTCATGTTACATGTATATGTATGTTATTCACTATATATGTACCTTCTTTTTATTCACTACATCGTATGTAACACATGTTACTTACATGTTCCACCATGTACTGCATTTACTTACGTAAGATGTGTAACACATGTTACAATTGCCTATTGTTTCCAAGTAATATTAAAGGTATGTACCTTGTTTTCTACTTCATCCTGTGTAACACATGTTACACTTGTTAATTAGTATCAAAAGGTTACAATTGAAACAATATGTTGACCACCCAATGCTCGTCTACTACTTTTCTTACAATTGGTAATGAATAAAACATGTTAACTAATAACACATGTAACTGATAACTGGTAACCAAATACATTTCCCACCATAATTATTTAACATCCAGACACCAACATATTACAGAGAAGACCAAAATGGTCATATTGTATTTTGGGTTATGGCCATAATTTATCCCATTCATCATCCGTTTCTTCTATTTCTTCATCCCATTCATCGTCCGTTTCTTCGTCTACTTTCTTTCGCTTTTTTGGTATCTTACCAGTTTGCGATATTGTTACTCTCTTTGTTGCTGCAAATAAAACAGGTTTAACACATGTTACTTAATTTCATTAACCTAATATGTGTTTGATAAAATAAAGTCAGGTTTAACATATGTTACCTATTTTTATAAAAATAAGACAAGTTTAACACTTGTTAAATAATACAGGTTTAACACATGTTACATAATCTGATAAAAATAAGACAGGTGTAACACATGTTACACTAACATGTTTACCTAATAGGAGAGGTTTAACACATGGTAATAAGACAGGTTTAACACACGTTTACATCATTTGATAAAAATGAGACAGGTTTAACACATGTTACACTAATATGTTTACCTAATCAGGGAGGTTTAACACATGGTACCCTAATAAGAAGGTTTAACATATGTTACGCTAATATGTTTATATGCTTTTTAGTCCGTTGACTTGTACCCTAATATCAGACAAGTTTAACACATGTTACGCTAATATATTTATATGCTTTTGAGCCCTTGGACTTGTACCCTAATATCAGAGGTTTACCTAATTTGTTTTTGACAGAAAACAAGGCAGGTCTAACACATGTTACCTAATATGTTTTTGATAAAAAATATAAGACATGTTTAACACATGTTTTTGACAGTAAACAAGACGGGTTTAACACATGTTACAAATCAATAGTTTTAACGTGCAGTAAACAAGGCAGGTCTAACACATGTTACCTAATATGTTTTTGATAAAAAATATAAGACATGTTTAACACATGTTTTTGACAGTAAACAAGACGGGTTTAACACATGTTACAAATCAATAGTTTTAACACACCTACAGATTGGAAAAAAAAAACATAAAAACCAACATTAACACTTTCTAGTCTCATTCAAAACAAAAATCACCACCGATCAAATCACACACCGATCGGACCAAAACACCTACCCATCGGAAAAAACAGAAAACCCAACATTTATCCGATCAAAACACCTACCGATCGGAAAAAAGAAAAAATCATCACCGATCAAAACACCTACTGATAAAAAATCGAACCAAACTTACTTGCTTCTGCACTTAGTTCTTGCTTTCTTCCATTTCCGCAACTTTTACCGGTCAGATCATCTTCTCCGGTGCCCCTTTTCTTCTCCGGTCAGATCATCTTCTCCGGTCAGATCATCTTCTTCTCCGGTCAGATCATCTTCTCCGGTCAAAACACCTTTTTTCGGTGCCCCTTATCTTCTCCGGTCAGATCATCTTCTCCGGTGCCCCTTTTCTTCTCCGGTGGGTTTTGGGAAGATCGATTGTTTGAGAGAGAAAGAGATGAATTTGGGTTGAGTATTTTGAAATGTTTGAAATGAGGATGGGGTATTTGATTAGTTCTTATAGGTATTTGTGCACCTCCTTTAATGCATGTCAAATCACATAATATTATAATATATATAATGTACTATAATTATGGTTGATTTTACCTAAATACCCTTCAAGTAACTTTATTGACTTTGTACCTCTATTTAATTTAATTCAAAAAGGCTTCAAATTTTATGAGTCATTGGATGGATCATGATCAATGGTCTAGATTGGGTTTCCTAGGTTTTCTAAGTAGAAATAAGTTTTCTATATATCCATGCCCTATATATGGATTAGGATGAAATACAAAGGATCCTAATTGTATGAGGGTGAAGGGTTAGGTTTTTTTGGGGTTTTTTTGGTGAGGTATAGTTTTTTGTTTTTGTTTTTTTTTTTCTTTTAGGGGGGGGGGGGGGGGGGTTTAGGTTTTTTGGTGGTGGTGGGGTGGGGTGGGATGGGGGTGGGTGTTTAGGTTTGGGTGATGATGTAGTGAGTTTAATTTTAGGTTTTTAGACATTTGTCACTCTATAAATCCTTCTTACACTTCTTACAATTAGAAGCATTTATATATATATATATATATATATAATATCAATAAACTATGGATAAAAGTCTTACCTTGACTTTACTTTAATTCTCAATTTATTTGATGAAGCAGAAAGTTAAGTTTCTAACAAACCACAACCAAGTCAATTTCTTTGGCAGATCAACCAATTTTCTGTGTGGAATTGTTTGGTAATTTGAGGACAAAAGGAAGAAAATTACATTTCCATTTCCAACATATACATTTACAAGTTGTTTACGTCATGCGGGAATAGTTTTTTGAAGTGGTTGGCCCCTTTTGGCGGCCACTTTTGACTTTTGTTTTTTTTTTCATTTTTTCATATAATAGTTATTTATAGTTGATGCCAGATTACAATTTTATCCCAGGTGTAAATTTACGATTTCGCCCTCGATTCAAAATAAAATTTTACTTTTGTCCCTTGCTTAAATTTACGATTTTTACCTCAGTTAAAAAATACAATTTTGCCCCCAGTTCAAAATAAAATTATGGTTTTGCCCTCAGCTAGAGTCCTGCCAAATTACGATTTGGTTCCCAGTTTAAAATTACGATTTTGCCCGCAGCTACAAATTACGATTTTGCCCCATTTCAAAATAAAAAAAAAAATAGTTTTGCCCTCAGTTCAAAATATTATTTTACCTCCATTTTAAAATTACGATTTTACCTCCCCTAAAAATTGCAATCTTGCCATCGTTTTTTTTTTCTTTGGCAAAACCATGGTAGTATTTTATTTTACTTTGTTGACTTAATTTTGTTTTTATTCATGTCAAACAGCTGCCTAGCACTCGCTAATTGGTCCTAACAAATTATTGTTTTGCCCCCAACTCAAAATTACACGCATGTCATCGTTTTAGTTAAAAAAAAATTTATCCTAACTATGGTATTGTTTTTCTTTAATTGGTTAACTTGATGTATCTTTTTTGATATCGTGTTATAGGTAGCATGTATAACTAATCGACATAAAGGCGTACATGTTATTAACCTAAGAAATACTCGGCTTAGCGCCCCGCAACGCGGGCGGCGCATTACTCTAGCTCCTAACACTGGCTCATTAGTCCTGAAAAATTACAGTTTTGCCCTGAGCCCAAAATTACGGTCTTATCATCGTTTTTTTTTCATAGCAAAATTATAATAGTCTTTTTTTAATTAATTGCGAATTATTCAGCCATTGCCCCGCAACGCGGGCGAGGCATCTACTAGTTACCTACATTTAATTCTCCAATACGGGGAATAGTTTTGTTTCCTAATTGGCCAAAATGGCGGCAACCAACAACTTTTTTTTTTTTAAGTTAGCATATAATAGTTAAAATTACAATTATGTCCCCAATTCAAAATAAAAGCTTAGTTTTGCCCTCAGCTTAAAATTACGATTTTACCTTCAACTAAAAATTACGATTTTGTCACAGTTCAAAATAAAATTATGGTTTTGCCCCCAGCTATGGTCCTGCCAAATTACGATTTTATCCCCAGTTAAAAATTATGATTTCGCCACAGTTAAAAATAAAATTTTGGTTTTGCCCGCAGATTAAAATTACGATTTTTCCCTCAGTTAAAAATTACGATTTTGCCCCCAGTTCATAAAATTATGGTTTTGTCCTCAGTTCAAAATATGATTTTGTCTCAATTTCAAAATTACGATTTTACCCCAGTTCAAAATTGCAATCTTGCCATCGTTTTTTTTCTTTGGACAAAACTATGGTAGTGTTTTATTTTACTTGGTTGACCAAGTGTTGTTTTTAATCGTGCCAAACAGCTGCATAGCACTCGCTAATTGGTCCTAACAAATTATTGTTTTGCCCCCAGCTCTAAATTACATGCCTGCCATAGTTTTAGTTATTTTTTTGGCAAAACTATGGTAGTGTTTTGGTTTAATTGGTTGACTCGATATATTTTTTTTTTTGTTCTGAGATTATGTTATAAGTAGCATGTATAAGTAACCGAAATAAAGGCGTACATGTTATTAAACTAAGAAAAATTCGGTTTAGCGTCCCGCAACGCGGGCGGCGCATAACACTAGTTAGGAACAAAACATGGGAGGAGGTCAATGATTTTAACTTTTTCCTGTTGACCCTTTTATGATTCTTCATACTTTAAAGTTTGCCAAAAAGTCAACCACCCTTTAATTTTGCGGGTGTTCCTTGAAGATAGGGGTGTTCATAAGCCGAACAGAACCGAACGGAGGTCTGCTCGTGCTCGGTTCGGTTTGAAACCAAGCCGCTCGGTTCGGTTCGGATTTAGGTAATCGAGCGGAAATCTTATGCTCGTGCTCGGTTCGGTTTAGAACCGAGCCGCTCGGTTCGGTTCGCTTTTGCTCAGTTTTATTTAGCCAAAATACAAACATAAAAAGTCCCATAAAAATAAAGACAAAATGTCATCCAAATGTTTAATGTTTAAGAACATCTAAAATGCAAAATAACTTCCAAAACACGCGTTGAAGTCATTCTAGACATCTTCAATCAAAAACTGATTTCAAAACATAAAATTTGAATACAGCAACATCAATTCAAACCCACAAAATACCCCTCTTTCGGCTCTTTTAGGTGCAAAAATATGTCCACATATCTCTCACGTCTTTCATTTCATCTTCCAACTCAGCACTCTCCCCATCACTTAACTCAACACTATTCTCTATTACATTTGATGCCTTATGAGAAGACATCCTACAAATTAATAAATTAAAAAATTAGTTAAAGCTAGAAGAATTACAGGTTAAACATCTTTATTATATTTAATAAATATAATATATATATATATATAATAAATTCGATCGAAACCGAACGAGCGACGAGCGAGCGTACCTATGCTCGTGCTCGATTCGTTTTTAAACCGAACCGAGCTGCTCGGCTCGGTTTTAACCGAGCAATGAATCGAACGAGCATATTTCCGAGCTTTTTCGAACAATCTTCGAGCGCCGAGCAGTTTGGACACCCCTACTTGAAGACCTATGCTTTTGGGGCCACATTTGCACACAGCCCATAGTCTTTTCTACATTTAAATAAATAGAATGAGCCTAAATAAATAGAGCACATCCTTTTTTTTGTCTAGAAGAGTTCCAAATATTCCATTGGCCCTTTGTGTGAATGTTGAAAAAAAATTGGGGTGAGTGGGGTTGTGGTAATCTGCTAGACATTAGGTAACACCCTTCAAGAAAGTCATCACTAATACCAAACTAGTTGACATTCTCTAACTACAAATATGAGGTTTTGAAAATATCATTATGATGACAAAGGGCAAATACCAAATTTTCATGTCCTAAACGAGTAGGTGAAATAGGATAAATTTATAATAGATATTTATCTTCCAAATTAGTTGGCTTAGCATCTTGGACGTACCTAATAATCCACCTAAAAGATAAGTGTGTTTACTTTTGATTAACTAAGGAGAATTTAAATAAGTAAGATGAGTTTAGTTTGGTGAGTACATCACTTAGGTATTGCGGGTAAGGCGGCTATGAATCACATGCATTAGTTACCGATGAGGCTGCGGTGTATACTTTAACCCCTCTTAATTCTACCTATGTGACAACTCGTATTTCAGAACCTCTCTTTGTATTTGATGTAACCAGTATGAACATTATGTGATTATGTGATACGTTGATTGTTATGGAATGTTATGTTATATGTTGTTATGTGTGTAATATGTGTATATAAAACTTAATTGCTTCTTCATACTCGATCGCACAAGCCCTTTTGGGCCGCACACAATGATTCCCATCGCACATTCCTTTCTCGGCCCACATTCTTGTTCGAATGCTTGACCCAAAGGGCAGCCCATGATGGGATCGGCCCACCCTTTACACGCATAACCTCATGAGGAGGGTGTACACTTCTCATAACTTGCAAATTACACAACATACGCAAAACCCTACCCTCTCTTTCTCTCCTTCGAAGTCCGACGACAGCCCCACCATTCGAAGCTCTTGTATCTGGCTCAAACCATCCATTTGATACTCCGGTTAGTGTTCCATCATTGTAGTGTGCTATAATATTGATTGTGATGATTGATAACATAATGGTTGTGTGTCTTTGCATAATGAATTATAGGAATGCATGTTAGTGAAACCTTGATGAATGATTGTATGATGATTCAACTGTTAGGATCGATAAGCAAGATTATGAGATGTGATTTATGAACTAGGGCTTTGATGAAAAAAACGGTTGAGCATGGTGTCACACCCCGACCACGTGGAACATACAAAACATGGCGGAAACATCGGGGCGTGTTGCAACAGAATTAATGTTTCATAACCATGGATATCAAAAGTGTTTCGTTTTATTAATCATTGAACAATTACATCGTTTGGAAATCTAAATACACAATTTAAACGTAATCTATCATTGTTATTTAGTCACTAAGGCCTTGTCCAGTCCTATGTGAGCATGCATCTTATCAATCGATACCATTCAACAATACCTGAAACATATGTGAAAACGAGGTCAGCAAAGAAATGCTGGCGAGTACATAGGTTTTGTAGGAGTGTCGAAATCATGGCTAGTTTAGATGTTGCAATACTTTATTTAAAAACCTTGTTTTGAAAAGAGTATAATATTGCAACTCAATTAACCAACTCAAATCAAGCGGGTTATAATTTGTAAAACCTCGTAGCCATGACTCTTAACCCAAAAACATTTGTTTTAGCAAATTATTTGGAAAAAAAAACAATGATAAGTTCAGGTGATATGTATAAATAAGAAAATAAAGCATGATTAAATGAATAACCATGTAATATGAGTTTGTATAAGATAAGTTGTTTGTAAATAAATGTCTTGTGAAAAGTATGTTACTTGTATAAAATGTTCTATGTCTCGAGCTGAAATGATTCAAATAACACTACAATATGTAATACCATACAAACACTTATATATAGGAAGTACCAGCGGCGTATCCACCATGCTTGTATCATATTCCACACGCATTGTTACTTAATCATTTAATCCAAACCAAACCACCAAAGTAATTGTTAAAACATCGTGTGAAAACCCAATCGTTACCCAATCGTTACCCAATCGTTAAAACATTGTGTGAAAACCCAATCGTTACCCAATCGTTAAAACATCGTGTGAAAACCCAATCGTTACCCAATCGTTAAAACATCGTGTGAAAACCCAATCGTTACCCAATCGTTACCCAATCGTTAAAACATCGTGTGAAACCCAATCGTTAATTGTTTAATTCGTTTTAGGTCGTGAAACTACTTATATGGTCGTCTCGCTAATAACATTCAAACCTTCGTGACTCATCACTCGTCGCTTCTCGTTTTCGCATTAACAAACCTCCATAGGGTAAGTTAATAATTACAGATTCAGTCGCTACCTACCATTGCCCACACATAACCACGGGAGTAGTAAATAACGGGATTTGTCAGATCCTATGGTACCATAACCTAATACTGGTCGGCTTGATCATTGCTAATGAATGTCATTTGTTATGTAAACACAACCAACAAGTTTGTTCACTTTATTGAAATCGTTATTAGTTTTGTATAAATCGTCTTAATTGTTTTTGAAACCATCGTTATAACATCGAAAACATTTAGCACATATGAGTCACCCCAAAACAATTAAAAACAGTAAAATAGGGGAAAATGTACTCGCCTGAGAATGCTTGGAGGTCTTGAACAACAACCAAACAAAGCTTGAGGGAGCACGGAATCAATCGGCAATCTAAAACTATATAAATAAACCGGACCTAAATCGGGAGATCGGATAGGATGAGGCTTGGTAAACCAAACGAGTTTTGGAACTCATATGATATGGTTTAACAAGACCTACATACTACAATGAAACCAAACCTAAGTGCTATCGACCCATCGCGGCCCATTACGACCCGTTTAGGTAGCTTATGCTACTTTAACGCGTCGTTCGCGTGAAACGCGTTCGGACCGCCTAACTAGTCCTATGACAAGTGTTATATGCCTAAACATGTTACTTAATCAGTTATGTGACAAAAGTTTAGGTTACATATGCTTAATTACCAATTATACATGAAAAGGGTATTCTGGTAATTTACCTAAGGCATATAAACTACCTATCATACAACTACTTAAACAATGTGACCATAGGGTATAACCTCGGAAGGTTATTCCCTACCTACTATGGTCACCTAATGTATTTGGTCGGATCCTAATGATCGACCAAATGGGTCGAGTTCGAAGGTATAGGCGATTTATTAGATCGCCTACCCTACGACTCTAGACAACGTGGTAATCAGTGGGCATAGTCCCAAGGGACTATGACCAACGTGATTACACTCACGTTGCGAAGTTCAAACGAACTTCGCATTGACCATTACTGGTCAACGCTGAAAGTCAAACAAAGTTTGACTTTCTGACTCTAAAAGCAATAAAATAAGGAAAAGAACGAAAGAATACTTACCCAGGGTCCCCGAATGCTAATCCCGACTCAAGAACTCATGTATGAAACAATGGTTTCAACTTAGAGTTCTCAAATCAGAATTCTTGTAAGTTTTAAAGCAATGGGGGGGTGGGGTATTTATAGTATTCGGTCCACCGTTGAGATCGTTTCTTGGAAAAGGGGAAACGATCAAGGCCGTACACTTGTCGGGAAGTTATGGTGCCTCAAAATGCTCACCACCATAAGGAATTGACATGTGGAAGGGGGATTAGAAGTGCAAAACAGCTGCAACCAGCTGTCTGATTCATTTAATCTGGTCAGAAGGGCTAATGCGGCCCGCTTTAGATTTAGGCAAACACAATGCGGGCCGCTTGGGGCCTCTGATCTGCACATATGTTTCAGAAATGACAGTTTAGGTCCCTGCACGTGTTTAAGGCCATTTCCGACACTTCTAAGGCCCGTAAAGCCAACTTTAAGGCCCTAAAATGTTGCCTAAACATTGTGGACATGAAACATGCTCAGAAATATGTCGGATGATGGTTCGTTTGGTCGTACGAACGCGATGTTCGCTTAATTACGACGGAATGCGCACAAGCGCGAAAAACGATCCAAATGACGCGACGAATGGATTTTTCTTATGCCGAACACTAAAATAAAATATTTTAGTGCTTACATAATTTTTTGGATGTCCGGATGTATTCAGAACGTAAGTTATGCGCGAAAATGCAAACTTGTGCACTTTTTGACACTTTTAGTCCCTGAATGACACAAAAGTTTATTTTAGCATACCGAACACCTCAAAGCCTATTTCTAAGCTATGTGAAGGATATTTATGGTATGTTTAACTTATGGTCATGTTCCGGAATGTCTGTTACAGTTCAAATTGGCATACTTTCGCAGTTTGTCAACTTTAGTCCCTGTAAGCGATTAAACTTTGATTTCACCACACCAAACCTTCCAAAACTTATATCTAAGTTATGTAAAGGTTATTTAAGGTATGTTAAGCCTATTTCACTATTCCGGAGTGTTTGTTGCATTAAACTGGTTATATTTACGCATTGGTGCGCGTATAACCTTCCAGAAAGCGATTTAGAGTTTGAAATCGAATAAGAATCGATATGTGCAAATGATACACATATTAATACAAATCCAAAGTATGAAATACAATATTTCATTGGTTCGGTATTTGTTTGATGGCCGTGGAGGCACAGGTGTTACAGTCTCCCCTACTTTAGGAAATTTCGTCCCGAAATTTATTTAGAGGAAACTTGTGAGAGCTTGAAACATGAAGTTGAAAAGATCGAACAATATTGATTAGGGTTATGAACTTCTAGTAACTTTAATAACATCATGGTTGCAATGTAAGAGGGATACTTATATACAAGTATATGAAGCGTCATTGGTGCGTCCACCGTACCTCCATTACATCGTTCTCATTTCGTTATTGTTGTCACTATCGGCTCTTACACATAATAAATCTTACTGTGGTTTCTGCGCATGGAATTTCATAGTTTATGTATGCATCCATAACTACGTACTTCCTTGCATAGTCCACACAGTGCATTTGATAATGTGTAGGGTAAAACCAAATGAACAATCCTGTGATGAGTGTAACTAGACCGCCATTGAGTCCTTTAAATTAAATCAATAAATGATCTAAATAGACTATCAAGGAGTCTGTTCAGCTACATCACTAGATGTCGTTCTCTAACCAAATTGTGAATCAATCTTTTTGACTAGACTACTAAGAGGGTCTCTTATGAATCATGGAGTGGTACTATATAACCCAAGGGTCTTAACTACCAGGTAGAAGCCCATAAGGATTTAAGGTAGTACCTTTTGAATATCCTACTATGAATCTCTCATATGAAGATATGAAAGATTCTATGAGGATTTGGAAAATCGTAACACACAAAAACATAGAGGAGAACACATAAACACATATCATATAACCACAAAATTGTTCGTTAATTTGTCTTGTAAATTGCGTACATGCATTTAAGGCACACTAGGAATCCATTCCGTGGATTTCATTTGGTACTTTAAACGTTATCAAGAATCCAACTATAAAGATAGAAAGATTCAAAAAGAAAATTCGATTTCGATTACTAGGAACCGAAGTGTTCGAATTAAGGTACATAAGGAATCCGATTAAGGACTCTGATTTGAATGATGATTATCCACAAGGGTCTAATTGTGGAGATAAAAAAGATCCCATATGGATTTTAGAAGTTGAAGATGTTTTGAAATCTCGCACGGGATGTGCTTAAGTCAAAACATGAAGTTGAAATGCTTATGAAGTTGAGATGCTAGATATGTCAAGGCGACATATGAAGCAGAATTTGAAGGTTATGTAAATGTGTGAGGAAAATATATTTGGAAAACTATGCATGGGTTAAAAAAATGTTTTTGAAACCTTATATATAATACTTTTTGGAAATCATAAAGTAGGTGTATTATATAGGTATATTTATAAAAATGTTTTAAAATCATGTGAGATGAATTTTGAAATTATGTATAAGGTTTTTGAAAGACATGAATGATGCTTTTCGAAATCATGCACTTGATCAGAAAATGTATTGTGTTAATATTGTCTTCAGACTATATGAAATATTTTGAAATTAGCAAGGTTGGTTTTGATAACATGGCCAATGTTTTTGAAATAACATAGACAGTGCATCTAGAAAAATTGTTTTCAAACTATACGAAATGTTTTAAGATCATGAAGATTGTTTTGAAATACCGGTACTGTGTATGTTGAAAAATCAAAACGTAATGGGTATGAGATTTGAAAATACCCTTAGTTATCTAACCAAGGATTTAAAGGTACTGATGTGAAAAAAAAACACGATTACTCATAATGTCACTTAATTTTCTGTACTTTGTTTCTTAGAGTGAAACGAGTACTTAAAATTTTCGAGGGAATCATGAGCAATCATTTGAAAGAGAGAAATCACAAGAGTAGTTTGTAAGGTACATAGTTCCTTGATGTAGGTATCATAGGAAAAGCCATACACACCTAGCAGGGGGTTGAGCTGGTTGGTTGGGGACTGCTTTACCATTGTGAGCGACCATGGCGAAGTTCTGAGAAGCCTTTCGCTTCTTTGACTTCTTAGGGGATCGTTCATCCATGGTCTTTGATTCCTCGATTGGTTTCTCGGCCGGTGGTGTTGTCGCCTGACTAGGTCCTGCCTGTCTTGGTGACTCTTGAGTGGCTTCATCCTGGAGATGATACATGGTAGTAGCTAATTCAACAGTCTTCAGGACTACTTCGCCTATTCGCTGAGCGAATTTGGCTGCTTGCTCAGATATCTGGGCGTCATCGTGATGAAGAGACATTCTTGAAGAAAAAGAAAGGCATAGGGAGAAACAGGTGAAAGGTTTTTGGACAATCAAAACAGAATGATAACGCATGAAAATTGCGATCATTTGTTTGTTACATAAGGCAAACAAATGAGACGGTGACTAATCAAAGTAAATGGGTCAAAAAATAATGTATCGCGAAGACATGCTCGCCTATAAGTGAACACTCACCCCAAGAATTCCCAGGTAAGCACAACTGGTCTCGCGTCTGATGAGATGTATACGAAGTGCTTGCCTAGACAGAAAACCCAGAATACAGGCATTCACCCTTCCAGTTTGCACGTGTTCACATTATTTAAAACCCAAAACCTTGACGAAGTTTTGAAAACTCAAAGGGGTTCAAAACCATATAACTAAGAGTTCAAAACCTAGTAATCAATCATCCTAGAACAGATGATTAGTTTTCAAAGCGGTTTTGAAATTTATGTTCTTGTTGTGGTCGTCGCCTAAGGATAGGTGACGGTATTGTTTTATGACTAAACGCAAGTAAACTCGCGTTAGGGTCCTAAGAAGGTTATAGACTAGGTCAAAGCATTACTAATTACTAATAACCTAATTCCCTATAACCATTGGCTCTGATACCATCTTTTCTGTCACACCCCGACCACGTGGAACATACAAAACATGGCGGAAACATCGGGGCGTGTTGCAACAGAATTAATGTTTCATAACCATGGATATCAAAAGTGTTTCGTTTTATTAATCATTGAACAATTACATCGTTTGGAAATCTAAATACACAATTTAAACGTAATCTATCATTGTTATTTAGTCACTAAGGCCTTGTCCAGTCCTATGTGAGCATGCATCTTATCAATCGATACCATTCAACAATACCTGAAACATATGTGAAAACGAGGTCAGCAAAGAAATGCTGGCGAGTACATAGGTTTTGTAGGAGTGTCGAAATCATGGCTAGTTTAGATGTTGCAATACTTTATTTAAAAACCTTGTTTTGAAAAGAGTATAATATTGCAACTCAATTAACCAACTCAAATCAAGCGGGTTATAATTTGTAAAACCTCGTAGCCATGACTCTTAACCCAAAAACATTTGTTTTAGCAAATTATTTGGAAAAAAAAACAATGATAAGTTCAGGTGATATGTATAAATAAGAAAATAAAGCATGATTAAATGAATAACCATGTAATATGAGTTTGTATAAGATAAGTTGTTTGTAAATAAATGTCTTGTGAAAAGTATGTTACTTGTATAAAATGTTCTATGTCTCGAGCTGAAATGATTCAAATAACACTACAATATGTAATACCATACAAACACTTATATATAGGAAGTACCAGCGGCGTATCCACCATGCTTGTATCATATTCCACACGCATTGTTACTTAATCATTTAATCCAAACCAAACCACCAAAGTAATTGTTAAAACATCGTGTGAAAACCCAATCGTTACCCAATCGTTAAAACATTGTGTGAAAACCCAATCGTTACCCAATCGTTAAAACATCGTGTGAAAACCCAATCGTTACCCAATCGTTAAAACATCGTGTGAAAACCCAATCGTTACCCAATCGTTACCCAATCGTTAAAACATCGTGTGAAACCCAATCGTTAATTGTTTAATTCGTTTTAGGTCGTGAAACTACTTATATGGTCGTCTCGCTAATAACATTCAAACCTTCGTGACTCATCACTCGTCGCTTCTCGTTTTCGCATTAACAAACCTCCATAGGGTAAGTTAATAATTACAGATTCAGTCGCTACCTACCATTGCCCACACATAACCACGGGAGTAGTAAATAACGGGATTTGTCAGATCCTATGGTACCATAACCTAATACTGGTCGGCTTGATCATTGCTAATGAATGTCATTTGTTATGTAAACACAACCAACAAGTTTGTTCACTTTATTGAAATCGTTATTAGTTTTGTATAAATCGTCTTAATTGTTTTTGAAACCATCGTTATAACATCGAAAACATTTAGCACATATGAGTCACCCCAAAACAATTAAAAACAGTAAAATAGGGGAAAATGTACTCGCCTGAGAATGCTTGGAGGTCTTGAACAACAACCAAACAAAGCTTGAGGGAGCACGGAATCAATCGGCAATCTAAAACTATATAAATAAACCGGACCTAAATCGGGAGATCGGATAGGATGAGGCTTGGTAAACCAAACGAGTTTTGGAACTCATATGATATGGTTTAACAAGACCTACATACTACAATGAAACCAAACCTAAGTGCTATCGACCCATCGCGGCCCATTACGACCCGTTTAGGTAGCTTATGCTACTTTAACGCGTCGTTCGCGTGAAACGCGTTCGGACCGCCTAACTAGTCCTATGACAAGTGTTATATGCCTAAACATGTTACTTAATCAGTTATGTGACAAAAGTTTAGGTTACATATGCTTAATTACCAATTATACATGAAAAGGGTATTCTGGTAATTTACCTAAGGCATATAAACTACCTATCATACAACTACTTAAACAATGTGACCATAGGGTATAACCTCGGAAGGTTATTCCCTACCTACTATGGTCACCTAATGTATTTGGTCGGATCCTAATGATCGACCAAATGGGTCGAGTTCGAAGGTATAGGCGATTTATTAGATCGCCTACCCTACGACTCTAGACAACGTGGTAATCAGTGGGCATAGTCCCAAGGGACTATGACCAACGTGATTACACTCACGTTGCGAAGTTCAAACGAACTTCGCATTGACCATTACTGGTCAACGCTGAAAGTCAAACAAAGTTTGACTTTCTGACTCTAAAAGCAATAAAATAAGGAAAAGAACGAAAGAATACTTACCCAGGGTCCCCGAATGCTAATCCCGACTCAAGAACTCATGTATGAAACAATGGTTTCAACTTAGAGTTCTCAAATCAGAATTCTTGTAAGTTTTAAAGCAATGGGGGGGTGGGGTATTTATAGTATTCGGTCCACCGTTGAGATCGTTTCTTGGAAAAGGGGAAACGATCAAGGCCGTACACTTGTCGGGAAGTTATGGTGCCTCAAAATGCTCACCACCATAAGGAATTGACATGTGGAAGGGGGATTAGAAGTGCAAAACAGCTGCAACCAGCTGTCTGATTCATTTAATCTGGTCAGAAGGGCTAATGCGGCCCGCTTTAGATTTAGGCAAACACAATGCGGGCCGCTTGGGGCCTCTGATCTGCACATATGTTTCAGAAATGACAGTTTAGGTCCCTGCACGTGTTTAAGGCCATTTCCGACACTTCTAAGGCCCGTAAAGCCAACTTTAAGGCCCTAAAATGTTGCCTAAACATTGTGGACATGAAACATGCTCAGAAATATGTCGGATGATGGTTCGTTTGGTCGTACGAACGCGATGTTCGCTTAATTACGACGGAATGCGCACAAGCGCGAAAAACGATCCAAATGACGCGACGAATGGATTTTTCTTATGCCGAACACTAAAATAAAATATTTTAGTGCTTACATAATTTTTTGGATGTCCGGATGTATTCAGAACGTAAGTTATGCGCGAAAATGCAAACTTGTGCACTTTTTGACACTTTTAGTCCCTGAATGACACAAAAGTTTATTTTAGCATACCGAACACCTCAAAGCCTATTTCTAAGCTATGTGAAGGATATTTATGGTATGTTTAACTTATGGTCATGTTCCGGAATGTCTGTTACAGTTCAAATTGGCATACTTTCGCAGTTTGTCAACTTTAGTCCCTGTAAGCGATTAAACTTTGATTTCACCACACCAAACCTTCCAAAACTTATATCTAAGTTATGTAAAGGTTATTTAAGGTATGTTAAGCCTATTTCACTATTCCGGAGTGTTTGTTGCATTAAACTGGTTATATTTACGCATTGGTGCGCGTATAACCTTCCAGAAAGCGATTTAGAGTTTGAAATCGAATAAGAATCGATATGTGCAAATGATACACATATTAATACAAATCCAAAGTATGAAATACAATATTTCATTGGTTCGGTATTTGTTTGATGGCCGTGGAGGCACAGGTGTTACACATGGTTTGAAATCGAGTGAATGATATATGCTGAAATCGAGTTTACATGATGATCATATGATTAATTGCTAGACACGTTTTAGTTAATGATTAGGGTTCATACGAATCAAAGAACTAAATTGTTTTGATTGAATGTTGATTGATGAATTTATGATGGCATGTTAGTGCTCAAAGTCATTGAATTAATAGGTTGTTGATTATGATTAATTGTTAATTAGGGTTCATGAAAATGAATGGAAAAATCCTTGATTTGATCGATAAGTTATCAAGTTGGAAACTATAGAATTGATATTGCTAAATAAGTTAAGTAACTGATTTCCATGATTGTCGGAATAATGAAACTAATCGCACAAGCTAGTTCAGTCGCACAAGCAAGTCGCAGAAGCTAGTCGCACAAGCTAGGATATTTAGGGTACAAATGTTAAAGCAATGTGTACAGCACTATTATGCATGATCGTACAATATATTGTGGATCGCACAAGTCTGTGCTGATCGCACAATATATTGGGCCACACACAAAAGATTAGTTGTTTGATGTTTGGGCCGCACATGTATTGGACTACGTGTCTTAGTGGGCTGGGTAGGTGACGGATCGCACTACCCGTTGCGGATCGCACAAGTTTGTGCTGATCGCACAACAGGTTGGGCCGGTTATTGATTGGGCTTTGTTTACCGAATCGCACAAGATGATTGGGCTCGCACAAGCTCACCAGCCCAATCACTTGAATCGCACAATTTGGGTTTCATTTGTGAACTTGTATGCTACTGTTTAATATGCTAAGTGTTGATCAACCAGTTATTATGATGATGCATGTATGCCATGACCCTTCTGTGTACGTAAACTGTTAGCTATGTGTGAAACCTATGTGAATTACTTGAACCTAGACCTGACTTGTATGGTAACCATGTTAGGACGCGGTTGACCACAAACAGCTCGATTGACCTTTTTGCTTATCTGCCGAGCTAACCTAAGGTGAGTTCACACTTTCTACAAGGCATGGGATTCCCGGTGGTTGGGAATGGGTTAAAGTATACTAAGGAAACCTGTGTATTCTCCTTGGGTAGAATACGTACTCCCACCCTCTTTGTTGAAGGGTGACAACATTGAAACCTGCGTGTTCTTCTTGACACGTACTCCCACCCTCGTAACTGAAGGGTGACAACATTGACACTAGACAAAACTCTATCATTAAGTCCCTCATTTTTATATCGACTTAATCACCGAGCCAATGGAGAACAGGTCATTAGTTAAATAGCGCTATTAGGTTTGACAAGCCTCACACTGTGCCGTAGAGGACGGGAGTGGACTAATGGATCTGGGCACTAGTCAATGATGATAGACATTGACGCAGGGCACATAAACATAACTACAGTCAGTAGTCGATATGGTAACGGGTCTAGTGGATTACATGAGGAAGCCCCCACTGGTTATGGTTTGGGAAACAAGGAATAGAATAACTCGTGGTTTTTGAAACAACTTATGGTTTTTTGGAAGAACACTAAACTGGACAACCAACTGTGAACTTGATTAACTTTGTTGTTGATTCGTTACTATATGCCTTGCAGGTCGTTAGGTGCTTAGATGGAGCTTGCACAGGAGGACGAGGTCGTTATGGGACATGGACCATTGAGTTCCATGTTAAACTTATGAACTTTTAAACTTTTAAACTTATGTTTTGGGTTTTAAACTTTTTGCTTCCGCTGATAACTTAAACTGTGTTGAAATGTTTTAACACCAATTATATTGTTTGGTTTGGACTTTTGTTTACTTAATTTATATTGTTCAATATGATTGGTGGCTGGATCCTTGTTAGCCATGCTTCCTACGGTGATACTCCGCTTGTGGAATTTGGGGGTGTGACAACCTAAGTGTCACATCAACCTTTTTTCCCCATTTTACTCTGCTTCACTGTAAGGAAATGGTTTAATACCGTTAACTTCATCTAACCCTATTTTCTAGTGGTTTTTGGTCTAAAAAAACAATAAAATAATTATTACAATCTTTTAACATCTGGTTAACATGTTGTTAAGTCTGACTAATGAGTATACAAGGCTTGTGATTAACCAACAACTAAGAGCAGACAATTTTGTATTGTATAAGTAAAAGATAAACAATCACAAGCGAGAAATCATCGTCAACATCTGTTTTCAATTGATTTAAATGATTACAAAATTTTACAGAAGATTGACTCTACAGACTCTCCCTCAGACTGGTCACTAACAATTCTATTCGTACAAAAGAAAATGTGATGTATAGTGATGATTAGATCTGTAACATGTGAGATCTATTTATACTAAGTACGGAAGCTTTGTTTATGATTGGCTGACATCACCTTGATAGTGACATCTAGCATTCCTAATAGAAAAGATTCCACAGATGTTGCAAACATTTGCTCTATCTAGTCTAAACACTGATACAATATAAGTATTGTTACATTAGGAAACCTCTGTTTAGACTAACATCTGTTGCTTTGATCCAAACATCTATTTGGCCATACAGACGTTTGGTCTTCATCATCAAGGCTTCAAACAGAGGTTTGCTAGTATTCAATAGATGCTTTGATCTAGGTGTTCAAGATTCTCTCTCTTTGGGAGGAGTCTGGTTCAAACTTCTGTTTATTTCTTGATCACTTGATTATGTTTTGGCTCTTGAATATCATCTATTCTTTTGTAGGTCCAGCACATGTTAACATATGACCCCTTTAATGCTCCTTAACACAAGGAAGGAGTGGTTTGCAATTCTAGTTAACATTCCATGTCATCATTAACACAACAAATGTTAGACAACACCCCATGACCTGAAAGGAGTCCAAATGTGATTGTAAATTGGTCAATTTTGACCGTTTGGGCTCTAAAATAAAAAATAATAGTTAAATTTTACCTCCCCCCTCCCTTTTTAAATATATATCTCACATTTTATTTTTCACACACTGATTCTACAACTATATCCCCTCTCTGTAAACTTCTCTATTCATTTTTTGTACTACAAGATGGATGATTTAAAATTATACATTCCACATGATGATCTCGATGGTTTATTTTCCACCAATAGTAGCCTCTAATTTCTCATGGATGTTGTCACCCAAGCTGAAGTTGAAGACACGCAATGTCTTAAAAAAGATATGCACCACGTGATCGCGAAAGAGTTCACCAAGTTCTAATGGAAGATTATTTTATCGACAACCCAAAAAACAATGAAACGACGTTTTGAGCAAGATATTGTTTATCTAAATCTTTGTTTTTAAAATTGTTGATGATATAGAAACTGTTAGGATCTGAGTTTCTTATGATTGTGCTTTGTTTGATTAAGATGAAAATGAATGATAAACAATTGCAGCGGAAACTAAATGGAGTAAACTTTCAACACAATCAAACGGAAGAAATGCTTTCAACATACATGTTTAACATGAAACCGAATGCTTATATTTATTATAGACTTCAATTACAATTCATGCATGTAATGCAATCTCCCCCCTCAGCCTGAGCTCACACTGGTTTGTTCGTACAGAATGACTTAGGATGAAAGAGCTAATAGAACAGTACAGGGTACTGTTTTATTTATAGTACGAAGCAAACCACTGAAGCATCTTTGCTGACGTCACCATGAAAGTGACATCTAACCTCCTAACAACCTACAACAACTATTCTATACAAGCACTGTTATCTTAACCACTTATTACATTACAATACAAATAAGTAAACTAAACTACTGCTTCGCATTCCACTGTTGTGACTCCAGCAGTACTTTATATCTTCAGCAGTGCTTGACCCATATCAGTAGATTGAGCATCAGTGCTTTAGTCTTCAACAGCCTTTATCAGTCTTTAGCAGTTGTTTAAAGATCAGCAGTTGTAGACGAACAGTGGATGGAGGTCATCAGTTGTTAAGCCACTTTCAAGGGGAGAGAATTGAATACAAACATCTGCTTCTTCTGGATCCACTACTCTGATCCAGTTTTGGCTTTAATCAACTGTTCCTTTTAGGGTTCAATCCCAACAGAAACAAGATATGAATGGTTCGAAGAGGGGCTAAACAGGAGGATGAAACAGATTTTTACAGCATTACAAAAATGCCCACGATTGTTAAATAACTCACAATCGGTAATCCTCCTGATGAATACAATGAGTATTTATTTACGGATGAAAGGGCTTTGCGTGAATGCCTACAATATTTCTAAAGCCATAATATAGTTATACGACCAAGAGTTCTTACGTAGACTAACAAGCCACGACATTGCGCTTTTGTACCGAGCACATGAAGAAAAAATTACCTTTTGGGGATGATCGGTAACATTGACTGTACACATATCATTTGGAGAATGTATACTAATGAGTTGCGAGGCCAATATATGAGAGGTGATTACTAATACACAATAATTATGCTCGAAGCGGTGAATTCAAATGATTTGTGGTTTTGGCATGCGTTCTACGGTCCTCCTAGCTCAAACAACGATATCAGTGTTCAACAACAATCTCCAATATTTCTCACTTAATGGAATGAAACCGCACCTAAGTCTTTATTTCATGTAAATGGATGAGAATACAACGTTAGTTAAAGTGGCCCTTCTACGTTTGTTGAAGTGTTTCCATATCCGACTGATCTGAAGGAAAGAAGTTCAAAAAGGTGCAAGAGTTGGCAAAAAAAGATGTGGAGCGAGCTTTTGGTGTTCTAAAGACAAATGGGGTATAACTAGGCGACCCACATGGTCTATGACTATAGCAAAGTTTAGGAACTTAGTGTATTTGTGTATTTTATTGTACAACATGATTTTCAAAGACGATAGAAAAGCCATATTGTTAGAAATGACTTTCTTGTTTGTAAACAAAAGCAACGTTCAGTAAAGAATCCCTGATATTATCTTCAAACCATTCCTTGAAGACTAAGATTTGAATTTGTTTCCAAACTGAAAAATACGATATACTATGCATTATCACATAACTTGAGTCAGAACCACCCGAAAACTATTGCATGTCTCATTGTTCTTCCAATCTCAGAATCTCTGAATTTCTAAAAAATTAACTAAAATTTGACTTGAAATTTTTGTTCCCCCTCACTCTTGGCAAAATCTGATCTGTCGTATCCTTTGTCCTAATTTCCAAAAATGAATTTCAATATATGATATGAACTTTTCATTCCCCCTCATTTTTGGCAAATTTAATTTCTACTCACAAATACTCATTTTGCGGAATATTTAACTTCGTTGGTTTTGGCTCATAATAATCACCTCATCTTAATCAACTTTTACTTTGGTAAGTGTGACTACCCCAGTATGATTAACTCTCTCTGTCATTTCATCATCCTAAACTTTCTCTGAAAACTCCGGTGTGTCCCGGAATGACCCGTATCCAATGTTAAAATTTTGGAAAAATTTTCTATCACCATATTTTTCCTGGACATTAATCTCCTCACTACGATCACAAAAACACATATTCTCAATTCCTTTTTTACTCTCAATGGCTTATCACTTCCCCCTTGAGCGTATCACTCATGCGTGCGTACCACTCCTGCATGTTGTAAGACTCTAACACGTTTTAACCATAAAGACGCAACAGAAATACGAACCTTAAAATTTTCTTTCTTTTTAAACGTCATGACACACTTCAAGCTCCCTTTTAAAAATAACTCTTTTACAATTAATACAATTTTTGTTCTCATTAAGGAAATGAAACATAACTTATGTTTACTAAATTACATAATCATACATTCCTGTACAATCTATGATATGACTCGATCTTGAACCGCTTACACCTTGTGATGATGATCTGTGATTCTGTGCAACATGCAGTCACCATATATATAACCAACACATTAGTAAGTGGTGGCATTTACATGTAATTTAATACATATATTTAAACGACCATAATACATTCTAACTACGTAAGCTACTTCATTCGATTACTCTTCCAACATCATTCACTTGAATCCGCCATTAACTCTTTGAGAGACCATCGTTCTCATACCTGCACTTCCATTTTATACTCAAAGAAACGCGGTTAGCAACACTTAATCTCGACATATTGAAAACCCACATTTTCACATAAACACTTACCATTGGTTTACATTCATTTGATTACAATACGTGTATAGACTTTCATATATTCATATACCTACGTACGTGTCATCTTCATACGTCATACATACAAGTTTAAACTACTTACACCCACTATAATACCATATGTACATACTTACTTACAAGACATGTTCACATATTCACATTCAACTACCATACTTATTCAGGCATACAACTACCCACCTATGGACTTAGCCTTGAACAAGTTCCGTCCTTTCACGTGTATAATACATTCTAGCACATTTTTTTCACACAAGTTTTAATCACATATATACTTATAAACCACACATACGTGACCACAATCATTATTTGTTTCCTATTCGCACTCGCCTACTAGTTCCATCCTTACCCGCACCTTGATGCGTGGCTTAATCCGGTGTTAATTTGTATTTAAAGTTTAGACTTTTACATGTACTTGAGTTTCGAAAAGCCATTTTGTTATGGTTTGACTTTTACAGGTCTAACGGGAATTAAGGAGTATTGTGGACACCTTACGGACCACCGGGACGGAATTGGGATCAACTGTACATGCGAAAAAAAGAAACCGGAAACCAAGATTGGACATCGCGTCGCCAACGGGCTAAACCCGCGTTCAGTGACGCCGCCTGGTTTTTCTCGTTGGAGCATAAGGGCCGTCAACAGAAATTTAGGGCGTCGAAATAGGGCAACGCGTCGACGACGCAGGGATGCTGTTGATCCCAGATAATAATGCTCTTTAACTAAATTTGGCAAGTCATTTCAACAAGTATGAAAATAATGTGTAGAAATGGAAATCAAACTTTCAAGAAACACAACTACAAAATTTTGAAGTTTATATCACTTTGAAAAACAATGTTTACAAGGTGATCGTGTGGTTATTGGCTAGTGCAAACGTATACTTTAAGAATTCTGTAATGAAGGGCAATGGAGTTTTTATTGTATGTAATGAATGCTTGGCTTAACTCATTTTCCTTCGGTGGTGACTTCTCTATTTATAGAAAGTTTTTGTCATGAATAAACATTTGTTTATTCATGCACTTGCTCTGCATAAAGTAGATTTTTGGCATATTCATTGAATCCATCAAGGTCAACTTGTTACTTCACAAATGTGGCAGAGCCTTATCTTTTAGACAAGTTGGCTCATCAGAATTTTTGATGGCCCTCTTATCTGAAATCTATTGAAATAATCATTAGAAATTCTAATGATAAACATTAGATTTATCATTAGACTTATAGGATTGGTCTACTCTGATCGTCTTCTTCTTATCAAGTTCTGATATCTGTTGAAGATTTGTCTTCCCTTCTGCTTTTGTCCTATTATCTTTATCTTCCTTTTGTTTGATCTTTTTTTACTTTATTTTCAGCATATGATCAGATTGATAATATTTTTCTTTAATACTTACAAAAATTTTCCTAACAATTTCCCCCTAAGTATAGTAAGAAAAATTAACTACTCATAACAAAGAACATAAAAGAAATTCAAACCACAAGAATTTAAATTTTGACAGAAATATTGTTCAAATAAAGGAAATAACATAAATAAATTGTTTGTCAATCACTGATTAATTCTGTATAGATCACCATCCTTAAGTCTTTTCTTGAAGTCAATTACCCTTTTGCATTCCTTGAACATTGCTTTGTACCAAGTTCTTGCTTGAATCTATTCATTGATGATTTCTTCAATCTTTGTTCTCAGCACCTCCTTGCCATGTCCCTATGCTTTAAGCTTCTTCTGTTTCTTGTTCATGCAATCTTTTATGTATTTAAGGGTCTGGTTTGAGTACTTGGATATTTCATCAACCCTAAAGAGAGCCTTCTTTTCTTCATGATCTCTAAAAATAACAAAAAGTGCTGGTTCTTCAAAGATAACTCCTGTTCTGGCTTCTCATTGTAGTTCTGTTGGGATTGTTGTGTCAGGAGGGGATATGAGCACCTTTCTGTTGGTGACCTGATCATAATTGATGCAGAGATCAAAATCAGTTAAGGCTATTCGTGTGAACAGCTTTTCTCCAGCTTTTGAGAGGCTGTGTAGAGCTCTCCTAATAAACCTCGTGTTTCCTTTTTCTTGATCAAAGGACTTTTTCAGCATGGTTAGGTCTATTTGACGGGGCCTATCTGCTAAATCACCATCTGTGATTACCTCTTCGTCTCTATTCCTCCTGATCAAGGTGTACTTGCTCTGCTCATGGATTCCTATTACTCCATCTGGTGTAGTAAGGGAATCCACTTTTCTAACTCTCACTACCGAATTAGTTTGGATTATGTGAATGCTGCATTCTCCTCTTTCAAGTCTTTTCTATATTTAGTCCCTGCTTATAGGACTTAGTAGTCTATTTACTTTATCTTGTTCAGACCAATAGAACTCTTTACGTTTATTTCAGGAAACATCATGTCTTCTCTATCAATTTCTTGTACTAAAGTGACTTTCCCTGCTAAATCCTTTACTTGCACTATCTTTGGTCTTTTTGAAGATGTTACAGATTCTTCCCATTTTCTTTTCTCCGAGAGGTTCAAGGACTCACTAAAAGCAGTTTCACCAAATGAGGTCCTTCTTAGTAGTACCTGCTGCTTTTCTTTGTCCTTTGGGGGACCACTGCTTATATTGGATATGACAAGAGGAGAGGTTTCAAACCTTTTGAGAATCTCTGACCTTGATACTGATGGTGGGGGCCCCATTGGTGTACGCCTGGATTGACTTGGTGAAGTGACTGGTTTTGGCTGTGTTGTACTGATGATCTTTGGTGTTTCCAAGTGTGAAGCTTCTTTTGGAATGGGGGCTCTCAACTTGCGAATGTCTATGTTTGCCAATCTAGCGACATTGTAACGCATTCTCTTCAACAGTGAATGCACATCACTCATGATTTCAGCATTTTTCTTTTCTTCTTCATGCACCTTCTCAAAATTCATTTTGACTTGTTCTTTCTGTGCTGCCCATTCTTGTACTAGTTTTTCAAGAGCATCTTATAAACTGTTGTTACTTGTTCTTAAACTGCTAATTTTTTCTAGAATCTCACCACAACTTGAAGATCCTCTTGTTTCAACAGCTATTTCACTTGTGTCTTGATACTTTCCATTTCTTCAAAAACTTTCTTGAATTCAACTGTGAATCTGTTATTTTCTGATGAGCTTTCTAGTGGATGTTGCATGCTTCTTAGAGTTTCAGTACTCTTTTCTGTTTGGATTTTAATTGCTTCTACTGCATCTGTAAGGCTTTCATATCAGATTTTTGGCTTCTCAATTCTTCCAGCAGCATATCTAGTTTAGCATCCACTGGTGACTTTGTTTCTTTGGTTGAATTATCTGCTACAACTTTTATGACATTGTTCAGCACAGTGTCAAGTTGTTCTTGTGAAATGAGTGGTATTTTAGTGGACAAAGGTGGAACAACATATGTTCCTGCTACCAAACCAAAAGAAGACACATTTGTTATTGTTATTAAAGGGTTAGATTGATCAAGAGATCTATCAAAAACACCTTCACGAGATTTGGGAAACTCATTCACATTTGGAATTACCTCACCTCCTTGAATCATTCTGGTGAATGACTCTCCATAAGTTATTGAGAAAAGCCTAGTTCTCTCTTCCAGGTTTCCTTGATCAGTTGACTAATCTCCACTTGTTGTTGTCTCAATCTCCTCCTTACCAACTGATTTGGAGTCAAGATGTATGGGACTGATATTCTCCTCATTTTATTGCATCAGATTTTCTATGAATAATTTTATAACTCACTTGAACAGATTCTTCAGAATCAGAATCTGTTGAGTTTCTTGTAATAAGTAGAGAGGGATAAGTTTGAGCACCTGATTCAGCGGGATGTTGTTGTTTCTGGATTCTGTTCCACTTGTTTATCTGTTTCCATCAGATCTGGTGAAATTCTGGTGTCATGTTGTTCTTTTTTGCTTGCTTCATCAGTTTCTGGTGCCATAGAAATCTGATCATCATCTTCTGATGAAGAGCTACCGTCAAATACTTCTATTTGTTCTTCTTCCTTGTTCAGAATGTCTTCATGTAGCCTTTGGTATGGTGAATCTTCTGCTATCAGACATAGCATACTTTCTGGTAGAATTAGCACATCTTTGTTAGATGTCCAACCTTGTGCTGCACACCATGGCCTCATGACCGGTGACTTCCAGATATTTTCTGATACAGGTAGCTCTACATCTCTTTCCTCGAAGGTTTCAACAATGATAATTGACCAGATTCTGGGATAAGGTAAGTGGGATGTAATCCTTCCAGACTTGGTGAGAACTGATCTTTTCATTAGGTTGAAGATTTCTGTCCCATAATCAATGTTAAACCCTGTAATGAGTCCATACATGATTGTGAGAATGGGTTAGTTTATCTGATCAACTCCTCGATTATCATCATACCCATCCAATAAATCATCTAGTGCATAACATATGACTTCTCTACTCTTAATTGTTCCCGGAAGCATAACCATGCTTCTCATGCATTGTTGACTTTATGAAAGTCAATTGTCCTACTTTTATACTTTCAACTTATGAACACACACTCATAATGATATGGCGGACTATAGTAACAACATCATATGCATTTCATACTCATGTTCTATGACCCCTAGAACTACATGATCACTTAGTCACATATACAATATACACATAATCAATTTTTACACATGTTATTGCTTTCATAATTCTACAATTGACAACCACAATACAAAGTTAGTCAGTTTAACATAATCATCACATTATTCACTACTAGTAAGTCGAGATGCTATAGACATAGTACACATTCACTTCTTGATCCTAACTAACAATCAATCAAGCACATGGTGAGCATTACACCATCCAAGCACATGGTACAAGCTCCTAATGCATAATCTTGGCCAAGTCACTTAACCAACCAAAAATCCTACATGTATTCCATTTAAATACAACCCTCATGTTTAGTTATCATTAATCATGTAATTGTTACATTTGACACATGTTCATCTATTGTTAGCATACAAGTTCACATAATATTGTCATTTAGGCATTTCGTCGAACACTTGGCGCGCGTACACAATATAAGGCACAATGTACAAGTAATTAATGCCTAATCTTCCTAGTTTATAACATAAATCATCAAGTCTTCTTACTAATCAACAAGTATCATCCAAACATAGACATCAACATAGGAAAATCTCTAGTTTTCTTTCAACCTACCTATCTATTTGACTAAACATACATATGGGTTACATCCATGTGAGGATTCTCACAATTAGTCACCATGAACTTTCTTTAATATGCTAAATTCCCACAAAATTAGAATTCATTTCATCTAATTCAACAATTTCCACATAACTTATACATATATTTTTATCAAAAATCAAGAAGTATTCTAATATCTTCCTTAAACAATCACCACTAGCAAAACCCATCATCAAATCAAAAGCTATAACTTACCTCATAGTTGTCATCTAAAGATGATCACAATTCCTTATTCATGCATTCTACTTAGCTTCCATCTTGCCTTCAATTTCTGAATTTGTGTGATTTGGGTGAGCCCTCTTTTCCCTCTTGCATATGTTGCCCCCCCCCCCCCATACAAAATGATCCAGGGGTTTCTTTTTTTAGAAACCTTCACCTAAACATACAAGTTCAGCCCCTCATGTTTGCAAGTTGGTCTCATTTGTCCTAAACTCCATCCCTTTCTAATTAACTTGTATCCTAACTAAGTTACATAGCTTGGTTATTTTGTTTCATGCCCTTTTTAACAAGAAAACATGCTAGTGAATTAAAATTTAGGTTTTGGGGTGTTACACATGTGTACCACTCTTGCGTTCCATGTGGTGCACACGTATGACTCCTACGCTCCACGCTGTTGTTTCCAGTTTTTCGATCTAAAATCTACATTTCTTGAAAATATGAAGATGAAACCACTTCAAATAGGTGCAAAAATAAATTCATATCAAGAATATATATTTTCATTATGACATTTCATCCGTTAATTGATCTCCAATTTTGATTTTACGTCTAAAATACATACATCATGAGCGTAGGTGATTCAATCAACGATTAGATCGATTGAATCAGTACCGAAGCTTTGATACCACTGTTAGGAACATTGATTGATGCACTAGATGTTGAAAACGCTGAGATAGGTGCACACGATATCTACTACAATATTAGAAATGCGGAATCCAGATAGTGTTGATGTGTTATGCTCAGTTTCTAAATATAACTTTCTAATTTTAATTTAGAAGCACTTCGTTACAAATAGCTCTAACTTTCAAAGATCTCCAAAATCAAGTTATGAATCCATGCGCATGAGCCTATCTATATATATGCGTATGACTAGGAGTGTATGTCTCATGCGCATGGATCACTCATACGCTGCATAGGACTCCTACGCGGATATGAGTTATTTACATTTGATTTCTAAACATAAAACACCTCAAGGAACGTGCTAACCTAATAAACAAAATGACAAATAAAAAAGTTACAGGCATTAGACATATAGTGTGTCAACAAGGAATTTGTGTCATCCATGTGGCACCACGCATGGTAGTGGCAAATGTTATGAATGTTGGATATTATTGGCCAGGGATGCACCTAGACGCCATCAAGGTACTGCATAGATGTACCCAAAACCATGCGCCCAAGAATGCTTTAGTTCCATTTAGCATTGCATGGCCTTTTCAACAGTGGGCCATCGACATGGTAGGTCCATTCCCAGATGCTCCTTGTGCGGCAAAGTTTATCATCATTGTTGTCGATTACTTCCGAAGTGGGTTGAAGCAAAAGTGTTGGCATCCACAACAGCCATGGTGGTCAGAAAGTTTATTTGGGATACATCATATGTTGTTTCGGCCTACTGTTGTGCATCGTTACCGATAACGGTCCTAATTTCACTCACGAAGACCTCCAAGAGTGGCTGAAGGACCTACAATGCGCATGTCCGCATATGTACTTTCAACCCGAACGATTGCGTCATCCCTGACAATGAAGCCTGTAATGTAGAGCACCAGAGCAAGCTTACCCTTAAATGGGAAGGACCCTATGTCATACATGAGGTCCTCGACAAAGGCGCATATAGACTGCACAAATTAGATGGCATCATCATTCCACGCATGTGGAAATAAGGCGGTTCTTAGAAGAGCCGTGGCAGGGCCACGGCCCGGGCAAGTTTTTCGGGCGTAGTGATACTTTTCCGCATTTCGATCAAAATTTTTTATATATACTATGTTTGGCTCGGGCTTGTCCGGGCTTTTTTTAGTGCCCGTGTCTTTCAGCCCTGGCATGCTCAACGGGCAAGATCCGCCACTGTGTGGAAATGCCCAGCAATTAAGATAATGTTACATGTAAGACACAAACAATTGTAACCAAGGCATGTTTCCAAACATTTTTATTAATACAAGAAGTGTCTTTTACATTATCTTTCATGCTTACAATCACATATACTTTACTACAAATGTGCACACTATTTTGGGTACACGTAAAAATATATTGGCTAAATGACAAAATCATGAACACTTATGATCTTCAAGGTTTGTCGCAGCTCCATGCGCATCGCCAGATTGTACAGTGTTTCCACATGAACTTGAACCAATCCTCATTCGCGATGCCTGCATAAAGTAGTAATACACACGTAAATATTGTAGAAAATATATGCACCATACACCAAATATGTGTTCACTTTCCAAAATCAACAAAGATTATGGAAAGGGTGGAACTTGTTCATGCCCATGAAGGGTCAAATCCTCGACTCGCAGGACGGGCAAATAAAGCATATTTGAAACCTATGTTCCAACAAGGCATTGTGGGGTGGAACTTGTCTCTAGAAACTTAAACTATTACAGGGGCTCACAGCCCATTCACGGCGCGCAGGCGGGGTTACTCAAACATCAGGAGCATCTTCATCACCTTTTTGGTCACCCTTTTCCTCAACACCTGTCATAGTTGGCGGTTTGAAGATAAGCTTCAAATGATCCAATAAATCATCGTGTTTCAGTGCCTCAATCACCAAATCCATCACCGGGAGGTGGATGTTATCATACATACTCTGTGCAGAAGTTAGTTCACATTCTGTATTCTTTCCATACATTGCAGAATATTGGTCATTCCACTGAACCTTTAACGCCTCCCCAACGTGCGCCACACATTCTTGATAACCTTCTCAATATCCATCGTCGAACGGAGCAACTATCAAAGTCGCCACGATGGTATCGAGTTCGGTTGAGTTTACCACGGTGTTGGCCACCTGCGCTGGGAGAAAACAAAAGTTAACAAAAAATAAAGTTGAAATAGACAAAGTTTAATACTCACGTGCGCAATGGCACATTGCTGCAACCAAAAATATTATTCATGAACGACTCCAACATACCCTCTATGTCAGTGTCAGCCTTCTGAGCGGCGTTTAATGATGATTGGGCAATATCTCGTTCTTTCTCCACAGCTTCAGCACGAGCTTTTTCAGCACCCACATCTAGTTCCAATGACTTACACTTGTCTTGACTTTCAAGAAAACTATGCTTAAGCTCCACAATTTCAACATCTTTTTCAGTTAGTTCCTTGTTACTAGCAGCCAGACGATTCACAACAACGTCGTGCTCAAACAAGTCCGCATTTAGCTTCTCAATTTCTTAGTCTTTTTCTAGGACAACGACTTTGGCCTCAATCTCCTTTTTTTTTGCACGCTAACAGCGTGATCGACCTTCATTAACCAATCCCAGCAACTCCACATTTTGTTTTCTGAGAGCTTCATTCTATGCCTTTAGATTGTTGTTTTAATCATGAACACCATGCAAAAAAACATTATCTTTTACAGGAATTAGACCACAGCTTGCGCACGTCAGATAGTTCTTTTTTGGCTACTTCAACTTTCATTTTAGCACCAAGCACTGATCATTCCATAGATTTTTTTATCCGTCTCAAACATTGGCTTGAGCCTCCGAAAGGTAAGCCTGCCCGGTGAGAAATCGTAGATGATCAGCAATTTATCAGGCTTTTGTCTCTTTGAAGGTAACTTGTTCCCTATGCATTGTGCGCCATTCACACATAATCTGGTTGCTAGTAGACCCAGAGTTTGCTTGTGCGAAAAGGTGCGCATGATACAAGTTGTGATGTGCCCTACCCCGTTGATGCGTAACTTTAGCTAGGGGGAACACCCCCTTAAACCACTCTCGACAATTGGCTACACTACCAAATGTATCCCCTTGTTTTAATTTCCAGACCGGGGCATGAACTGTCGGTGCGATAATAATAATCCCTAGGGGTCTTATTGGTTAGAATTAGGGGTGGGTCTTCATGTTAGACATTCAAGGCATCACTATCACCACCACCACCCCCAATAACATCAACTTTACCACCACCACTACCACTTGCTCCAGCTCCCGCAGCCCCAAAGGCATCAACATTTTGCCCCCGCTACGTGGTGCGCCCAACCAAGGATATGTTTTCATCTTCGTCTTCCTCATGGGAAGCATGACTAAAGCTATCAGTAGCAAAATTCACGCGCAGACAAGAACCTCCAACAAACAGTCCTTCGATAGACTCAACAGCTTATTCTGGCTCACTAGTACCTAGATTTTCACCACCAGCTAGCACTTTGTCCTAACAGGTTTAATGTGCTCCGCTTTAACATTTAATGATGCATCTTTCACAGTTTCTCGGTCAAAAGTCTCAACATGCAGAGCTTCAGTAACATCCGGGGCACCCTTGCGGGTCCCCTTAATAGTAGAAACAACCTCCGGTATGTGCATGCTGGATTCAGCAGTTTTCAAGGTCTCTCCCTCCCCAACACTTGCCTCGTACGGCTCTTCCCGAATATGTTTATCGTTAAGTTGCATTGAGGGGGTGGAGGCGGAGGAGGCATAACATCTGCCTTGGGATCCTTTGAATGACAAACCGGAATCTTGGTTGCGTGGGGCTTGTACCTGATCACACAGTATTAAGCACCACACACAGATATCATCATAAACACACAAGCAGGAAAGCAACAAGCAAATATACCTGGTGAGATCTTAGTCATAAGAGACAGCAGGTTGCCCTTCTTCCCAATAGTAGGCACCTTACCAAAAGTAACTTTCTTCGCAACTGGTGATGGGTCAGTTTCACCTTCAGCCCACGACCTCTTGCTGGCACCCTTCTTCTTCAACTCCCTCACCACATTTGGTCCTAAGTCCGTGGGAGCGGACATAAGGGACGCACTAGCAGGGGTCTCTCCAGTAGACATACTACATTTAGCCGCGCCTGAGTCTGTTTTCTTTAATCTCTTTCCACCTGCAGCATTAAGAACATCAAAAGAGTCCACTACTATAACATAGTCATCTAAGGAGGCCTTGCGGGCGTGGGGCGTACCTTTCTTGGAACCACCATCAGGCGTAACAACGGTTTGCTCAACTTTCTATTTCTTCGGACCAACGGCGCCTACAATTTTCTTTCTTAAAGCTTTCTCAGTCTTGCCATTATATGGACCAATGATCAGATCGCACAAGTCACCAGCACATCAAAACATGTTGGGGATGAGTTAGCCCATGTCCAAAAAAAGCCACAGACTCCTTGCTGAAAAGAATCATAACTTCCTCCCCCACAGGAGTCATGGCCCTACTGGGTCTTGGATTAGGAATCCGCGCACCTTCACCTTCGGGAAGCGGCGCAGTTAACAACTAGGCTCTAGGAAATATAAAGTTACCCCAAATATTATCACACCAAAACTGTTCTTCAGGTGTTAATTTCCTAACGCTCATCTTTCATGGCGCATCTTCATAGATGACTTTATGGATTGGTTACTCTGCGTAAGCAGTAAATGTTGGAACCTGAAGGTTTATACATAAAGGGTGACAAAGTTTAGGGGTTAATTGGTATGTTTTGTTCATTAGACTTTTGGGTCGATATGTATTAGTTGGGTCATGTAAATGGTTTCGAGTGGGCCTAAGGGTTTCGACCCATATGTTTAGTATTTAAGCAAACCTCAACCTATTGGTTGAGGTTGATCAGTCGTTGGAAATGATAGGCAGCCGAAACCTCATTGGAAGTCTTGTATTAGTCATAAGTTAATTAGTGAATGCAAGTTTCCGATTTGTTTTAATTATATTGTTTTGGTTTCGATTACATATTCTTGAATCCACTTGTGTTTGATTTCCGCACTTACACAAGTTTCTGTTTGATATCGTTAAAAGATCCTCAAGGGTTTTACAATTGGTATCAGAGCCAAGAAACCAATTCTTGGTTCGGTTTTGGTATCATTCAGATTCAAGAAAGCATTATTTGTACTGATCTTGTTCTGCTAGTGTTTGTTTTGCAGTGGTACAGTTTTAGGTTGTGTTTTCTGTTTACGGATTATACAATCTTCAAACTGTTCATAGCAAATATTGATTCATAGTGCTGATTCTGGTTCGTGTAATTTCTGGATAGTGTTTGCTGATTTCTCGGAAGATTGTTGAGGATAAAAATTCAAAGATTTCAAAATCTTTGAATTTTGGAAACTGCTGATAATCAGGGATATCGGCTATTTTTATCTCATAGTTTGTTTTACAGGGTCTCGACTCGCAATCTGTTGTCTCGACTTGTCAACATCTGGTCTCGACTCGCAATCAGCAACCGTCTCGACTTGTCAACATCTGGTCTCGACTCGCAATCAGCAACCGTCTCGAGTTGTCATCATCTTGTCTCGACTTGCAATCAGCATCGGTCTCAAGTTGTTAACTGCTGATCTCGACTCGCAATTGGAAACAGTCTCGAGTTGTCATCATCTTGTCTCGACTCGCAACCAACTTTAGTCTCGAGTTGTTATTTCTCTTGTCTCGACTCGGAACCATCGTCTCGACTCTCTGTCTCGAGTCGCAACGTAACTCAGCGACGTGTGTTGAACTGATTGGACTTTGGACCTTGGACCTTTGGACTTAATAGTAATTAATTAATTAATTGATTAATCACTTTTAAGAAACATGTCTACAAGTAATCTAGGTGGTGACATGGCAGTCACGAATGCTCAGCAAGAATTGGACTCTAAAATTGGAACTAGTATGCGTATTCCCAGGCTGATGGATGCAAATGAATTTCCCGAATGGAAGTGGCGTTTTGAACAGCATGTGAAAGTCAAGGATCCCAAAATCTGGAGATGTATTCTAAGAGGTCCTAGGGAAATTATGTATGAACGAGCTTCAGATCCAGGAGTTAAAGTCAAAAAGCCTCGTGAAGACTATACTGAAGAGGATTTTGCTATTATCGAGGAGGATAATAGGGCAGCCTCATATCTGACCATGGCATTGGGATCAGACATTGCTATGGGATTTCGCACTTGCAAATCTGCTAAAGAAATGTGGGAAGCACTGATTGATGTCTATGAAGGAAATGAAGACATGAAAGAAAGTCGGAGGAACTTGTTGAGGCAAAACTTTAACAACTTCAGCTATGTCTATGGAGAGACTATTAAGAATCAGATTCATCGATTCACGAAGATTGTTACTCAAATGGATTTGGAGGAAATCCTTCCTTCTAAAGCTGCTCAGAATCGACAACTTCTAAATGCTTTGCCTAAAAGCTGGGATAATCACGTCGCAATGATCAAACGGACCAAAGACCTTGCAAGATGTTCATTAACTGAGATGATTTCTCACATCAAGGCTTGTGAGCTGGATGACAAGCAAAGGGAAAATAACCATAAGTGTAGTATGCTGGCTGCAGGTTTCTCAGTTGCTTCTACTGCTTCAAACAACAACAATGCTGCACTGATCTCTCAAAGTGGATCTCAAAAGGCCACTCCTGCTTCCGCAAATGTTCATTACTCTGGTTCGACTGCTTCATCTACTGTACCTTCAATTGTTGCAGTTCCTTCAGCAAACACCGAGTTGATTGCTTTCTTCACACAACAGTCCAAAGAAAATCTGGAGATTGCTGCTTCTGTTGTAAACTGTTTAAATGCCTTTGTTGCAGGAAAGATACAACCCCCTGGATGGTCTATGAATGATTTATATCAGTATCATTCTGATGATGTAGAAGAAATGGATATTACGTGGCAGATGGCTATGGCTGCGTTCAGAGCACAAAAGTTTGCAATCAAGACTGGAAGAAACAAGTGGGGTTCTCCTTATTCAAATTCTGCCAGTGTTCCGTTCAAGTTACGCTGTTACAATTGCCATAAACCAGGACATTTGGCACGAAACTGTACTAAGCCGAGTGTAAATAAAGAACAAAATCCTGCTTAACCTGCTCCACCAAACCCTGAAAGGGCTCTTGTCACTACAAATGACTCTTCAACAGTTGCTAGTGAAAGCACTCAGAGCGCAGCCCTGGTAGTTCAACAAAGTGCAAATTTTGATTGGAATGCTGAAATCCAACGTTTGAACATCTCTGCTCCAGAAAATCAGAATGCATCAGAAAACATTGCTTTCACGACTTCAGCTTCCGAGGATAGGAATTCTGCACCTGATGATGAGACTTCAGCTGAAAATATGGCTCTTATGACTAGGATTCTGTCATCTCCCGTCCATGGACTTACTGCTGAAGAGGTACGTTCCGTTTTCTGTACTCCTGATTGCAGAGAAAGAGTTGAAGCATATAGGTTACATAACGCTGATTTAATTGAAGATTACAAAGATATTAAAAATAAAAAATTTATTTTGGTTAAAAATGAAAAATTTTATAAAGAAAAAATTGAAGCCCAAAGGAAAGATATCATTCAGTTGAAAGAAGAAATCAGCGTTAAGAATTGTAACTATAAAGATGTGTTGGTGCATCTAGTGTCTGTTAACTTCGTCTTAACCGAGTCTTATGTCTAGATAGGATAAACGAGCACACAACAGGGTTGAAATTAGGGTTTTATGTGTTAAAGTGGGTGATTCCGCTTGAAAGTGACACAGATCAGTTCAAGCGAAATCAACATGTTGATTCCGCTTGAAATGGAATGTGACAGGTTCAAGCGAAATCAGAACCTTATATATATGTGTGTGCTGGTGTCATTTGGAGCGAGATTAGATCATATGTTCTGAGCCGAGGTGCTGTCCGTTTGTCATTTGAACTTGTAAAAGCTCAGGAAATCAGTAATAGATAAAGATTAGAAAGGAACAAGCTGTGTTGACATCTTTTACATTGATTCCGCCTTCGTATTTGATGATGAACTACTCAGATTGACTCATTAGGGTCACACGACGATCCAACAAGTGGTATCAGAGCTCAGGACGAGGAGTTTATACCAATTCAGCTTGATTTCATCGGATTCTCATACTTCTACTCCTTTTCTGATTTGAACAAATTTTAACGGTTGAAATGGCTTAAAACTTACACATATCAAGCAAAACATAGTGTTAACTAATTCTTGAAAGTATTGGACCTAAATTCGAACAATTTCTGGTAAAATTGGATAATTCTGCTTGAAAATCTATTCGAACATGCTTACGTCATAGCTATTCCGCTTGAAAGTATCGGTGTAATTCCAAGCGGAATTACATATTTGGTTTAATTCCGCTTGAAACTGTTGTGGATTTCAAGTGAAATCAGATTCCGCTTGAAAGTTCAAGCGAAATAAGTGATTTCGCTTCAAACTTGATTCCGCTTGAGTGCTATTTCGCTTGAAGCTATTTCCGTTTGAACCAGTATTTCGCTTGAAAGCAATCTAGCTTAAAAGCTGATTTCGCTTGAAGCTATTTCGCTTCAACTGATTCCGCTTGAAACTGGTTTTTTTCAAAATTTCAAAAATTTTCTAAGTGTTTGTTGATTGTTTCAGGTACGTGAAAGATGGATGATTTCATGAACCCTTTCTATGATGTGTTTGCATTTACCGGTGGTTCGGGAGATGGCACTTTAGATAACACAAATGAAACTACACCAACACCGAGTGCAAAGAAAAGTCTTTCTGATGCATTAAGTGTTGAGAGTGCTTATGGGACGTACAACAAACCTCCAAAGTTGTTGGCGATAGAAGATTACAATAGGTGGGCTACAAGATTTGACGAGTGGCTTCAAGCCTTTGCATATCCAAGCTGGAAAAGTTTAAATATTGGTTACGTTAAAGGAGATCGTTTTGGTGAAAGTTTGACAGATACTGATGAGATTGAAAGATATATTGATGAACAAAAGTGCATCGCGTTGATTCATCAGTCTGTGAGAGATGATATAATTTCATTGATTGAATATGAAAATTCAAAAGATCTTTGGGAGAAACTAAGGGTAAAATGTGTAGGCAGTGCTGAGATAGTCAAAAACAAAAAGAAACTGTTAAGAAAAGAGTTTGATTTATTTGGTTGTTTAAAGAACGAGTCTGTTTCCAAGATGATTGAGAGATTCGGGCATCTGAAATTGGAGCTGGCAAGACACAAAATTGTATATACTCAAGAAGAGTTGGTTGACAAACTGTTCGACTCGCTGCCGAATTAACAAGATTGGCAGTACTTTGCATTAATGTTGAGGAATACAATCAAGTCTGAAGAGTTGACAGTGGATCTGCTTATCGAAAGACTGGAGAGTCACGAGTTGGAGATCAAGAAATCTAGCAAAGTCAACAACTCATCTTATCAGCAGAATGTGGAGTTATACTACAGAGGAAATCTACCAAAGACTGGTTCTCCAAGAACAGCATTTTCTGCAGAGAGTTCAAATAATGTAAATCAAGAAACTTCTCACAGTGGTTTTCATAGTGGATCTTCTTCAACAACTCCAAGCCAATCTGCATCAAAGAATCTGTTCCAATGTAACATTGCTGTGGATCTGAAGAACGCTCAAAATTTTAGTGAAGAGTCAGCAAAACAACAGATGGTGTTCTTAGCATCGGTATTAGAATCGTACGAGAGCCTCATGGCGGGCAAGATTGGAAACACCAACCTGACTAAGGAGGACTATGATCAAATAGATCCTGAAGAGATGGAACTGATCGATATAAGGTGGTGTATGGCCAGTGCAGTTCGACGTGCACACGGTTCATGGAGATTACTGGTAGACATTCTATCGGAGGGCCGTCTACAAAACTTGGCTTTGACAAATCAAAAGTCACATGCTTTCGATGTAAACAAAAAGGACACTTTAAACGTGAGTGTCAAACCGCTCTAGCTGATGATACTGCAAATCCATTCCGTGAGGATTACTACAAAAGAGCGATCTATCATCAGAATAAATCAGAACCCCCTAGAATGAAGCAGCTTGAAGATACCCCCAAAGAAAAATCAAGAGCTCTTGCTGTTATTCATGATGATGAGGGATACGATTGGATTGATGTGCTACCAGAGAAAGATGCAGTAGGATACGCTTTTGTAGCAGAAAAGATTATTCCTTTCAAAGACACAAGAAATGAAGAACAAAAATACAAAAGCAGACAGCAGAGAGCAGAATTCAAGATGATGAGATTATCTAAGGTGTTCAGTGAAGCCAAGAGAGCAAAGAGATGGGATGCTGATAGAGAATGTTATCTTGATTCTCAAGGAAACATTGCTATTGATACGAAAACTCTTAGTATTGAAGCTTTCATTGAGGAATTTGCTGAAGAAGAAGAAGAAGAAGCCTTACAGAGAGAATGGTGGGGAGGTGGAGAAGAGAAACAAAAAGAAAAAGAGAAAGAGAATGAGTCGCAGTCTAAGAAGATTGATGATGGAATTATTGATACTTCACAAGAATTCACCGCAGAAAACTTGGGGAAGATAGCTGACAAAGTGCTTGCTGCAAAGGAACTTGAGGTAGACTCTAAGTCTGAACTGAGTCTAAAAGCAAGGTCAGTCCAAACATTTCAACAAGAGAGTCAGGTAAGAAAGTCAAAGGTGATAGTGACTGCAAAAGTTGCATGAAAAACTGCAAGTTTTGTAGTACACTCACTTATCTTAGTGATATAAAGGTTGAAGAACTGACAACAAGAGTCAGAAAGGTTGAAGATCAGATTCTAGACCGTGAAAAAATGCTAAAAGCTTCAAATGATCGTGCTAAAAATTTAACTGAGAAAATTGAAAATGATAAAATTGAAGTAGAAAGAATTAGGAAAGAGAATGAAAAGCTAATTCAAGAAAATCGTCAACTCTCAGAAAATTTTGATAAACTAAAATGAACAGTCAAAGATTCTGATGAAAGAAACGGTAAAACCAATAAAGAAAATGAGCATTTAACTGTAGTTCTTAGATACAAGGAAGAGCAAATCAACCAACAACTGGATGAGATTGCTAAATTGAAGCTTCAGTTTGAAGAAGCTAAGATTGATAATGAGTGTATCAATCTGAAATTAACCAGTTATAACTCCGCAAGCTTTGTTTTACAACACATTGTTCCTAAACCTATTGGGAAAAATAAAGCAGGCGAAGATGTTTAGTCAAATGGAACTGGGGTTGGGTATCATCAGGTTCCACCGCCAGTGTTAAACAATTTTTCAAAGAAAACATCTGGGTTGGTTAATGATGAAAATGAAACAAATGAAATAAAACTTCTAGAGTCAATTGATGTTACATTTTCTTCATCTGATGATAGTGTTCAAACTGAGATTGTGAAAGGTATGGCTGAAAGTGTTTTGAAATCTGATAGTGATTCAGTTGAGGATGAAGAGTGTTTTCTGAACAATTATATTCCGAAACCAAAATCCAAAAACAACTTAAATGAAGAACCTACTCTTGTTATGTACAAGATGTCGGGATCGGATAAGTTGTATTCGGATTCTGAGTTTCCACTGGAGAATGTTAATGTTGCTAAATTGACAAATGTGTTCAAATTGGTTGAAATTGATCCGTCTGAGATTGAAGGTCTAAAACAGACGAAGAGGCAAATGAATTTTGAAAAAGATAAAGCTTACTACAAGAAACCTGTTGTTCCACCGCGTTTTTATAACAACAATCGAAACAGATGGTCGGGTGGTTATCAGGGTGGTAAGAATTATCAGAAAAGGAATGTTCAAAACAATAAGTTTGCTGAGAAAAAGGTGTTTGTGAACAGTTCAAGTTCACTTTCTGATGAAGAATCTGAGATTTTTTCAAAATCAAACAAAGAGTTCTTTGAGAAGAAAGCATCGCATCCTCAGTCTGAAGGCACAAGTCGGGTAGTTGACACCCGAACATGCTTCAAATGCAATCAAGTTGGACATATTACACGAAAGTGTACCAACTTGAAGCCTAAGACTGAAGTTGTGATGAATTCAAGAAAGAAAGATGTTGTGAAGGGAAAAGCTCCATTGGTTGTTGAGAAAAAGGTTTTGAAAAATGACAACATCAAGATCAAAACTGAACCTGTTAAGAATATGGTAACTAAAAATGATAAGTTTTACAAACGGGTTGCATCGTCTCAACAAACATGGAAGCCAAAACTGGTTGACAAGAAAGAAAGTTCATCTAAACCAAAGGTTTCAGAGTCAGAAAAACAATCGTCTTCTACCACTCCGGTAAAGATGGATGTTCCTTTGGATTATTATGAACAATTGGAGAAACAATCTTCTACTCCATCAGAGAAGAAAAATGTTCAAAAGAAAGATCAACCAACTGGTCAACCTAAGAAAGATGAGTTTTTCTTATACAAAAAGGTTGAGGTTGGATCTGAAGATAGTCTGAAGATGAATGACAAAAACTTTCCGCCACTTTATATTGCAAAATCTCACATCAATGTCAAGTTACCCGAGTCAAAAGAGGCTTGGGTGGCATCAAAATCTCACTAAAATGTTTGTGATATGTGCAGGAGCTTCCAAGATCTGTTTCACGTTGGATTATGGATAGTGGAGCTTCTCGGCACATGACAGGGAAGAAGACCCTGTTGTACGACGTTCGTGGTTTTAATGGAGGTTATGTGGGGTTCGCAGGAAATCAAGATGGTAGGAGAATTGGAGAAGGAACTTTATCCAATGGCATTGTAACGTTTGAAAGAGTTAACTACATTGCTGAGCTTGAGAATAATCTTCTAAGCATTTCGCAAATCTGTGATCGCATGTACACAACGCACTTTACAGACAAAGAATGTTTGATCTTGAAACCAGGATTTATTGTTCCCGAAGAATGGATTATTATGAGGGCACCTAGAGTGAATGATATGTACGTGTTGGACATGAGCGTAGCTACTACAACCATGGGTCAAGCACACTATTTTGTGTCAAGAGCAACGGAAAAGAATCAAAGTTATGGCATCGAAAGATGGGCCATATTCATCTTCGAAAAATGAATCACCTGGTACATAACGACTTAGTAACTGGTGTTCATGTGAAAGGTTTTCATTTGGAAGGAGAGTGTATAAGTTGCATCAAAGGAAAGCAAAAGAAGAAATCACATCCTAAAAAGAAAGTCAATTCAGTTTCGAGACCTTTAGAGAGAATCCATATGGATCTGTTTGGTCCAGTAAACGTCAAAAGTATTACCGGGGATCTCTACTGTCTAGTAGTAACTGATGATTACTCGAGATTTTCATGGGTTTCTTTTCTGAAGTCAAAGGATGAAACTTTCGAAAGCTTGATGGCGTTGTTCAAAAAAATTGAAAACTTGTACCAAACTCGAATCAGAAGAATCAGGTGTGATAATGGTACTAAGTTCAAGAACAACAAGTTGGAAGAATACTATGATGAGAGAGGTATATTGCAAGAATTTTGTGCTCCTTACACTCCGCAGCAAAATGGAGTAGCAGAACGCAAGAACAGGACACTAATCGAAACGGATAGGACGATGCTTGCTGATTCAAAACTACCAGTCAATTTTTGGGCAGAAGCAGTGTCAGCCGCTTGCTATACACTCAACCGGGTTCTCATTGTAAAGAAATTCAACAAGACATGTTTCGAGCTGATCAACAACCGCAAACCGAACCTGAAGTATTTAGAACCATTTGGGTCTCCCTGCACCGTTCTAGAACCTTATGGAAAGTTTGGTGCAAAGAGCTTTGAAGGAATTTTCGTGGGATATGCTAGTCCATTGAAACGAGTCTTTGTTCCAAGCTTTAAGCAGATCATTGAAGCACAACATGTTGAGTGTCAGGGGTATACTATGCCGCCTCAGAATCCTGGTGACTCATGGCGTTTTAATTACGATAAATTGTGGGATTCGTTTGACATTGAAGAAGAACAGGATTTCTTTAACGAGTTAAATATTTTGAGAGAGTATGAAGAATCGCAGGAAAGATTCCCAGCAGAAACTTTCAGTCGTCAACAACAAGCTTCGAACGATGATGAAGCAGGTCCAAGCAATGCTGGTGAACATGATGATATTCAGGAATCCCCTGATAATCAAACGACAGTCAATGATAATCAAGAATCTGATAATATGCCTGTTTTTATCGCAGTGATTCAGATTCTGAGGGGGAGCAGATCCAGATTTCGAGTCAAAAAATTCCAGTTGATGAACAAGGTGCAAATCAAAATGTCACAAATTTGGAAGGTGAGGTAGATGTTCCAGGCAAGGTGATGCCAAGAACACTTTCATACCATCCAGAGGAGCTGATAATCGGAGAATTACAGTCAGGCGTCCGCACTAGAAGACAACTTGATCAAGGGCTTACATGTTTTTATTCAAAAGTTGCTCCATTACAAACTGAATTTTCACTAAGTTGTTTTATCTCGCAGATTGAGCCAAGGACTTATAAAGAGGCGCTTACTGAAGATTCTTGGGTCAATGCGATGAAGGAGGAACTGAGCCAGTTTGAGAAGTTAGGTGTGTGGAAGTTAGTAGACTTGCCTGATGGTCAGAGGAAAATAAACACCAAGTGGGTGTTCAAGTGCAAAAGGGATGATCGTGGGGTTATGGTTCGTAACAAAGCTCGACTCGTAGTCCAGGGCTTTAGTCAGCAGGAGGGTATAGATTTCACTGAAGTGTATGCTCCGGTTGCTAGACTAGAAGCGATCAGAATCTTCCTAGCATTTGCATCTTGGAAAAATTTCAAAGTATATCAGTTAGATGTTAAATCGGCGTTTCTCTACGGGAAGGTAAAAGAGGAGGTATGCCGAGCTTTGTTACGAACCACAACCCCACGATTATCCCTTTTGCACTTGAACACCCACTTGGTGTTTATTTTCCTCTAACCATCAGGAAAGTCTACTAACTTCCACACACCTAACTTCTCAAACTGGCTCAGTTCCTCCTTCATCGCATTGACCCAAGAATCTTCAGTAAGCGCCTCTTTATAAGTCCTTGGCTCAATCTGCGAGATAAAACAACTTAGTGAAAATTCAGTTTGTAATGGAGAAACTTTTGAATAAAAACATGTAAGCCCTTGATCACCGGGTTTCATCGATCCAATCCACAAAGACAAGGTCTATTTACTGGACAAAGCGCTGTATGGTTTACACCAGGCCCCGAGAGCTTGGTACGAGACATTGTCTCAACACCTGCTAGCCAACAGCTTCATCCGTGGAAAAGTGGATGCCACTCTCTTCACCAAAGAGGTCGAGGGACATCTTCTGATAGTTCAAATATACGTGGACGACATCATATTTGGGTCAACAAATGAAAATATGTGCAAAGATTTTGAAAGAGTTATGAAGCAGAAATTTGAAATGTCATCGATGGGTGAGATGAAATTCTTTTTGGGACTGCCGGTTGATCAACTACCCAAAGGAATATTCATACATCAAACGAAGTACGTTCATGATATCTTGGAGAAATTCGGGATGTCAGGTTCTACTCCAGCTTCCACCCCATTAACGACGAATCATGGGATAAACCCTGATCTCACCGGAGAGAAGGTAGATGAAACGATGTATCGTTCCATGATCGGATCGCTGATGTATTTGACTGCTTCAAGACCCGATATTATGTATCCAACCTGCCTCTCAGCGCGGTTTCAGTCTAATCCTAGAGCTTCGCATATGGTGATTGTGAAAAGGATATTACGCTACCTGAAAGGAACTCCATCATTGGGGTTGTGGTATCCAAGAGAAGGCGATTTTACGCTTGAAGGGTATTCTGATTCTGATTTCGGATGCTGCAAAGTTAACGCAAAGTCAACAACAGCGGGATGTCAGTTTTTCGAACCACGTTTGGTCACCTGGCAGTGTAAGAAGCAGACCTCTGTGGCTCTATCCACATGTGAAGCTGAGTACGTATCTGCTAGCAGTTGCTGCTCTCAGATCTTGTGGATCCAGCAACAGATGCGCGACTACGGTTTGCAATTTCTTAACACCCCTATCTTTGTTGATAATGACGCAGCGATAAATATTACTAAAAATCCAGTACATCACGCTAAAACGAAACACATAGAAATTCGTCATCACTTCATCCGAGATTGTTTCGAGATGAAGTTGATACGAATTGAGAAAATCCACACTAACGAACAAAAAGCTGATTTACATACCAAAGCGTTTGATAAAACTCGTTTTCAATACTTGTTAAAACTTAACGGTATGAAGCTTTTATCGGTGTTGGAAGAGATTCTTGGCGTTGATAAAGGAGACATTGTAGATGATGTTGAGAAGCAATCTGCAATGGTTTGTCGATTTTTTACTTGTTTTGGTATTTAGGGGGAGAGTATAGGGTAATTTTTTCAGAAAATACAAAACCAATAAAAAAATGACAAAAAATACAAAAACATGAGATATTTTCAAAATCTAAAAAACAATAGAAATCCAGAAAAGAGCTTGTGTAAAAAGGGAAAATGATAGTACATCGGCTTGACAGTTACGGTATGCTAAAGATATGTAAAGTTTAAAAGTTTTAAACAGTCTCGCTAATGATGTGCCGATAGGTTTTTGCACATTTAGTAGGTTTGTTCGGGATATAAACCTAAATCTTTACTTACTTATTTCGTGGGGAACACTACTTGGATATATAGGTAACCCCTGAAATTTCGTTTGAAAGATCCCTCTTTCTGAGATACTAGGTCTTTATACTCAGTGATATTTGGGGTATTATCCCGGGACTTCTGATTTTGCGGAAGCAATGGCCTAGTTCCCGGAGAATACTTTACTGCTTGCTTGAAATATAGCACCGCCCTCAGCATAAAAAATGATGAATCATTGAAAAATGCTAATCATGTGCTGTTGTAAAAAAGATCCTCTAAAGGGGACACACCAAAAGTCAAAGTCGTCATCTCTCTGCTGAACGGAAGTTCTGACCTGAGCTCTCACGGTTTCGCAATTTAACCCCTTACAGATATCATCTGTGGTATACTCACCTGTAAGACTGAATATTGGGATCTGGATACGGGAGTATATTCAAGAGGTGGGACACATGTATAAGTTTAAGTCTCTTAAACACTTAATCCGTATCCTGGACAGATTGAAATTTGTGAGAGAATTTAAGGGGATCAGTATATCGACAATCTAAGTGAATTGTTTAATTCTGAGTATGAAATTAAAAGCTTAACGGTACTTGTGACTTGTTGAACAGCTGATATGATTCCCTAACACGCTCACCAAAAATATGTTTGTATATAGTTTACATTTACTGCATTTTATTTCTGTATTTCATTTTCTAGTTTAGAACTTTATTAAAAATCCAAAAAGATTTTTCATTTCTGCTTTATTTTCCGACAAACCAAAGTGGAGAGCTGATCTTCAGAGACGAATTGAAGCAGATGCAGGAAGTTTCTGGACTGGAGGATGAGTTTGGAGATAAACATGTTAAATTTGAGAAATTGAAAAGTCAAAACAAGTTCATTAGTTTGAAGTTTGTAAATTTTCAGAAGAATGTTTGAAAAAGTTAATCAAATGTCAGTGTGAATTATCTCAGATCAACCAAGGTCATTAAGTTGAACTTGGTAGATAAATTGAGTAATCAGGGCCATTAATTTGGACCTGAATACTTAAGTGGATTTCTGTACACTGATAAAACCATCAAATGAGGATTGAATGGTAAGTTTGGATTGAAATTGTTATTGTCATATATCTTATATTTAGGTAGAGATTGTGAAGGAAACAGGAGTCAACTTCCCCTTAGCAAAGAAAATGTCAAAGTTTGAATCAGAATTCAAGTCCCAGCTTATCAAGAGGGGGAGTCTGCAAAAGGGGGAGTCAGAATTCTGGATCAGCACTTAAAGGGGAAATTGAAGATTACAGTCTGAAGATAAAGATTGAAGGAAGCTTTTACAATGTCAAGACATTTCGGAAAGAGACAAAGACTAAAGACTCGACACTGAAGACTTCGTCAACATCCAAGGGGGAGTCTGTTGGTGCATCTAGTGTCTGTTAACTTCGTCTTAATCGAGTCTTATGTCTAGATAGGATAAACGAGCACACAACAGGGTTGAAATTAGGGTTTTATGTGTTAAAGTGGGTGATTCCGCTTGAAAGTGACACAGATCAGTTCAAGCGAAATCAACATGTTGATTCCGCTTGAATGGAATGTGACAGGTTCAAGAGAAATCAGAACCTTATATATATGTGTGCTGGTGTCATTTGGAGCGAGATTAGATCATATGTTCTGAGCCGAGGTGCTGTCCGTTTGTCATTTAAACTTGTAAAAGCTCAGGAAATCAGTAATAGATAAAGATTAGAAAGGAACAAGCTGTGTTGACATCTTTTACATTGATTCCGCCTTTGTATTTGATGATGAACTACTCAGATTGACTCATTAGGGTCACACGACGATCCAACAAGATGATCAAGCGATAATTAAGGCCTTGACCAAGGAGCTAGAAGATATAAAGTTGAAATATCAGATTAATGAATTAATATTAAAAAATATGACACTTCTAGCAAATTGGTCAAGGACATTTGTGATATTCAGCTAGAGTACAAAGAAAAGAAAGGGGCTGGTTTGGGATACACTAAAACTCCTCCATACAATCATAACTATACATATCTTCCTTTCACGGAAGAGGAGTTAATGAATGAGGGCAAGATGACTTATGGCCCAAAAACTGATAAGTCGTCAATCAACAACAAATTTGTTGGTAATAAACAATCAGCTCCGTTAATAAATTTCGTTTCTAAAGGAAATATTGATCCTAACAGATCGTTTACATGTGCAGAGGAAAAAGTAGACTTGAGATGTGAAGATACTCTTGGGGGAGAACAAGTCTTAAATTCGGATTTACCTAAAAATTGTTTTGATGAAACTGATTCTGATTTTGTTTTGGGACAAAATATTTTTCGTATGTTTGCTTCTTTAGCGTCTAATGGGCCTGATGTTTTGGGCAAGACTGATGATGTTTGTGTTGAATCTGTGAACAATAAGTCTGGTGATGAATTTTCTTCAGTTAATGATTGTGAATGTGATGCTTCTAACCCCTTGGTTGATGATAGTGTTACAGGTGAGGTCCCTCAGGATACATTCAGTGAAACCACTGAAACTACTTCTTAAGAAAATCAAGAATATCCTGATTCTTCTTCTGAGTCGGTCTTAGTGGGTGTCCCTAATGTTGAATATAGTGGGACCCCATTGGAAACCGTTGATACATATGTTGAAGAAAAATGTGTTAATGAAATTTCAACTTCTTTTGAAATTAAAACTAAGTTAGAATCCATTGACAAAGAAACGAATATTGAAATAAACAAGCAGTCATCAACAAATGTTTTTGAAAATAAAATTGAAACTGAACCACCGACTTCTCAAAAAGATGATGATCACAGTAAGAAGGATGAGTCTCATTCTCCATCTACATCTCATGCTTGTGCAAACTCTAATCAGCAGGGACCAAATCGCTCAAAACGAAAGCAAGCTAAACAGGCTAGATAAGTGAAGAAAATCAGAAACGATACTTTGAAAAATCAAAATACTCACACTTTGAAACGACAAACGTGTTTCAACTGTGGCATTGCTGGACACATCGCACAAAATTGTGTTCAACTCCCAAGAATGCAATCTAAGCATAAGAGTTTTCAAAATCAGAAGGCTACGCCAAATCGATCTTGTTATTCAGAGCCAGTGAAAGCTATAAAGACTGAGGCAATGAAGAATAACAATCGTAAGGCCAAGCCCTCTGATTATGACTGGAATTCAGCCAAACAAAGAAATCAAAATTGTCAAAATAATTTTCAAAGAAATCAATATAAAGCTTTTGGAAATTACAATTACAAGTGGTCAAATCAATATTGGAAACCTAAAGGTAAGGCTGCTCCGTCAAACACATGTTTACACAAATCTGACAATAAAGATAATCTAGTTTGGCAGAAAGTAACATACATTGATGCACAAGGAAACCCCGATCCACTATGGGTTGGGTTCCTAAATCTAACTGATCCCGCAAATCATGCAGGAACAGCTGTGGAGGACAACCGTGCGACTTTGGTACATGGATAGTGGCTGTTCCAGGCACATGACAGGAGATTTGTCCTAACTTGAAAATGTCAGAGAATTTAATGGTGGATATGTCTCTTTTGCGGGAGGAGAATCAGGCAAAATCACATTAAAGGGAACAGTGAGAAATGGTGTCTTAAGCTTCGAAAATGTGAATTACGTCCCAGAATTGAAACACAATTTGCTGAGTATCTCACAAATTTGTGACAGAGGAAATTCGGTTCATTTCACCAAGAAGGGATGTCATGTACTTAAACCAGGAATCGTGATCCCAGAAGATTGGTTTTTAATAACTGCTGAAAGACGGGGAAATGCATATATTATCGACATGAACAAGAAACCATGTGAAGAAATTACTTGTCTCTTCTCGAAGATTTCAGAACATGACGGTCTGTTGTGGCATCGTCGTCTTGGACGTGTGAATATGAAAAATCTGAACCGTCTGGCTAAAGGCGAATTGGTCCGTGATCTACCAGTCAAAGACTTCATGCTGGTAGAGAAGTGTGTTGCTTGCGCCAAAGGAAAAGCCCATCGAAAGCCTCATAAGTCCAAGCCTACTCCATCAACAAAAGTTGTACTTAAGCTACTACACATGGATCTCTTTGGTCTAGTGAACGTTCTCAGTATTGGCAAGAAGGCGTATTGTCTTGTGATCGTCGATGACTACTCTCGTTACACATGGGTTTACTTTCTAGGTCACAAAAACGAGGCTGCAAGTTTGATAAAACAGTTTGTCACTTTAGTGGAGAATCAGGCCAGTACCAGAGTGAAAGCAATTCGATCAGACAATGGAACGGAATTCAAAAATATCACCTTAGATACATTCTGTGCAGAAAAGGGAATTGAACGACAGTACAGTGTACCACAAACTCCACAACAAAATGGAGTAGCTGAGAGGCGAAATCGTACTCTTATTGGGGCTGCACGAACCATGCTGGCTGACTCGAAGCTTCCTAGTTTCTTCTGGGCCGAAGCAGTTAACACGGCTTGTTACATCCAAAATCATGCTTTAGTTAACAAACGTCACATGAAAACTCCTTACGAGATTCTGGAAGGACGTAAACCCTCTGTTTCACACTTTCGTATCTTTGGTTGTCCGTGTGTTTTATTGCTCATGGATACTAATGGAAAGTTTGAAGTCAAAGGGGACGAATGCTTCTTTATTGGGTATGCTAAAGGATCTTCCTATAGAGTATACAATAAAGTAACCAAGAAAGTCGTCGAGTCGGAAGAAAACTCTACGGACGCTAGAGTTGGTCCAGATTGGCTGTATGATTATGCTGACTTGTTCAAATCATTTAACATTCTGTCTAGTGTTTCTCCTGATGCAGGTGTGTCGAATATGAAACAACCAGTTCCATTTGGTGATACAGAAGAAATGGAAAATGACGAAGGGATCTCAAGAACTCACACTATTGGTCCGCCTGGAATGCGATTTACTGAGAATCCAACGTCTCAAGAAACCCCTGAAGGTGCTCAATCTAGTGGTGTTTCCTCATATGCATTTTGGATCAGAACTATTTGCTGATCCCATTCCTGAAGATTGTACTGTCACTACTCCTGTGGTTCACAGTCCGCCAGCACCTAATGAGGGGGAGTCAAGCAACATCAACACACTTCAAAACGAGACCATACCTGAATTTGCCATTCCAACAAGCGTTCAAAGAAATCATCCTATTGAGAACGTAATTGGTCCTGTTAATGCAGGAGTTCAGACCAGGAGCCAATCAGGAACCATTAATTTATGCTTATACTCCAGCTACATTTCTCAAATGGAACCTAAAACCATTGATGTAGCTTTGCAGGAACCAGGCTGGGTTGATGCTATGCATGAAGAGCTGAATCAGTTCGAGAAGTTAGGAGTATCGAAGCTTGTGGAGTTGCCAAAAGGAAAACGCAAACTTGGAACTCGCTGGGTTTTCAGAAACAAGCAAGATTCTGCAGGAGTCATTGTTCGAAATAAAGCACGATTAGTGGTCCAAGGATTCAAACAGATAGTGGGACTGGATTATGATGAACTGTACGCCCCTGTTGCCCGACTTGAAGCAATCCGGATTTTCTTAGCATACGCATCCTACATGGGGTTCACTGTTTACCAGATGGACGTCAAGACTGCGTTTTTGTATGGAAATATGAAGGAGGAAATTTTTGTTGAGCAACCACCGGGTTTTATTCATCCAGACCATCCAGAATATGCCTACAAACTTGATAAGGCATTATATGGGTTGCACCAAGCACCTAGGGCTTGGTATGCAACTCTGACTGAACATCTTCTGGCTCATGGGTACACACGAGGCACTATAGACCAGACTCTGTTTATTAAGAGAGTGGGCAAGGATCTGATACTGGTTTAAATCTACATCGATGATATTATCTTCGGATCAACAAGTGAAGCTCTTTGCAAGGAATTTGAGGGTGTTATGAAAAAGAAGTTCAAGATGAGTGCGCTCGGAGAAATGACACTGTTTTTAGGTTTACAAGTCAAACAAGATTCTCGAGGCATTCTAGTTCATCAAGGGAAATATGTGGATGATGTGCTGACAAAGTTTAAGTTCACAGACACTAAACCGGCCGAAACTCCAATGGCAGAAAGACCTCTACTGACTGAAGATGCAGAAGGATCCCCTGTTGATCAACGCCTTTATAGGTCCATGATCGGATCGTTGATGTATCTGACAGCGAGCCATCCAGACATCATGTTTTCTATCTGCAACTGCGCGCGATATTAGACTAATCCTAAAACCTCTCATCTCACTGCTGTTAAACGAATCTTTCGGTATCATAAAGGCCGACCTCGGTTTGGTCTGTGGAATCCAAGAGATTCCAACTTTGATCTGTTTGCGTTTTCTGATAGTAATTTTGGAGGTACTAACAAGGACAGGAAATCCACCTCAGCTGGTTGTCAATTTTTAGGTGACAGACTCATTTCTTGGCAATGCAAGAAACAACAAACAGTGGCAATTTCAACAGCTGAAGCAGAATATGTCGCAGCGTCGGCATCTTGCTCCCATGTGGTGTGGATGCAGCATCAATTGTAGGACTACGGTTTGACTTATCTTAATACTACCATATACTGTGATAATGATGCTGCTATACAAATTGTGAAAAATCCTGTTTTCCACTCAAAAAACCAAGCACATTGATATTAAAGTTCATTTTATAAGAGACTGCTTTGACAGAGGTCTTATCAAAATGGAGCAAATCGACACAGATGCAAATGCTGCCGATTTGTTCACAAAACCTGTCAGTAGTTCGAAATTTCAAGTGCTTGTGGATTTTCTGAAAATGATCTGTTTCGCTGACTGAGCATGTTTTGGTTTTTCATAGGTAAATTTGTTCATAAAGTTTTCTATTCTTAGGTAGTTTTTATTTATGCTCAAATTTAGGGGGAGAAATCTTTGAAAAATACAAAAACATTAAAAAAAAATTTTGAAAAATTCAAAAACATTGAAAAATCTTTGAAAAATACAAAAAGAAGCATTGCGTGACATGGGAAATGAAATGAATTTTCACATTATGGTTAAGGGCTGACTCATGTAAGACCAGTATCGAAATAGTTTGACTCTAGTATGATGTGTTGGTAGGCTCTATCCTTAAGACTGGAAACATTGGCTGTTTCTGTTCAGAACTAAAATAGTACATGACCTTAGGAAAGAAAGTCACTTGGAATTTTAGCTCATTTCTATTTGAATGTCTGTATGTTGTCCCGATACACACAATTTCGGTCTGGTTCTGAAATCTTCTATGAAAAAGTCGTGTATCTCCTATGTTTTGCTTGGCAAAGACCTTGAGGTGCTAGGCAGCGTTTAGCTTCTGTTTTGCGTGAGCAAAGACCTAGCTGAGCGTCTGTCGTCTTATAGATCAATTAAACACCCGAAAGAGGCCCTCAAGTGCCCAAAAGAAACCCAAGAAACCTATATCAAATTGAGAAAAACTCGTTTGATCTGTATATTATATCCTCTTTGCTTATGATCTATTATGTTCTCTTCTCAATCTATTCCCAGTTAAGATTTCAGAGGTCTGGATCGGACTTGTGAAATATGTGGTAGGGAAACTGCTTGCATGATAGAGTGTGCTGTCTATAATTCCGGGATTTGATTAGTATTTGTTTGGGTGTTCATTGTTAAGACATCAAAACATGATAAAATCAGTTACAGACAGTTATATGGAAAAGGTCTAGGAAGATGAGTTTAGGTGGACAAATATACTGGCAATCGTCTAGTTCATTCGGTAGTAGATCAGTGTTGATAAGTGAAGTCAAGCCCAAAACCTCGTGATTTGATCCCTGAGCAATTACGAAATTTCCTATTTTATTTTTGTAAATAATTGTTTATATTATTTATTTTTGTGTTTTAGGTTTTGTTTTCGTAAAACGTGCTCAGAAAGTTAATTGGGTTGTTAAAAATTATACATGTTTTTTAAAGGATTCTTGAAATAAATTAAAAATTAACTAAAGAAAATCCTTAAACTAACTGTGAATTTGAGACGGTCTCGGCCCAATCTTTGGTCTCGGCCCAAATTCAAAGGCCCAGTCCACACAAGGGTTATGGTATAAAAGGCAGGTCTCGAGTCGAGACCTCACTTCTCACTCGAGACCAGCTACAATTTCTCTCAAATTCTTTTTAGAATTCCGGCAAACTTTCTCTGTTTCGGTGAAATTTCTTGTTTTCGACGTATTTTCCGGTCTCGATTCATCAAGATTTGAAGGTATTATGATGATATAGTTGAAGTTTTGCAGATTGTTTGAAGATTTGATGGAGATCTTATGAAGATTTGAGGATGAACATAAACCCTAATTTTGAACATATTTTGGTCTTCAAAGAAATTCAAGGATGTTTTTGGCTTTTGATCCAATTAGAGGATGATTGAGATCTGTTTGTGTAGTCTCGACTCAGATTGTTTCAATGGACTTAAGGACTCGAGACCTCTGGTTGCGAGTCGCAACCTCGTTAGTCTCGACTGAGGTCTCGACTCGAAACCACGCGGTCTCGACTCGAAACCACGCGGTCTCGACTCAAAATTTGATTTTTACTTTATTAAGTTGAACGGCAATCTGAGTTGTTGACTGTTTGACCTACGTTGACTTGTTGACTTGTATAATTTTTCATTTTTATGAAATTTAACTTAGTTAACAAGGATATTTAAAACACAATTTTATATTTAATGTGTGTATCTTTTGTCCAGGTCATGGATTTGAAGTTCATTCCGACACATAATCAGGCAGGCTACTTAGCACCACCTCCAGAGAAGCACAAGAAGATGTACACTTCATTGATCAAGGGTCTAAATAATTGCCGAATTGTTCACGCACTACGAGAAAATCCCATTGTCTACGAAAGCCTTATTCAATATTTTTGGAAGACGGCAAGGTTCGAAGCACTTGAAGCTGAAGGGAAAGGAGCAATAGTTGCTGAGATTCAAAAGAAGGTTGTCTCCGTGACAGAGCAGATGATACGAGAGGTGTTGCAGTTCAATGATCAAGAAACAGATTCTATTGAGCTTGCAGCTGGAATCGTGGAAGCAATTTTTCCACAATTGAGTTATGAAGGAAAGTACCCGCCCTTAGTGAAGAAATTCGTGCATCCTTATTGGCGTCTCTTAGTGCACATGTTCATTCTTTGCATAACAGAAAACAGAGGAGGCACTGATCAATTGAACATCACACAGTCTGCTACTCTTATTTGTCTGATAACAAATGAGCCTTTCAATTATTCGAAGTATATATTTGAGGCCATGAAGAGGAATGTGATAGGAGTTAGAAAGGACAAATTTCTTATGTACTCAAGATTCTTGCAAATGATTCTTAATGCTCGTTATTCAGAGTTGGTGAGATCTGGAAACACTTTGGAGTTGAAACCCATGGGTCCTGCATGCTTCGGTGCTCTCACTCCTAAAAAGGGTACTAAAAAGAAATATGAAGGTTTAATTCCTCTGGAGAAGTTTGGTCAGTTTGCTGAGACTGAATATGTGGCTGCTGAACCAGTGCTAGTGCAACCTGTTCTTGTAAATGCTGCACAAATCAATGCACCTGTAAATGCTATGATTGCTGAAGAGCATGATGTTCAAGGTGCTGCTGAAGATGAGCCTGAGACAGAGATTTTAACGATTAACTCTGACGATGAGGGCATAGAGATAATGTGTGATTCAGGAGACGATGAAGAGCTTCCTCCTGAAAATAAAGCTGACGTTGATGTTTCTACTATTCAACTTGTGATTTCTGCTGAGAGTTTGGCTTTGTTGTTAAAGTCTATGACTGATAAGATGGGAAATCCTCCTTCCAATCTATCAGTATCAAATGAAAAGCCGCCAAGTGAGAACCCAAAGGATCCTGATTCATTGCCTTTGAAGCGGAAAAGGAGGGATCCTCAACTCGGAATGTATGTTGAACAGAACAAAGATAAACCCATAAACGATGCTGATGATCATGATGGCTTATATGAATTCGATTTTGGGAAGAATGTCACTAATACCACCAACACTACTGAAGATATCTTTGAGTTTAGCGTTGATACTCAAAGAATTGATTTGGAAACCACCACTGCAGATATACCAATTACAAATGTTGTTTCTGATCCTGTCATCGGGTAAATGCCACCTGTTACATCAGAAACTGCAGGTCCATCTGGAATTATTCATGACGAGCCTGGCAGTTCAAGTGGTAAGAGGATTGAAGAGCCATTGAGGATGTTATTTGATGATGATTCAAGTGATGATGATTCCTCAGTATGAGGGAAATGAAGAAACGACTAGTTGTGGTTGAGCAAGTTTCGATTCATAAAGACGCTAAGATCATTCAACTTGAAGACACTATAGTGCAAAAGAATCAACAAATTGATCAGCTTCAAGGAGATGTCAGTTTGTTATTCAACATGGTTTATGATCTGCGTAGTAAGTTGGAAAAGAAGTTTGGTAGAGAGTTTTCTGATCCGACTGATGTGGAAAGTAGAAGAAAGGCTGATGAAGATAGAGCAAGAGCTTTCGATAAGGATGATGCTGAGAGGAATGCTGCTATGGAACAATACTTCAAGAGAGTTACTGATCCAGTTGCAGACAAAGAAAAAGCTGAAAGAATCAAGAAGAAAGGAGAGTTTGTGATCCTGAAAAACAAGAATCTTAATCCAGAAGATGAAGATGAAGATGCTAATGCTACTCATCATCTGATGGATGTGGGTGAAACTCTCTATGATAAAGTTGGGAATCATTCTGGTGTAGTCAGCTGGGGTTTTGATCATGACCGACGAAGGTGGTGGATTAAAAGAAAGGTTGGACCTGTTGAATGGTATAAAAATCCCGCTCAGTTTCAAACATTCACAAAGGTTGATTTGATAAATTTGTCAAAGTCACCTTATGTGGATGATAAGCCTGGAGGTCGTGGATATTTGTTTTTCGAGAGACTGCAGAGGGAAGTTGCTCGTAATTTTCCTTCGATGCACACTGCAGAATCTATTGTAAAGCCAGCTAAGGGTATTAGAGATCCATACACTAACCCGTGAATGAAGATTGTGCACTGGCCACCAACTGACAAGGAAAAGATGATTCCTTTGGTTAAGAAAATTCCAAAAGGTGCTCTGAAGACCTTGCATTTTTGGGCTTATGATGAGCGTCTAGGGCAAGCAATGATGGTGTGTGATGGTGATGTATGTCACACCCCGAAATATCAGAGCTAGTGTGACCGGACTGGTATCTTCATTGCACAGCGGAAGCAAATAAGCTAAGACTTCTAGAAATTGAACGCCTGCTAAGTACTCGAATTCCCATGGGTTCTCCTATTCCAACCGTTCCATAGTTTAAAAAATTTAACCTGAGAGAGAACATGCGAAAAAGTCAACATAAAGTTGAGCGAGTTCATAGTTTGTTTTGAAAAAGATTTTAAACAAATCTTTTTGTTTACCGGTTTAAAAGTTGTGGAGAAAATTAGTAAAATCATTTTCTCAACATGTTGTATGAAAACGGTGAGTCTAGCCCACTAGAGTTTTTGTAAGCAGGACCAACTCATCCTCTTACTTGTACATAAGTTGGAAACGTTACCCAAGTTTGTAAATCCATGTAATATGAGTTTGCGTCAAATGAATATTAAAAACATATGAAAGTTATAGTGTTGTAAGTTGGTATGTAAAGCGTCTATGAACATGTTGATCATTAATGTTTCGCGAGGACATTAATATATGCGACGACATAGGAGGTACTCAACCCGCGTAGGCAATTTAAGTGTCGAACTCTCGACAATGGACACAACAGCACTCTAGTGGTCACCCCTGGACCGTGAGTGGGGCTCGCCCGTACCCATTAGATCTAACCTTTGTTCCTTGGTCCTCAAAAGGATTAATGGCACCTCAGTTACAGCCTATGCTCACATGATCTAAGAGTTCATTCCATAACTTAATCATACCTAAGTTTGACATGTATTTCACCCCGAAAGTTGTAAACCAAAACGTTGAAAGAAAAGGGGGACATGATCTCACTGAGTTGTCTCGTTTTTCGTACGCAGGCCAACCCAGTCCTGTTGTTGTAACTAGGACATTCTCGTCTCTTGCCATGAAAATCATGCACGTTTCGAAAATACGCAATTGTTTTGTAAAACCGGTATGTTTAGTATAAATCGTTCGTGAACCATTTGAGTTCCTTGAAATCCATTCGTAACATGGTTTAGAAATATGAGTTTTCGTTTATCGAAAAATTGTTTACTTTTGCAAAACTTGCATGTCTTTCCACCCCCGAAAACATTTGTAAAAAAACGCAAAACTAGGAAAAAGTGGAGGTTATGAACTCACCTGGTCAGCAAGCATAAGCTCCAAATACAACAAATGACAAGCAAATAGCAAATAGCAAATAGGAAAATAGCAAAGTCCGCATCTACGTGAACCGACCTACTCGTGCCCTAAAGCATAAAGGACATCTTAAGGTCTATACAATGTTTCAAATGTGCAAGTTGGTCATGTGTCAAATTCACCTAACTAGCTAGACTATGAAAAAAATGTCTCTTGTTTTCTTGAACGTTGGACTTGACGAACCATTGCCACCTGTGTTCTCGAAAATATATTCATATCAGTTATATAAATATAAAGGATGTACTACATCATATTTCTTTTCCAGAATTTCTTGTATAGTAATCGCTTCCGGCTTGATAAAATAATTATTTTAACCCGAGTCGTAACTCGTCTAGTACAGTAAATAAATATATTTAATATATATTTATTTAGAGAAATACACCTAGACAACGTTTCGTCTTTATGTGAAAATAATATGTATCATATAAATTCGATATATACGTACTTCTAAAAGTACTTAAATTATATTTAAGTAGTTTTGGGTTTTCCTAGCCAAAATAATTCCTTATATATATTTATAATCCATATATTAAATTACCCAGTAGCCATTTGAGTCGTAGAAACATAATTATTACTAAATATAATTTAGTAAAATATATGTGTCTTGTCTAATTTCTAAAATACTACATATACCTTTATGAACTATTTAATCCAAGATGATTATTTTAAAATCATCCGCAAGTCCAAACATGTATATTATTTAAGAAATAAACAAAATATGATCTTCTAGATTTTGTTTGTAAATGCTAGGTCTATAAAACTATAGTAATTAAAGGTTCATTGTAACCAAAATCTAAGTATACGTATGAATATTTTATAACCGAATTTTGGTGGATAAACATATGCATATTTATTAGCTTTAAAGACCAATAAAGTTTACTATATAAATTTTAACGAGATTTCTAGTAAAGTTTACATAATAAAGTCTATTCAAGAACTCTTGTAAAACCTCTTAATAACACCATTAATTTCAAGAGACCAATTTATTTATTTGCTAACCTTTAATATTCATGAACTTTAAATAAACAATCAACTACTTGGGTGAAGGTTTTTATACACAACCAAACTTGTGTACATCATACAAATAAAAATAGATTTAGAAGGTGAACACTCACATAAATCAAGCAAGGAGAAGGAAGCATAAGAACACTTGAGAGTTGATCTTGTAACCTTGCACTAACACTTAAGTGTATGATTTTTGAAATTGTAAAGTGAGTGTTGAGTGAGTGGGAAAATTGGGTTCGGTTGGGTATCTAGTGCCGAGAGGGAAAGAAAAAAGAATGAGAGTGAGGGAGCTAGAGTGTGTAAGTGTTGGTCTTCAAGACAATGTGGTTTCAAAAATAAACAAATGATTTTACCAAGTCAACACTCAAGAAAATGGTGGTGTATGGGATACGTAAGTTGTGGTGATGGGAGTTGTTTCAATTTGACAACTCAAGCATGGGATTGCCTTTTTGCAAAACCTGTGTGGTGGTCGGTATTTACGTGGTTAAAATTACCTTTCCCGAACCAAGTGTCTTCCATTCAACAGTTAATTGAAGGAGCCTTGCACGTGAACGGGTCAAAGTTGTGGAAAAAAACCATTGGAGCAATTCTTCAAATGGCGGCATGGGAAATTTGGAAGGCGAGAAACGAGAAAACATTTAATGACCGACAAATTCATTTCAACCGAACGGTGGATGACATCAAAGAAAACTCATTCTTGTGGATTAACAATAGATCTAAATTTTGTAACTTAGAGTGGGATAGATGGAACGATTTCAATATTCGAGATGTAATCGTGTAATTGTCAGGCCTCAGTTTCTTGCTGGGCCGTTTTCTTTATTTTTATAAAGAAGTTCTGCCGTTCAAGAAAAAAGCATGGTATGTAGATTAATATAATAATGAAAATGAAGGTTGACAAGAAAAACATGGCAGAAAAAGTCATGGGAATGGGTGAGGTGTGGGATTTTCATAAAGAAAATAACTTTCATAAAAATGAAATCAATAAACTGTCCATATACATTTGTATAAAACCATTTCAAACGTAAACACGCATTAAAGCATAAAAATTAAATATAACCATATTTAAATGTTTATAAATATACGCTTATTAAAATGGACTTGTGATACGCTTTCTAGTATTTTGATTAAATCAAATCAAAATATATTGAATTTATGAACGTATGATTGTGTGCAGCGTATATATATAGGGTTGTATGCATTTGAAACTTTGAAAGCGTTATAATGTGACGCTATATTGGAATCGGTCACTAACCATTTAATATTTCACAATATAATAATATAAATAAACAAAACAGAATATTTAAATTTCAAATTTTTCGTTTTGTACATCACCAACGTTCATTCTAGTCACTTTAACTGTTACGCGATCAACCTATATCTAACGGTAATCAAATGCAATCCTATGCATTTATCCAGACTTTGCTAGACTTTATGTACTCAATTAATATATAGTTAAGTCTAACTGCACGTAATTAATTTAATAAGCAGTTATTAGCTCGTATGGATTAGCTCGAAATTTTAGGGTTGTCACAGTACGTTCGTCGGTTGCGTTAAAATCGCGTAAACTGCTTCGGTTGTCGTTTCTTGTCCGTTTTTCGATCCGATTTAGACTACGAATAATAAAATTCGAAAACGAAGCTAGATATGTCTTAATATTTTAGTTTTGAAGGTAATACGCGTTTCTGATGCTTTTGTTTCGGCGTTCGCGTTTCTCGTTCACATTTGTGTTTTGTGCCGTTCGAAAGTGTGATAATTTCACAAAACGAAATCCATAAGTTTAATTTATACGTATAAACTTCGTATTTGTCGGCGTTGACAGTATTTTGTCCGGTGTCAGTTCGTTATCGTTTAACGCTCAGCAGATTTCCTGAAAATCACCATACGCGCACTGTAACGTCAGATAAGTGTTCCTAGGAATTCCAAAAGCCCAATTAAGTTAATTAATTCCTTAAGCACTATTTATTATTCCCTTAAACGTTTGTTAATCACGTAACTAAAAGGCGTTAATTACCGGTTGTAACAATGTAAGCTTTCGTATGGTTGATCAAGTCGATCTGCTGAATCTTGCCTATGAAGATTTGGAAGTGTTAGCTCGTAATCAAATTAGAGCTACTGAAAAATATGAAGAAATAGCAAAAGGATGGACAGCTGCAGTGGCTTCAGCTGTTCATATTCGCACAAAAGGATTTGGTGGTTTCAAGGATCGTTTGGGTGGTGACAGTGGACATTGAAGCCTCAAGAACCTCTATGCATAAACCTAGGGGGAGATTGTTGGAACCTGAACGTTTATACATAGAGGGTTACAAAGTTTAGGGGTTAATTAGTATGTTTTGTTCATTAGACTTTTGGGTCGATATGTATTAGTTGGGTCATGTAAATGGTTTCGAGTGGGCCTAAGGGTTTCGACCCATATGTTTAGTATTTAAGCAAACCTCAACCTATTGGTTGAGGTTGATCAGTCGTTGGAAAGGATAGGCAGCCGAAACCTCATTGGAAGTCTTGTATCAGTCATAAGTTAATCAGTGAATGCAAGTTTCCGGTTTGTTTTAATTATATTGTTTTGGTTTTGATTACATATTCTTGAATCCACTTGTGTTTGATTTCCGCACTTACACAAGTTTCTGTTTGATATCGTTGAAAGATCCTCAAGGGTTTTACAGTAAATTAACAAACAAATGTTATACAAAGAAAATAAACAAGTAAAACGCATGCTTACCAGTCTTGTTCTCCACATACACCGGGACATGTTTGTCGGTCGCCTCCTATCGCGTGCTCATATCCACTGCAACGAGAGCTTGTTCACCCAGACTCATGTTCGGTAGCGCTTTGAGTTGTTTATACCAGTCCTTAGTCTTGGGGACATGTAGCTCCTCCTTGGTGATATTTTACACCCCCTCATTGTCATGACCACCGTGTTCACGGTGTCCTTGATGAAGAAAAACTTGCCTTTCCAACAATGAAGCTCTTTTAGGGCACCAACAGTATCTTCTTCGTGTCGGTACGCTGCACAAAAGAATAAAACCCCATATTGTAATGGAGTTGATAGAAAGCCCGGAACCTATCCATCGTAGGCTCTACGTCCTAAGATCGACAACAAAACTCAAAGTGCCTTAGGTGCACCATGCCCATCGGGTTTAATTAAGATATATGGAACTTATAGTATGAAAGAATCTCCCCAAAAAAGTTAGTAATCGGCAACCTGAAGTTACCGTCAATGAAGAAATCTGCGAAAAAAAGTAATGTATCCAGCCGTGCATCGACGACAGTCTCGCTAGCAACAGGGTACAAAGCCCCCCCATAGATTGGGATACCCAAGACCATTCACGATCTGCTCAAAAGCCGGTTCGTTCCATTTCAATGGTGGTAGACCACTAGCTTGAGCTTCAACTTCTGGGTTCGACGACGTCGACATGATGAAATAAATTCTCTCACTTTTTCTAGACAAAGATGAAGATCTTCAAAGAACACTTGGGAAATCTGAAGGAAACCTTGAGGAAAATGAAGAACACTTGAAGAAAACTTGAAAACCGGAGAGAAAGTAGAAGAGAAATTTCGGAGAAGTGGTTTCCTCAAACCCTAAAGCTTCTATTTATACCAATCGCATTTAACGCGATGGGTAACCATGCCTACAACTTGTGGCGCATGCCCAATCAAAAGACGACACGTCAGGCGACAAAATCACAGACGACAATTACCACACGTGCATGGCCATCACTCGCCTGACGCAAAGACGAAAAGGCACCGCTGACTCTGTGGCGACATGCCTCGCACAGAGTCAGATGTCACATCAGACTCCTTTTCTCACCAAACCTTATCTTGAAAGATTCCGTTTTCAAAATTCAAATCAGCAACACTAGCGCAATCAAGTTTCTTTTCCTCCAAGGAAGTAAAAAACCATGCGTCTTGCGCCAGCTACCAAAAGCATATAAGGAAGCAAAAGGGTAACGTGCATGACATGTAATACCCAAGGGATAAGTTGGGCTCGTGCCAACAAAGACCCGAATGGAAGCAGCACTCATCTTGTCTAGAGCTCCACCCTCTTGCCATCTGTGCATGGGAGCAGCACTGAACTGGGGGACTTGAAGGGGTATGGTCCTGAATCCTGCGCAAACCTTACAAACCGTGAGCGCAGAAGACCATACCCAACCTTAAAAAATACAACACCCAGTTACTTCTAGAGTTACTGTGTGCATCTCATCCGCGCGCACATAGCAATGACAGCTAGGGCAAGTACAGTTAGTCCAAATGCTGGAGGCCTGCAGTCAATGAGCGTGCGCCAGGCTCTCTGCCTATACAATTCCCACGATGATCAATTGTGCAGGAGACAAGAAGTACAAAAGGACAGTGACGGTAGCCAATCAGCATGCACCATTCACTACACCATGATCTTCACTCACAACTGAGGACATACTCGACAACAAGTACACTCGGTTGGCCATATGGCACCAACCGCCGTGCGCCAACGCCCCTTTACCTCTGCAGACACTACTTGTCATGTCAGAGGGGACAAACCAGATATTCCTTGTTGGTGATATCCAGCTCAATGCCCATTAGCCATCTCCTTCTACACACTCTTCGGCTATAAATACCAACCTTTAACCACAAGTTTAAGGATCGGCTCCCTCACTCCCTCACTCTCTCACAATTAATACACACTCGTTTTCGCTCTTAAAGCGATGCTTATTCTCACGTCGGAAGGTAGTTACGAGGAGAACCCCCATCATCTCCTCCTTGTAACGAGCTTGCGGTGTTTATCGTTTTGCAGATTGCTCTCAAGACCTCATCAGCCATCGATAAGAAGAGATTATAGATTAGCCCCCTTGCAGAGACTACTCCCTTGGTTCTAGGGTAGAACGAGTGTTTCTTCAACATGTTCAAATAATTTTGCATGTTTCAAAATTATCTATATCCCCTTGCACGAATGTCTAATGAGTTATAACGTTTTAATTTATTTACTTTTTCCAAAAAGAAGATGCGAAACTTTGCTTGTATATTCAAAGCAAGCACTTCTGGATAAAATTTTCTGGTTCACGTTGTTGTTTTGATTCACTTTTTTTACTTATTGTGTGTTCTTGTTATATATATTTCACTTATGACGAGTTAAAAAGTCAACCGGTTTTTTCTATTTCATTGTTTTTGAGTTTGTTATAACTTATAACATTCAATATTATAACACATGCAATATACAATAATTTAACCTCTTGAATTTGAGTTTGTTATAACATTTAATATTTGTCACAAACTGTGATTTACTTTGTTGGTTAGCAGGGTATTGACGGATCCGTTAGTTTCCAATAGTAGATTCTCATGGTAACAATTTATACACACAATAATTTAGTTACAACTGTAAATAAAACACTCGATTTTAGAAGAGCATATACACACATGACACATTAGAATTACATTTGGTGAATTTATTGATGTTTACAATATAGAAGAATTGTTCACATGAAGGTTGATTGAATATGAGAGAGTGTTGTAACTAAGCTTTCTTGTTTTTGTTGACGGGTTGAATCGGATTAGAATCACGAGTGACTTTCAAGCTCTTCCTCAACAACCACAATTCCTTGACATAATAATGAAGTCTATCGATCATCAATCCGAGGAATAAACAGAAACCTGCGTGCATCGTTTAAATCTTGTTTGTTAACCAAAACATGGATATAATAAACTTAACATACATTAAGAAATAAAAAGAATGTACCCATGAGTGACGCCTCTAGAACGTGATTGGCCAAAAGAACTTGATCGGTTGGATTAGTGGTTCCACCCTCGATCACGCGCTTTTGGGTTTTAAGGATATCATACACGTTGAATACGAAGACAATGAATAATGTCGCGGCAATGGTCCTTGAGGTCACGAGCCCTCTACCTTTCTTCAACCGATCCAAACCCATAATGATTAGGTTCCTCAATGGTGAGTGAAACAACATGGTTATGATCACGCCCATTTCCATGGCTAGAACCATAAACAAAAGAGGTGTCATCTTTTTTTCTTATTTTTTCTGAGTGATTTTAGGTGAATGAAATTATGATGAATGATGAAAAGAGAGAACTTCTTTTCACTTTTTGGAGTTGCCATTTTTATTCTAAACTTGCATATGGATGAAAGAATCATATTCCTATCATCAATATATGGTTTGGTATTACTTTTCTTTTGGAAATGACAAGTTTAAAGATAACTAAATAGAAGAAAAAAAAAAGATGAGTAATTAAGATTGTTTATGAGTAAGGTAGCTTTACGAGTGAGTCGAGTCGCCAGCTTTAGCTAGAGCTCAGATAAATCATCCGAGCGACTCGTATATATTTAAAATGTTGAAACCTCGTATCCCTTGCACAGATTGATAATATGACAACATATCATATCTATACTATATAATAAAAGAAACCTGTTTTGGGACACTTGTCATTCTCTCATTTAATTGATTAAAATTATTAATAATACTAATAATAATAATATTTAATCTAAATTAATACAAATTTTTATTAACCAACGTTCAGCGATACATAGGTCTATTTTTGCTAAATTATCGACTTTTGTGGTGTTATTTCAAATTCTTACGTGTTGTTGAGGGTAATTTTATTACAAAAATTTGTCATATATGATCAAGTTCGGTATTTTGTTTTCGTTTCTTAGTGATAAATGGTAGTCACGAACTTACCACTATATTTTCATGGAAATTTTCTTTTTCATACAAATATACAATAAATAATTATATTCCAACTCAGTATAATCATCATTAGGAGAACATGTAAGTGAATAAACCAAAGTAAATTTACATTTATATTATAATCCATATCTATACTTACTATATAATAAAAAAAACTTGTTTTGCGACACTTGTCATTCTCTCATTTACTTGATTAAAATTATTAATAATACTAATAATAATAATATTTAATCTAAATTAATACAAATTTTTATTATTAATATATTTAATCAAATCTAAAATCTAATCTAATACAAATTTTTATTATCAATAATATTTGATCAAATCTAATAAGAATTCATACGAATTCCAAAGTTGATATTAACTTTCAAATAAATAAAAAAAAATTCACCTAACATCACAAATGATGTTTCTGTTAAATTCGATTAATTAATTTGTTCAACAATCACTATTATCTTTATCATTCAGTACGGTTAACCGATTTATCATCATACAACCTCCCACCTATTCAATCATATGATTTTTCAATCTTATATTAACTAAATAAATAAAGATTAATATTCAATCTTATCCTACTTAACTACTTTAAATATAAAAAAATCCGTTAGTTCAGATTAATATTCAATCTTATCCTACTTTAAATATAAAAAAAAATCCGTTAGTTTTTTTAAATATATTTTTTTATTTTAACTTTCAAATAATTAAAAAAATTTCACCTAACATCACAAATGTTTCTGTTAAATTCGATTAATTAATTTGTCCAACAATCACTATTATCTTTATCATTCAGTACGGTTAGCCGATTTATCATCATACAACCTCCCACCTATTCAATCATATGATTTTTCAATCTTATATTAACTAAATAAATAAAGATTAATATTCAATCTTATCCTACTTTAAATATAAAAAAATCCGTTAGTTCAGATTAATATTCAATCTTATCCTACTTTAAATATAAAAAAAATCCATTAGTTTTTTTAAATATGTTTTTTCTATTATTTGGTATATAAAATCATATTTATTCAACCCATGTAATACACGGGGGTTTTTTAAAATATAACTTTTTTTATTATTTGGTAAACAATATTACATTTATTCAACCCATGTAATACAATGGTTTTAAAGATATAAGTTTTTTTTATTATTTGGTATATAATATTACATTTATTCAACCCGTACAATACATATGGTTCTTATAGATATAACTTATTTTATTATTTAATATATAAAATTACATTTTTTCAACCCGTGCAATAAAGGAGGCTTTTAAAAAGATAATGTTTTATTATTTGGTATATAAAATTCAGTTATTCAACCCGTGTAATACACGGGGTTATAACCTAGTTTTACATATATGGACAGAAATAACAACAAAAAAGTCGGTGTTTCCTTTTCTTTCGTTTTTTTTTTTTTTTTTTTTTTTTTTGCCTAGTTGGACTTCTTAAATGGCCTACTTAGCTTGAACAAGCAACAAGAGAGCTCACCTTTGCTCGAAATTTGAACCAGCCAATTGGTTTAATGAGCAAGCGAACTTTCCTTTGAACAAGATTTGAGTCGTGAGCTATTTGAACAACCCTATTAATAAGTGTAATCCCGAATCATTTTGGAAGGGTGTGGTTAATGCAAGGAAGGATATATTAAAAAGAAAAGAGACCAACCTGGACAAGGTCAATGGACTATCACCATAACAATAAGGCTCGAGACGTAGGTTGGCGACCTCCAATGCATTTAGAAGGGGTTAGTTAATTAGTCACTTGTATATTTGTAATGTTGAATTAGGTTTGATCAAAGAAGGCAGAAGTGAAGTATTAGTCCAACTCTTGTTTAGCATCAAGTTAATCAAGATGGTCATCGACTTGGAGGAAAGGTGAAGATGGGACCATGTGACAAAACAATGTTTTGCATTACATACGTTTGATCATCGCGTTTGAACTAGTCATATAGTAAACGAATTTGCAGTATGTTCCTATCGACCACTCGCATGACTCATTGTAGATGTTCCATAAATCAAGTGGAGTTCCACCTGAAAGTCCCACCAAGTCAAGCACATACATGGAGCCATCATCATCCAGAAGATGGTTGACCATCGACTTAGAGTTATTATCCAAACCTTGTTTGTATAACACCTCCTCAGGCTAGTTCTTTGTATCCAAAATCCAAAGACGGAAGCCAAACATGTTTCTATACTTGAATCGGTCAGGACTGGGAATAGGGTCCAGGTTGTCCGATTAGAAGTGGGTGGGCCATGCGACAACGGACTGGACGATTTCACACAAACTGGGTTCAGCATCTATTTTTCAAAGTTTTTGAACCAGGTCCATGTTCATGTGATGGTTTGTAGCTTATTAATCAAATAAAATGGATTTTCCAACCACACTATTATTGTTTATTATACATAAAACTTGTATATGCTTCGATAGCGTTTGAAGTCTTTTTGTTCATGTATATACGAATAACTTTCTACATCTATTTGGTTTTTACATCATCCGAATTCTAAAAAGGGTGGTCTAACCAGCAAACTGGTAAAGCGGCCAGTTTACAGCCCAGTTTTCAGAACATTGCCCCTGTTGAACCACCCAAACAACCAAGTCCTACAGCACAAAACCCATTATCACATTGCAAGGGCATCGTCCATCAACCATTATCGATGCAATAAAAAATTAACAAATTTATTGACGTTCATAAAAAACAATCACCAAAAACGATGTTATAAAAGCATCAATTATGAGTCCGACAACAAGCACAGACCAAACCCATGGAGCAGCAACATACCCATGGTTGGTTCGGGTGGTGTAAAATCCAAACAACTCATTTGAGTAACAAAATGCAATAAATGAAAATATGGCAAGCCGTAACAGAACAGCAAAAACTTTTAGAATAAACATCACTTATTCTGGTAAAGTGAAGACTTTATGAATACTAGAATTTGACATAAATAAAGCAAAACAAGGTTCTGAAAATGTTTAGATGTCAAGAAGCAACCTCCTTGGATCCTCGACCACATCCTTAATTCGGCGGAGGAAAAACACAGCCTCTCTTCCATCAATTAGCCGGTGGTCATAGGTTAGAGCGACGTACATCATGGGTCTCGGTACTATGTTGCCTCCAACCACCATTGGCTTATTCACAATTGAATGCATACCCAGAATTGCCGACTGTTATAGATATATATGTTATTGCGTAAAACAACAAAATTACAATACTCATCCATGAAAAAGAGAAGGAAAACAGTACAGATTGCCAAAATAGATGAATCAGGTAACAGATGGAAACGGGCAGGGCTAGGTTAGGTTGACCTGAAACACTTTCTTCTTTCTATTTTTATCTTTCGGGTTTTTCTTTTTCATGTATACGAACATATCTATTCAGTTCCATTTTAGTCATGATACTACTTTTTGAAATCGGAGTGTCATGATAAGATGGCTTTGTGTCCCATTTGGTTCATTAAAAGGGATAGTGCCGTTACAGAAATGATACATTTGTGTATAACAATGTTCTATTATATAAGATATATTCTATATATGAAGTGTATATTTACACAATAGCTATTACTTTAAAAACAATATTGATAAAAACAACCAAAAAATATATGGTATGCTATATATTAATTTTATAATTATATACACATAAATATAACTACAAATTCATTTATATAAAACAACTAATAAATAACAAATGAGCCAAGCTCGAGTTTAGAAAACTACTCACGAGCCTAGCTTGAGCCAGGTGATCATATATTTATAAATTCATCATTTTATATATAAATTTTTTTTATAAAAATACTAAGATACACATCTATGTTTACAAAATGTCCCACAAAGGACAGAAAGCCATCTTTTAATGACACAAGTGTACAACAAAATTTCAATGAGTATTTATGCAAAAAAAAACCCTTACTTTTTTAGCTTATTTGGTGCATCAGATATGTTAAAAAATAACTGTATTTTTTAATGAACTATATGAAAATTTTGTGGGGCAAAAACAAAATTAGGGTGATTTTTCATTTAGACAAATATATTTTTTTCTAATATTACCAACTAAAAGTACCTGAGGAGGATTGATGATGGGAGTGCTCAAAAGGCTTCCATAAACACCGCCATTAGATATTGTAAACGAGCCTCCTGCCATCTCATCAATAGAAATGGTTCCATTATTTGCCTTCTTAGCAAGAGTGTTTATCTCTTTCTCTATCTCAGCGAAGTTCATCTTTTCAGCATTGCGGATAACCGGCACAACAAGTCCCTAAAACAAAAAAAAATAAAAAACATAACTGCATGACAGACAGAATAAAACAAGCCAATTTGGGCACATTCTATCGATGAGTCAAACTGGAAATCATATAACAAAGTCAAGCTAAGAAGAAAATGGGTCAAACAGTATAAATTTCTTGAGCTTACCTTTGGAGTACCAACGGCTATACTGATATCGATATAGTCTCTGTAAATAATATCATCCCCGTCAATAACTGCATTGATAATTGGCTGATTTTGGAGTCCACTGACAGCAGCCTGTAATTTGAGAGATCTTCAAGTATTTAAAAAACGTCAGACGTCAAAAAGCTTCAATAAAGAAGGGTGGGCGGTACCTTAACGAAACCAGACATCAGACCCAACTTGACTCCATGCTTCTCTAAGAAGGCGTCCTTATACTCAGAACGGAGCTTCATCAAATTAGTCCTGTAAAAATGTGAGCAAACAATAAAAGAGAATAATGATTTAATTAACACGCAAGAAGACTATAAAGTTTACAATGCAGATACAAACATTATTCATTGTAGAAAGATCTCACTCCTAAACAGCATTTAGTTGTTACAATAAAGAGTAAAGTACACGGATGGTCCTTGTGGTTTACTAAAATTTTGGATTTGGTCGCTAGCTTTTAAAAAGTACGCTGGTGGTCCCTGTGGTTTGCATTTTGTAACGCATTTAGTCCCCAGTTTTTTTTCCAAAAGTACATGGATGGTCCTTGTGGTTTGCACTTTGTAACGAATTTAGTCTCCAGTTTTTTTTCCAAAAGTACATAGATAGTCCTTGTGGTTTGCACTTTGTAACGCATTTAGTCCCCAGTTTTTTTCCAAAAGTACATGAATGGTCCTTGTGGTTTGCACTTTGTAACACATTTAGTCCCTAACTTGGACATGATGAAACCTTTATATTTATTAGTTGGGGACTAAATGCGTTACAAAGTGCAAACCACAAGGACCAACCGTGTACTTCTAAAAGCTAGGGACCAAATCCAAAATTTTGGTAAAACATAGGGACCATCTGTGTACTTTACTCTAAACTACACTAGCAAGTTGTAAAAAAAATGATCTAAAGAACTCACATATCAACTTCATTAAACGTTGTCAACAAAGCAAATGTATTCTGAGAATCTTTCAGACGTGTGGCAACTCGCTTTCTTAAACGGGTCATAGGAACCTACATCGGTAACACGTCAAACATAACTTTAAACCAAATACAGTAGTTGAGAAAAAAAAATGTGATTAAATAAAGTCCACAAAAGCTAATTTACTTTGATAACAGACAATTTAACCATAACTAGTATTAAGGGCCCCCGCGTTGCGGGGGCGCCGAGGGGGGGAGGGGGATACACCGTGCCAAGTAGCACTGATGCTACACAACTACCAGCGATCAACAACACCAGAAAAAGCTCGTTAAAATAAAATAAATAAAAAGAAAAAATAACACCGAACGAAAAGCATACGTAAAATCGTTGAGCCACGTATGCCAGTCGCGGCATGTTAATGCGAAGAGATAAGACTGAAATGTAAAAATAGAAAATAATAACTAAGTCGATCTAATACCACGCGTGTTGCGACGAACCTGTCAAACAGGGAAAAATAGACGCATTGTGAGGGTCCTGTCAAACAGAAAAAAATAGTCGGAAAAACTTTGAAACCCACACGTACGTTACGGCGTGTTTACTCGGAAAAGTATAACAAAACGTAAAACGAAAAAATTGGAAAAGATGAAAAATACATGGATCAAAGTTGAAAATAAAAAATGTGTTTGGGTTAAATTGCAAGAGATGAAAACTTTTGGGTTAAAAATTAAAAAAAAAACAAAAAAGGTTAAAATGCAAAAAATAAAACCTTTGGGTTACAAATGAAAAATCAACAATTTTTTTTGAAAGACTCCCCATGCTTAAGGTACAAAAACATTTTGTTAATTTATAATATGGTAATTACCATAAATCATAGATAGTTAGATTTTAAAAGTATGTTGCAAACGAACCGAACGTTCAAAAGCGGGAAGTTTGTGTTCGTTCATTTAATAAATGAATGAACATGAACAAGAAATTTCGTTCGTTTAGTTAAATGAACAGACCCTGCTTTTGTTTAGTTATGTTCATGAACGTTCGGTAACGTGTTCGTTTATGTTCGATAGTTTGTTAGTGCTTTTAATTTTTATATTTAATTTAAACACTTCAAAACTCTGGCAAATTATATATTCAATAAGTATCGTTGTATTATATATCATGTTCATGAACGCTTGTTTATATTCGTTTGTTTTCATTTATGTTCGGAATATTGGATTTTAATAATCCAACTATTCATCGTTGGCCGCCCAGTCCCAGCCTCAAAAATAACCCCTGACAGTCCCAACTTCAAAAATAACCACTGACAGTCCCAACTATTAACATATTTCCCTCCAATGGACCCTGACTAACAGAACCTTAACGCCGTTAGTCTCCGATCGCCGGAAAAACGTTTTTGGCCAAAAAAAGGTTCATAAAGGTCCGATCTAAAGTTACAAAGAGGTATGGGACGAAAATGTTGAGTTTTCTGGCCAAAAAAGTTGAGTTTTACGAGCAAAAACAGAGTTTTCCGGCGACCTCCATAACTAGGGTTTTACTAGAAAAAGGTTCCTAAAGGTCCATAATAAGGTTGCAAAGAGGTTTGTGACGAAAAGGTTTGAATTTTTGAGCCAAAAAGGAGTTTCCGGCCAAAAACGTTTTTATGGAGACTAACAGAGTTAGGCACATAGTCACCTAATTCGCTGGGAATCACGCGTTTTTCGAATTGGTACTTTTCGTATGGTACGAATACGCATACGAACTGGTACGCTTCCAATTCGCGAATTTAGGGTTTCCATTCGTTGATCTGATTAAGCAATTCATTTGTTCAATTCGCTTTGGGGTTCGATTTAGGGTTCGTTTTAGATACGTACCTTAATTGTGGAAATCGTATTAGAGATTGCGAATTTAGGGTTTTTTTGGCGGGAAAACAGAGAATACGTATAATCAGGCAACCAGTCAATTCGTTTCCATAATACTCAGTTTCCAAAATCAATTCACAACAATTCGTTTCCATAATACTCAGTTTCCAAAATCAATTCACAGCAATTCGTTTTCAAAATCATGTATAAATTTGGTTATTTATACTGTTTGTGTATCTCAGCAGGTTATTTATGCTCTTTATAATTTGGTTAACTGTTTTAGACTTTTGGTTGTCCTCTGTAGTACAGGAAAGTATAAAACAGCAATTTGGTTAACTGTTTTGATTTGGCATAAAAGATAAGCAATTTGGTTTTAGTTGTATAATTTGATTCAGCATAAAAGATAGGTGTATAGTTTGGTCCACTGGAGGCCAATATGTTAATAGTTGAGACTGCCGGTGGTTATTTTTGAAGTTGGGATTTTTGGCAGCCAACGGCGAATGATTGAGATTATTAAAATCCAATATTCCTTTATGTTCATGAATATTAGTTTGTGTTCGTTTGTGTTCATGAATGTCCGTTTGCGTTTGTTGCCTAAAATTAACAAACAAACATGAACACGTTCATTTCCTTAACGAACGAACACGAATAGAGAACCTCGTTCGGGAAGTGTTCATGAACAGTTCGTGAACACATATATTTCATTAACAAAAGCGAACACGAACAAGTTGTGTTCGTTTGGTCCGTTTGCGTTCGTTACCTAAAATTAACAAACGAACATGAACACGTTCATTTCCTTAATGAACGAGTTCATTTCCTTAACGAACGAACACAAAAGAAGAGAATCTTGTTCGGTAAGTGTTCATGAACAGTTCATGAACACATACATTTCCTTAACAGAAACGAACATGAACAAACCTTGTTCGTGTTCGTTCGGTACCTAAAATTAACAAACGAACATGAAAACGTTCATTTCCTTAACAAACAAACACGAACAGAGAATCTCATTCGGTAAGTGTTCATGAACAGTTCGTGAACACATATATTTCCTTAACTAGGTTCATGTTTGTTCAGTTCGTTTGCAGCCCTATATGTTAATGTAGCTAAAGCATTAGCGTAAAATATGACACTCACACGTCTTTCTCGTTCTTTAGGAGGAAGTTGGGGTTCGGAAGCAGAGGTTTTAGGAGGCGATGGAGAAGCCGGCTTAGGCTTCTCAACAACAGGGGTAGTTTCGACTTTCGGTTTTGGCGTCTCCTTCGCCTTCTCAGCGGTAGATGGTGGTTGAGAAACGGCGTCAGAAGATGCCGGCTTGGATGGAACAGCTGCACCTTCTGCTGACTTTGAGATGATAGCGACCTTTGTACCTGGTTCAACAGTATCCCCTTCTTTTGCAACAAACTACAAGCATCAAAGCTCGAGTTCAGTTTCAAGAAAATTTAACATTTATAACTACTTTATCAACAGTAATGTAATATTTAATATTGTACCTCTTGAATGATACCCGCTTCAGGGCTAGCAACATCAATAGTAACCTGCATCATAAACAAGTCTTCTATAAATGTTTAAAAAAAAAGCGATCTAGTGAATATTTTTCAAGTTTAACCTGAAATAGCAGGTAATAGTAAAGAAAAAATTCATAACCAAGTTTCATAATTGTTCCATTTACACCACCTTAAAAAGATTGCCACTAAATAGCTAAGCAGTTAATGCGGTAAAAAAGCGGATATCGGTCTTGACTGATATTTGAGATATAGGTTATCGCGGTGGGAATCGGTAATTTTAATATCATGTAGAATATACATATATAGCAATTTAACACTAACAATTCAGTATACTCTCCTACCATTAACAAATTAACCTTTTGCAACTTGCAAAACACTAACAATTGTAGCAAGTAGGAACTGATTAAGACTTAAAACACTAACAATTAACAATTAAGACTTAAAAGCTAAAACACTAATAGCAGAAATACGAACAAAGAAAAACGGTAAAACTAAGACGAAAGGTACTGATATCGGGAATCGGTGATACATCGGTCAAATATCGGTCAATATCGCCGATGATATCAGTACCGATATTCTATGTTGTCAAAGACGCAAGGCGCATAGGCCTCGCCTGGAGCCTAGGCACAAAAAAAGCTAGGGCTTTTTTTTTTAAGAAAGGCGCCTATAGAGGACAAAAATTAAAAGATATATCATGTTTTGAAAATTAGCACAATTCCACATATAAAATAAAGAAACTATTATAAAAGCCATTTAATTTTGGTGTTTTAATTTTTAAAAACGATGAGTATGGTCTGGTGGTGGCTGATTAGATTAAAAAGGACAAGGAGACACATCTTTATCCAATGGTTAAAAGGTTGACTTTTCACGTCAGTTGAAACAATGGTTTACAGCTATGAAAAAGCTGTAAAAAGCTTTAAAAAATAGCATAAAAAAGAAAGGAGCGCTTGACAGAATTAAGCCCACGTTTTTCTCTTGCTGCGCCTGGTTCCGGGCGCTCGCCGAAGCACCGTTTTTACAAAAAAAGCCCAGATTTGCGCCTAAGCTACCACCAGGCGCTATAGCCTCGCCTCGCTGGGCCTGAGCGCTTTTGACAACATAGCCGATATTTGACACCGATATTTTACATGAAGGCTGATAACCGATATATCAGTGATATATCACCGATTTAACTGCATTGCTAAATTGTAACCAAGTAACATATATTCCATTAATGTCACTTCATTCTAAAAAAATAACATTTATAAAAAAAGTTTCACAACAATGGAACAATAATGAAGCCTGAGTGGTTATATTCATATATTAGAACAAATACCGAAACTTCATTATTATTTCATGACTTTATCCCTATAAAAAAATAAATTAAAAAACAATGGTTATAGCCAAAGTAAAATTGTAAGAAATACCTTGTCTGTTTCAACTTGTGCAATTGGTTCATCAATTTCTACCCTATCACCAGGTTCTGCTCAAAGAAGACCAATCAAAAAACAGAAGATGGCACAATAACAACAAATACTGTAAACGTTCTAACAGAGCAGAGAAACGTACTTTTTAGAAAAGTTGCCAGAGTACCATCACTTATTGATTCACCCATAAAAGGAACAACGGCATCAACCAGATCTCCTTGAACAAAAGTAGCACATATGCAAGACAATCAGAATTTACAATTAACATGAAATAGAGAGCAAGGAAGATATTTAGAATTGGACAAATGGTACTCAATGAGCATAAAAGAATTGACAGCTTTTAGACTATTGCTGCATTCTACATTCTCGTAAGAGATACACATGATCTTATATATGCATGTTTAACATACGACCAAACAAAACGTAAGCAAAAAGAATATATGAATGTCATACCACTTTCAGAGGAGAACATTCTATTTTTTGACAGCTTTTAGACTATTGCTGCATTCTACATTCTCGTAAGAGATACACATGATCTTATATATGCATGTTTAACATACGACCAAACATAACGTAAGCAAAAAGAATATATGAATGTCATACCACTTTCAGAGGAGAACATTCTATTTTGCAGTTGCATGCCAACACATGGATGAAGACTGGTCATAACATCCCTGCAAAGAAAAGCGGTTTAGTTAAAAAAAATCACACTAGCACACATCAATAGCAATATACTCGGCATGAATGATGAATCTCATTGCATCATGCTTCTAAATTTACATCAACAATATTTACTATTTATACTCTTAGCAGATATAAAAAACATGGTATGTGCACTAACCTTAAAGGCCTTAGATTAACTACAGCACCTGTAACAATAGTAATTGGAAAAAAGATCAAAACCTCACATAACTAAATAAATACACTAACAATCAGCTTTTCTGAAAGCACAAACTAAAGATGGGCCGAAACTTACCAGGTTGGGTAACGTGACATATACTTCGAACATTTTCGGTGATTCGTGAATGGCGTAATACCTATAGACATTTTGAAATAGTTATCCCTAGAACAATGACAAGTACACATAGCATGAATCATTTAGAATGTTGTGTAGGAAAAGTGTAAAAGTAAAACACAATGCACTTGATTTGTAAATCATTAACAAACTGAAAGTCGGAAACTTCTAGAAATTTTCATTTTCCTTTTAGTATGGTAATGGTAACTAGACAAGGTTAATTAAAGCTCAGAGCAAAAGAATTTTGCTCAGTCAGCCCCCACACATGAAGTTTGCTGGAAATTTTACAAATGCTTGTAGACATTCACAAATCACAATAGCCAACTAATATATCAAGCAATAAAATCTTGAAACAACTTTTATCGCATGCAGTTTTATTCCAAGAGCATAGAAAGAACAATTTCGGCAACATAAATGCACAGTCCAGAAATACCGGAGTTTACGCAGTTAACATAATAAACAAGTAGATCATAAACCTATAAACTAAGATAAATGCATTCTGCAACATTAACTCCACAGTTCAGAAGTACTGGACTTTACTCAATTCACAGTATTTGATCATTGCTCCTAGGTCATAAATCAATAAATTAAGATAATGTATTCTGAAGCATAAACACCATAACCAATACTAAAGTTTACGGATCAACAAACTTAAACCAACTTGCATCAAAATAGATTCCTACCGCACAAATTACTTGTTCTGCAACATAACAAAATAAGTAAAAAAGTCTTGAAATTAAGATAACCACTACCTCTCCTTCCGAGGTGAAACAATCTGCATTTATAGACGCTACAGGACGAGTTCTTCGCCATGATTTTCCTATAACCTGTCCAAATCAAAGTAACATATATCAAGCGTATGTCCAATAGCCAATTACTCATTGTCTACGAACTCTAATGATGCCAGATAACAAAAACTTACCCTACAAACCAAACTTTCATACACAAAACAACAAATATGACAAAACTTTAGGTCAAAACCAACACAATCAACACTCAACTTGTTCATTTCCAAATTAAATATGCAACATACATAAAATTATAAAAAATCACAAAAACACAACGCAAATCGAAACAAAGTGACAAGATAACAAACGATTAACAACAAAACCGAGGCTTACCGAAGCAGAACAGCTTCCGCTGACGACTTTTCGCCGGAAAACACCAAACATCGCTACCTTCAACTCTACAAACTGTCAACCAAAACAATACACACGTATAAAACCAAATATCTTCAATTCAACGACAATAAGAAGCCCTAACTGCTAGCAAATTGATAAACAGATGCATCGATATGATATGAACAGATATATACGTACATATAGAGAGTGTGGTGACCTAGAGATCAAAAACAGGTGAAGATTGAACAAGATCTTTGAGATTCGAGTGAAATTACCTGATTGAAGAACGGTTTGGATCTTGTGTGAAGAGAATTGGTTGAATGAGAAATGGAAGGTTGACGAAGATGAGTAAATTAATCGTACGGAAGGGGCTGCTGCAAATGGTGAGATTCTTGGAGGCTTCTATGTGTTTGATTATTGTTTTTTCAAGGTGGTAACTTGTGTAAAGTATAAAGTAGGAGTTGTTTGTTTAGTTTTATGAGTCTCTTGATAGTTTAGACCTAGCTCCTAATTACCTTTACTAGTTCATGGTATGGGATCAAATACAAACACTTAAGTTTGTAAAAACCGTAAGAACCAACACATAATTGACAAGTGTCGATCAGTAAAAAAATAGTTTAGGGGTAATTTAGACCTTTTGACCATATTTATTTATAACTAATTAAAAATAATTACAAAAAATATAATCAGCACAACACTATATAATTAGCATAACATCCTTAATCGTTCTTCATTATCAGCACATCGTCCTCAATCGTTCTCCATTATCAACATAAACGACATTAGCACAACATCCTCAATCGTTCTCCATTATCAGCACACCAGATGTGCTGATTATATCTACTTTTGGTGTTTGTTTGTATTATTTTGTAATTAACACATAATCAGCACATTATCAGCACAATTATAAAACATCTTTTGTTAACTTTTTTAAAAATCACTTTTATAAATACTAAAAAAGTATAGCAATATGGTACTCATATTAAAGATAAAAAAATACTTGATTTTATGATATATTTTTTTTTTTAAAATAATGAAGTATATAAAAGTTATTTTAAATTAAAAAACTTGGTGGAATTCGTATTTAATGGAAAATGGTCAAATGACTAGCAATTTTACAAAATTACCCCTAATTTGTTAGTAGTAATTTTTAATTATAAGGGTTTTATTTATAATCAATATCAACCCTTGATTTAAATTATCAATGGTTCAGATCTGTTCTTACGGTTCTTATAATTAGCACTGTTTGTACAGGATCTCAACCCACTAGTTCATCACTTACGGTTTGTTTGGCAACATCTGAATCAATAAGTGTTAAATGAATAAGAGGTCTGAATGGTTAAGAGACTCTGAACCAGTAAAGTGTTGTTTGGTTGCACCTCTGAATGACTGTGTAAAATGATATTTTTACCCCTCTGAACTACTTTGTGCTGAATGAAATGTAGTTGTTTGTTTAGTGCTCTGTACTGGATGATGAATAACTTAAAAAAGAATACAAAACAGGAAAATCATAACCATTCTTCTTTTGATAAGTTAAATGTGTTCATTATGGGATCATAAACATTACCGGTTTTGCATTTAAGCTTTTAAAATGTCACAAATTTTGATTCTGTATAATCATAATGATTCTTCATTTGTTTTTGATCCACTACGAAATTGTGTTCTATTTTCAACTTTTCACCTACATTCTTCCATGAGTGTGGTTTAAGACTCCTCCCTTCACCTTCACGTCCACGAAGTGTGATTTCTTGAAGACATGTTTCAATAAATGTTTTATCAACACCCTCTAGGTTCCAATTAGTCCTACCCCTTTTTTGTGCCATTTCTTTGAACAATTCAAAACACACACAAAATAGCCACTTAATACAAACCATACCATTAAACCATTAAGATGAGAAAATAAATTAAATTATAACATCACAATATCGTATCATTAAACTATCACATCTTGACAAGTAAATACACAAATTCAAACTCAAACTCTGTACATACACAACATAGATATATAGCAACAGACAAATTCAAACTTAAACTTGTACATACACAACAGAGATTATTATTCTTGTACCATATTATTATTCATGTTATTATTATATAAACAATAGATATATATAGCAAGAGACATTATATAGCTTTAAAATCAGAATTCAAACTCAAACTTCAAATTAATAACTTCAAAATTAATAGCTGCAAAGTCAGAATCTATAGCAGCACACATTATATACACAAAGATATAACTTCAAAATCAAAATGTATAATATCAACAGACATTATATACACAAAGATATAAATTCAGAATGTGTAAAACGGTACCTTAATCGATCGTGGAGGAGGGCGGCGGTGCTGGAGAGGTCTCGGATGAGGAGGAGGGCGGCGGCGCTGCGGAGGTGTCGGCTGAGGAGGCAGGCGGCGCCGCTGTGGAGCTCTGATTGAGGGGGAGAGCGGCGACTGTGTGGAGGTTCGGAGTAGAGGAGGTCGACGGTGCTGTGGAGGTTTGGAGTTGAGGAGGGTGGCGACTTGTGGAGGAGATGAGGGGAAGATGCGGCTATGGAAGAAGAGGAGATGTCGTGGTTTGGTTAGGGCATAAGGGTATACATGTAATAAGTTTTATTCAGATCTCAAAAATAGTTGAACCATTCAGATCTGAATGGTTTCATTAAGAGGTGGTTATTTGGTGAACCAAACACCTAGACGTTTGACCGATTCAGAGGCTTGCCTCTTAATGGATCCATTCGGATGTAAACAAACAGGCCCTTAATGGTTCAGACTGTTTGTTTCGTGAGCAGATGTCTGAATGGTTCAGAAATTTGCATCTGAATGATTAAGCATTATACTGAATCTGAATGGTTAAGACCTAAAATCTGAATTGGTCAGACATTTTTCTCGGAATGGTTAAGCATTATACTGGCTCTTAATAGTTCAGACCTCTTACTAGTTCAGCACTTAATGGTTCACATCTCTTAATGGTTCAGCGCTTAACCATTCATAAATTGCCAAACAACCCCTAAGTAAGTAAATGAATAAATAAATGGTTTGATTTTATTTATAGAAATGATCTCTAGATTAGAAAAAAAGAACTATGTCAATAAATTTTAATTGTTAACATTATAATTAGTTTAGTCCATACAATCCTTAGGATAATTAATGATTATAAGAATTGTCGATAACTTTGAGACAACATTAAAAAAACGCCTTTTATTTTGATATAAAATTACATGTTTTATATTTTATCTTTAAAGTTAGGGTTTATATATACATACCAGACGACAGGATACTCCATAGAAGACGACTGGGAAAGGAAGAACACGTAGCGGGCACAAGCAAAGAGGATGGGGGTCGAATGGGAGACAAGGATATCACGAACTTCTTCGTATCAAGGCTGCTGGAAAAGTGTAGTTCTAAGGAGGCCGTGGAGGTTCTCATAGATTTTGGGGAGGTAATCGGGGTTTATATCGTAAGAAAAGGGGATAAAAGAGGGAACCGTTTCGGTTTCACTAGTTTTAGAGGGATCAAATACCCCCATCGAAATGGAAAAAAAGAATGTAGGGAGTTTGGATGGGTTACTACAGATTGTTCATCAATGTAGCGAGATTCTCGACGGAAAATGATACGAAGTTTGGGAAAATATAGATAATTTCAACAACAAAGAGAATGGGATAGAGAATGAGAAGGGGCAAGCGACAAGAGCAAACGAGAGGATTCGATCGTAGGTTTCGGACGATTGCTCTGGGCGCAAACTCTTACGCGGGGACGGTTTCAGGGTTGCATCGGGGCTTGGAATAGGTTAAGGTTGTGGAGGTCTCAGATTTTATCAAAGCTTTTGATGAATTTCATAACCTTGCTATAGTTGGAAGATTGAAAAATCTATGGTCACTTAGAAAAATAGGTGTGTTAGTGATAGAAGCAGGTTTTAGGGACGTGAACATCAAATATACATGTGGCCTGGACGTGTTGTTAGTTTTCAAATCGTCCTTTGAAGCAGATGCTTTCCGTGCTAATGCGCTGGAGTTCGGTTGGTTTCAGAACTTGGAGATCTGGATGGGTCAATCGGTGGCTTTCAAGAGGATCGCTTGGTTGAAGATACACGGGGTGCCAATCCACTTAGCCGATAACGAAGTATTCGACTCTATAAGTAGAAGGTTCGAAAGGCAATTCATGCATCTCAGTTGCAATTGGAAGACGCTAATATCTTGTTCGACAGCGTGGGGATGTGATTGTCAAAGGAGATGGGCAGAGATTTAGAGTGTGGGTGGAAGAAGAAAGAGACGTCTGGTTACCGAATTTTATAAAAGACCAGAGGAGGCTTATGGAGGAAAAAAGAGAGTGGGACCTGATTTCCGAGGAAGATAATGTCATCAGGTTGAAAGCCGATAGCGTTGTGGATGATTCCGAAGCTCCGTTTAACGGAGGTGACTGTGGCAGACGGTTGCCGGTTGCCGGTTGATGGTGTTTGGCGACAGCGTTAACGGTAGGATCTCTGAGACAGCACAGGACAATGATGGCAATAGAAGGATCGAAGAGTTAGAGACCGTTAATGATATTGTTAGGATCTTAGTTTAACTTGATTGTGTTGTTTTAATTAAGTTGGTAAAATGGAAGAAGATAAATCAGAGAACAATTGCAACGGAAATGAAAGTAAAACTTTATAACACAATCAAGGAAAGATAGTTTTCATCATACATGCTTTCATTGGTCGAAAGATTGAATAAATTACAAAAAAAAATCAACTTATGCATGCATGAATACTAAACTCCCCCTCAGCCTGAGCTCACTAGTTGTTCGTACAAGACGAGTGTGTGCAAAAGAGCTGAATAGAATAGTACAGGCACTGTCTATTTATAGTACAAATCCTAACCACTGAGCATCTTGGCTGACGTCACCTAGACAGTGACATCTAACTATCATAACAACCTCTAAACACTGATATATACAATCACTGTTATATTGAATGATAAGCTAAACACTAATGCTTCTATCTGCTGTTGATGCTTAAACACTGATACTGCTGAGCAGTGCTTTCCTATAAGGTTGATCAGGCCTTTGATTCAGCAGTCCTTTGACAAACAGCAGTACTTTAATATCAACAGTTGATAGGTCTTCATCATTTTCATCATCAGGGCTTTGGTATAACAGTCTTTGTTCATAACAGTCTTTAGGATTATTAGTTGTTAGAAGACAATGCCATTGGAGGGAATTAGGTTCTAGCATTGCTTATTGTGGATCAACTATTGAGAACCAGTTTTGGCTTTCTGTATCATATGTTCTTCAAGGAATGATCACATGGGCCAACAATCTCCCCTAGAACAGATGATGCCAAAACACTTCCTTATTTTGGTCTTTATTCTCTCATCAGCTTTTCCCAGATTTGCCCTTTGAATTGGAGCTCAAAATCCAAGGAATCAACATCATCTTCATCCCTTTGAAGTTGTAGGTTCAACAGATCTTGGTGGTCACTTACATCCAGACCTAATGCATTCTCCCTTGATAGCTTTACAACTCTACCATCAGACTTGAGCAGAGTCAATACGTGGGTCTGTTTGTCAGATTTCCACTTTAGTATTTTGGGTCTGATGGGTTTCTTGGGAGAATCTTTATGTGTGATGAGTTTGGGGATTGAGGTCTGCTTGTCAACCTTTTGATGGTTTCAGTAAATTGAGCTTGAAGTTTTAAAGAAGCCTCATCCAATCCATACAACAATTGATTCTTTATAGCCTCCTTTCTGATATCAGCTTCTCCCTTTTCATCTTCCTCATCAATATGTTGCTGTCTTTTTCTTTGGTTTAAGACATGGATAGATACATTAGAAGATGTGAATAGCTTTTTAAGAGAGAGGGTTTACTGCTGAGGCTTATTAGTGGTTTGATCTTTGTACACTAGCTTCCTAGGAACATTAGGATCTGATTCTCTTAGTTTTTCCAACTTATCATAGATTTGATCAACATACTGCCTGGACCATCTTCCAAAGGCCCTTGCAGTCCCATACTTAGCTACTACAAGCTCTGCTATCTTCCTCTTGTACTCCAAAGCAACATCTGCACCACTTTTCTTAAATTTGTTCCAGTTGGGAGTAGTCTTTCTCATAAGAGGATCATTTTTCATTCTTTCAACTCTGTTTGCTTCTTCTTTAAGAGTTGTAAGAGGCTAGTCTTTGAATTGATGCTCGTAGGCTTGGTAGGGTTTGTCTCTTATGATAAGTTCTATGAAATCTTTCCTCAATTCCTTTTGAAGATCAACAGTTGGTGGCAGATTTGACATCTTCTTACTTAGATCTCTTGCAAAGTCTTCTAGTTTCCTGACTTTACTTAGCCCATGTTGCATTCGACTTGATAAGTTGCTGTCTCCTAGCCCTTTACTCTCTTCTTTTGCAATGTATTCCACTTGTTTGGCTTTCAACTTCAGATAATCATCAATATTCCTTGGAGTTCTGAAGACATGAAGAGATGGGAAGGTTCTTTTGGATGGATCATCCTCTGTATAAAATTGCATCATTTCACTTTGAACTGCAGGCAGTTCCAGAGGGTATTGTACAGCCAATGGTATGTCTCGTGGGGTGTGATCAGTGGGTGGATGATTAAGTGGATTGGATGTTGGTGATGAAGGTGGAATGAATGGTTTGGGTGAAGTTTGGATAAATGGTGTAGATGATAAGGGAGTAGGTGAAAGTATGTCTTTTTCATCATTTTCTTCTTCATGCACCATGAACTTTCTTTTTCTTGTGTAAACAGATTTTGGTGTAGGAGGAGTTTTTGAAGGAGAATGGGCTATAGGTGTAAGGATTGATTGTGATGGAAGTTGAAATTTTGTGGAATCAATGTATTGACTAACAACTGTTGAGACAACTGGTGTCTCAACTACTGTTGTCTTAACATCTATTGATGCATTTGTTGCATCAACATTTGTTGCAGTGGAGGTTGGTAGTGGTGATCAGGGTTTTGTTTTCTGCTTTTGAAGAGGTGGTTTTCGTGGTGAGGGTTTTGGTTTGGGTGCAACAGTAGGTGGCTTTTTGGTACCATCAGTGGTTTTGAGACCAGCAGTGGTTGGCTTTTTAGGTTTAGTAGTGCTTTGTTTTTGTGGTGGTGAAGGTGGTTTAGGGAATATGGCAAGGGGAGATTTGTTGTTGTAGTTGGTTGATTTTTGGAAGCTTCCACCAATGTCTTTATTGAATCATTCATTGTAGTAAAAGTGGTTTCAATTGTGGAAATCCTCTCCGTCAAATCCTGATATTTTAAACCATCACCCAACTTAATGGGATCATCTGATTTCCCACCAAAGGTGGTTGTATCTACTTTTGAAACAGGAGGATTCTCCAAGTTTTCATCAACAGATGCCCATTTTTCTTGGTACTGGGGACTTCCCTCTGCAGTGGATACCTTAGAAATCTCACCAGTGGTTAACTTGAACACACCAGTGGTTACCTTGGTAGTCTCAACAGTGGTTGCCTTCAAGGGAGTCTTACTTATGAAACTACTGTCTAGATGTAGATCAGTGGATCCAACATCTATAGTAGCTGCTCCACTTGAACTACCAACTAAAATTTCAGAGAATTCTAGTGGTGTAGCCTCCTCAGCTATTTGTGGGTTAGCCAATTGAATTGGTTTAGACACAACCAATGTAGTAGTTGTACTCTCAGTAATGTGTTGGTGAGAGGGGCTTCTTTATGTCCGAATTTCAATGGCCTCAAACAGAGGTATAATGGTAGGTGGAATGGGAGAAGTAGGGAGTGGTGTTGAAAGAGAGTTTGCCTCTGGAGGAGGGCTGTTTAGCATACTCTCAAGTGAGGGTAATACTTCATATTGTGGGGTCCCTGTGCCTACAACATGTTCCTTTTGTGAGGAATCATGAGGAGTTGTGGTTTCAGGTTGAGATCTCTCCAACTGTTGTGAGGAAGTAGCAACAGTGGTTTCTAGTGACTTTTGTGTTGTCACAGGGTGAACCTCTAGGATCTCATCTTCCAGAGTACCCTTATTTGTGGGTTTGGTGGGCTTGGTGGTTTTCTTTTTGATCTTTTTGGGTTTGGATGGTGGGGGTTGCACAGCAGTGGTTGTGTTGCTGTGTTCACCATGAGCAGTAGGCTCAACAACAGAGATTTGAGGAGCAGATGTGGACTCATCTAAAATTTGCTCAGACCCCTTTGCTTGTGTTTTAGAAACTTTTGACTCTTTTGCCATAAGGCGAGTAAATGTTTCAGAAGTAAGACTGTTTATGTTGAAAGATGTTCCTTGTCCAAAAGCTTTTGCAGGAATTTTCTGTTTTAAATAATAGCTTAAGAATCTTGGGAACAACAGGAAAGCTGTGGGTTTCTTTTCTTTAACATTTTTCACATTATTGACCAAATCAGTAAACAATGCTTGGGAGTAGTTAAGATTTGTTTTTGACATGATAGCATACCCCAAGTATTGAATTTTTAAAGGAATTTCATTGAAAGCAGTTGTTTTGTTTGAAACACAAGTGAGCAGGGTATGGGACAAAAATTTCATTGGTGGGGGAAAATTTCCTTTTTGCATTGTAGCTTTTTCTAATTGTCCATCATACCCTCTTTCGATCAAATCTAATTGATACTCACTTTTAGGAAAAGAAGTTTTACCTACTAGATCATTCATCTAAAAAACCTCTAAAATGGTTTGTGGGGTTATAGGTACCAAAACATCTCCTACTTTTGATGAGATTGCCCAAGGCTTTTTATCTTGTACCTGAACTTCAGCATTAGCCCAGAAATCACGTAGGGTGTCTTGATAGATGGGTGCATCACATGTAAGCAAAGTTTTGTACTTTGATGAAGATAGGGTATCAATTATGGAGTGAAACTCTGTATTTTATCTGTCTTTTCGAATGTACAGAGGTAATTGTGGGGGTGTTTGATGATAAGAGCCATGGTCGGAACGAGAAATCGTGAATGGTTGAAAGATAGATGAAAAAGAAGATGGTAACCGCTTTGGAGAATTTTTGAATTCGATACGGCAGTAAAAGCTCTGTTTGGGGTTTTATCAGGGTTTTGTAAAAGGGAAAAAGTGAATGCTGACGTGGCAGGGGTTTCAAAGATCGGACGGTTAAGATCTGCCCATGTGGCAACCGCTGATGGGTAAAGTGGATGACAGTTGTTTGGAAACCACTGATGGGCAACAACAGTGGTCGGGAACGGTACATGAAATATCAGTGGCTGGTTTTTATCTATCAGTGGATAGACATCAGTGGTTGAAACACTGATGTTTGGTCAACAGTGGTCACCAAGGAAATGAGGAAACAGAGGTTGTCTTTTAGTAGTGGGTGAATTTTCAACAATCAGAGGTTTGAAACAAACAGTGGATATGGACAGACTTTCAAGGATTTATGAAAAAAATTTCATTTTAACTATTTTTAAGGATGGATTCTTTATTTTCTGAAAACATTTTAATGTTCTTTATTCATGGAAAACCAAGTTTTGCTTGTTAGACCATGTTAAGCATGCCAATCCTAGAGATCAGACATTCAGAGGTGGATGTGTCTAATGTTTTTGTTAGCACATCTGCCAGCTGATCTTTAGTTGGAACATGATGCAGAGAAATCAAACTTTTTTCATAGCAATCCCTCACAAAGTGATGTCTGATGTCAATGTGTTTAGTGGTTGAGTGGGAAACTGGATTTTGATGATATTTTCAGCTGCTTGACTGTCCAACATGAGAGGAGTCTTTAGAGCAGTTATACCAAAATACAGTAATTGGTTTTGAAGCCACAACAGTTGGGCTGTACAGCTTGCAGCAGTAATGTATTCTGCTTCAGCAGTGGATGTAGAAACAGCTGCTTGTTTTTTGCTTTGCCAAGATACTAAGCAATTGCCTAGGAATTGACACCCTCCTGATGTAGACTTCCTGGTGGTGTGGCATCCAGCAAAATCACTATCTGAAAAACCTGAAAGCTTAACATTAGCATTAGCAGGGTACCAGATACCAAGTGTGGGAGCACCTTTTATGTATCTGAATATCCTTTTCACAGCAATGAGGTTAGACTTCCTAGGTGATGATTGGGATCTGGCACAAAAACATGTTGCAAACATGATATCTGGCCTAGATGCAGTTAGGTACAATAAAGACCCAATCGTGTTTTTATATAAGGTCTGATCTACCAAGTCATCTTTTTCAGCAGACATGACAAGCTTTGTGGTTGCCATGGGTGTACTACATGGTTTACAATCATTCATCTCAAATTTGTTTAAAAGATCTTTTACATATTTGCTTTGATGAATGAAAGTTCCATTTTGCAATTGCTTAACTTGGAGACCGAGAAAGCATTGTAGTTCACCCATTGCACTCATTTCAAACTCAGATGTCATGAGTTGTATGAACAACTCACACATTGCATTGCATGTGCTTCCAAAAATGATGTCATCCACATAAATTTGGACAATCATCAAATCTTTTCCTCTCCATTTTAAAAATAGTGTTTTATCAATCTTACCTCTGTAAATCCAATAGAGATGAGAAAAGTGGAAAGAGTTTCATACCAGGCTCTTGGTGCTTGTTTCAAGCCATACAAAGCTTTGTTTAGCTTGTAGACATGATCTGGATAAAAAAGGATCTTCAAAACCAGGAGGTTAGCAAACATATACCTCTTCCTGAATTTTGCCATAAAGGAATGCACATTTGATATCTATTTAAAACACCTTGATGTTGTGGTTGATAGCAAAGGCTAAGAACAATCTGATGGCTTCAAGTCTTGCTACAGGAGCAAATGTCTCATCATAATCAATGCCTTTTCTTGTCTATAACCTTGAACCATAAGCCTAGCTTTTTTCTTGACAACAATGCCCCTTTCATCTGTTTTGTTCTTGAAGACCCACTTTGTGCCAATCGGACTAACTTCCTTTGGCAGTGGTACAAGTTCCCATACTTGTTGTCTTTTGAACTATTGGAGCTCTTCTTGCATAGCTTCTACCCAACTATTGTATTTCAGTGCCTCTTGGTACTTGACTGGTTGATGGAGTGATAAAACGCCAGCAAAAAGATAAATGTTTTGGGATTGACTTCTTGTGAGAACCTCTTCATTTATGTTGCCAATCACTTGATCAGGTGGATGAGATTTAAGGAAGATTAGATCCCCCTTGTATGGAACAATGGCATTGAGAGGTGAAGGCTGCAGATGTGAATCATCTGAGCTAAAATCTGTTGGAGACTTTGATGATCCAACATCTGTTTGAAATGGAGGTGGAGGAATATGAGGAATGGGTGTGGCACAATGTTGATTTTTATCCACTGTTGATGGATTTTTATCAACAGTGGTTGGGGATGTTGTGGTGGCAGAGGTTAGAGGGCTACTTTGGTCAACAATTGTTGATGCAGCAGTGGATGAGCTTTGACAGCTATTTTGAACATCTGTTGCTCTGGTAGTGGATGTGATATTGTATTGTGGATCACAACATCAAATCTATAGTCTTGTGATGGAGATTGTGAAGTACCTGCAGGGTTAGTCTTGACAGACACATCTTCAAATGTAAACTTATCAAGGTCAAACAATTCAGCAGGGTTTGCAGGGATTTTCAGTGAAAAAAGTTCATTGAACTTTACATTCAAAGTCTATTCCACACACCAAGTCCTTGTGTTAAACACTTTATAGGCCTTGGTAGTGGTTGAGTATCCTAGATGGTAACCACAATCTACTTTGGCTGCCAATTTTGAGATTGAATCTTTTAAGTTTAAGATAAAAACATGAGCAACCAAAGATTTTTGAACTCTGTTAACAATCAACTTTGATTAATGGTTTAGACTTGAGTTTCTGTATGATTTGACCCTAACCCTAACACCGTCTCCTTTTGATTCATTATCAAGGAATATATCACCCTTTTTATAAAAAATAGAAGAGCTCTCCATCCTGTCAGGTATTGAGCTTTTACTATCTAAAACAAGTAAAAACACAAATATATCATTCTCTATAAAAAAAAATGAGAAGAATAATATATCCTGATAGTACATGAAACCTTTGCCATTTAAAAACAAGTAAAAGTTTCTTGATAAATGAAACAATTAGATCTAGTTAATTTCAAAGTTAAAATAACTTTGGATGAGGTTAGAGTCATTCCATCCTTAAGTTTAGGAGAATGGTCAGTGGTTAGAGCAAAGTTTTATAACCACTGTTGGGAACCATTTCTTGCCAGATGATTTTAAATATGGGGAAACTTGTTCATAGTGGTTTTGAAAATCTTTTGTAGACCTTATTGCCATGTGATAATTTTTGAAATTTTTTGCCTATGTCCTCTTAAACAATTATTAACTGTTGATATAAATGTTACCTGAACCTTCCTGAAACCAAGGTTGCACTCAGCGGTTTGATAGCAGATGTTTGAGCAAGGATGATGGTTTGTTTTGGTTTTCCTTTTGTAGTACTAACCTGAGGACTCTTAAGAGTTTTGGATTTATACTCTTTTCTTTTGATTTCAAAAGTTTTGAGATAAACACACTTTTGAGTTTTGTGATTTTTTTCCCTTTTTAACCTTTCTATAGGCAGATGTTGTAACATCCACTGGAAGGTTTTTAAGGAAAGAATATCAATCCAGAATCATTTACAGCAATGTTTTGAGAAACTTGGTCATTTTTGCAAATGCTTATGCCAAATTTCACATTACTTCTGATCTGGTTTTCTAAACATCAACACATAACCTTAGCAGGATTCTACCCTTTTCTCACAAGTGATTTGGGTAGACTCAAGCTCCTTTTTACAACACTGGTGTTTTTCTACCATAGTTTGGAGTTGATCCTTGGTTATGCCTTGATGTATGTTTTTGAGACAGCTGAGTTTCTTTTTTATTTAAAACAATTTTTATTTTAACTTTTAAAGGTTTTTAAAAACTGTTGTTCAACATATAAGGTCTTGTTCCTAAGATTTTTGTTCACCTCTATTATGTTAGCAAAAACATAAATACATTTATCTAACACAAGTATTTAATGGCTTGAGGTGAGACCTTAGCAGCAGCCACTCATGGAACCAACACAATTTCCATTATGAACACTTGAATCCCATGAAACAATGAACAATTTTGCCCAATCCGAAGTTGCCAGATATTATCTCTTGATCTAACAACCATTGGTGGTTTATATAGTCTACCAGTGCTAAATGGATTTTGTGTGATTTGTAACATCTTGGTTGTTTTACAGAGTTTTTGAATAATCAACTTTGAACGTGATTACACTTTACTCTGTTTTTCAACAAATACGAACAACTTTAGTATCAATGAAATTGAGCTGAACTTTTATGTTAAATTGATTGTTAGATTGAATTTGACTGTCCTAGGCTCTGATACCAATTGTTAGGATCTGAGTTTGACTTGATTGTGTTGTTTTAATTAAGTTGGTAAAATAGAAGAATATAAATCAGAGAACAATTGCAGCGGAAATGAAAGTAAAACTTTATAACACAATCAAGGAAAGATAGTTTTCATCATACATGCTTTCATTAGTCGAAAGATTGAGTAAATTACAAAAGATCAACTTATGCATGCATGAATACTAAACTCCCCCTCAGTCTGCGCTCACTAGTTGTTCGTATAAGATGAGTGTGTGTAAAAGAGACGAATAGAACAGTACAGGCACTGTCTATTTATAGTACAAATCCTAACCACTGAGCATCTTGGTTGATGTCACCTAGACAGTGACATCTAACTATCATAACAACCTCTAAACACTGATCTATGCAATCACTGTTATATTGAAATAATGATAAGCTAAACACAGATGCTTCTATCTGTTGTTGATGCTTAAACACTGATGATGCTGAGTAGTGCTTTCCTCTAAGGTTGATTAGGCCTTTGATTCAGCAGTCCTTTGACAAACAACAGTACTTTGATATCAGCAGTTGATAGGTCTTCATCAGTCTTTTCATCATCAGGGCTTTGGTATAACAGTCTTTGTTCATAACAGTCTTTAGGATTATTAGTTGTTAGAAGACACTGCCATTGGAGGGAATTAGGTTTAGGCATTGCTTATTGTGGATCAACTATTGAGAACCAATTTTGGCTTTCTGTATCATCTGTTCTTCAAGGAATGATCACATGGGCCAACAAATATTAATGGGGTTGATGGTATCAATGTGAAAATGGGTAACACTGTTAAGCAGAGGGTGGAATTTCCTAAGTTATGGGAGGCGGAAATAGGGGTAGGGGAACATTTTACAAAGTTTAACTCCTTTAAGGGGACAATCGAATTTAATGTAGGCTTGTAGGAGGTGGCACATGGGCCCTTGATGTGCTAAAAGTGGTCAAATAAATATTAACTAAATTAACCCTAAATTAGACACCTAAATTTTAAATTTATAAAACTAAGACTCTCTAATCTAGACCACACAACCGGCAAGTGTACCGGTCAATGCAGTATAGCCTAAGTAAGTCCGAGTATAGAACCCACGAGACTCTCTAATTACGTTTACGACTCTATCTAGACTTAGACAGACACGGACTCTAATTGTTTTTATATTTGAGGGGGGTTTCACTAAAAATCCTAAAAATACTAATAAAGATTAAACTAAATTAATTAAAATGACTTAACACGAACTTGGACGAAGACTTGAACCAGTGGCGATGAAGACTACCTAGGCTAGACTCATGTTTAACTTGGAGTGGATTTCTATTTGAAACTAATGTGATATGGAACCGGGATCTTTAGATACTAAACCTATTAAGACACCAACTAAGCCCCTCAACCCTTCTCGAGGTGAAACTTATGGCACTACCTAGGCTGTTACGACTACCGGTTGTTAGATTTCCTTACAGTCCTCTAACTTCTTGAAAAGTGTCTTAATATGACAATCTACCTTACAACGCGAAAGTCTAAGGCAATTATGGATTCTAACCTGGTTTAATAGACAAGAGAATGGTTAGGGAACTAGACCGATTTCTTACAAAACCTAAACCTAGCTATAATACCAAACCAAGACCTATTAACAACCCCGATCCTTACAGCGACAAGATTAGTAGAACACTTGATTTTATAAAATTACCGGATATTACTTCTAAGGCTACTTACTCGATTTTCGCCTTAAAGGATTAAAGATTTATTACGTGATATAGACACTCACCTAAATCTAGAACCCTAGCACAACCCTATTATGTGATATAGACCGTCACCAAGGATCATACGAAGCAATAAACAGCGATCAAACAATATCAAGCACGCATATACACCAAATCAAAATTCCATAATCGTTTACAATTCAAGAAAACCCATGAACCACATTATTAACGAATAAAAATCCAATCTTTATTAAACCATTGTCATGCCCTAGGTAGTTTAAGAATTTTAGCCAAGAAACATAGTCATGGAAACAATCAAATAGAGTCTAAAAATTGAATTCATCGACATAAAGAACAAGAAAAATAGATAACAAGAAAAACCAGGAAGTTAGAACCTGTTAATTCTTGATCTCTACGCTTCTACTTCGATCCGATGATCTTTCGTCCAGCTGATGTCCTTATTCCGTCTTCGTGCGTCTGATTTGATGTTGCCCCCTGTCCAGCCGTTCGACTAAGGAATATTATATCCCTGATGTATCTAATATTAAACTTCACGTCCAAGTAACATATATATGTTTCTGATGTTGATATTTGCCGCCTCTCTTCTGATCTCAAAATATGGCCTCATGAAACTCCAAACGGCCCAAGACAACTAACAAATGTGGCCCCTTATCTACATAAAGCACAAACAACAAACAAATAGTTATAAACGGTCAATGCTAAGAATCTTGGTCAACATGAGAATTCTGATCAATTTCCTTGTTTTTGTCGTGAAGCATAATTAATGTGGTTCCACATTTATTTAAGTTTCACTCAATATGCACTTTTAGTCCCTTGAGTTTTATGAAGTATTTTTAAGCAGCTTTTCTTTAATTGCAATTCTAGTCACTTGATCCTATTAACTCGCGCTTCTTCGTTTATTTATCTGTTTAAGCTCGATTCAGTACTCGATCAAGTATCTTCAATATTTTTCTATTTTAGCTCCAAACTTGACGAACACTCTTTGCGAACCCACTTATTAAATAAAGATAGTGGCCTCAGCCCACTCACAGAAAATGGCTGCAATTTTTATTCGGTCCCTGGCGGTCTACTCTACTCAACTAGCTGGATATTTTTTTGTTAATCTTTTTCGTTCCATTTGCACCAGGACCTGGCCCGACACAAAATAATATAATATAATACTAAAACTAAACAAAAATAAATAAAACCTATACAAAAATTATACACTTTACACGGGACAAATATGTGTATTTTACCCTACATCAGCCCTTTAAAGTGGTCTCCAACACTTTGTTTAAAAAGAAGTCCAAGCTCAAATCGATGAATATGAATCATTCAAATGACAGTGGATCTAGCAGGTTGAGGAAAAGGAATAGAAGGGGGACCCTTTTGATCTCAACGAGGTTATAGGGATTCAGGATGATAGTTATAGTTCAGTAAAAAATAATAAGGAAAAAGACAATGAAATATCAAGCAAGAATGGGAGTGTGAACAGTAACGTGGAAAAAGGAAGGGGAAATGAAGGAGATGCAAAGGAGATCAACGTCACATAGGTACCTTTAATGAATGATGTTAATCTTAATTTGCAGGATGGCGAGGAGCAAAGGGGCCTGAGTAAGGAAGCTAGGCTAACTTATAGAAGGTGTAGTGGGGACCGACCTTCATAATCATGAATAATCAATTAAAGATTCGATCATGGTAGAAGGAATTCAATAGGTGAATAAATGAATTTTCTATTTGTGAATATTAGAGGTTTAGGGGTAGGGATAAAGCGGGTTGGGTAAAATGATTTGAAGAAAGAAAACGGGATCGATTTTATGGCGATGCCATTTAGATTTTTTAATTAATGGATGGATAGGGGGGACTTCAAAGGGATTGTGGGTAAGCTTTGGAGAATTTTGAGGGGTTCGGGAATGTAAACTTGGTTTCAATGGAAAAAAATTCAAGGTGATTTGAAGTAGCCTTAAAAATGCAAAAAGGATGTGTTATCTAAGAAATGGGAGTTAGATTCCATTCTTAGAGAAGACCTTGAAAAAATGGACGAACTGGCGGGAGAGAGAGTTATCAGAAGATGATGAGTTATGGTCGAAAATTGAATGCTTGAAAAGGTTAAGGGAGATGGAAGTTAATAGAACAAAAGATCTAAAACAGAGAGCCAGGGTGAAGTGGAATATGGAGGGGGATGACAACCCGGCTTTTTCCCATGAGTATATTAATACTAGACGTGCTAGTAACAACATTCTTGGTTTATTGGTGGATGTGGTTAGGAAACAAAATCGTCTCTTTTTAAAAAGAAGGTCATGGGTTTCTTTGAAAAGAATTTCGAGGAAAAGGTTGTTTCTATTCCTAAGCTTAATTGTCATAACATCAAAAGATTATCAGAGGGGCATGCAAATTCTTTTTTTCCCCTTAAGTGGGGAAGAAATTAAGAACGCGGTCTTTGATTATGGAGCGGACAAAGCACCAGGACCGGGCGGTTTCAACTTTAGATTCATCAAGAGGTATTGGAATTTATTTGAGAAGATTATTCTAACCTGATAGTTTTCTTTTATAGTAATGGTGTCATTTCCAATGGGTGTAGTTCATCCTTCATAACCCTTATTCCTAAAAGCAAAGATCCAGTGAGGGTTAAAAACTATAGACCTATAAACCTGATAAAGGTTATTAGCAAGCTGATATCTAAAATTCTTGCTAATTGCCTCAAGAAGGTTGTTGGGTCTATCATCTCAGAAAATCAGATGGCTTTCTTTAAAGGTAGGTACATTCTCGATAGCCCCCTAATGCTCAACGAAATTTTGTCTTGGTTAAAAAAAAGCTAAAAACAAGGCTTTTCTTTTGAAAAGGCATCCGATAACGTGAGTGATCGGAGTGTCGCGCTCCGGTCAAAGATAAAATTTATAGTCCCAAATTACCCTTAACAAATAGTTAGTGATAGTAAGGGGTCAAACCACTAAGAGTATGTGGTTTGCGAATGGATTCGATTGAATTATGAGAAGGTGTCACACTTATGAAGCTTGCTATGATATATTTTTGTATTTTTGTTTGATTGAAAGATGTGAATTAAAATTACTAAAATGATTGAATGGATTAACTACTAATGATTAACAAATTGCAAGAAATGAAATTGATTGGTTGAACAATAATAAGAAAACAAGGCTCACACCCGGTTTCAACTAATGCAAGACTTAGGGTTACTATGTATTTTAATTAGCTTTACTTGAAATAATTCATTAACGAGTCGCAATCACAAAGCTTAGGTGTCAATCGCTATCAACGTCATAAACAACGGACCATGATACACTTCGTTACTTTGGACTAGCAAATCCTACCAAAAGACAAGGCATAAATACGTGTATTCATTTCACAAAGTCAAATTTAATCATTCACTCGACAATTTGCAAATTCAATACCAACGTAGGACAATTTTCTAAGATTCAAATGCACTTCAAGTTGTCACAAAACAATTATCAAAACATAATAAACCCTAAATCTTACAAAAGTCTACACCGGGGTGAAACCTCCAAGAAATTAGCCGAGCATGATCGAAGAAACTTGATCACCAGATGTAGAAAGCTTGAACTGGATCATCGTGAAGCTTGAAGATGGATGAATGGATGAATGGTTAGGGTTATGGAAGGTTGGTGATGATGGATTGGAATGAAGGATATGATGGTGAATTAGGGTTCTTGATTGATGATGATTTGGGTGTTAATTCGGGTTGTAGATGTGTAGGTGGATGTTGATAATGGATTCGTAGGTGATAGGTGATGAGTAATGGCTCCAAGATGATATTCAAACTCTCCAAGAAAGTGTAACTCCCGTAATTGATGACCAAGATGCCTTTTCATTCATTCCAAGACCAAGGGAACCAAAAATTCGCATCGGCAATAATGAGGAGCCGTCGCCGACGGCCTGAAGCCCCGTCGGCGACGGTGCTTGCTTTTTTGATTTTGGCCGACGGCCTATTTTGCTATCTACGGACATTCTTGATGACGGAGAACTACACCGACCGTCGGTGACGGCCCAATTGGGCGTCGGCGACGGTGCCCAGAAGTTTAACTTTCTGTTTTTCTCGTTTCTTGAGTCCGGTTGACCCGTTTCGCATCCCGGTGGTTCCGTTTTCACTCCGGTGACCCATAAAGCTCCCGAAAAGCTCCTTAAACTCTGCTATACCTGCAAAACAAGTATCTAATCAAAAGTAGGCTATTCGGAATTAAAACATGTGTAAAAACATCAAATTAAGCAATTACAATCACCGGTTTTCGACCATGTATCACATCCCCACACTTGTCTTTTGCTTGCCCTCAAGCAAATCTGTTTTTCACTTTCACGTGGGTCGGACAACGAATACACTCCCCATTCCCGAGACGAAGGTTAAGGTCTAATGTCATGCTAAAGTTCAAACTCTTTACAATTTTCAACATATTTAACGGTAAATTGATTTCACATACAAAAATGGTTACCCAAGATTAACCCGCCCGTGAAACCAACAATTCATGCACATCCCTCACAATTTTCTCTCCACTCGGCTTGTAAATTGGCTAATGTTTATAATGTATTAGCACTTCAAAGAATATTCACTCAAAACCGATTAGAACACATACCCGCATAAGCTTGCAACTCAATCATTCTCCACCATTGATCACGAATACTAAGCACAAGTCATAAGGTCTTTGTAAGGGTTGTAACGAGGCTAGGCTAAGGGTAGGAATAGGATAATTTAAAGTGGCTAAGGTGACGAGAATTCGATTTTTATTACAAACCACTAACTTAAACAAAACTAAATATAAACATCAACTATGGGCAATAATCTTTCGCCCTTTTATTCGACAACTACTAACACTTCTTTTTGTGTTTTTCTCAATGCTTTTTCAATTTTTTTATGCAAACAATCAAAAACAACTATACAATTACGACTCCTATAATCGAATTTCCATCACACGGGTTTAAAAGAAAAAGGTTTAAGGTTATGGGTTATAGGGTGGTCAAACGAAAGGTTTAGGCTCAAAGTGGGCGACTAGGGGATTTATTTGGGTAAGGATGGATAAATGGTTTTAAAAGAAAAGGTTTACCTAATGCCTTAATCATTCTCGTGCTTGTATTCGGTCTATGGTCTCAAACGTATCAAAAGTTGCAAGTTCTACAATATATGACTAATGGTCCACTCAAACAAAGAAACATAGGTATGTAATCTATGATATAAAAGTGGCTCAAAACCTCACATATCTAAAAGGGTATGGTATGTGACATGCATAAAAGACTAGTTTCTTAGGCGGATTATTCCCAAATAACCACCCGCTAAATACCCGTCATGCTATTAATTCGAACTTGACCATGACAATAGACCAAATGGGTTGTGACATCCCTCGTTGACTTAGTTACTTGTGCTTTTAAGATCGCTTTTGAAACAAGATATTTTTGAAAATTTTTTGAAATTTTCCCCCATCCCCACACTTGAGGTAAACATTGTCCTCAATGTATAGTGTTTAAATGGACGGGTCAAAAATCGAAAAACTTTTACTCCTCCCCCATCCCCACACTTGAAGTACATATTGTCCTCAATGTGTAAGAACTCGAGTATTAAACGCACAAGGGATGTGACACGGCTAATTCCCCAAAATTTCACCCCGGAAAATAATGTACACTTTACAATCCACTTATTTGCTAATCTAAAAATCAAAAGTAAAAAGAAATGTATGCACCTGGTTTTGAGCTCATTCTTCGTATGCTCCTCTCCTCTTCATGAAAGCGGTTGTCCCACGAACCCAATGTACCTACAAATCTTAACCCTTGTGTAGAAGCATGCTTCTCACAACCATCAAAATTTGTTAGTTACCTAGTTCTACCACTTTTATGAAAATATTACCAAGCTATACGTTATTTCACTTTGATTTATGTGGAAAAATAATTTACAACAACAAACCTAACTCACTTTCGTAGGAATCACGGTTGCATTTAGCTTATGCAACAAGCCCTTTTAAACCCCCCCAATAGCTTGGGAGGACGAGAGGTCTCGTGATGGTTATATAGGGAACACACCCACAACGTTCATTTAACTAGGCGAAAATAAATAATACGAAATAAAAATAACGAAAACAAAATAATATACAACAACAACAACAACAACACAAATATACCTTGCCTCTACCACTGATATCTCTCATTAGGGTTCACTGGCGGGTTTGGCTGGTATTGATAACCAGTGAGGGCCTCAAACATCTCCCTATAGTTATCGAGTGGGCTCGGCTCTCCTTGAGGTGGTGGTTGGTAAGGAATCGGGATGAAGCTAGAGCCGACTGCCTCGGGCCAATGAGGGGTTGGATCGGATGGGCCTTGTGGATGGGGCAGGTTGGGGTAATCAGTCCACCCCGAGTGTTCGACATATGGGAGACCGGCTTGGTAGTCTATTTGATGTCCCTCCTGATCGTGGAGCACTTTGGCATTATTAATAGCCATTTGGTTAGAGACGGCCAAAGCTCTCCATCGGCGTTGCTCCAATTCTCTTTGTGCATTTTGACGCCTTGCCTCTTCTTCCTCCCATGCCCGTCTTTGGGATCTTTCCTCCTCTTGCAACTGTAACAAGCGTTCCATTTGTTATCGTTGTAACGCTTGTTGCAGTTGTTGTTCTTCCATCTGCTTCTCCATCCTCTCGCGAAAGGATGCTTGAAAAGCCCATTGTTCTTGCGAGTATGCCCCTTGCGCCTCTTCCCATTCTTTCCTGCTCTCGTGGTATTCTCTCCCTTCGCCAATGCATGCCGATACACTATCGTAAACCGCTTGTTGCCCGCGGGTCCACAACCGGTATGACGGTATCTGCCTTTGGTTCACAAAATTTACTACATCGGCAGAAATCTCCCGATGCTTCCTCCTGTATCTTTGCCTTGGTCCTCGCGGACCGGAAGGATCCGTCTCCTCCTCAATATCGGGCATCTCCTCATCTTCTTCCTCTTCATCACCCTTTCTCGGCTTAGTAAATCGGTAACTATCTCCTTGTTCATCTTCAACCGTGTGAAGATGACCAAAAGCCTTCACAGTTATCTTCCAATGTCGCCTCATGGAGGCGAAGGTGAACTGATCGATGGGTTTAGACACCCACAGTGACTCCTGAGGCAATGCATTTTGCTGCAAAATCATTGCGCTAATCAATTTTACGTAAGGGATCATCTTCCGCTTGAATGATTCCCTTGTATCCCATGTATTGATCATCACAATTTGGCGCCATGACAGCCTTGGCGTCCCATACAACAACGAATGCAAAACCTGGCAGTCTGGTGCCTTCACTTTACCGCGGTCCCTAAACCGCACCAAAACATTCTCCAACGAAATGCCTTGTAGTATTTTGCCATCCAAAGACAAATCATTTCTCGACTCCCCTGCACCCCCAGAACCTACCAATACCGATGCTAGCATTTGATCCGGATCAGTTGCGTTTCTTTTGTTATCCAAAAACTGATCGTAGTCGTAGTAATCATACGCTTCAACCCCAAGCGAATCAAATCTTGCAATTGCATTGATATGCTCAAATGACATAATCATTTGATTCTTGCCAATATTGCCGACTAACCGCCACGTAGGAGCCGGCCCATCAGAGTGTTCAAACCGTAGAGTAGACAACCATTCACAAACAACCCCCAAATACACCCGGGTGGTGATATCTTCGCACCAGTCAAGCACTAGTTCCCACCTAATCTTTTCAAACCTTTGAACTATGCCGATTTTGCGAAATTCTTCGACATCTACCGTACGCTCACATACTACCCTCTCGGGTACGGGCTTTGAAACACCCGTGACCATCTTCATTCTCCACATCTTTGCCTCTAATATTTTGTTTCGGTACCGGGAAAGGGCCTTATGTTTTTCGTCTTTCCATACCGAGGCCGACTGACTATTCTTGGCCTCTTCCCAATCCCAATCCTGTCGAATAAGTTGCCCATCACCTTCTTCTACATTACTTAACTGTTCCCAACGTCTTTGATATTGTCCCGAGCCTGAACCGGCTCCCGAAGACGAACCTTGCCCGAAAGTTTTTGCTTTCTTGCTTCTTCCAAACATAGCTACAATCAAAAGACAAGACAACAATTAGTACACCCCAAATCTTCAAACGATCTCAAACTTTGAACATAATATGCAATGTTGAATTTCAATCAATAATTAGATGCAAAATCGCCTTTTTAAACTTCCAAAGTCACTCATTTTAACATCTACATATCAATTTAGCATGTTTATTCACAAGATTTCTCAAAATTTCATGGTTTCAACAATATTCAACATTACAACTATGCTCAATCACGCAAAAATCTAGTGTAATCACATCACCAAGACTAAAGCATGCTCAAATCCCACCCAAATCAAGTAAACATTCTTAAGATTATGCTAAAACATCATACATTATGATAAACAACCTACTCTTAAACAATGAGCTTAAAATTTCGGAAGAAATCAACAATACATATGAGAATCATGCATAAATTTACTGAAATTTCATACCTTTGATGTTAGATAACAAGAAGAACTAAGAAAAAGTGCAAAGCAAGAGACTTGGATGAACACTCTTCAAAACCCTAAAAACTCACGCCCAGAAATCTTGCAACCGAGCAAGAATTGATGGAAACCGTTAAGGGGGGTTTTGTTCCTCTCAAAAAACTACACAATTTAGGCTCAAGAATCATTGGATTTGGGTGAGAATCGAAGGGGTTATGAGAAGAAGAAGAATTTAGGGTTCTAGAGAAAAGGTTGAGGAAGATGAAGTGCAAGAGAGATGTTGGCAGGTGATTCACGAATTCTCTGGTATAATTGATTTGGTTCGAAAATACACCCAACTAGCAACTCGGCGTCGGCTGAGTTTTTAGAGACCGTCGGCGACGGATGTCATGACCGTGTGTATTTTTGTTCAAACCATGCGACGGCTAATCTCACTGTCTACGGACTTTTATGGGCGACGGAGATTTCTAGGCACCGTGGGCGACGAGGGGTTTAACCGTCGGCGACGGTTCCCCAAAAATCGATTTTTTTATTTTTTATTTATTTATTTATTTAATTTTTTGAATAATAGAAGGAAATTTATGAACTTTTTCTAAATGGGCTATATACATACAAAAATCCTAAAAATTATTAAAAATCTTTTTGTAAATTTTTATAAGTTAAAATTTTAAAAACGCGGAAACCGTTAACGGCCCTACTACCCCCCGAAAAGTCGTGTATTGTCCCTAATACACACAAATAAGTCTAAAAACATACCTTTTGTCTTCAAGACCCGTTTATGATGTCCGGACTTCACACAATCAAGAGGATTAGTACGAAACGAGAACGATGAACACAAAAACACGCAAACAATTAAATAATTGTACATAACTTTACAAAGTTCATTACCGGTCCTTTCAGTTGACCTCATAAGTTTGCACACTTACCACGAAGTTCACCAACTCCTCATTCTCATCTTTTTTCTCATTGTTACCATCAAGGAATGGTTTAAGGCGATGCCCATTAACCGTTTGCTTCGACCCATCCTTCGGGTCCTTGATTGTAACATCTCCAAGCATTCTGACCCGTGTAATCACGTACGGGCCCATCCATTTGCTTTTGAGCTTACCGGGGAAGTATTTAAGCCTTGAATTGTATAGCCAAACCTTTTGACCTACTTCAAACTCCTTCGGATTCAACTTCGCGTCATGTGCCCTCTTCATATCATCCTTGTATTTTGAGGCGCACTCATACGCTTCTTCCCTATGCTCCTCCAACTCGCAAAGCTTTAAATTTCACTCTTTTCCTGCATCGTCATATTTCATGTTAACCTCTTTAATAGCCCACCAAGCACGATGCACGAGTTCAACCGGTAAATGACAATTTCGCCCATAAACTAACCGATAAGGTGTAGTTCCAATAGGTGTTTTATGAGCCGTTCTATAAGCCCACAAAGCATCATTCAACTTCGTCGACCAATCCTTTCGGTCGGGTCGAACGGTCTTTTGCAAAATTTCTTTTATTTGCCTATTGGAAACCTCCACTTGACCGCTTGTTTGTGGGTGGTAAGGAGTAGCAATTCGATGGTCAACACCATACCGTTTCAAGAGTTTTCCAAAGTTAAAATTCTTAAAGTGAGATCCCCCATTACTAATGATCACTCGGGGAATCCCAAATCTCAAAATTATGTTTGTTTGTACAAAGTTGCAAACAACGGTATGGTCATTCGTCTTGGTGGCAATCGCTTCGACCCACTTGGATACATAATCGACCGCCACCAAGATGTATAAATTGCCTTGCGAATTGGGGAATGGGCCCATGAAATCAATCCCCCACACATCAAAAATATCTACAATGAGGATCGGTTGCATGGGCATTTCATCCCTTTTGGAAATACCCCCTAACTTTTGACACTCTACACAGTTTTTAGCGAAATTAAAAGCATCCTTGAAAATAGTCGGCCAATAAAGACCGCTATTGAGCACTTTGTGCCCGGTTTTGTGACCACTGAAATGGCCCCCACAAGCAAATGAATGCAAGTGCATCAAGACGCTAGGAATCTCCTCGTTGAGTATGCGTCTTCGAACGACTTGATCCGGGCAAAACTTGAATAAGTCCGGTTCCTCCAACGTGTAGTACTTGATTTGAGATAGGAAGTGCGACCTCTTCCTTCTATCCCAATGAGCCGGAAAATCACCTATAAACAAATAATTCACAATGTTAGCATACGATGGTAATATTCCAACTTTTAAAATGTGCTCATCTGGGAAGTTCTCGTTAATCTCTTCACGGGAATAATCCTCCTCTACAATCAATCGAGACAAGTGGTCCGCAACCACATTCTCACTCTGTTTCTTGTCTCTAATTTCCAAATCAAACTCTTGTAGCAAGAGCACCCATCGGATTAATCTCGGCTTTGCATCCTTTTTATCCATGAGATACCTAACTGCAGAATGATCAGAATATACAATGACCTTAGTACCCCATATGTAAGCACGAAATTTATCCAACGCATATACCACCGCAAGTAGCTCTTTCTCGGTAGTTGTATAATTTAATTGTGCATCCGAGAGAGTCTTACTTTCATAGTAAATGGCAACCGGTTTCTTGTCTACCCTTTGACCCAATACGGCCCCCACCGCATAATCGCTTGCATCACACATAATTTCGAATGGTAAAGACCAATTCGGTGATTGCAAGATTGGGGCCTCAACCAACTTTTTCTTCAAAATGTTAAAGGCGTTTTGGCAATCTTTGTCAAAATCAAATGTTTTATCTTTTAACAATAGATTACATAGGGGTTTTGTTATATCACTAAAGCTTTTTATGAACCGCCTATAAAACCCCGCGTGTCCCAAAAACGACCGAACACCCTTAACACTTGTAGGATAAGGCAAAGTAGTTATGACTTGCACTTTGGCTCTATCCACCTCAATCCCACGACTCGAGACGACATGCCCCAACACAATCCCTTCTTGAACCATAAAATGGCTCTTTTCCCAACTCAAAAACAGATTTTTCTCAACACATCTTTTCAAAACTTTTTCAAGTTGGTCAAGGCATGTATCAAATGATGGCCCAAATATTGAGAAATCATCCATGAAGATTTCCAAAGACTCCCCCACCATATCTGAAAAGATACTCGTCATACACCTTTGGAAGGTGGCGGGGGCATTACAAAGTCCAAAGGGCATTCGCCTAAAGGCGAAGGTACCGTATGGACAAGTAAAGGTAGTGTTTGCTTGGTCTTCCGGATGTATGGCAATTTGATTGTATCCTGAATAACCATCCAGGAAACAATAAAATTTTTGTCCTGCCAATTTCTCAACAATTTGGTCAATAAATGGCAAAGGGAAATGATCTTTGGAAGTTGCAGCATTTAACTTCCTATAGTCAATATAAATACGCCACCCGGTTACCGGCCGAGTGGCGACCTCTTCACCTGCATCATTTGTGACGACTTGAATGCCCGCTTTCTTAGGAACCGTTTGTGTCGGGCTTACCCACTGGCTATCCGAAATAGGGTATATGATACCCGCATCTAGCCACTTCAATACCTCCTTTTTAACCACTTCTAGCATGTTCGGGTTAAGTCTCCGTTGTGTGTCGCGAGAAGGACTCATGCCATCTTCCGTGATGATCTTGTGCATCACCACCGAGGGACTAATTCCCTTTAAATCCGTAATGGTCCACCCGATAGCGGATCTATGAGTGACCAAAACTCTCATCAACTTCTCTTCTTGCTCCCCGGTTAAGTTGGATGCGATGATAACCGGGAGCGTGCTACCTTCACCCACATAAGCATACTTAAGATGCTTGGGTAGCACCTTCAACTCTAGCACCGGAGGCTCTTCCAATAACGGATTTAACTTTGTGTCGATGCTTTCCGGAAGACTTTCCACTTGATGTGTCCAAGTGGGCCTTCCTTCTTTTGCCGCCATAACCTCCAACTCTTTCACCTCTTCATCCATGCTGCGATTCGTCTCTCCTTGTAACCTGTCAAACATGAAACACTCCTCTATTGTGTTTTCCTCTTCGACACTAATGTCGCATAGAGGTATACACTCATCAACAATGTCCGCCATATAGCATTCATCGCCGACTAGAGGATCCGTCAATCCTGAAAAAACATTTAACCGCAACCGATGGTTACCAAAAGTCATGTAGACCGTGCCCGATTTGCAATTAATTTGGGCATTCGATGTTGCCAAAAAAGGTTGATCGAGGATCACCGTTGGTTGCTTGGTTCGGTCCAAAGAGACATAATCTAATACAAGAAAGTCCACCGGATAGTAAAAGTCCTCGACCTTGACTATTACATCCGTGACTATCCCACGGGGTAGTTTAGGGGTTAAATCGGCTAACACCATGGTGGTGTTAGATACTTGAAGTGGACCAAAATCATATTGGTCATATAAACTACCCGGTAAGATACTCACACTTGCCCCAAGATCCAAAAGTGCCCGTGTCATTTTAAATTCACCAACTTGTATTGAAATAATGGGCGCCTCCGGATCTTGAAGTTTTGGTGGAAGTGCACCCAAAAGAATCGAACTCACATTTTCGGTTAAATCAAGTTTCTTAGGAAACTTGTGAGTCCGTTTTTGGGTGCATAAATCCTTCAAGTATTTAGCATATGAAGGTACTTGCTTAATTGCACCTAGAAGTGGTAAATTGATTTTGACTTGCTTAAAAATTTCCCACATCTCTTCTTGTTGTGGGCCTCGTTTGTTTACCACTTTCTTAGATGGTCCCAACAAAGCTTCAGGATATGGGGCGGTATTAACCTCCACACCCTTTTTCTTAGCCTTTGGGATGGGAACGGTCACAACGGGTGTAGTATCATTTTTCTTTTGACCCGTTTGACCGTTTTTACCTTCATCATCACTCGCATCTTCCACCACCCCTTCAATAAATGTGGGTGATGGTGGCTCAACACCACTATCTATGACTCGACCCCTACGTAAAGAAATTTTATTTGTTGGTACCTCACGTGTGTTCCTCGAGTTCTACCCTTGATGCTTAGGGTTCACCGTGGTGTCACTTGGAAGTCCTCCTCCACTTCCACGAATTTGAGCCATCTCTTGAGCTAGTTGCCCCACTTGCTTCTCTAATGCCTTTTGAGATTTATCCTTCACTTCAAACTCTTTCTTTACTTCGGCTTTGAACTCTTGGTATGAATTGGTAAGAGCTTATTGTGAGTTGGTAAGATTACTCACAGCATTCATGATGGCATCAAATTTCGAACTTATCGAGTCATCACCTTGGGAGTTTAATGCACCACCCCCATTTCCACTTTGGTTGTAACCCCGTTGATAGTTGCTTTCGCGACCTTGATGTCCTTGGTTACCCCCTTGATTGTAATTCCTTTGGTAACCCCCTTGGTTACCACCTTGACGATTGTTATACGAGGACCCACCTTGACCACCTTGATTACCCGATTGAAAATTCGGGTTCATTTGATTCGAAGAATTACCATACCGGAAGTTAGGGTGATTTCTCAAACCCGGATGGTAAGTGTTGGAGTTCATGTCATATTGCTTTCGATCCCCATACACTTGGTTTACCTCCTCAGTGTAGTCACTCGACCACGTTGGACATTGCTCGGTTCTATGCCCAATATCTCCACACTCTTCACACACCGCAAATTGTACCACGTTCACCTCCTTCTTCTTTATACGAGCCATTTCCCGTTCTAAGGTAGAAATTCGATCTTTAGAATCAAGATCGGGAAGTGACCGGGAAATGGGATGTTTCTTAGCTCTATCGGCCGATTCCTTCTCTTTTGACCGTTTGCTCATCCGCTCCAAAAACTCCCAATCATCATCTTCATGATTGCTCAAGAGAGTCCCGTTGCTCGTTGATTTAAGGCGGTTCCATGTATTGTCGTCTAAACCCCGCACAAAACACTTGACTAACTCCCACTTCTCTATTTGATGATGTGGGCACTTTCACATCAACTCCTTGTATCGTGTGAATGCTTCATGCAACGGCTCACCTGATAATTGGCGAAAAGACCTAATTTCATCACGAGCATCATCGGTCTTTGCCATCGAATAGTATTCATCAAGGAAATCTTGTTGCATTTCTCCCCATGTTCGTATACTATTTGCCGGAAGTATAAGGAACCATTGCTTCGCTTTGTCCTTTAACGGGAATTGAAATAGTACAAGCGGCATTGCGCTTCTTCACTCACGCGATATTGCTGGATCGGGCTTTCGCCCATTGTCCATCGAAGCTTGACTTCCTCCAATGCAAAATTGTGCCCCCCAATTGTGTTACATATAGATGAGAATTCCGCCAAATGCGTGTACGGTTCATCATTCGACCTTCCATTGAAGTGAGGAAGTATGTTGATGTAATGAGGTTTACAATCAAACATCCTCCTCTCACAAACAATTGGTGAATCATTCTCGGTGACCACCGGCCTAAAACGGTCATTCACTCCCCGTGGAGGTTGTTGACGACGATGCGGACCGTTAACTTCTTGATTAACCGGTCTTCGGTTGTCTCTTCGATCACTCCCCCTATCACCTCTTCTATCATCTCTTCAATTTCCACCTTGGTTACCCCTTTGGTTACCCCCTCCCACGAAACGAGGAATCCGGTTAGGGTTAGCATTGTTGTTGTTGTTGTTGAACCCATCATTCCGGTTCCGTTGGTAATTGTTTCGTGGTTGGCGGTTATTTTCGTAACCGTCATTTCTTCTATTCCCATAACCATAGTCATCATCCCCCACATAGTTGGCATTTTGATAGCCAAACTCCTCATCTTCAAATCCTCGTGCATTGTAGATATTACCCTGATTCACGTACCCCCAATCTTCGTCATCATTGACCCGATCATCATAGTAGCCCCCGTCATCCGAATTCTCCGTATGAACACTAACATGCTCCGGCGATTGATAACCGGGAACACTATAAGGTTCGTCATCGGGGATGGCGTTCCTCAAATCATCTATGTTGAAAAATGGGTCTTCGTTCGCGGGATTGCCACGATCTCGGTTGCCTCGACGATCGGAATTGACATTCCGGTCATCAAGGTTGAGGGGTAAGGAGGTTTGTCGATGAAGGTTTTGTAGTTGGGGTGTTCTTTGGTTGTTGTTGGGATTTTGGTTTTGGAAAGGTGGTGTGAGTGGTCCGGTATTGATATTACCACCCGGTCGCTCTTGAGGTATAGATTGAACATTTTGGGCGGGGTGAAAGGTTCCTCGGGATTGGAATTGGTTTTGGTTGAGGTTTGGGTGATTGGAGTTTTGGTTTGCCATTGAATCAGTTTCAATGGTCGGTGTGAGTTGTGGTGTTTGGTTGGTTTGATTAGAAGCAAGAGTTGCTTCTAACCGGCTTGCTAGGTTTCTTCTTGCGACTCTTTCGATTTCCGGTTCGTAGACTAAAGGTGAAGTCCTCCCGGAGTTCCGCGTATGCATGCACTACCTGTAACCTGCACAAGTAACACACCCGCGTAACAAGGAAAAAGACAAAGTACAAAAAGAAAGCTAAACAAATTAAACAGATAATCACGCAAATTCAAACAATAATCCAAACACAAAGCGCACGCACACCCGGCAACGGCGCCAAAATTTGATCGAAGTGTCGCGCTCCGGTCAAAGATAAAATTTATAGTCCCAAATTACCCTTAACAAATAGTTAGTGATAGTAAGGGGTCGAACCATGAAGAGTATGTGGTTTGCGAATGGATTCGATTGAATTATGAGAAGGTGTCACACTTATGAAGCTTGCTATGATATATTTTTGTATTTTTGTTTGATTGAACGATGTGAATTAAAATTACTAAAATGATTAAATGGATTAACTACTAATGATTAACAAATTGCAAGAAATGAAATTGATTGGTTGAACAATAATAAGAAAACAAGGCTCACACCTGGTTTTAACTAATGCAAGACTTAGGGTTACTATGTATTTTAATTAGCTTTACTTGAAATAATTCATTAACGGGTCGCAATCACAAAGCTTAGGTGTCAATCGCTATCAACGTCATAAACAACGGACCATGATACACTTCGTTACTTTGGACTAGCAAATCCTACCAAAAGACAAGGCATAAATACGTGTATTCATTTCACAAAGTCAAATTTAATCATTCACTCGACAATTTGCAAATTCAATACCAACATAGGATAATTGTCTAAGATTCAAATGCACTTCAAGTTGTCACAAAACAATTATCAAAACATAATAAACCCTAAATCTTACAAAAGTCTACACCGGGGTGAAACCTCCAAGAAATTAGCCGAGCATTGTGACAACCCGTACTCCCGTTGTCGAGAGAAGGGTATTTTAGTAAAAACGGGCGTTATTATTATTATTACTATTTTTTACTATGATTATTAAATACGCAAATAATAATAATCCATGACGAGAGTCCCAATTATTTGGGCATGAGTTAACAAAACCGGGCCAGTTCGTTGAGAGAGACGCCTAATCGTTTAACGGACTCGCGCACTTGGGCTAGGCCCAGCCCAACTCACCTAAAAACCCTACACTATAAAATATACCCCTCTCATTTGTTTTCAAATAAAAACAAAAACCCTAATCATCAACAGCCGCACATCATAACCCCTTCTTCCCCTCTCATGTCCGATCAAAAATTCTGATGACCACACCGGTGACCGAACAGCAGCTCCGATCAAACACACTTAACGACAAACCCCCATATCCTATTCTCCCTCCTTACCTTCTCTGAACTCACACAAAAGCAGACAAGACTCCCGAACCAAACACCCGACACTCGATGAAGAATACTGGCGGAGCTGGCGGTGATTCTCCGGCGCCTCTGTTCTCGTTGGCGACACACATATGCACCTCTAAACCCCCCCTCAATAAATGCCAAGCTATGACGTACGGTTGAAGAAAGTGATGGGGGTGGCGGAGCCGATGATTACGGTGGCTGCAGGAGCTCCGGATCGGGTGCGGAAGCAGTGGCAGCAGCAGTGCCGCCGTGGAAGCAGCTGCGGTTCAGTTCTGGTACCGTGATACACACGCGGTTAGTGAGGATACGACTACTTGATTTGATTTACCGTATTGTTCTCGACTGCTCTGTGCTTTTCTGTGATGATAATGATTGGGATTAATATATGCTGTTGACTTGTTTTAGACATTAGGGCTTTGATAAGGAGTATGTCAACTGATTTAGGAATATCATGATAATTGATGATTATGAGTAAATGTTGCAATATGAGGCTGTCTTAACAGTTTCTGTATGTTATTGTGTGCTTTGTTAGAACCTGCTCATATGTTGGTAATTAGTGCTCATTATGAAGTTTGGCTGTGTACTTTTATTATTTGGTTGTCTAAGGGCATGGGAGTTTGATAAATATTGTCCATTGATTTTGACCAATGATTGTTAATTGCCTGTTTGTTGTGAATCATTTTGAAGGGGTGACTATTGTTACCTGATGATTTATAATGATGATATGATTTTTCTCATAAGACTGTTATATGATATAAGGGTGTTTGATGATGTTTAGGGTGCAAGATAGGGTGATTTTTGTGATAAAATGGCTGCATATGTTTCGGGTGGAATATAGTGATAAATCAGTATTAGATAATGGTTGATTAGAATCAGCTTAGAATTATGAACGTGATGAACAGTTTGAATAGGTGATGAATATTTGAAAAATATGTTGATTGATCTAATTTGAATTGGTAGAATGTTGAAAACCATGTTAGTGAATTTTGATTGGACAGTACATACTCATGAAATTTGATTGATAGTACCGAATTGGATAAGGGGTCTAGAAGCATCGGTGGTGGTTGCGAGTCGAGACCGTAAGGTTGCGACTCGAGACCATTACATGACAACTCGAAACCAGACAACACGCTCCAGTAGTCGAGACCAGCTCGGTTACGACTCGAGATCTCCTGATCTCGACTCGAGACCTCTAAAGTTGCGACTCAGTTATGCACAACTCGAGACCGTCTGGTTGCGACTCGGAACTTCATGGTTGCAACTCGAGACCTCTTGTTCTCAAGTCGAGACCACCCGGTTTCGACTGGACTACTCTGCTTAGTATTGGGCCGCACAAACTGATGTTTTGAGCTACGTGTTACTATTAATGTTTAACTGTTACTGTTTAACTGTTTGCATGCTAGGATAGGCCCAATAACGTATATGCTAGTATGACTTACGTGCTATGTGTTAGATACGTGTAGTTATACGTGACATTACTTGCATACGAACCTAATAAATATTTAATAACCATAATAGGGTATGGTTGACCAACGTAACACAAGTAAATTAACTACCGAGCAAAGCAAAGGTGAGTTCACTACTTTTTACTTAAAGCATGCGTTCCCGGTGGATTGGGAAACGGAACAAAACACTTTTCCTGGTTTGGGATTGCTTACTATCTCCTTGTGCGGGATACGGTATTTCTATCTCCATGTGTGGGATACGGGTAACAACGCTATCCCCTTGTGAGGGATACAAACTTACTTTTCTTCCCTTGTTGCTGGGAACAAACTTACTTACTTCCCTTGTTACTGGGAACTTTTAGTTAATTACTGTTTATACTGGATGCAACAAGCAACACTAAACAAAACTCTATCACTCAAGTCCTCACTTCTTAATACCGATTAGTCGCCGGGGTCAGGCGAACGGGTTATTAGTTGATAGCGCTATTTAGGTCTCACCAACCTCACACCGTACCCGCGTATGGGATCGAGCGTGAACTAATGTACTCTGGCAACCGTCAATGATGATAGAACATTGACAAACGGGGCACTCTACGGAAACGTACGAATGAATAGTATTCGGTATTGTAAAAACAGTTTAGTCGCTTACTTATGGGGTAGCTCCCCATGGCATGTATAAACGGATAAATTAACTGGTTGAAACAAGTTTTTGGAATTAAAAACTGGAAAACTACAAACACGTGAACTCGCCAACGTTATGTTGACACTCTACTGCATGCTTTGCAGGTTGCTCGATACAGCTCTGGACGGACGTTGCAATCGGATGGAGTGCGTGGTTCGTAAGTAACATGATAACAACTTGTGGTTTTAAATTACGATGCATTTTCTTCCCCTCTCCGCTGTGAACTTAAACTATGTTTTGAAAAATTTAAATTAGGTCACTAATTATGCTAATGTTTATAACAATAACTAATCCGTTCAAAATAATTAGTGGCTAAGATTCTGGTCAGTCACGCCTCCAAGCGGTGGTACTCCGCGTGTGGATTTTGGGGGTGTGACAGATTGGTATCAGAGCCATTGGTTATAGCGAACTAGGTTTTAAATATAAAATATTTTGGTTTGGGAAATAAAATATTTTTATATGGAAAACCAGACTATAACCGTTCTCTTTAACGAAAACCACAACAGCACCACACTCCGGATTGCAAGGTTCGTCAACCTAAGATGCTCACCTGGTAATGGTAAGCTAACGACATTTACTTGTGCATAACTTATGTGTGTGAACACGCATGTGTGCATGTGTATAATTAGCATATATGTGTTAGTATGTATGCGTATATTTAGTATTTAACACAATGGATCATACGAAGGCTAGACTAGCGTGTTACTTGTTAAACAGGAGCGAGTCCTCCTGGTTCGAAACCACAATACACTAAGGGCAGGGAACCAATTATTCCAAGCCCTCGTCCACGTATTTCCTGATATCATCCCTGGAGTGCAAATCGACGCGAGGGACGTCCACCCGATAGACCTGCCCAGGAAAGGCCTGCTACGAAGCACATAGAGAAGTTACGAGAATGAATCGACGAAGGGGAGCCACCCCTATATCATGGGATATTAGAAAGAACGACGACGTCGTTCGCATCCTTTTTACTTGCGTATTTCTTTTCCCGACTTAAGTAGTGAGACTTGTTCCCTCATACGACTGATCACCTGGATTCTTGAAGCATTCTAGTAAGCCTACGCCTTTTGGGTTTCCGTTTGCACGTCTCGAACACGAAAAGCATACGTGGTGTATGCTTCTTATTGTAGTGCCAGCAATCGTATCACCTTTCCATTGACCATAGAGTTATTTCTCTCTAATCCCTCGTTACATGGTTAATCCTTATTCAAGTTGAACCTTATACCTTAGCACGCCCCAAAACCCAGCAAATTGATATCTTTCTTACAAACCGGCGTAATTGAAAGCGTGGCAAGACGAAGATACAGGCCAGTCAACCCACCGACGAGTACGGTGACCTAGATGCTTACCTTATCCTTCATTTTCCAGAACCGTTATTCTTGGGCGACTTTTCTGATTTCATGAATCCTTTCGCTAGCTTTCGTACGAATCCGTGTTTATTGCTCAGATAGTACCCCCGCTTCTATCGTTTCTTTATCACGACATCCACGTTTCTTCGTTTAGAAACCTTGACCAGACCTCTCTTCAGTTCGGTGAATTCGACAAACTCGACCCTTAGACAGCAAACTTTTATCCCTTGAAATTCAACAATGTGCTACTTCAATCATACTTTCCTGAAAACCTGCTTTCACATCGAAACCCCCCCTCATACTGAGACCTTGACCAGATTTCCCTCTAGTTTGGGAAAATTCAGCAAGCTCGACTACTAGTCAATAAACTTCTTGAATCTTAAAAATGGTGACGTGTGATCCAAACGTATCCTTTCAGACATGTTTTTATTACCTTACATGGAAGCCTTTCGACGACACAAGCACTACTTCGGACTCGTCCTCATGACTTCGGTAGTCTATTTCAATTTGGTTACTTACCGGTTTGGGAGATCACAAACTCGTTTTCGCATACGGCTCAGCTCAGGACATCTTGTTAGACGTTTTAGTGAACCTAAACCCCCCCCCCCCCCGACCCATACGACGACCGTCCTTCTCTATCATTGGTTCTTGTTGTGCCATTCATACTGACGTAACACCTCTTATCGGCAAAACGACGTTCTTTATCCTAATCGCCCGCGGCTTATGTACGACCAGCTACTTCATCGACGCCAGATAAATCCTTATTGCCGACCACCAAGCCTTTTATGTTTTGTCTCAAATTGAACGCACCAACGTTGACTACCCTTCAAACATTACCTCGCTACTCGTATTATGAATTCCCTGATTCTTATCCTACTCTATTCTGCACAAATCTCCGTTTGGACGAAATACTTCCTACAAATGTTACTCGTCCGAGCAGCGAGCCAAGGATACCCCGAGGGTAACGGGTATCGCAAGCACTGTTCTTCGAACTCGATACGATCAACACCTAATTACGACACTCGAATTTATTCCATCCTGTCAAAATTCGACACTGGTTTCTTTCGACAACGCCCGAACCTATCCCGAAAACGAGTGGGAATCAGGACGACTCCTATGCTCTACCCTTGTACTTCTACGACGCAAACCGCCTTGCGCTAAATTGACAATGCACGACTTTAACGTCGCAAGGGCCGCATTTCTCGACTGTATACGCAACCCCTCACGGTTTAAACTCGAAAGGGCATCACCTAGCATCAGGGAGATGTCAGTAATTCGCCATTCCAATGGTTGAAAGATAAGCAATGAAGTGATCGTATCCTCTCCTATCCTAGGGCATTGAAGAAATACTTGCCGGTGCCTTTACACGACCGAAGAAACCGACAAGCTCCCGAACTTGCAACCATCTACTTGATAGAAGTAGATGCTGGGCACAGAGTGCCGACTTCTATCACTTTGGATCGAAACCCACATTTTGCATCCGATTCGTCGCAGACTTTACTCAATTGGCTCACTGTTAGACATGAGCGCTGTTTACTACATACGGATGGGTGGTCAACCGAACGCACTCTCCGAAACCCTCGAAGGCATGCTGAAAATATGTGTTATCATCCTTGGATACGAGTGACACTTCCCTCTTGTAGAATTCTCTTCCAACAACTGCTACCGCACTAGCATTTAGGCAGCACCATTTGAGGCATTGCACGAACGCAGACGCCGGTCACCTCTGTGTTGGGCGGAAGCCAAATTACCGGCCCAGAACTCGCACTTGACACAACGGGTAGGATTGCCCAGAATATACAACGCATGGCGGCAGCCCCAGACCGTCAGAAAGACTACGCGGATAAGCGTAGGAAACCTCTAGAATCCCTAGTCGGAGACTGGGTTCTACTTAAAGTTTCACCCTGGAAGGGTGTGGTACGCTTGGGCAAACATGGCAAGCTCAATCCGCGAGGAATTGGACCATTCGAAATTACCGAGAGGATCGGTAAAGTTGCTTACAGACTAAACCTGCCGGAAAAGCTGAATGCGGTGCACAACGTCCTTCACGTGCCTAATCTGAAGAAGTGTCTGTCCAACGAAACTTTCATTGTACCTTTTTGGGAACTCGTGATCAGCAACCGGCTACGCTTCATTGAGAAACCGGTTGAGAACAGGAATCAAGAAAATCGAAACCCTCGAGCGTAGTGTAACCAACAGACCGAGTTCGTTGGAACTCACGCCATGGCCTAGAGTTTACCTGGGAATGAGAAAACCAGATGATGCGCACGTATCCCCAGTTGTCTGCAAACATTACTTCCAGCACTGAAGCTACAACTGAAATTTCTAGAAGAAATTTCAAGCCAACAAGGGGATTATGTGACACCCCGCGAAAACGTTTAAACAAACTAGCTTGTCAGTGGCTGCGCGCTAAATTTCGGGACGAAATTTCTTGCACTTGGGGATAATGTGACACTTCGGGTTTTCCTGTACGTTTCTTGGATGCTATAATTAAATTTGTGAAATTCTATACTATGTGAAATACGTGCAAACTCTTGGAACCTTATGCTACTTGACCGTCTACGCGATGTGACCTTATGTGCTAAGTGGCTTACATGTTTATTTTGTGAACTTTTGTGAACTACGTGTATGTACGTATGACACTAGGTTATCAGCGAGTCTATAATTAGAGCGAATCGTGTGACTTAGCTTAAATTTCGAGGACGAAATTCCTGTAACATGGGGAGAATGTGACAACCCGTACTCCCGTTGTCGAGAGAAGGGTATTTTAGTAAAAACGGGCGTTATTATTATTATTACTATTTTTTACTATGATTATTAAATACGCAAATAATAATAATCCATGACGAGAGTCCCAATTATTTGGGCATGAGTTAACAAAACCGGGCCAGTTCGTTGAGAGAGACGCCTAATCGTTTAACGGACTCGCGCACTTGGGCTAGGCCCAACCCAACTCACCTAAAAACCCTACACTATAAAATATACCCCTCTCATTTGTTTTCAAATAAAAACAAAAACCCTAATCATCAACAGCCGCACATCATAACCCCTTCTTCCCCTCTCATGTCCGATCAAAAATTCTGATGACCACACCATAATGATTGTTAATTGCCTGTTTGTTGTGAATCATTTTGAAGGGGTGACTATTGTTACCTGATGATTTATAATGATGATATGATTTTTCTCATAAGACTGTTATATGATATAAGGGTGTTTGATGATGTTTAGGGTGCAAGATAGGGTGATTTTTGTGATAAAATGGCTGCATATGTTTCGGGTGGAATATAGTGATAAATCAGTATTAGATAATGGTTGATTAGAATCAGCTTAGAATTATGAACGTGATGAACAGTTTGAATAGGTGATGAATATTTGAAAAATATGTTGATTGATCTAATTTGAATTGGTAGAATGTTGAAAACCATGTTAGTGAATTTTGATTGGACAGTACATACTCATGAAATTTGATTGATAGTACCGAATTGGATAAGGGGTCTAGAAGCATCGGTGGTGGTTGCGAGTCGAGACCGTAAGGTTGCGACTCGAGACCATTACATGACAACTCGAAACCAGACAACACGCTCCAGTAGTCGAGACCAGCTCGGTTACGACTCGAGATCTCCTGATCTCGACTCGAGACCTCTAAAGTTGCGACTCAGTTATGCACAACTCGAGACCGTCTGGTTGCGACTCGGAACTTCATGGTTGCAACTCGAGACCTCTTGTTCTCAAGTCGAGACCACCCGGTTTCGACTGGACTACTCTGCTTAGTATTGGGCCGCACAAACTGATGTTTTGAGCTACGTGTTACTATTAATGTTTAACTGTTACTGTTTAACTGTTTGCATGCTAGGATAGGCCCAATAACGTATATGCTAGTATGACTTACGTGCTATGTGTTAGATACGTGTAGTTATACGTGACATTACTTGCATACGAACCTAATAAATATTTAATAACCATAATAGGGTATGGTTGACCAACGTAACACAAGTAAATTAACTACCGAGCAAAGCAAAGGTGAGTTCACTACTTTTTACTTAAAGCATGCGTTCCCGGTGGATTGGGAAATGGAACAAAACACTTTTCCTGGTTTGGGATTGCTTACTATCTCCTTGTGCGGGATACGGTATTTCTATCTCCTTGTGTGGGATACGGGTAACAACGCTATCCCCTTGTGAGGGATACAAACTTACTTTTCTTCCCTTGTTGCTGGGAACAAACTTACTTACTTCCCTTGTTACTGGGAACTTTTAGTTAATTACTGTTTATACTGGATGCAACAAGCAACACTAAACAAAACTCTATCACTCAAGTCCTCACTTCTTAATACCGATTAGTCGCCGGGGTCAGGCGAACGGGTTATTAGTTGATAGCGCTATTTAGGTCTCACCAACCTCACACCGTACCCGCGTATGGGATCGAGCGTGAACTAATGTACTCTGGCAACCGTCAATGATGATAGAACATTGACAAACGGGGCACTCTACGGAAACGTACGGATGAATAGTATTCGGTATTGTAAAAACAGTTTAGTCGCTTACTTATGGGGTAGCTCCCCATGGCATGTATAAACGGATAAATTAACTGGTTGAAACAAGTTTTTGGAATTAAAAACTGGAAAACTACAAACACGTGAACTCGCCAACGTTATGTTGACACTCTACTGCATGCTTTGCAGGTTGCTCGATACAGCTCTGGACGGACGTTGCAATCGGATGGAGTGCGTGGTTCGTAAGTAACATGATAACAACTTGTGGTTTTAAATTACGATGCATTTTCTTCCCCTCTCCGCTGTGAACTTAAACTATGTTTTGAAAAATTTAAATTAGGTCACTAATTATGCTAATGTTTATAACAATAACTAATCCGTTCAAAATAATTAGTGGCTAAGATTCTGGTCAGTCACGCCTCCAAGCGGTGGTACTCCGCGTGTGGATTTTGGGGGTGTGACAAGCATGATCGAAGAAACTTGATCACCGGATGTAGAAAGCTTGAACTGGATCATCGTGAAGCTTGAAGATGGATGAATGGATGAATGGTTAGGGTTACGGAAGGTTGGTGATGATGGATTGGAATGAAGGATATGATGGTGAATTAGGGTTCTTGATTGATGATGATTTGGGTGTTAATTCGGGTTGTAGATGTGTAGGTGGATGTTGATAATGGATTTGTAGGTGATAGGTGATGAGTAATGGCTCCAAGATGATATTCAAACTCTCCAAGAAAGTGTAACTCCCGTAATTGATGACCAAGATGCCTTTTCATTCATTCCAAGACCAAGGGAACCAAAAATTTGCGTCGGCAATATTGAGGAGCCGTCGCTGACGGCCTGAAGCCCCGTCGGCGACGGTGCTTGCTTTTCTGATTTTGGCCGACGGCCTATTTTGCTGTCTATGGACATTCTTGACGACGGAGAACTACACCGACCGTCGGTGACGGCCCAATTGGGCGTCGGCGATGGTGCCCAGAAGTTTAACTTTCTGTTTTTCTCGTTTTCTTGAGTCCGGTTGACCCGTTTCGCATCCCGGTGGTTCCGTTTTCACTTCGGTGACTCGTAAAGCTCCTTAAACTCTGCTATACCTGCAAAACAAGTATCTAATCAAAACTAGGCTATTCGGAATTAAAACATGTGTAAAAACATCAAATTAAGCAATTACGATCACCGGTTTTTGACCACGTATCAGTGAGTTGGAGTTTTTAGTAGACTTTATGGGTCAAATGGTTTCCCAATGTTGTGGTGTAAATGGGTTAAAGGGGTTTTGGTCTCGGCGTGTTCTCGATTTTGGGTAAAGGGTCCCCTACATTCGAATTCAAATGCTTAAAAGGTATTAAACAAGGAGACCCATTGTCGGTGTTTCTCTTCCTCATGGTTCTGGAAACTTTGTCTTGTATATTTAATAGAGCAAGAGAGGCGGACCTTTTTAAGAGCATCCATACACCAAATAATGGCCCAGTTCTCTCGCATCTGTTATACGCAGATGATGCATTGATATTGGGTGAATAGGTGAGAGACAACGTGGTTAATATCTCGAGATTGCTGAGGGTTTTTAATATGTTTTCGGGGCTCAAAATTACTTGATGTATTGCAAAATACATCTATTTCCAGTGAACAGTTTGTATAATTTCCAATGAGTTTTATGTCGTTTTGTGTCGTTTTGCTTGGAATATCGCTTTGTACTTAGTCTTTTGTGTTTTGCAGTTGTCTAGATGAAAAAGGAAGTGAAAACAGGAGAAAATGAAGAAAACTGAGCTTTCGGACGTGTCGTGAGTGATCGGAGAATTGAAAACGAAAAAATGCAAGAATGACACCCTATCACATAGCGCGAAAGGGAATTGAGAAAGCTTTTGCGCGACGCGAGGGCTCTAAAATGAACAAATTGCCCTTTTGAAGTTGTGGTTATTTACCATTTGTGCCACCGCGTTAATTGACCCGGTCGTGCTACGCGACAGGTTAAGTCAAATCCCCTCGCGCGATGCGAGGGGACTTGCGGGAAATGTTTGTTTCGTCTCCAAGTTTCGATATATTAATCTAATGACGAGTTTTAAACGAATATAACTTGCACTTTGGACAAACTGAGAGCTCTGGGAGGCGAATTTGGCAAGACACGAAGCTAGGATTCAAGGTTCCAAGCGATTCGATCAAGATTTCTCCGGTGTTAGCATTTGGTTTCTTGTCTTCCTCGTTTACGTTGATTTCAAACATGTTTGTTAAACCTAGTATAACTTATGTTTATGTTTTCATGATGATATTCGGCTAAACTCCGTAGAACTGCCTAGGTTATGATGAATACACGTTATTGACTTGTGATCTTTCAGTTTTGGAACATGTTTTGTGGTTGAATCTTGAAGTTTCTAATATTATGTGTACGCGTATTTAGATTAATTCAATGAATGATTATCAAACTCCAGTTGTGCTTTGTTGAATGTCTTTCAGTTATAGGTGCATGCTAGATCGTTTACTGTATGTTTTCGATTATTAAGTGGTTTGCTAAACTTAGTAACCCATAGGAGTGATAACTATGAATTATGTAGGGCTAGTTATTCAACCATTCTCGATATCCGTGAGGTGAGAGATTGTCAGTTTGTCTTGAGTGTTAGGTTTCTAGGAGTATAGCCTTTGTGAGAACATTTCCCTAGTTTGCCTGCCATTCCTTGCCTATGGAGTCGGATCAAGATTCCAATAGTTACCCCGTGCACTTCTAGTATATTTCGCGCTGTGAGGTAGATTGTCTAGCGGGTACTTCATTATTAGAGTTGGAAACCCATGAGGGAATCCACATAACCGATAATCTTAACTGATTTTAGGAATCTTTTAGGGAAATCCTGGAGAAGGGTCGAGGGTTCGTAGATCATCCTTTAAGTTTAGCATATTCCTGGTTCCACAATAGTTCCATTACCGATGGAAAACTTTTCATTCATGTGTAGGATTTAGACCTAGGTAGTGCTTTTATCATCACCTATGTGACAACCGGCAAAATTACATGGTAATTCCGTACAACTTAATGACTATCTATACATGTAATTGCATTCATTTCACTTGATTATGAATGATTGAGTTGTACAAAGTCTAGCAATGATAGGACATGTTAAATTAATTTATATTGCCATTTTCGTTGTGTCACAAAAACAAAAAGCCATGTCCTAATACGTTGGTAAACAATGCGAACATACTATTCATGCGAACACACTATTAATGTCAGGAGAGTTCCGAAACTCCCTGAAACGACTATCAGATGGTATGAAAGCATATCATCACAAACACTTATACAAAATCCCTAAATTAAGGGCAACACTTGTAATAATATATAAACTTTCCGGAAAAAGGCCTAAACACCTAAATTGTCCGATTCGAATAATAAACTAGCTAATTCAGCACTTCGCAACAAATTACAGCATCCTACAACACTAACAAAGCTATTATATAATGTTAATTTTCTTAAATGATCTCGACGATATCGAATATTTATTTAGGATGCTATTACCGGTATCGTCGTGCGCCTTCCGTATACTATACAATATTGACCCGACAATGAAACTAGAAGCTAACAAATACAACTAAACATTTAGTTAACTAGTCTATTGAACTAATTAGAATTAATTTAGCATCCTAAACATCATTAACACCCTAATGATGCAAGAACACAACTAATGACATAAATATCTATCCTAACTTTCTAACCACATGTCTAAATGAACTTTATATAAAAACCACCATACTCTATCATACCCCTCTCTATTTTCGGTCAAGAAGGGGCCCCACAAGCCCCTTCATTAATGCTAGATGATGATGAGGGATGAAAGCATGTCTTATGAATCTTGAGTCTTGACTTATGAGATCTTGCACATTATAAACAAATAACCAACAACATATCACCTCACATTTCTACAACTTACAAACACTCAAAACAACCTCCTCCTCCTCCTCTCTCTCTCTCTCTCTCTCTCTCTCTCTCTTTGTCTATGGCCCAAACACCACCACCCACCTCTTCACCTTCAACCTCTAAACACATAATTCCAAGCCTCACTCATACCTTTCATGAAGATCTAAGATGATTCAAAGCTTGGGAGTGCACTAGGAAGCTTTATACTTGTTCTTGGAGCTTCAAGACCTTCACATCTTCTTCATCTTCTTCACATTGTGCTTCCCTATCCTAGGTGCTAGTTGTAAGATTATCTAAACTCATCCTTATGCTTCTTATGTTTAGTAGATCATAAAAGTACACATTGATCATCTTCAAGCTCACTAAACAAATACATAAAACCCTAAAATTTAACATAATAATCTTACATAATTATGTGCTTTATGTGTAGATCTTGATGTTTAGTGTGTTGTAGTTTGTTTAGACTTGATGATCTTGCATGATTATACCTGAATGTGATCTAAAAATAAAGATGTTTAGATCTAGCAAGATCACCATCTTTGAAGTTCATAAACTTTAAAACTAGTATTGAAAATGAATTTTTGAAAAATATAAGTTTATTAAGAAGATAGAAACATGATTTTGAAAGTGATAATCTTAAAATATAACGTAAACAAGTTTAGGTTAAGTAGTTAAACTAGAAGATGAATATAAAAAGTATTATTATTTTTAGAAGTCTTGATAAATAGATAAGAGAAGTTCATGTAACTTGAAGACGTATTTGTGTTATATGCATGGAAAATTGATGTTTGGGAACTTGATTTGTGTTGATGGATGATATTGGGGGTAATATTTGGTTAAAAATACGTTTTAAAAACGTGGAAAATGTCCATAGCATAGGGGAAACTATGGCGAAATTTTCTAAAATCCTAATCATGATTGAAGTGTGGTTTAACAAGTGATTATCTTAACTAAACGAGATTAGCAACTTTAATCATGATTAGGTAAACTTTGATGAAAAGTTTAAACTAAACACTTGTGGTAATATTTCTAAATTAATAGAAGTGTGTGTATATATATATTTATATATAGGGTGAGAAATATATATATTTTGAAGAACCATCCTTTGTGTATATACATATGTGTAATTATGTGTATGTATTTAGAAGTTAGGAAGCTTAACATGCTAAATACATGAAGACCAACACTTAGAAAACACAAAATACTTGAAGTTTAATCAAGTATAAAAATACAAATGGTTACATATATATACACACATATCCTCAAGGCTTGTTGCATTGAATGTTAATACAAGAAGATATATATATATATATATATATATATATATATATATATATATATATAGGGTGGGAGTTGGCTACAAAGTCCATTTTTCCTACAAAGTGTACAAAGTCATAAAACACCACAATTTCAAACATAAAACACACTCAAAACCCACAAATAACAAAGTGAAGATTACTAAAACGCCATATTTGTGGGTTTTGTGTTGTGTTTTGGATGATAAGGCTTTGATTTTCGAATGACTAACATTAGTGTGTTCTATGATGATTATCATGTTGTGTTTTATATTCATAGTTCTATGATTGTGTGTTTGAAGTTTTTATGGAATGTAAGGGTCTGGATATTGTGTTTTAGTGATCTTCACTTTGTTATTTGTGGGTTTTGAGTGTGTTTTATGTTTGAAATTGTGGTGTTTTATGACTTTGTACACTTTGTAGGAAAAATGGACTTTGTAGCCAAACCCCACCCTATATATATATATACATACACACACACACTTATATTATATCCCTAATCATAAATTCGGATAGCGGACAACCCAACTTATATATATATATATATATATATATTGAAGAAATAATATATATCTGAAACCGACATTAAAAATACAATAAAAGTTCGGTAAGAAACTAAATATATCGTCACCGACAATGATCATTCATATCGTTACAACGAGGAGCATACATACTTTACCGACAAACGCTTGGGCATTTTCGCCACAAAAAAAAAAAAAAATATATATATATATATATATAGGCTAAAGATAAAAAGAAAACCACTTTTATTGAGAAAACCCGGGAAACTCAAAGCTCCCAACTTTTTTTTTTGAAAAAATTACCACACGTAATATACATGTTTTTAAGAGTTTTGGGCAAAAAAAATCGAAAAAGCGTCGAGTAGATATTTAAAAAAAAAATAAACAAGTTTTGGTGTAACATATGTTACATTCGCTGAACATATGTTACACCAAAACTTGTTTATTTTTTTTAAAAATATTTACTCGGCGCTTTTTCGATTTTTTTTGCCCAAAACTCTTAAAAACATGTATATTACGTGTGGTAATTTTTTCAAAAAAAAAAAAAAGTCGTGAGCTTTGAGTTTCCCGGTTTTTCTCAATAAAAGTGGTTTTATATATATATATATATATATATATATAGGGTGGGGTTCTAGAGTGAACACTAGTGTATTTGCGAACTGAGTGAACAAATCCTGGCCATTGATCTACACACGTGTATGGCCAGGATCTCATTATCAAATCATAAAATACACTAGTGTATTTCAACATCAAATCCTGGCCATTGATCTACACACGTGTATGGCCAGGATTAGTTCACTCAGTTCGCAAGCTACACTAGTGTTCACTCTTGAACCTAATCCTATATATATATATATATTCAACACTCTTAAAAACCGGAAAGTGTTATATAAATATCCCACTAAGTGGATATACAAGTATATAAATATACTTATACGTATAAAATACGTACACTAAAACACTCAGTGAAATTGCAAGATTGCAAGTAATGTACATGTACACATATATATGTATAAATACGACAATAAAAAATACTAGTGAAGTATATACATGGTATACGTATACATATAAATACACAAATACAATGGTTGTATACAAATACACTTGAAGAAGTGTACACATACAAGAGGATACCATACATGTACACCGACATAAAAACGATAAAAATAAATAATTTTAACTAATTTATCTAGTAAAGACATATATACCTAGTGTGAGGTTTATTGGGAAACACTAAAAAAGTGGGGAATAGTGGGGAACCGACTCAAACGAACTCCGATTAGACTTATTCTAGCGGCATTGGAACCGGCTCGTCGAACCCTAACTAGGATCTCTTAACCCTAAACCCTGAATCATAATCCCTAAACCCTAAATATATTAGGGTTTGGCTTTTAGGGTTTAGGTTTAGGGTTTAGCCTTAGGGTTTAGGTTTAGGGTTTAGCTTTAGGGTCTAGCTTTAGGGTCTAGCTTTAGGGTCTAGCTTTAGGTTTAGCCTTTAGGGTTTAGCTTTTAGGGTTTATAGTTTAGATTTTACGGTTTAGCTTAGGTTTTAGCCTTATTTTTTAGCTTTAGGATTTAGAGTTTAGGAGTTAGGGTTTAGGGTTAAGAGATCTTAGTTAGGGTTCGACGAGCTGGTTCCAACGCCGCTGGAATGAGTCCAATCGGAGTTCGTTTGAGTCGGTTCCCCGCTGTTCCCCAATTTTTTAGTGTTCCCAATGAACCTTCCTCTCTCTCTATATATATATATATAGGGAGGGGCTCATGCGAGAACTCCATTTATTGCGAGAACCGCGAGAACCAATGTGAACACAACCTAAAATAGCTAAAAAAACCTAACCCCCACCCCCCCCCCCCAAAAAAAAACCTAACCCCCCCAAGCTAAATGCTAAAAATTAAAACCCCCAAAAAACCTAAAAAAAACCTAACCCCCCCAAAAAAAAAAACCTAAACCCCCCTCCCCATTTAGAGTTTAGGAGTTAGGGTTTAGGGTTAAGAGATCTTAGTTATGGTTCGACGAGCTGGTTCCAACGCCGCTGGAATGAGTCCAATCGGAGTTCGTTTGAGTCGGTTCCCCGCTGTTCCCCAATTTTTTAGTGTTCCCAATGAACCTTCCTCTCTCTCTCTCTCTCTATATATATATATATATATATATATATATATAGGGAGGGGCTCATGCGAGAACTCCATTTATTGCGAGAACCGCGAGAACCAATGTGAACACAACCTAAAATAGCTAAAAAAACCTAACCCCCCAAGCTAAATGCTAAAAATTAAAACCCCCAAAAAACCTAAAAAAAACCTAACCCCCCCCAAAAAAAAAACCTAAACCCCCCTCCCCCACCCCCCAAAAACCTAAACCCCCCCACCCCCCCCCCCCCCAAAAAAAAAAAACCAAAACCCCCCTCCCCCACCCCCCAAAAACCTAAACCCCGCACCCCCCAAGCTAAAATGCTAAAAACTAAACCCCCAAAAAACCTAAAAAATCTAAAAAAATAAAAAAAAAATCTATTTTTTTTTAATATTTTTTATGCTCAAATCGCTACTTTTAGTGGCAATTTTTTTTTTTTTAATTTTTTTTCGCTTCGAAAAGTAGCGATTTTTATATAAAAAATATTAAAAAAAATTTTTGTGTGATTTTTAGCTATTTTTAGGCATTTTTGGTTGTGTTCACATTGGTTCTCGCAATAAGAGGTGCTTCTCGCATGATCTTCTCCCTATATATATATATATATATATATATATATATGTCACACCCCGACCGCGTTAAAACAACAACCGCGACGGAAAGTCGGGGAGTGTCGAAACAGAATCATTGTTTCACAACACATGGATTGAAGTTTCGATTTATTGAATTAAGTTTATTACATGGCATTGAAATCAAAAGCAAAAAATGAACAAATTGTCTTTCATTGTTATTGAGTCACTAAGGCCTCGTCCATTCCTATGTGAGCATGCATCATAAACATCATCATATACAGCACCTGAAACTTATGTGAACATAATTCAGCATAAAAATGCCGACGAGTACATAGGTTTTGTGAGTGTGTCAAATTCATGGCTTTAAGTACATATTGCAATACCTCGTCCAACTACGAGAGTTGTCGAGTGTGTACCTTGAAAACAAAAGAGTTTGATATTGCAGTATGTTTCTATCAACTTTACAAGTTGATATATGTGTAAATCAAAACCATTGTGGCCATGAATCTAATTGAAAACATTTATCCTTGTAAACCAAGTAGTAAATTGTCGTTGAAAGTAAACATTGTATGGTTTATATCTTTAAGCAAACCTTGTAATGTAACTTCGTTTTGGAAACATTCGTCCAAGTGATCTAGATAACGCAACGACATGTAATGTGTTAAAAACACTTATATATAGGAAGTACCAGCGGCGTATCCACCATGCTTTTATCACATTACACCCCCCATTACCTAATCACTTACCATAACCCAATCGTTCAATTCGTTCAAATCGATCACGTGATTCAAATAGTTCCAATGGTTCAAATAGTTCACATAGTTCAAATAGTTCCAATGGTTCAAATAGTTCAAATAGTTCACATAGTTCACATAGTTCAAATCGTTCCAGTGGTTCAAATAGTTCCAATGGTTCAAATAGTTCAAATAGTTCACATATTTCAAATAGTTCAAATAGTTTCGATGGTTCGTGTTTAAATTGTGAAAACTAACTTTTGGTCGTTTTATTGAATACATTCAAACCTGTGTGACTCGTCCTAATTGTTCAACTCGTATTAACAAACCACCAAAGGATAAGTTAACAATTCATCAGGTTTTATCGTTACCCATATTACCCCCATAACCATGGTGATAGTCCGACAACGGAATTTGTCAGATCCTATGGTACCATAACAGCCTATGGTACCATAACATACTACTGGTCGGCTTAAACATAGTTAATGAATGTCATTCAATTGTCTTTCGATCAACATCCCAACAAGTTCGTTTGAAATCGTTGTGTTTAACATAAACCATAACATTCGTTTAGAAAAACTCGAAATCGTTTAACACATATGAATCAGCCCAAAAATTTTTGAAAACAGTAAAAGAGGGGACTATGTACTCACATTGAATTGCAAGGTATCCTCGATTAAATGAACTTAACAATGCTCGAGCAAACCAAGGAAATCAAGTGGTACCTATTAATCGGACCGCTATGTTAATAAATCGACACCTAAATCGGGAGATCGGGTATAATGAGGTCTCGTAAACCAAATGAGTATTGGAACTCATGTGATATGGTTTAACAAAGCCTACATCCTAAATCGGAACCTATCCTAAGTGCTTACGACCCGTTAAGGTAGTCTACGATACTTTAAAGCATCGTTTGCGCGAATACGCGTTCGAGACGCCAAACTAGTCCTATGACAAGTATTATATGCCCTAAAATGTTTAAATATGTTGCATAATCAGTTTAAGTGACAAAATTTAGGTTACATATGCTTAAATTCAAATTATGCATGAAAAGGGCATTTTGGTCATTTACCTAAGGCATATAAACTACCTATCATACAACTAATTAAACTAAGTGACCATAAGGTATAACCTTGGAAGGTTATTCCCTATACAACTATGGTTACAATATATGCTTGGTCGGATCCTAACGATCGACCAAACAGGTCGGGTTCGAAAGTCTAAGCGGTTGTCAAGACCGCTTGACTTACGACCCTATACAAGCACTAGACTAAAAGTGACGAGTTAAACATGTTAAAACATGTTTAACTAAGTTAGAAAACAGGTTTGATATCAAAACAAAGTGTTTTGATACCCGAAAATAGTTTCATTGCAAAATGCGCATAATCGGCATTTTGACCGAAACTTTGACTCATCACTTCGACTAATCGACGTGGTAATAAGTAGGTATAGTCACAAGGGACTATAACCATCGTGATTACGCTCACATTGCAAAGCTCGATTGAACTTTGACTTGACCAATTCATGGTCAAAGCAGAAAGTCAAACACTGTTTGACTTTCATGCTTGAAAAGCATAAACAAGCATGAAAGAAGCTTACAAAGGGTCCAAGCTAGGAAGAATTGAACTAAAAATACTCAGGTATGAAGCTTTTAACAAGTGAGAGCTTCAACTTAGAGTAGATTAGATCAAATGAGCAAAGAATATGGCAAAACCCCATGGGTATTTATAGGAAACCTTGAATCCACAAGATCATTACATGTGTTTTTGAGAGAATCAAAGCTTGATCTTGGCCATACACTTGTTGCCCATAGTTTTAAATACAAGGGGAGCACAAAAAACAAGTCCATAGTATGCTAAAACCATGGTAAAAATCAATGGAAACAGGCTGCTGAACCAGATTCAATGTTTCTACCAGATTAGTCTGTCATGCCCCGCGTAAGCTGTAACCTTGGCTTACGCGGCCTGCGAGGTATCTTTCCAGAATTGTCAGTTTTGGCCCCTGCATGCTTAAAACTTTGATTTTGATGGATTTATGCCCCGTTAACCCCATTTCAAGGCTCTACAATGAAGTTAAAGCATAGGGAACATGAAATATGCTTGAAAAAATCTTGGATGTTGGTTCGTTTGGTCGTACGGTCACGTTATTCGGTTAATTACGATGAAAACTCAAACGGACACGAAAATGATCCAAATTGCGCGATGAATGGTATTTTTGCATTCCAATCACTAAAATAAAATATTTTAATGATTACAAAAATTTTTGGATGTCCGGATATGTTCAGAACGTAAGATATGCGCGTAAGTGCAAACTTATGCACTTTTTGACGCTTTTAGTCCCTATTGATCAAATAAGCGTATTTTCACATGCCGAACCGCTCAAAGCCTATTTCTAAGCTATGTAAAGGATATTTAGGGTATGTTTAACTTATGATCATGATCCGGAATGTTCGTTACTATACGAATCGGCATACTTTCGCAGGTTGTCGAAATTAGTCCATGTGATCGAATAAACTTGTTTTTGGCACACCAAACCCTTCAAAACTTATTTCTAAGTTATGTAAAGGTTATTTAAGGTATGTTAAGTCTATGTCACTGTTCCGGAATGTTTGTCGCGTTAAACTGATTACGTTTATGCATCAGTTTGCGTATAACTTTCTAGAAAGTGCTTTAGAGCTCGAAATTGAACAAGAATTGATATGTGCAATTGTCACAAGTATTTGTACAAATCCCAAGAATGAAACACAATATTTCATTGGATTCGTATTTGTATGATGGTTGAAATGGCACAAATGTCACAGTCTCCCCTACTTTAGGAAATTTCATCCCGAAATTTATTCGTAGGAGTCTGTCTGAATAATTGTGTTAAACAATTGTCTTGCGCGGAATCTAGAGTCTTTGTGTATTTGCATAGAGTAACCCATCAAAGATCTCCACACAAGGCATAACTTTGTCATTCCCTAGTTGATGCTCCCTTAGATAATATAGGAAGCGGGAATGGGTTGTTATACCTATGATGTTCATTCCCTAAAGGATACTCCCTTGGTTAAAGCAGGAAGTGGGAATGAGAGATTTGATTAAATGATAAGACCAAATTAACCAATAGTTCTGTGAGTATCCTTTAAGAATCTAACTATTAAAACAGAAAGATCTTGTAAGGATTTATATTTCATTTCTCCAGTGGATATTCTTCAGAAGCGAAAATGAATGGATGATTCATTTTCTCCAATGGATTCTTCGTCAGATGTGGAAATGAAAGACGAATAGGTTATTCATTTCCAATGGATATTTCTTTAAAAGCAAAATTGAATGGGTAATTCATTATCTCCAATGGATACTTTTATCAGAAATGGAAATGAAGGAATGTATAAGCTGTTCATCTTTCAATGGTTATTTCTTCAGAAGTGAAAATGAATGGATAATTCATTTCCCTCAATGGATACTCCGTCAGAAGTAGAAATGAAAAATTGTAGAATAAGTTATTCATTTCCTCGATGGATATTTCTTCAGAAACGAAAATGAATGGATAATTCAGTTTCCTCAGTGGATACTTCGTCAGAAGTGGAAATGAAGAATAGTTAAATAGAATATTCATTTCCCCGATGGATATTTCTTCAGAAGCGAAAATGAATGGATAATTCATTTTCCTTAGTGGATACTTCGTCAGAAGTGGAAATGAAGGATTTATTGCAAAGAGTATTCATTTCCCCGATGGATATTTCTTCAGAAGCAAAAATGAATGGATAATTCATTTTCCTCAGTGGATACTTCGTCAGAAGTGGAAATGAAAGAATCGATACAGGGTTATTCATTCCCCAATGGATATTTCTTTAGAAGCGAAAATGAATAGATAATTCATTTTCCTCAGTGGATACTTCATTAAAAGCGGAATGAATCTATTCATTTTCCTCAGTGGATATTTCTTCAAAAGCGAAAATGAATGGATAATTCTTTTCCTCAGTGGATACTTCGTCAGAAACGAAAATGATAAAATTAATGCAGGATTATTCATTCCCTTAGTGGATATTTCTTTAGAAGCGAAAATGAATGATCAATTCATTTTCCTCAGTGGATACTTCACCAGAAGCGGAATGATTTTTTTCATTTTCCTCAGTGGATATTTCTTCAAAAGCGAAAATGAACGGATAGTTTATTTTCCTCAGTGGATATTTTATCAGAAACGAAAATGAATTTGTTCATGAATAGATTATTCATTTCCCAGTGGATATCTCTTTCAGAAGCGAAAAATGAATAGCTAGTTCATTTTTCCTCAGTGGGTACTTCATCAGAAACGGAAATGAATATAGTTAACTTTTGTTTCTTGTTTAAGTTGACACATAATACGTAATTCCTTGCACAGTCTGCACAGTTCGTCGATTTATAATGTGTAGGGGATAGAATTAATCGAACAACCTTGAGATAACCTTGACTAGCTAACCATAGAGTTTCTTTGATTAGGTCAACACATAAATACGTAAGCACATAATAGTCACACAATTGTCCAGTTAGTTATTAACTCGCTATTAGCTTGTTATTATCTCTTCCTTGATTTGTACACGTGCATTCAAAGTACACCAGGAATCCAAATCAATGGACTTCAATTAGTACTTTAAATGTCCTCAAGAATCTATCTATAAAGATAGGATGATCTTATAAGGATTTGGTTTCATTCTCAAAGGATCATAACATTCGTATTAAAGCACATAAAGAATCCAATTAAGGACTTTGATTTTGCGCTTTTAAACATCCACAAGGATCTAACTATGAAGAAGATCCTATAAGGATTTGGAATTCGTATAGCGGGAAAATGTTTAGGAATCTTGTACTAGGTATGCTAAGTCAACATATGAAGCAAATGGATCCTTGAAATCATTATGCTAAGCATGCTAAGTCATCATACGAAGCAGGGTGTTCTTGAAAATCGCGTCCTACGTATGCTAAGGCAACATACGAGCAGATTGTTTTTTGAAGGCTATGTTTGGAATCGTTGAAAATATGTTTTTGAAAACCTTATGTAATGTTTTTGAAATCATGTACTAAGTATATTAGGTAAACATTTTTATGAAATGTTTTAAAACCATGTGATATGATTTTGAAAACATGTATGAGGTTTTTGAAAACATGCATAATCTTTTGAAATCATATGCTGTGTAAAATATTGTGAAGTCAGGAAGATATGATATGTATATTGCGTAAGACCAATTAAGGACTTATGGATGTACCCTTGGGTATCCAATTAAGGATTTAAAGTGGTACTTTGGGTATTCGTCCAGAGTTGTAACTTGTACCTTGTACTTTGTTTCTTAGAAGAAACGAGTACTTAGGATTTTCATGGAGTGAGCGATTACAAAAATGGAAGAACTACGAGAGTAGTTTGTTAGTGCATTGATGTCTATCAACTCCGTCAATTCAGATCGTAGCAGAAACTGAAGAAATCTAGACTTTATATTGTAATAAGTAGGGAAAAGGCAAGGTGGCAATATTGTAATTAATGAGTTTTCTCATTAAAGCCTTGGCCTATAAATAGGAGGCTTATGCCTTAGTTTTAGGATTTTTTTTTGGACTTTTGCCACAATTGAGATTTGGAGATCGAGAGCTAGAGAGAGAAAGTCTAGAGAGAGAAAGTGACGTCGTGATTCAGGTGCTTGTACGTTTTCAGATTTATCAACAGAATCACAGATTATATTACATCGTGTGTGTTCGGTCACATTTGTGTACGGATTCTGCACGTTACACGAGTCGGTTCGCAATCGTTACGGAGTCGAAAACCGGTCCTACAAGTGGTATCAGAGTAGGAACTCGATTGCACGGATCAAACACACTGATTCGCACAAGATTTTATCAGATTCAGATCAAAATTCATCCAGATTTGTCAAAATTCTTCACTTTTCTACTTTCTTCACCTTTAGACTAGAAAACGCAATATTGACATGGCTTTTACAGTTAAATTTGGCTGATTTTTGGATATTATGTGCGAAAATCATTGATCTATAAGCCTACAAAATTTCAGATCAAAATTCCAAGTAATTTGAAAGAAATCAAGATTTTTCTGTCCGATCTGTTTAACATGTTCGTCATTGTTCTTGGTGATGTTCACTGATTGGATGGCAATCTGATCGGATGACCATCCGATCCTTAGCACATTTGGTTGATTAGTTCAGAGTGTGAAGTATCGGATTGCAACCCGATCAGATCACCATCCGATCCATTACAAGTAATTAAACGTTGACTTTGTTGACTGTGACTCGATCAGATCACCATCCGATTCACAGCACATTGTTTGTTTAAGTTTTTAAAGTTCAAGTGTCGAGTGGCAATCCGAACGGATTGCCATCCGATCCTTATCACTCTATTTTCTTGTGTCTCAGGTTCAAGTGTCGGATTCCCACTCGATCGGATCACCATCCGATAGTTGGTTGGTGTCACTCGATCGGATCACCATCTGATTCTCATCACAACTTGGTCAAGTGTCAGATAACTACTCGATCGGATCACCATCTGATTCAAAGCACATTGTCAAGTGTCAGATCTCCACTCGATCGGATCACCATCTGACACCTTGCAGTCTATTGATTTGAGGACCAATCGTCGGATAGTCACTCGATCGGATTACCATCTGATCCGCTGTCATCCGATTATTGTTATCTTGTTGACTTTTGTTGACCTCACTCGATCAGATACCCATCTGATCCAGTTGTTTAATATCTTTTTAAACTGATTGTGTCTGTTCGTTTTCAGGTGATTCGAGGTGATAAACGAGAAACGTTATGGCTGAAGAGTTCTACAACACGTTCTACAAAGCTTTCACATCAGAATCTTCGGAAACTCAATCTGTTACACCAAAAACCATAACAAAAGCAATCAATGATAATATTAAAACATGATAATTTCTATGGAACTTATTCGAAACCACTAAAACTGGAAAGTATTGAGGACTACACATGGTGGAAAGAACGTTTTATCAACTGGGCCAAAGCTTACACACATGAAAGCTGGTTTTGCATGGAGTTTGGATATGACAGACCTGTCAATAACAAAGGAGAAGAAATCCCACTCAAAAGCTTATTTGTTGAAGACAAAAAGAACTTCTCATATGAACAAAGAATGATTGCTCTAATCCAACAGTTGATTAGAAATGATATTTTTGCATTACTTGATCATGATGGTTCATCCAAATCGATTTGGGAAGGGTTAAAGCTGAGGGTGGTAAACATATCAAAAAGAATAAAACTGCTTTATTAAAAAAATAATTTGATTTGTTTGACAACTTAAAAGGAGAGTCGGTGAGACAAATGATTGAGAGATTTTGTCATCTAAAAATTGAGCTTGATAGATTTGAGATAGTAAAAACTAGAGAGGAAATCGTAGACAAAATCATTGAAGCGTTACCACGAGCTGATCAGTGGCAAACGTTTGTTTTTATTTTGAAAAATGATCTTTTGTATGAAACAATTACTCTTGATGTGTTGATTGGAAAGATTGAAACTCATGAGCTTGAATTGCAGAAACAGAACAAGATGAGTAGTTCTTCACATCAACAGAATATCGGTCTTTACTACAAGGGCGATGTACCTCAGGTGACTGTAAATGAATCACCAAAGACGGCATTCAGTGTTAAAAAGTCAAAAGAACCTCAGAAAAACTCATCAAGTTATAATCCGGGATATCATTCATCTTCTGCAAAAGCAAATCCTGAAGAATCAGAAGAAATTCTTTGCAACATCGCTCAGAAGTTGAAAAATTCTCTTGCAATGAGCATCAACTCTGCTAAGCAGCAAATGAGTTTCCTTGCATCTGTCCTGGAATCATATGAAGGTCTGGTAGCTGGTAAAATCAGAAATTCTGAATTAACCAAGGAAGACTATGACCAGATCGATCCGGAAGAGATGGAACTCATTGACATACGTTGGTGTTTGGCAAGCTGTATTCGAAGAGCTCAAAGATACATGGATATTACTGGCAAACAGTCAATCGGTGGTCCATCAACGAAGCTGGGATTTGATAAATCCAAAGTGACCTGCTTCAAATGTAGGCAAAAAGGTCATTTCAAAAGAGAATGCACCAATTCTGCAGTTGATGGAAATGAAAATCCGTTCAAAGACGATTATTATCAGAAACAATATACCACCGCAGTAAAGAAGAGCTGCCAAATCTGAAACAGATTGAAAATAATACGAAAGAGAAGTCAAGAGCATGTGCAGTTATTCAAGATGACGAAGGGTTTGACTGGAGTGAATTCCTTCCAGAAGATGATCTTGTTGATGACCGTCTCACAGCTCATGGCAGAACTATATCAAAGAGCAAATATCGTGCTTTTGTTGCTGAAATAAAGGAGAAAACTCGAGAAGAGATTCTGAACGAAAAGACATACAGAGAAAGGTGTATTGCTGGGTATAGAATTGAAGAGATGGAGATGGAATATGAAGAAGCTAGGAATTATAAAAGATATGACAAGAAAAGAGATTGTTATGTTAACAGGAATGGGGAACCAGTTGTTCATCCAAAAGAAGTGATTTTTTATGATGTTCTTGCAGTAATTCCTCTATCCGGCGAGTACTACTCAAATGTTGAAAAAGACAAACATTATAAGAAAAAGCTGGATAAAATCATCAGAGATGCCATGACAACAAGTCTAAAGAAGAGGGATGAAGAAAGAATGAAGAAGAATGTTGAGAATTTGGTTGATGATTTGAAGAAGGTTGCCGAGGAAGTCAAAGTTGAAGCTGTGAAAGAGGATGATGTGAAGATAGAAGAGGAAGAGAAAATAAAAGAAAAAGTTGTTGAAAAGGAAGCTGTTACTGAAGAACAGCAGGTTGGTGAAGAAGAGATGAAGAAGAAAGAAGTAGAAGAAGTGAAGACTGAAAATGTTGATGTTGGTGAGGATCAGAAGAAAGAAGAAGCCGATCAGATAGAGATAGCAGAAAAAGCCGAGGTGCCAATCACTAAGGTAAAAACTGATTCTGAAATCTTAAACAGAAATGTTGAACAGTGCAAGAAATGCATGGAAACGTGCAGTGCTTGTATTGAAAAAGATGAAAAATTCAGAACAAGAGATCTTGAATTCACTAAAATCGAAAATGTTTTCAAAAATAAATGCAAAGAAATGTTAGAAAATGAAAAAGTTTTAAAAGATAATGATGAAAAGCTCATACAAAAATGCAAGAATTTAGAAAAAGAAAATGAGAGTTTGAAAGAAAAAGTTTCAAAAATGAATGAAGAATGTTTGCACAAAGAAAATGCTTTTCAAGAAATGAAGAAAGAGTAAGATTCAATAAAACTTGCATACCATATCACAAAAGAGTCATATGAAGATGTGAAGAGTCAAATGAAACTTGTTCAATCCAGATTGAAATATTGTTATGAAACAACTGATGCGCTTAAGCGACAGTATGAAATAAAGCAACAAGTTGTAAACTCTTATATTGAGGATGTTGCTAAGCTAAAGCATCAAATAGCTGATTTAGAACAAGATAACAACAAGTTACACAGTTATCACGCTTCATCATATGTTCTTGAACGCATTTTCAATCTAAAACCGGATGGTAAAGATTCTGAGCAAAATAAGAAAGGTATTGGCTTGGAATATCATCAAGTTCCACCGCCGTTTGAAGAAAAATTCACGTTCTATGATGACGAGAAGGTGGAAAAAGCTTTCAACATGGTTGATCAATTGCCAGATAACATTGACGTAACCTATTCCAAATCTGATGATTCTAGTGATTCAGAGGTGGTAGGTAAGGTCGTTGAAAGTGTCTTGAAAGAAGAGACGGTTGAAACAGGTAAATCTGAATCACATGATGAAAATGAAGGTAGTTTTCATGAAGGTTATCTGAAGAACTCAAAATCTGAGAAAAAGGCGAATGATGATTCAAAAGGATTGGTTTATACCATGATTGGATCGGATAAATTATTCTCAGATCTTGAAGTCCCGATTCAGAATGTGATTTCAGAAAAGATTGATAAAATTTTCAAGATGATTGAGATTGAAAAATCTGAGATTTCAAAGTTTGCTGGAAAGAGTCACAAAACTTTTTATAACAAACCTGGTTACAAAAAGAAAAATATGAAGGCTGGGTTGGGTTATAAAAAGAAACAGAATTGGAAGAAAAATGAAATGCCAAATTATCAGAAAAAGATAAATTTTGTTCACGGAACAAGTTCAGAAGAAGAGAAAGAACTCCAATTTAGACGTCAGTCTAATGAAGAGTTCTATGCTCAAAAGAAAAAGCAACAACAACAGCTGAAAGATGTTTCAAAGAGAACATGTTTCAAATGTGATCAAACAGGACATCTTGCTCGCAAGTGTCCAAATCTGAAACCTGTTGGTGTTGAGACGAAAAAGAAGTCTGATGTTGTGAATCAAAAGTCAACCAAGTTTGATTCAAAGCAAACTTGGAAGCCGAAAATGTCAAAGGCTGACTCACAACAAACATGGAAATCAGTGACACCCAAATTAAGAACAACAAAAAATTGGAAAACAACTGTTGATGCAACTAAACCAGACCAGTTTTGGAAACCAAAAGTTGTTGAAAATCAAAACACTCAAAATGAATCACATTTTTACAAGAGAAGTGCTTCAAAAGGACAAGGCTGGATGGTTAAAACGCAACCTAGTTCTGAGTAGAAAACTGATTTAATAAAAAAGGATGTAGTAAAAAAAATGAAAAGTTGTTTGTTCAAAACGACGACATTTTTCCAAGATTGAATGAAGATTATTGTGTTAAAATGCCTAAGGTCAAACAGACCTGGGCTAACCTGTTCAAGTGATTGAATTAAGTTGAATGTGCAGGTGCTTCCAAAGAAAACTGAATGTCATCAAGAGGAGCGTCGGAGCAGCCTGGCACGAGAAGAGAAGGCTGCTGGTCCCTGCGTCTGAAATCAGGGAGTTTGTTTGATTTTATGTACATAAATAAACAATATTCCAAAAACCCTAAAAATTGAAAAGTTAAAACAAAAAATATTTTTTTATTTTGTCAAAAATTTGAAAAATCAAAAATATGTTTGTTTTTAAATTTTGTCAAAAATTCAAAAATTCCAAAAAATATGTTACTTGAATACGCCGAAATCCTCATGGCTGAACAAACATGATTAATTTCACAAGATTGAAAAACGGTTTCCAAACTGTCAAATATCAATGTGTTGTAAATCATGGGGGTAATTACTGCTTTACATGTTATTTTTTCTGCAAAACAGAACATGAGATGTAGAAAATGGATGGCGAGACAAAGCTATCAGTATCAGGTTGTCAAATTTTCTTTAAATGGTTTTGAATTTTAGGGGGAGTAAGAGTTGTTGTCAGAAAATCCAAAAACATTCGAAATTTTGAAAAAGCCAAAAACATGATAAAATTCAAAATGAGTTTTTGTGTAGAAAGAGGAAATGATAGTACATCAGTAGACAATCACAGTACGCTAAAGAAATGGAATGTTAAATGTGATAAATGGTCTCACTGATGATATGCCAGTAGGTTTTTACACACTTAGTAGATTGATTTCGAGATATAAACCTAAATATCAAATAGTTGCTTATCTCGTGGGGAACATCTCTCGGATATATGGGTAACCCCCGAAATCTTGTTTGAGAGATTGCCTGATTCTGAGATACTAGGTCTTTATACTGTTTGATATCTGGGGTATTATATCTGGTCTTCTGATATTGCGGAAGCAATGGCCTAGACCTCGTATAATACTTTACGCGCTTTTAAAGCTTACCCTCTGCACAAAAATTGAAAAATATCGAAAGGTATTAATCAATTGCAGTTGAAGAAAAGATTCTCTAAAGGGAACACACCTAAAGTCAAGCCTTCATCTCTTTGACTGAACGGAATTTCATACCTGAGCTCTTAAGGTCTAGCACAAACCCAGAGTACAGATATCAAATTGGTATACTCACCTGTAAGACTGAATCTAGGGAATTTTGATACGGGAGTATATTATGAGGTGGGACACGCGAATAAGTTAAGTCCTTAAAACACTAAATCAGTATCTCAAATCGATTGAACTTTGTGTGAAAATTTAAGTGGATCAGTATACTGACAATCTAAGAGAATCGTTTAGAACTTAAACTGTTTAAAGCTCAACGGTGCTAGTGATTTGTCATAAACTGATATGATCCTCTGACGTGAACTCAAACAAAAATATTGTCTGTAAATATTTCTTTACTGCTTTATGTTTCAGAAAAATTCAAAAAGATTTTGATTTCTGCTTTATTTTCGACAACCGATGTCTGAATGCTGAGTTTCAAAAATCTAAGTATGCTGATCGTGTTTCTGAAAATAAAACAAGTTCATTAATTTGAAACTTGTAGTTGTTAAATCAAAAATCAAAAATCAAAAACAGTTTGTGAAGTCTCCAAGGTCATTAAATTGGACTTGGATGATTAACTGTGAGTGATTTGGATGCTTAAATTATGATCTGTTGTAAAGAGCTAGATTTCGATCTTGGATTATTAGTTCTGCCAAATCTATGAAGATTGTTGATAGGGGGAGAGAATCAAGTATTCCTGGATATATTCATATTATTATATTTTAGTGCCAGGACCTTGATTAAAAGTTTTTAAGGGCCAGGTCACGATTCCTGGACAATCGAAAACGCTTTCACTGTCAAAATATTTTAGCTTATGATTAGAGAGCCAGGTTTTCAATTCTGGATGTTTAAAAAAATTTCACTTATAAATGTTTGAGAGTTGCAGATGCTGTTCCAGACTACGATCCCGATAGCCGAGTCTAAGGGGGAGTCTAAAGACAAGCTCAACGCAAGGGGGAGCTTGTAACCGGAAAGCCAGGTGTCGATCCCAAAAGCACGGAAGCTCGATGAAAGGGGGAGCCTGAAGAAAGAGTTTACTGAATGGGGGAGCTGAAGCTGAAAACAGATCCACGGGGATTCTGTTCAAGCAAGAGGGAGTCTATGTTGCTGAAGTTGTGATAAAGCTTCAAGTAGACTTAGAGAGAGAGAGAGAGAGAGGGAGAGAGAGGGAGACAAGACGCTACGAGATTGACTGCAGCAATATCCAAGAGGGAGTCTGTTAGTGCATTGATGTCTATTGCCTCCGTCAATTCAGATCGTAGCAGAAACTGAAGAAATCTAGACTTTATATTGTAATAAGTAGGGAAAAGGCAAGGTGGCAATATTGTAATTAATGAGTTTTCTCATTAAAGCCTTGGTCTACAAATAGGAGGCTTATGCCTTAGTTTTAGGATTTTTTTTGGACTTTTGCCACAATTGAGATTTGGAGATCTAGAGCTAGAGAGAGAAAGTCTAGAGAGAGAAAGTGACGTCGTGATTCAGGTGCTTGTACGTTTTCAGATTTATCAATAGAATCACAGAATATATTACATCGTGTGTGTCTGGTCACGTTCGTGTACGGATTCTGCACGTTACACGAGTCAGTTCGCAATCGTTACGGAGTTGAAAACCGGTCCTACATAGTTTGTCTTGTAAGGAATCACGGTTCCGTGGTGTTGGTATCGAAGGGATATGTTATTCATACATGTAACCACATTTGTTTTCGTACATCGTAATGCAAATAAATATTTCTTTATAAACCAAAATCTTTGTTTCATAGTCATGGATAACAAAAGAAGTAAAACATAAAGTCCAGTTGTTTCTAAATAGCATCGTCTTCCAGTTAGTCGAATGCTTATCCACGGGCTAGATTTGCATTAACGAGCTTTGGGCAATTGTTTCTGAAATGGCCCATTTCGCCACAGTTGTAGCAAGAACCTGGTGGAAAACGAGCTTGAGCAGGGTTGTTGTGAACTTAATTTTGTGCAGCCGTAGCTCGACAAACCTTAGCTGTATGACCAGCAAGTCCATAATTTAGGCATTTGCGGCATTGTACATTAGCATGATGATGAAGGTTACATTGGTTGCACAAAGGTGCAGTTCCGTTGTATGGCTTCTTAGCAGGGGGTTGAGGTAGTTGGTTAGGGACAGTTTGATTGTTTTGAGCAACCACGATGAAGTTCTAAGAAGCCTTACGCTTCTTTGACTTCTTGGAGGATTCAGTCTGCTTATCCTTTAGTTTTGTTTCTTCGGTTGGTTTCTTGTCGCCTTTTCGGAAAAGTTTACCCTTCCTGATCTGAGATTCAGTCAGGGTAGCGAATAGCTCAATGGCCTGTCTAACTGTAGTAGGGTTGCTAACAGTAACAATGTCTTGAACTGAGTCAGGGAGGCCATCAATGTACTTTTCAATTGCCTTATCCAAAGGCGTAACCATGGTTGGGCATAACAGACTTTGTTCCTCATATCGGTCCGTGTAAGCTCGATTTTCACCGCTATCTTGTTTAAGATCATCGAATACCCTTTCCAATGTCCTGATTTCATGACGAGGACAGAATTCCTTCGTCATTAGAGTTCGGAGCTCTTCCCAGGTTTGAGCCAATGCCACATCAGCACCCCTATCTCTCATCACACCATTCCACCATGTTAATGCTCGTTTTTCAAAAACACTAGATGCAAATTCAACCTTTCGCTCATTTGGACACTGAACATGTCTAAATGTGCTTTCTAGACTCTCGAACAATTGTAGGAGCGCAGTTGCTCCTTGAGACCCAGAAAATTTCAATGGCTTAGCTGAATTGAATGTTTTGAAGTCACACTGAGCATTGTTATTGTTATTGTTATTGTTATTGTTTTTATTGTTATTTGCTTGGTTTATCTGGGTAATGAGGTTCGGAATCACAGCAGCCATCTGCTGAGCGACTAGGGCTGCGAGGGCAACATTCTCAATTTGATCGCGTCTAGGAGGCATTTTCTAAAAAAATAAAGAAACAAGAGAAATGAGTGAGATTGACATTTGGATAAACAAAAGATGTATTGAAGATATCGACGAAACATAAGGAAGGCGATCGTTCGTTTGTTACCTCGAACAAACAAACAACGCATAGTGGCTGAACAAAGTAAATATGTTCTTATAATGTATCGCGAAGACATACTTTAGCCTATAAGTGGACGCTCACCCCAAGAGTTCCCCGGTAAGAGTGACTGGTCTGATTATGTGGATTTGTACGAACACTCTAGCCTTAGACAGAAAACTCGGGATACAGGCACCCACCCTTCTAGATTGCACATGTTCATATTAATAAGACCCAAACTTTGACGAGATTTCAAAACCTTTGAAGGTTCAAAACCTTATAATAAATCATATAAGAAGAGATGATTGGTTTTCACATCGTTTTTGTAATTTGTGTTCTTGTTATGGTTGTCACCTAAAGATAGGCAACAGTATTGTTTTAGAATCTAAACGCAAGTAAACTCGCGTTAGGGTCCTAGGAAGGTTATAGTCTAGGTTAAAGTATTACTAATAACCTAATTCCCTATAACCATGAGCTCTGATACCAACTTTTCACAACACATGGATTGAAGTTTTGTTTTATTGAATTAAGTTTATTACATGGTATTGAAATCAAAAGCAAAACATGAACAAGTTGTCTTTCATTGTTATTGAGTCACTAAGGCCTCGTTCATTCCTATGTGAGTATACATCATAAACATCATCAAACATCATCATATACAACACCTAAAACATATGTGAAAATAATTCAGCATAAAAATGCCGGCGAGTACATAGGTTTTGTGAGTGTGTCAAACTCATGGCTTTAAGTACATATTGCAATACCTCGTCCAACTACAAGAGTTGTCGAGTGTGTACCTTAAAAACAAAGGAGTTTGATATTGCAGTATGTTTCTATCAACTTTACAAGTTGATATATGTGTAAATCAAAACCATTGTGGCCATGAATCTAACTGAAAACATTTGTTCTTGTAAACCAAGTAGTAAATCGTCGTTGAAAGTAAACATTGTATGGTTTATATCTTTAAGTAAACCATGTAGTGTAACTTCGTTTTGAAAACATTCGTCCAAGTGATCTAGATAACGCAACGACATGTAATGTGTTAAAAACACTTATATATAGGAAGTACCAGCGGCGTATCCACCATGCTTTTATCACATTACACCCGCCCCATTACCTAATCACTTACCATAACCTAGTCGATCAATTCGTTCAAATCGATCACATGATTCAGATAGTTCCAATGGTTCAAATAGTTCACATAGTTCAAATAGTTCCAATGGTTCAAATAGTTCAAATAGTTCACATAGTTCAAATAGTTCCAGTAGTTCAAATAGTTCCAATGGTTCAAATAGTTCACATAGTTCAAATAGTTCTAATGGTTCAAATAGTTTTGATGGTTCGTGTTTAAATTGTGAAAACTAACTTTTGGTCGTTTTATTGAATACATTAAAACCTGTGTGACTCATCCTAATCGTTCATTCATTGTGTTTAACGTAAACCATAACATTCGTTTAGAAAAACTCGAAATCGTTTAGCACATATGAATCACCCCCAAATGTTTGAAAATAGTAAAAGAGGGGACTATGTACTCACATTGAATTGCAAGGTATCCTCGATTAAATGAACTTAACAACGCTCGGGCAAACCAAGGAAATCAAGTGGTACCTTGTAATCGGATCGCTATGTTAATAAATCGACACCTAAATCAGGAGATCGGATAGAATGAGGTCTCGTAAACCAAATGAGTATTGGAAATCATGTGATATGGTTTAACAAAGCCTACATCCTAAATCGGAACCTATCCTAAGTGCTTACGACCCGTTATGACCCGTTAAGGTAGTCTACGCTACTTTAACGCGTCGTTCGCGCGAATGGGCGTTCGAGACGCCTAACTAGTCCTATGAAAAGTATTATATGCCCTAAAATGTTTAAATATGTTGCATAATCAGTTTAAGTGACAAAATTTAGGTTACATATGCTTAAATTTAAATTATGCATGAAAAGGGCATTTTGGTCATTTACCTAAGGCATATAAACTACCTATCATACAACTAATTAAACTAAGTGACCATAAGGTATAACCTCGGAAGGTTATTCCCTATACAACTATGGTTACAATATATGCTTGGTCGGATCCTAACGATCGACCAAATGGGTCAGGTTCGAAAGTCTAAGCGGTTGTCAAGACCGCTTGACTTACGACCCTATACAAGCACTAGACTAAAAGTGACGAGTTAAACATGTTAAAACATGTTAAACTAAGTTAGAAAACAGGTTTGATATCAAAACAAAGTGTTTTGATACCCGAAAATAGTTTCGTTGCAAAATGCGCATAATCGGCATTTTGACCGAAACTTTGACTCGTCACTTCGACTAATCGACGTGGTAATAAGTAGGTATAGTCACAAGGGACTATAACCATCATGATTACACTCACGTTGCAAAGCTCGATTGAACTTTGACTTGACCATTTCATGGTCAAAGCAGAAAGTCAAACACTGTTTGACTTTCATGCTTGAAAAGCATAAACAAGCATGAAAGAAGCTTACAAAGGGTCCAAGCTAGGAAGAATTGAACTAAAAATACTCAGGTATGAAGCTTTCAACAAGTGAGAGCTTCAACTTAGAGTAGATTAGATCAAATGAGCAAAGAATATGGCAAAACCCCATGGGTATTTATAGGAAACCTTGAATCCACAAGATCATTACATGTGTTTTTGAGAGAATCAAAGCATGATCTTGGCCATACACTTGTTGCCCATAGTTTTAAATACAAGGGAGCACAAAAAACAAGTCCATAATATGCTAAAACCATGGTAAAAATCAATGGAAACCGACTGCTGAACCAGATTCAATGTTTCTGCCAGGTTAGTCTATCGCGCCCCGCGTAAGCTGTAACCTTGGCTTATGCGGCCCGCGAGGTATCTTTCCAGAATTGTCAGTTTTGGCCAATGCATGCTTAAAACTTTGATTTTGATGGATTTAAGCCCCGTTAACCCCATTTCAAGGCTCTACAATGAAGTTAAAGCATAGGGAACATGAAATATGCTTGAAAAGATCTCGGATGTCAGTTTGTTTGGTCGTACGGTCACGTTATTCGGTTAATTATGAGGAAAACTCGAACGGACGCGAAAACGATCCAAATTGCGCGACGAATGGTATTTTTGCATTCCAATCACTAAAATAAAATATTTTAATGATTACAAAAATTTTTGGATGTCCCGATATGTTCAAAACGTAAGATATGCGCGTAAGTGCAAACTTATGCACTTTTTGACGCTTTTAGTCCCTATTGATCAAATAAGCGTATTTTCGCATACCGAACCCCTCAAATCCTATTTCTAAGCTATGTAAATGATATTTAGGGTATGTTTAACTTATGATCATGATCCGGAATGTTCGTTACTATACGAATCGGCATACTTTCGTAGTTTGTCAAAATTAGTCCCTGTGATCGAATAAACTTGTTTTTGGCACACCAAACCCTTCAAAACTTATTTCTAAGTTATGTAAAGGTTATTTAAGGTATGTTAAGCCTATGTCACTATTTCGGAATGTTTGTCGCGTTAAACTGATTACGTTTACGCATCAGTTTGCGTATAACTTTCTAGAAAGTGCTTTAGAGCTCGAAATTGAACAAGAATTGATATGTGCAATTGTCACAAGTATTTGTACAAATCCCAAGAATGAAACACAAGATTTCATTGGATTCGTATTTGTATGATGCTCGAAATGGTACAAATGTCACTATATATATATATATATATATATTAACAACGAACATACAAATCAAATGCCTACGTATTAAAAACAAACAAGGGTTCCCAAATGAACAACGAATATAAACTTAACGACATTCAAGATGAGCAACGTGTACACGGTCTAGTAAAGACATTAGTGTCTAATGAGTTAGAAAAATTGTATGTTGCACTATGTATTTGGATACCCATTTGCTAGCACCCTTCTTACGGAGGCAAAAATGTGGTTCACGTCCCCCTTTTCTTTTAAACGCTTTTCGGTTTTACAATTATCGGGGTAAATACATGTTACGATGGTATGATTAGGCTAAGGAATGAAACAACTAGATCATGTGCGAATAGGGTGGAACTTAAGCACCATTAATCACATATAGACCAAGGAACGAAAGGGGTAGATCTATTGGGTTTTGGAGAGCCCCATTCATGGGTCTGTGTGGCCGTATGAAGTGCTTTTGTGTCACAATCGAGGTTAATCAGCACTAAATCGTCAAGGGTTGGATTACTTCCTATTTCAACAAACATATTAATATCCTTGCAAAACATTAATGAATCAACGAAAACATAGATGCTTTACATACCACACTTTTACATACGGTTTTCTATACAAACTTTCAAATGTTTTTATGATTCATTTCATACGAACTCAAACACATGAATTCACCAAATTTTGTTAACTTTTTGAACTTACATGTATTTCAGGCAATTAAGTGGATCCGTGCTCGTTTGGTTTCAAGATTTCAAGGTTGTCAAGATTGCGATGTCATCCCGTTTTGAAGGGTTTGGTTCATATATCTCGTCCTCGAGCGAGATATGCAATGAAAAGCATTGGTGGTTTGAAAACTTATTTTGTACAAGTCTTTTTTTGTAAAACAATATTACTCGTGTTGTCTTTTTATGAACAACTATGACTTGTAACCTTTTACTTTGGATTTGGAATGGATGAACATCGTATGCATTTTATTCATATAGTTTGTTTAATTACATCGTATGCAATCAAAACTAATCAAGTTCACACCTTGCGTTTCTGCCTATGAGCGGGTGTGACATATTGGTATCAGATCTTCAATTGTAGTGAACCAGCTTTCTTTCTCGAGTCTAGTCTACAATCACTAGGATCCTCTCATAAAAACGGTTTTTACAAAAACAAAGAGTTTTCATCGTATATACAAATGCAAGGTCCACTACACAAAGTTATTTCAAAACAATAATGCAAGGACATTATGGGACTTAGTCTATAAGGGATAGTCGTGATACACTAAGTTGATCTACACAAACGAATAGGATAACTTATAATGAACCAATGTGATTATGTTTTTATATATATATATATATATATATATATAATAAGTAAGATTATTTATGGTATATATACATGTTGTACGGATTATTTTTCCAGGGTACTATGGCATCCTCAGCGAGTAGTAGTATCTACGACGACATTGACCTTATGGAGCTAGCCTCCGATGACGAGTACAGACAAATGATAGATATCATTTCCTCGGATAGTGAGTCTGACCCGGAGGAGGACCCATACTACATCTTGGGTGACGACATCATGGAGGACATCCCTCTAGTGGATGATGTTCTAGCTTTTGGACCGCAAATACATGACATTGTGATTATCGGCCACCCGGAGGGTGAGCGCATCGTTGATATCATACCCTTAGCCATTCTACCTCTTGCTGCCATCCCATCTATCATAGACATATCCGATGATGAGGATGAGGTCCCGATATTCCATGTAGATCACTTGGATGAGGACTTAGGGGACGACGAGGTCATTAATGTGGCGATCTTGGAGATGTCTTCTCCAGTTGTTTCTGTTGTAGCCATTTCTATTTCTGACACGAGTGATCGCGTATCCTATACTGCACTCCGACGTGTTGGACTTCGAGCTGATACTACTGATAGTAGCTTTGATACCATCCCTATTGCCACACCGACCCCTACCCCTGTACCGACTCATACTTCCATTCGTACTTCTACACCGACCTCTACACATCCATTGACTCCTACCTCTCGACGTACCTCTACTCCACCACCACGCGACACCAGTACTCCCGATGATGATATACCCACTGTCGGACACGGTTATGTAGGAGCACCTTTTCAGTACCACGACACTTGGGTGATCTTTTCTTGGGATATACCCGCACCATCACCTCATGACGAGGCTGGTCCTTCACACCAGCCATTTCACTCATCTTCTCATGTCCCAGCCGAGCACCTTTCGACCTGATACTCTCCACCTCATTTTCCCACTTCCGATCCATACCACCCGTCTCACCACCCCTCCTACCCTACAGATGATCTCGTCCACTCCTTGCAGCTATAGGTTCAGATCCTCTGCAAGAAGGTCTGGGACTTGGAAAGGTATATGGATTCCATGCCTCCACTACCAGCTTATCCACCACCATCTCCACTACCACTACTAGCATCACCACCACCATCACCACCACACCCCATGCCACCTATTGATCATGCTGCTCGCATGCTAACTCTTGAGCAGCGAGTTGACTCTTAGGCTTGCCGTATCTACGAGCTTGAGGAGGAGGTGATCCACCTTCGTAGTTTGGTTATTCCGACTCCACCACCATCCCCTCTTGCACCTTAGTTTACTTATAGGTACCTTTTGCTACGGGATTAGGATACCAGTTTTGGTATAGATGAAGACCAGGATCGAGCTTCAGACACTTGAAGACCAATGAAGACGCAATGTGGAAGAAAAGATTTTACCCTTTTATGTATTATAACTTGTACGACCGGGGTGATGTAGCCCCGTGTCCTTTAGTTTTCTTTCATAAAACATTGTATCAAGTAGTCAAAATATATGAAAGCTTGGTATTATATTTTCTTTATTACGCATTGTTATTTATCTTATTCATGTCGTACTATTGTGGTTGAGTGATTGGTTGATGTGATGATTTATTACACACACACATACATATATATATATATATACCGACAATATTTATTATTAAATCTTTGTCTAACTCGTTTGTTACTTGTGTTGGAAGATCATGGCACCAAAGAGGAGAAACACCCGATGCAACACACCAAACCCATTGCCCACCACTGAGGCTGAGCTGAACCAGCTCTTGGAGGAGCGTGTCTCTCAAGCCCTCGCACAGTATGAGGCAAACCATGTAGAGCACATCAGTGGCTCTGGCGGTACCAACGGACCAGGTCAGGGAGCCTCATTTGGTGGAAACACAAAAAATGGTAACATAAAGTTGCTTTATGACAACTTAACTTATTCATTCCATATTCTATGCGGGCATTTTCATATTCTCATTTTTTATATTTGTGTGTTCAATGATTCAGGTTGCACATACAAGCAATTTCTAGATTGCAAGCCTCTCAACTATGACAAACTGACGATGCCATAGCCTTCACGCGATGGACGGGGAAAACATACTCCACCATTCGAATGAGAAAATGTTCCTCTGACCAGAAAGTGGTGTATGTTACTGGCCTATTTGTGGATGAGGCACTTACTTGGTGGAACTTACAAGTACAAACTTTGGGAGACAATGTCACACCCCAACCAATGGCGGAAACATCAGGGTGCGAGCACTAAGCGTTCAGATTGTCCATGAGATTCCATAACGCTAAATAGTTTCATTAGAAATTAGATAAATTCAAACATTGTCTAAGCCAAACAACCATCACAAAGTATCAAATTACACCGAATATCAAATATTGTTCCAAGTTCAATTAACTACGTGGATTTCTAAGCATCACCCTAGCTTTATTCACTTGTTTCATCAGCATCCTATCAGCCTGCCACATGTATTAAAATAGGGTCAGTACAAAAATGTACCGGTAAGTATACAAGTTCGAGTAATAGTATAATAGATTAAAACAACTCATATCCGTATGTAAGTGTAACAAAATAGTTTCAGCCATGGTAGTGTTCGCAGTCCAACAAGTGATAGCCCAAGTATCCTGATGCTTTGTTGTTTTCCCAAGTCTCAAGGAAAACTAGAATCCTCCTAACAATACCCCCGAGAATAATGGGGAGGTGCATCTCCTATAGCGCTACTATTGCTAAGGCGAAACCACACACCCTGGATTAAATGTTCACATAGCACAAAATAGAATACAAGAATCACAAGTTTCACATACAAGCAGGATAGAGTTTAGTTTGCAAAAGTCTCAAGTATCATAGTTTAGTAGAATACATGTTACATCCCAAAGTTTAAAGCAAAAGGGATTGAGTATACTCACAGTGATTGCTTAACAGGTTAACCGTTATTGGATCAAAGGGAGCTCTCTAGGTTTAGCCTGATTAGATTGCAATGAAATAAGTGTCAGACAAAACAACAAGATTGCACAAGTGTCTGATCAGTCATTGGATCGGATGGCCATCCGATCGGATTGCCAATCGATGGAAATGACATGAGTGAGGTAGGAACGAATGGTTGTCCGATCGGATGACTATCCGATCGGGTTACCACCCGATTCAAGGTTGACAAAAGTGTGAAGGGAACGGATGCCTGTCTGATCGGATGGCTGTCCGATCGGGTCACCACTCGATCCAAGTTCAAGTTTCAAGGTAGCCTTCATAGGATGGCTGTTCGATCGGATGATCGAGCTGCCTACTAGACGATCAGGACTTCAAAGTTGCAAGAACGCATAGGGTTAGGGGAAAGTGTCACTCGATCGGGTGGCTGTTCGATTGGATGGCTATCCAATCGGATTGCCACTCGATCGGGTCACCTTGTCCCGTTATTAGTTTTGTAAAAACTCTAAGTTTCTGTTAACGGCGATGTGATACGTACTAAGACAATGGTGAACCCTCAGTGTACAGCCGATCTGATCGGGTGGGAATCACCCAGTCCATTCGGTCGTCAGTTCGTGATGATATTTATGTCAGAATCCGTACTTCGGTCACCTTCTCCGGTAACAATCCTTTTCCAAGCCGACTCTAGACTAACAATCAAGTCTACAGTCCGTTTAGATCCGGTTCTTACCGTTTTATGTAAAAGTTAAAGAAATGATGAAGATAAACATAGACATTAGCTTTGAAAAGATTATATTTAGCATAGATTTAGTGTAAAACGCATGAAATTTCTTAGATCTAAGCTAGATCCTATCAGGAATGACATCATGTAGTAGTTTGTACAAACCACCATGATGACATCATCCTTAAGAACTCAGATCTAAGAGATTTCATGGTCAAAAGTGTGATTTCAAAGGAGGATCACGTATAAAATGAGGTGTAGTTTAAGAAAGTACAAGATTCTAGTGTAAAACATACCGAAATCACCGAGAAATCAAGGAAATGTTGTGTGCGTGCGTCTGGGTCGAGTGAGGCTATCACATCAGTGAAGGACTGATGTGACAGGCCTATTTATAGTGTGGGAAAGTGTGAAGGTCAAGGCGGTGCACGGATCGGATGGTCATCCGATCGGATTGCCACTCGGCCAATCCATCCTTTCCGCGTTTCCGTCTTTGATTCGTTTCACGCGTTTAGATCAAGCGTTGCGTTGCGTATTTGTTGGGTAATAGTATAACTAGATTATAGCAATAACACAAAAATATTTCAAAAGTTTCGTAGTTTTTGCCAGTGACGAGACTCCAGTCCCTCGTTCAACCAAGTCTCAAGTTTCACGAGCCTCAAGAGTCAAGCACCAAGTATATAGATTTAGACATTCCAAGTATATATAATTTAGGCATTCCAACATATATGGAATTAAGCATTTCAAGTATCTAGTATATAGCATAGAATTCACCAGGTACCAAAAGTATTAATGACTACATGGGTCAGGGACTAAAATTGACAAAATGCAAAGTCCAGGGGCTAAACTTGCCAAGAGTCTAAAGTTTAGGGACGCAGGGCGTTACAAGGCAGCATATGGATTGACGTGGGAAGAGTGAAAGGAGCATATGAGAGAGAAATATTGTTCTTGAGCTGAACTCTAGAAGTTGGAAAAGAGTTCGGGAATCTAACTATGGTTGGTGCTGACGTTACGGGGTATACTAAAAGGTTCCACGACCTATCTCGAGTGATCCCTTACATGGTAGAGCCTGAGTTCAAGAGGATTGAGCGCTACATCTGGGGTCTAGCTCCCAAAATCAAGAGCTTGGTTACATCGGCAAACCCCTCTGCCATTACCCAAGCAGTTACTCTAGCCGTAAGTCTCACCGAGGATGCGGCGAGGATGAAAAAGTTAACCGTAAAGGGGTCCGAGAAGAAGGAAACTCATGTGGTGTCTACAAGTGACGGCAAGAGGAAATTTTCTAACTTCAAGAAAGGAACCTGGGCGAACAACAACAACAACTCTAACAAGCGAAGGGAAGTGAACCCACCTAAGGAAGCTAAGGCATTTGTGGCTACCAACGAAACTGGTACCAAAGGTTATGCGGACAACTTGGCCAAATATGACAAGTGCAAGTATTATCACTTGGGCACTTGTAAGAACGTCAGATGTGACAAATGTTGCAAGACCGGGCACCGCAAGGAAACATGATAGGTGGGTACTGGAAGGGGTAATGCTAATCAAGGCGGGAATAGAAACGGTAACGGGAATGGAAAAGGGACAAGTTTGTTATGGATGCAAAGACAAAGGGCACTCTCGGAAGGATTGCCCTATGAAAACCAGGCTCGAGGGAGAGCATTCGTGATAAGAGCTAAGGATGCCCACCAAGACCCGAATGTGGTCATCGGTACTTTTCCTATCCACCAACACTCCACATCCATATTATTTGATACCTGTGCCGACTTTAGTTTTATTTCTATAGAATTCAAAAATATACTTGGCCAGGAGTCAAGTAAACTAGACGTCCCTTATTCTATAGAACTGGCAAATGGTAAATTAGTTAAATCGGGGGAAATCATTAGAGGTTGCACACTTGAACTTGGAGCGCATAAATTATCACACCCCTTTCTAAGGCGGAAGCACGAGGTGTGATCATGAAAGGCTTTCATTGCATACGATTGGTAAACATACTACATGCTCGTAAAAATAACTCCAAATTCCAAACATTACATAACTGAAAACGTAGTTTAAGTGTTTACATCACAAGACAGCATAAGGCATTGTCTGAAAAGTTTACAATATTATTTTAAAAGGCGAACATAAAGGTTTGGTCCTTATATCACCACATGGAGTGGGACACAACAACCAAAGCCAGCAAAACGGGCACCAAAGTCTTGACACAACATGACTATAAATAATATCCAAGAGCAAGAGTATGACCGCACGCATATCCACTTTAGTTACCTGAAATACATGTGAGTTTTTGGAAAATCGTCAACATAATGTTGGTGTGAATTCATTCAGTTTTTGTATTGAACGTTTGTATACTTTGTATGAAAACATGGTATGTAATTTGTATAAATCAAGTATTTATGTAAGTATCGAGATTGTTAATGGGTTGCAAGGCCATTAACATGTGACATGACATAGGAAGCATCCAAACCATAGGCATTTTTCTAGTTGTCGATTCACGACTGAGACACAAAAGCACTACTTGGTACTAGTTATCACCAAGAGTGTGGCTGCCCGAAAACCCATTAGATCTAACCTTTTGTTATGCGGTCTTAGTATGTACACGGTTAATGGTGCTTCTGGTACCCTATTCGTGACACGATTTAAAGTATCATTCCTTAGTTTTTGTATCCAGCATACCATAACACATGTATTTTCCCCAAGTTTAAAAAAAGTATGTAAAAGATTAAAAGTGGGGACATGAACTCACAACTTTGCGTTTCTTGCGCCGTAAACTTCATCGGGTTTGCTTATATAGCGTCGTGACCTATACGTGTTTTATTAACGTTAGTCACTAGACTTGTATCGCACAAGCACAAGTCACCATCTTTTATGTTTTTGTTCTTTGCTGTTAAAAATACTTTATATTTTTAACTATGTATCTTACTTATATTATTTTCTCACCCGAGTTATGTATTTTGTCCAAAACTTCATTTCATGTTCATAACTTGTCCAAGTTATTTAATCTATTAAGAAATATATTTTCATAAATATATGCTCTTGTATTTGTCTATGCATGTTGTATGTGTAGTTTTGTATTTTTGTATTTTCATTCCTTGGGAGTATTTAGTGTATTTTCAAGTCCTAATACACTATTACATATGATACATATTTTACATACACTTAGCACAAAATTTGGTGATCAATAAATATATATATTTTCCTCAAAAATATACATACTTAATATCAATTTTCATCTTGAAGAAATCATCATTTCTTAACTTGAAGTTTACATAAAAATTAGGGAAACCTTGGTAAATATTTTTAGGTGAATTTTTAGGGAATAAGTTTCATCAAAACTTATATTTTTCTAAGTGTCAAAATTTTATAGAAATTTTGACATGGTTTCCCCTAAAAGTGGAGGTTTCCCATGTTTTCAAAACATGTGTTTATTTTCTTTTAAAATCATCACAAACAATCATCAACTCATTCAACACTTACTAAGTGTTAAAATCAAGTAATTTACACTACATCATGAACTTGAAGTTTTTGTAAAAACTTGTAGTAACTTACCATGTTATTTAGTAGGTTTAGTTACCCTTAAAAACATATTTATTTGTTTGTAAATCACATTATTAAAAGACTTGGTCATTTACAACTTGTAAGATGATTTTTCTAAAAAAATATTTCTTTTGTATTTTTCTTGTTACACACATGTTTCTAGTCTTGTTTAAACACTAAAAATATGCTTAGTTTATTTAGAAACCATGACTTTGTAAATCTCATAAATAAACTTGGATTCTTGAGAAAATTATTTTTGTAATCATCTGTTTACAAGATTTGTATTTTGTTGAAATCATTTTTACATAGGAAAACCAATTTCATCATTCAAGTTCATGAAGACATAAAGTATGATGATCTTGGTCTTTCACAAGATCACCACTTTAACTTACTAGATCGTGTGTTTAATCACAATCTGGTAGGTTTCTTATGATGTCTAACATCACCAACACAAATCATCATTCATCAAGAAGCAACTCATCATCATTTACATGTATTCTTATGTATTTAAGCTTATGTTAAAGTATCATGATCATGTTCTTTTTTGTTCTTGTGATTAACAATATTCATCATCTTTTAACCATCAAAATATGAAGTAACATCAAGTGATAAGAAGCTTACAACTAGCATAAGGGCTAGGGAAGAACACAAGAGGTTGAAGATGACAAAAGTGTTGGATAAAGCAAACGAAGGAAGTCCTTCAAGATCCACAAGCTCTAAACCTCCTTAAACACCTTCTTGTACCTTGTGACTAACTTAGAATGGATGAACAAGGTTTGAAGGTGGTGGTGATGTGTGTGGTTGGCTACGGCCGTGAGGAAGAGAGGGAGAGGAGAAGGTGGTGTGTGGTTGATGATGAACACAAGGTCTTTTTATAACCATGCCATATCTTCACAAGATCTTCACAAGTACAAGTCATATCTTCTCACAAATCTTACAAGATCACATAGTATCTAGGAAGATCAGGTGAGATCTTAGTGAATCAAGGGAAAGATTACACAAGATCAAACGTGGGGCCTCCCATGACCGTCCACTTTAAAGGGGGGGGGGGTAAAGTGTAAGTTTGAATGGTAAGTTAGATTATATAGTTGGAAGTTAAGTGTATTAGTTAGTGTTTATGTGTATGATGTGTTAGGGTGTTCGGGAATCATAACTAGCCAAGAAATAATGAAACAATGCTTCTAGCAATATTTTGGTGTTTCGGGTAATGTCCGGTTGTTCGGTTAGATACCTGTTTGTTAAAGTGCTAAATTGCACCGTTTAGTGTCCTTTAAGTACCCTTTTGTGACGCTTTTAATTCCCGACACTTAGGAAAGCATTCAAGACTAATTAGTCATATTTTTACATGTTACTAACTCAATAAAATGCTGAATTTTGCTGAAATTTATGAAATTCAGCATTTAAAGTGTGTTTCGGGTGCTTTTCAGTGCGTATTTTAGCTTCCAGAAAGTCTATATGTTAACCCTTGTATATACTCTTGGGTTTCAATGTATTTTAGACTTTGGACCTACTCCTAGGCCCCAATTCTATTGTCTGACTGCTTTCTGCAGAATTGTTGACACAATGTGTCTTACCGGTGAGTTTACTAGTATTTCTGACGCAACGCTATCATTAATGCATAAAGCAATATTTGTAGTATAAAACGTGCATGAATTCACAAGTATAGCATGTAATCAGACAATGTTGACATTTAAATTGTACATAAATTACCGGTTTTGTGCCAGTTGTCACAGAAATATAATATCGATCTTTTACCCGCTCATTTGGGTAGTTTTGACGTAGTTGTCGGCATGGATTGGTTGTCCGATAACCAAGCGGAAGTAGTTTGTCATGAGAAAACCATCTGCATCCCTCTACCTAACGAAGAGATGCTCATACTACATGAAGAGAAGTGCAAGAAGATCGTTTAACCGTAGCAAGAGCGCAAAAAAGTGAGCGTTTCTTATGACATCCTTTTTTCGTAGCAGAAGTATTTACGGGTTCTTCAGGAAAATATGTTGGTTTAGCCGAAACAATTAGAGTTAATCCTTTCTGGAGAATTTGATGGTCTTCCCGAACAGGCCTTTTATTTGGTAGGTAACATGGATGAAGCTACGGCAAAGGCTATGAACTTAGAAATGTTGCGCTTGATCAATGAGCTATTACACACTCTTTCAAGGGTTGCTGCTTCTAGGTAACCCTCCTGGCTGTCTCTGCACCACTACGAAAATCCTATGTACACGTTTCTTCTAAGAAACCAAGTATAAATCACAAGTTACCCAGCGGACACGGGGCCGTGGTCAACTCTAAGATTCGCAGAATCTGGGGAAATCTTGATAGTACAGATATGCTTCTACACACGGGGGCGTGCCCAGCGGACACGGGGGCGTGGTCAACTAATGCAGACAAACTGCAATTAATGAAGAAAGAGAAGGAAGATGGACACGGGGCCGTGCCCGAGTCTCTGTTCAGCCTATAAATAGGGGCGCTTGGCTCATTTGCAAACCATCCCTTGGCACACCACCTCTCTCACACTTCACCCACCACCCACCACCATCACAACACCATCATCCACCACCATCATCCATCGTCCATCGTAGAGTGTGTGAGTCGCCTCAGGATCCAAGATTGATCGTAAGAGTTCTTGACAATCAAAGGCCATGTTTGCCTAAGTCTCTTATATCACTTGGTGAAGACAAGTGTCTAGTGTAATACTTTTTATTTTTAATCTTTTTGCACTTTTTATTTGGTTATGTATTAATGACTTTAATAACTAGTTTCTTATGTTGAAGGTGATTCTTCCTTATCGTTTGTCCGTGGTGTCTTGTCATTATTTTACTGTCTATATAAAATAAAAGATTTTCACCATTCATATCTCCACGGTCTATATGGAGATATGTTGGCTACCTGGTCGGGGGTTAAGGGAACGGTTTGGTAAGAGTCTTGTCTTGTTCAGTGTATAGATCCTGCAAGGACCTGGGTCAAATTTAGTAGGACCTCCTTCAATACCCACCGGTATTGGATGGCGGGGGTCCAAACTCTTTGATCCCCTCATATGTAAGATACTATTAATACTTTAACCCGGCTACTTAGGACTGTATCCCTGCTGACTCAGACTACTTTGCCGAGGGTAACGTCACCTTCAAAAGAGGGACCTACCATAATATGCATTAATAACTTAATTAATTATCTTTCAATAATCCGACCCTTTAGGATTGTATCCTTGCTGACTCAAACTACTGGGTTGAGGGTAACGTCACCTTCAAAAGAGGGGCCTACTACAATAACTAAGATAAACTCTTAAAAAGTGCAAAAGTGCGGAAATAATCAAAGGTTACACTAAACCCGAGTCGGAGCCAAGTGATTCATCTTGTCTATCTGTTTTTATTTTTATTTTATTTTTCAGCATTTTAGTTAGTTTTTATTTTTCTAGTTTAAAAAACATTTTTTCTAACTTTTTGATTTGATTAGACGTTGAGGATAAACCGGTATTAAAAGCACTTGTGTCCTTGGACGACCTCGGTATCTTGCCAACACTATACTACGCTCACGATGGATGCACTTGCCCATATGTGTGTTTGGTGTTAGTAAAATATCGTGTTTTATAAATTTAAAACTTGACTAACGTGTAAAAAGGGCTAAAAATATACATTAAAACATATAACACACCACACGCATCAAGTTTTTGGCACCGTTGTCGGGGACACAAGGATTTTAAGAAAGCTTAAAATCGACGGCCTAATCAGTTTTTCAAAACCTTTTTTAGAACGCGCACATTTTTCTGCATTTTAGTTAGATTTTGCATTTACAGTAGCTTGAACACGGGGCCGTGCTCACTGAACACGCCCCGTGCTCAACGAAACCAGTAACTTTAAATTAAAACGCCCAGATACAGATTCTGTACACGGGGCCGTGTCCAGCCTCTGTCTCCGTTTTTATTTTTGTTTTCTGATCTCGAGACTTTGTTGTGGTCTGCTGAGTGATTCTTATGGATCAATACTCAGGAGGTTACAACTACACCTATGAGGAGGATGATTATAGGGAAAACTATTGCACTAATTGTGGTGACCCGCACTCGGTTCAATATTGTAACTTATTTCAACCATCCACTTCATACACCTACTATGAGGAGCCCAGGTACGAGCCATCAACTTCATACACATCCTATGAAGACCAAAGGTATGAACCTCTTCCCTCATACTCATATTTTGATGAACCAAGGTATGAGCCTTCATACTCATACTTTGAGGAACCAAGATATGAGCCTCCACCTTCATATGCTTACTATGAGGAACCATGGCGTGAACAACCCACCTCATATAAGTATTATGAAGAACAAAATTACGACCCTTATCCATCATATACACACAATGAAGAACAATGGTGTGAACCATCTACTTCATATGGGTATTATGATGAACAAAGGATCGAATAACCGGATTCAAGCTTTGAAAATCTCGATCCTTACTCTATCACCGAAGTGACCGATAGGATATTAGAACACCTTAAAACTATCGAACGCTACATAAAAGAATCTCGCGCAAGGGAAGAGGAGTCCCGCGCAAGAGAAGAATTAACTTTTAAGAAAGAAGAGATAGTTGAAGAGGTAAAAATGGAAGAACAAATAAGTGAAAAACCGACACATGAGTTAAACAACGAAAAAGGTGAGTCCGTTAACGTTAAAATTCAAGAAGAGTCTAATTTTCAAGAAATTAATCTCTTGTCACCTTCTTTTGAAAATCATTGTTTAGTACCCACTCATGCTAAGTTTTTAAAAGAGTTAAACACTAACACTAAAATTGACGAAACGGTAAGCATTAAGTTAACTAATGATCAAACCTCGCTAATAAAAGAAGACCCATTTGAAATCAACATTACACCGGTTCCATGTTTTTTCTCAAAATTGATTTATTAGTAATGTCACAATTGATAAAGATCTTTTTGTTAACATAATGCCCAACTACATTTTCGAAAAATTAAATATTAGTGATTTTTCTCCACTTCAAATACCCATTTTTCTATCCAATCGGAAAGTAATAAAATCAATCGGTGTAGTTGAGGATGTCTTGGTTCAAACTAATCAAATGGTGATTCCAACCGACTTTGTCATCCTCGATGACACTCCTCTAGTGTTGGGACGACCCTTTGTAAAAACCCACGAAGCTTTGAAAAACCGGAAGTACAACAATCTATCTATTCAATTAGGGGCATTTAAAAAGAGTGTCGATCTAGAGCGGTCAATGAAATATCCATTCGGCAATAATGACCCCCTAATTGAAGATGAAGATGAACCACCCGATAAAGTGAAAAGATTGACCACTTTGTTGAAGAAGAGGTCGCCATAGAACAAACTTTAAAGTTCTTGATCAAAATGAGCAACCAAATAAGGAGTCTCCTAAAGACCCACTGTCACACCCCGACCACGTAAAACAACAAATCGTGGCGGAAACGTCGGGGAGTGTCGTAACAGAATCATTGTTTCACAACACATGGAATTTAGAATATTGCTTTATTACATAATAAGTTACATTGTCTTGGAATTTGATCAACAAACAGTACAATTGCCGTTCATGTTTTTATAATTACTAAGTCCCATGTCCATCCTATGTAAAGCAATCAACAGTCGTCACGAAATAAAACCTGAAACATATGTGAAAGTAAATACGTCAGCATAAAAATGCCTGTGAGTAACATAGGTTTTGTGAATTAGATTCATGGCTTTGGATCATATAAGAAAAGATTATATGTTTATAAAAGTAGCCATGAATCCTTGATAAAAGTTTGGTTTATAGAACACTTTGCATTGATATAAAAGTTGTAGTATACATAAAAATATAGCTTGGTTTTAAGAAAGTCGGATAAGTAATATATTAAAATATATTTTAGTTTCAAAACAGTTAAACATATAGTATATCAAATATAATTTAGTTGTTAAAATAATAGTTTTCAGTAGTATATCATAAGTATACTTTGGTTTTGTAATTAACATATCAACTATGTTTTAGTAAATAACAAAATATATGTTGGATTTGTACATAGTATATCAAATTATACTTTAGTAAATAATAGCATATCAAATTATGCTTTAGCAAACAGTATCACGTTGGTAGTATATCGAAATATACCATAAATCGCGATTTAGCAATACATTCAAACCTTAGAGCATCAAACTACACTTTAGAGACTATAGAAATACCACAAAGGCAAATTCTATTTGGTTAAAATTTGGTTTCTGACATTCCTTACAACGGGAATGGGGTGTCTAGTCCTATAGCGCTATATCGTACCACCAATCGGCTTGATCATTGTTAATGAATGTATAAGTAAACATATGAACAAACAAATAGTCGTGACAAACTTCGGAAATCAGTGTTTAAACCATGGATAATAGTTCAATTCGTCAAAAGATAGAACTTATGCATGTGAAATCATATAGTCGAAATCATGAAAATAATGAATAGGCACATATGAATCACCCCAAAACATTTGAAAACGTAAAAGAGGGGACTATGTACTCACCTTTGGGTGCGTTTTATTTGTTAACACAATCCCTCAAATTATTTATTCGTCCTAAATTAAATAAGAACGATTTAATAATCAAGAACCCGCAAACATACATAAGTTTCTCCGATACTTAGAATTTTCACATAACTTTGAGATCTTCTCGAAAAGTTATTATTTTTGATTATTTTGGTGTATTTATATATATATATATATATGAGTTCACATATATATTTTAAAAAATTTTGCGACTTGAACGATTTTATTGGTGACCCTCATCATGTTATAAGTAATATATCTACGATTTGCGCGTCGTAATATATATACTTATTGTGACATAAAATAAATATCGTAACACACATAATCTTGTCAACTATAAACATGTCATCATACACATATTATAAAACACATAGAACATTGTAACACCTTAAGTTTACCCATGAACAACCCATTATAGTGTATGTCGAAAAACACTTAATTTAGCGATTCGGTAACATTTTTGGGCGTCGGAAGTCACGTATGACTAACCAAACACCAAGTAAACTTAATATAAGTTAAAATACTTATTTTTATATCAAAAATATCAGTTTACTTACTGATCTAAAACAGTTTTATAAAAATCATCCGAAAATCCGATTTTTAACCGTTTTACCGCATAGTTTTGCATCAAACGTTACCCGAACCATCCCAAATCGAAACGCCTTGATATTTTAACACAACCCATGTTATTTACTGAATAAAATAGTGGTTATACTCATGATAGTGCAGGTCTCACCTAAAGCACATAAATCATGCAAATTTCACATATTTTACCACTTTTTAAGCCATATGTACAACATGCAAAGCTATCAAACCTATGTCAAAGTTTCATGCCATTATAATATACCAAATAATGTTATATTTAGTGTTTATAACCTGATCTAAAATATTTTTGTCATACAATCATTTTTTATCATTTCTTGAGCTTTAAATCAACATGTATTCTCATGTACAAGTGCCTAAAGCACACTATCATAGTATCATCATTTTACATGAATCTAAATGCATCTAATATGTGATTTATTCATGTTTATTTGCTGATGTACTTAATCATTTATCATATCATGCATAGATCATCCAACACTTGCATTTTAACTATCATTCAAGAACAAGCACCAACTTAAACAAGTACTTATCAAGAAATCAAACTTCAAAACTCATACACCCATATATATATATATATATGTATACGGTCATACATACACACATATGTACCACCATTTTTTTATTTGTATCAAGACCCTTTTCATTTTAGTTTTTAAGTTTGTGAAAATTCCAAGATTCAAGAGAAACTTCAAATCATTAAGAACAACCAAAAATCAAGAGTATGATTTAAACATAAATGTTATACCTTCAAGATTCAAGTAGGTTGTGGGATGAGATTTTGATGATAGGGAGCTTGAAATCACTTGAAAGAACCTTGGAAACTCCTTTGGATCTTCACATCAACTTGAAAAATGCTTGAAAGGGAGTTTGATCTTGATGAACAAAGTGGGAAAAATGGAAATGGTGATGAAGGTGGTGTGGACGGTTGGGAGGAGAGAGAGAGATAAGGATTTGAGTGATCTTGGTTAGATTGAGTTTGTGATCTTTGAAAGATTATGCAAGATATATAAGACATGGAAAAGATATTAGAGATTACATGAATCTACAAGTGTCAAACTAGAAGAGAAGTGGCAAGGGGAGGCATATGAAGCCGCCACCTCCACCCTCCACTCTCATACTCATGCATTCTTTTATATAAATGTGTTATATGTAGGTTAAAACGGGTGTTTAACTGGATACCGGGTATTTTATCTAGCGTTTAAATCCCGGTTTATGGCGTTCTAAATTATTTTTATTATTCTATAAAAATAAACTCGCCAAAATATTACTAAAATAAATTTCAGTTCCGAGACTGGCTGCGTTGTCTGCGTTTTGCAGTAGAAGCACTGTGTTACGCAGTAACACGCGGTACACGCTTAAACTTGAAAAATAACGTTTTAAGCGTTTTAATTTATTTTTCAACACGAACCTGATTAAAAATAAAATTAATCATAACAGAATATTTTTGGGATTTAAATATTATCCGGGCGGTCACCAACGTTCGTTTCACAGTTTTGTCGTAATTAGTTCTAAAGTTCGAACAAACATGTTTTTGCCATACCGAATTCTTCGAAACTTATTTCTAAGTTATGCAAAGGGTATTTAGGGTATGTTAAGCCTATGTCACTGTTCCGGAGTGTTTGTTGCATTAAACTGGTTATATTTACGCATCAGATCGCGTATAACCTTCCAGAAAGCGATTTAAAGCTCAAAATCGAACAAGAATTGATATGTGCAAACCATACACATATTTATACAAATCCCAAGTATGAAATACAATATTTCATTGGTTTGGTATTTGTTTGATGGTTGAAGTGACACAGGTGTCACAGTCTCCCCTACTTTAGGAAATTTCATCCCGAAATTTAATTTTTAAGGGAAACTTCTGGAGGCAATTGTGATGGTTTCGCTTTCGTATGAATCCCTCGAACCCTAAGTAAAACTCTGGGCCATGTTTGGATTCTTAGCAAATTTGTCAACTGTCAAAGTGAAGTCCTTGTAGTAACAAAACATGGAGTGTCGAACCACGGACAGAAGAATGTTTCTTATGAATACTTATCATAGGAAACTTGTGTGTGCTCGAAATTGAAGTCGGAGAATGTAAGATAAAATAACATTGGTCAAGGTCCTGGACTTCTAGTAACTTAAATAACGCTATGTTCGCAATGTAATAAGGAACACTTATATATAGGAAGTACCAGTGGCGTATCCACCATGCTCCTTTCTACATTGTTCCCGTTTCGTTATTCCCATCACTATAGGTCTCAACACAGGATAAAACTTGCTGTGGTTTCTGTGCACTGCATTCCATAATTATGTATGCATCCATAATTACGTAATTTCTTGCACAGTCCGCACAGTTCAATTCATAATGCGTAGGGGAAAGATCAATCGAATAAACATGAAGTGACTTGACTAAACCATCAAAGGATCTTTTTAACTAGATCAACGAGCGATCTTCTTAACCAGATCAACACATGATCTTCTTAACTAGACCGTCGTACAATCTCTTTAAATAGGCCACTAATGGGTCTTTTTATTGAATCAAATAATCGTTTTGAAATAGCACTTTGGAATCCAAGGTTCTTACTGTTTGCGTAGAAAAGCTCCTTAAGGAATTTAAGATAGTACTTTGAGTATCCTTCTGAGAATCCAACATATGAAAATACGGAAGATTCTACTAGGACTTAGATAGCGAGCTTTAGAATCACACATAAACACATAATCACATAATTACATAGTTGTTAACTTAGTTATTAGCTCGTTCATTAATTGGAATTAATGCATTTAAAGTACGCCAGAAATCCAATCGAGGACTTCCATTGGTACTCAAAACATCCCCAAGAATCTAACTATGAAGGTAGGAAGATCTTATAAGGATTTGGCTTTGTCTTGGTCGTATCGTAACATTCGTATTCGAGCACGCAATGAATCCACTTAAGGACTCATGAAAGTACCTTTAGATATCAAATCAAAGATTTGAAATGGTATTTCAAGTATCTGTTTAAGAATTTGTAACTTATACCTTGTACTTTGTTTCTTAAAAGAAACGAATACTTAGGATTTTTGGGGAGATCACGAGTGATCATAAAATGAAAGAATCACACGAGTAGTTTGTTTTGTAAGGAACATGGTTCCTTGGTGTCGGCATCGTAGGGTTGTATCAACCACACACACAAACGTAACAGTTTCGTAAGATATAATTGAAACAACAAATTTTATTTATATATAACAGCTGAATTGTTCCAAACGTCAAAGGATAACAAACAAGGAAATACAAAAGATTAATTGTTCACTGCTACATTGTCATTCTCGTTTGCCTCATTTATGTTGAACACTCGTCCACGCGCTGGATTTACGTTAACAAGTCTTGGGCAATTGTTGCGGTAGTGAGTAAGGTCACCACGGTTATAACACGACCCAGGTGGAAACCGTGCTTGAACAGCAGCAGGATTTGCAGCAGCTTGGTTAGCATAACGGCAGGTACTGACCAAATGTCCCAATCGCCCGCAGTGGGTACATTTGTGACACTATACTTGCTCCAGATGATGACGGTTGCATTTGTTGCACAAAGGTGCGGTACCAACATAGTTTTTCCTTGTACGAGGTTGTGCTGGCTGGTTTGGTGCAACCTGATTGTTCTGGGCAACTACGGCAAAGTTTTGTGAAGCCTTGCGCTTCTTCTTCTTGGATGTCTCGGCCTGTTTATCCTTTGGTTCATCTTGTGCAGACTTGTCAGATGGTTCGGGTTGCCCTTTCGAAAAAGCTTACCTTTCCTGATCTGGGATTCAGTCAGGGTAGCAGACAATTCAATGGCCTGTCTGACGGTAGTAGGATTGCTACCAGTAACGATATCCTGAACTAGGTCAGGAAGAACATCAATGTACTTTTCAATCGCCTTCTCCACTGGCGTAACCATAGCAGGACATAACAGGCTCAGCTCCTCATAACGATCAGTATAGGCTCGATGTTCACCACTGTCTTGCTTCAAATTGTCGAATTCTCTTTCCAACTGTGACAACTGTGTTCTGTAATCATCGTATAATGTAAAAGAATGTTGGTTATCAATAAAAAAATGTGCTTGGGTGTTATTATGGTGTTATTGTGTTTGATGATTTTACAATTTGATTCGATTCCGATTTCAAGCTTTAAATCACCTTTTGGAAGGTTATATGCAAACTAGTGCGTAAACGCAATCAGTTTAACGCAACGTACACTCCAGAACAGTGACATAAGCCAAACATACCCTAAATATCCTTTACATAACTTAGAAATAAGTTTCTAAGGATTCGGTATGGCGAAAACATGTTAATTCGAGCTTTGGAACTATTTACGACAAAACTGCGAAACGAACGTTGGTGACCGCCCGGATAATTTTTAAATCCCAAAAATATTCTGTTATGATTAAAATTTTATTTTTAATCTGGTCCGTGTTGAAAAATAAATTAAAACAATTAAAAACGTTATTTTTCAAGTTTAAGCGCGTACCGCGTGTTTCTGCGCGACACAGTGCTTCTACTGCAAAACGCAGACAACGCAGCCAGTCTTGGCAACTGAAATTTATTTCAGTAATATTTTGGCGAGTTTATTTTTATAGAATAATAAAAATAATTTAGAACGCCATAAACCGGGATTTAAACGCTAGATAAAATACCCGGTATCCAGTTAAACACCCATTTTAGCCTACATATAACATATTTATAAAAAAAAAATGCATGAGTAAGAGTGGAAGGGGAGGTGGCGGCCTCATATGCTTCCATCTTGCTACTTCTCTTCCATCTTGCCACTTCTCAAATTCACATGACAAGTGTAGATACAAGAAATCTCTAGTAAATCTTCCAAATTCTTTTTATATCTTTCAAGATCTAAGCATATCACAACTCAATCTTCTCTCTCTCCTCTCTCCCTAAACCGTCCACCCTCTCTCTCTCCATCTTCATATCTTCAAACTTTGTTCTTAAGAATCAAGTCCCTTTCCAAGCATATTTCAAGTGATTGTGAAGAATCAAAGGTGTTTCCAAGGTGTTTTCAAGTGATTCAAGCTTCCTATCATCAAAATCTATTCCCACAACCTACTTGAATTTTGAAGGTATAACATTTATTTTTAAATCATACTTTTGATTCTTGGTTGTTCTTGATGATTTGAAGTTTCTCTTGAATCTTGGGATTTTCACAAACTTGAAATCTAAAATGAAATGGGTCATGATACAAATAAAAATGGTGGTGATATGTATGTATATATAACCGTACATATATACATGTGTGTATGAGTTTTGTGTGACAACCGGTAATTTACGCCCTTAATTACGTGATTAACAGGCGATTTATGCGACATTAAATAGTGCTTACGATGCAAATTAACTTAATTAGGCCTTTGGAGTGCCTAGGAACGCTTATCCGACTCTACAGTACACGTATGAAGATTCGCGTGGAATCTGCAAAACATCAAATGACAACGGACTGAAACCGTACGAAATACTGACGACAACGACAAATATGGATGTTACACGAATATTTTTATGCTTATGGAGTTTGGGTTGCGATATCGGGTCTTGTAGGAATTACGGGCCACTTACGCATGAGATGGGCTTGTGGGCCCTGGGCCCAAGCCCAACACCCACAAGCCTAAACCTGCATAATATATTAGATCTCTACAAGATCTCAACAAGATTTTCAAAATCTAAGCAAGATTTACAAAATCCCTGCAAAATCTTTACAAATCTCTATAGAATCCTTACAAGATTCACAAGATCCACACAAGATATATATAAAATCCATGAATCTCACATCTTGTTGCAGATCATTTTCAAACACCCACTTAGACAAATAATCTCATTTACTAAACACACACACAAAGAAAAATGTTAAATACTCTCTCATCTTCTACCCTCTATCTCGATTCCATCTACTGAGCAATACCCACACAAATAAAAGCACAGAGAAGATATACTTCCCTCTACCTCACCTCCATTCCCTTTTTCCCCTCTCAATCCCAGCCGATAACACCCCCACCCTCGTCACTCAGGCAGCTCCAACAAACCCAAAAGGGGGCCGACCACCACCAACCGGTGGTGGTGTACGGCGGCGCATCAGAGACCGGAGAGAGAAAGAGAGACAGATAGAGAGAGAGAGAGACTGAGAAGAGAGAGAGAGAAAGAGGTGACTGAGGGGACGGAGATGAAGAGGCGTCGCCGCCCACGGCGGTGGCAGTTCAGACGAGCGGCGGAGCTATTGTCCTCCGCTGAAATTTGACGGTAACCCCACTCTATCACTCTGTTATTTGATTTTTATCTTGTTTCAAGCTAATGACAGGAGAGGTGACCTTATTTCTTGTTTCCGGTGATATTTTTCTGGCTGTGTTCCAATGGAGGTGTTGATGGCAGTGGAGGTGATAATAGTATGGCAGGTTGGACTTGTTTTGTGTATGGTGATAATGGCGTCGGCAGTGGTAACGGCTATGGCAGGTTGGGCTTCGGTCAGATCCGATACAAGCTAGGGGCTCGGGTCAGTTAACAAGTCGTCACAGAACATATTCGGTAGTTTGTGTTCACGTCAGATTTCGGCTCGGAATTCGTGAAACGGGTCGACTCGGTGCAACCCGGCTCGACCCGGTCAACAAGGCGACACGGGTCAACTTCAGTCAACGTAAGTCAGCGGCTCGGTCAACGGTTCGGGTCAGTCGCAGTCAACTCGGTCAACACGTTCGGCTTTTCGACACGAGTATTCGGTAAAAGATTTAGAACGAATATTGGTTACGATAATTATTCTTTGTTTTATCACGTGATAACGAGCTCGAACCGATTAATTATAGTTTACGGTTAATATATTTGACGAATTACATTATATTGTTTGATATATTGTTGAATTTTGATAAAATAACGACAACCTGTGTTGTCGGGGGCGTCCAAAAACAGAGGAAACTCTGCCCGTTTTTCGAGAAATCCGTAAAACAAAACGCGTTTTATTATAAAACGAACTATCGGATTCAAGTAATTCTTTTTATAAAAACAAATACAACAACACTTTACAGTTTACGAAAGCAATGATTCGGATATTATATTTTTGGCAAATCTTTTATAAAATAAAAGGTGATATAATATTTTCAATTCTCTTATTATTCTCGACAATCCTTTCAAGTATCGAACACTATGTACTCTTTTCTAAAATAAATATAATTTATATATTTATTTCAGATATCAAATGACGAGGTTTCGTTTTATAAAAATAGTTATATATCTATTCATTTCAAGTATCGAACAACACGATTTCGTCTTGTAAAATAAATATAGTTTATATATTTATTTCAAATATCACACGACTCGAATTCGTTCTATAAAAAATCAATATAGATTTTATATTTATTTCAAATATCGTATCATACGAATATTCCTATTTACACAACGACTTCTCAAGTAGACTAACGGGATTCTACCAAAATAATTATATATTTTTATATAAATATATATATATATTTTAAATCCCTCGAGGACTAAGTCTTTCCAAGAGTTATTAGTTTTACCAACAATAAGCGAGACTTAACAAGTATAACTTAATCGTTTTCGTTAAGTTAACAATTTACCGTCAAATCGTTCGGACAACGATTCGGTTGAGCTCGATGATACGTAGTTAGTTACTGCGTTTAATTAGAAACTTATTAGATATTCCGTGTTAGGAATATTGTAGAATGCACGCTAGCAAGTCAAGTCTTGGAAACGACATCACGAAGTCGTATATAGCTAGCTTTGCACAGAAATATCCAGGTGAGTTCATAACCCCACCTTTTACGGTTTTACATTTTTCTAAATGTTTTCAGGGTGGAAAGACATGCACTTTTTGCAAAGCATACAAGAATTACATATTCATAAACCATTTTACAAGCAAGTTTTAACAGACACAAATGGTTTACAAAAGCTTATGTTTTATACCGGTTTTTCAAACAAGCGTATTTTTTGAAATACGCATACACACAAATTCTAGTTTTCTAAACTATGGGAAAATACAAATACAAGAGCTTACAATACATGTGTTATGGTATCATGGATACAAAAACAAGAAGCACTCTTGGTGATAACTAGTACCAAGTATGATGCGTTTTAAGAAATGATACGAGAAATGATACAAGAAATGATACGAGAAATTGTGTCACGAATAGGGTACCATAAGCACTATTAATCGTGTACATACTTAGACCGTAGAACAAAAGGTTAGATCTAACAGGTGTCAGGGCAGCCACACTCTTGGTGAAAACTAGTACCGAGAAGTGCTTTTGTGTCTCAGTCGTGAATCGACAACTAGAAAAATGCCTATGGTTTGGATGCTTCCTATGTCGTGTCACATGTTAATGGCCTTGCAACCCATTAACAACCTTGATACATACAGAAATACTTGATTTATACAAGATACATACAGAAATACTTGATTTATACGAGATACATACATAAATACTTGATTTTTACAAATTACATACCATGTTTTATACAAATTCAAAGCATAGGATTATGCGGGCATGAAGTCAAAGTCAGGGTGGGCATTGACGGTTATACAAACTTTACAAATACAAGAGTTTACAAATACATGGTTTTACGAACATAATGCGTTACAAATACAAAGTTTCCGTATGACATGACAAGAAAATGATTTTAAATTCGTTTTCTCAACAATACTTCAAAAACCGGTTATTCAAAAAGATTTATTTCAAATCTTTTACAAACAAACTATGAACTCGCTCATATTTATGTTGATTTTTCGCATGTTTCTTTCTCAGGTTGCATTTCAAAGTTAAGGCACGGTTGGAATAGGAGAACCATTGGGGATTCGAGTGCTTAGCGGGAGTTCGCATTCTAAAAGTCTTAGCTTATTTGCTTCCGTTGTGCAATGAAGATACCAGTCCAGTCACGCCAATGCTCTGATATTTCGGGGTGTGACATTTTGAAGTTTGATTTATTGATAAGTACTTGTTTAAGTTGTTACATGTTCTTGAATGATAGTTAAAATGCAAGTGTTTAATGATTTGTGTATGTTATGTTAAATGACCAAGTACATCAGCAAATAAACCTGAATATATCACATATTTGATGCATTTAGATTAACGTAAAATGATGATGTTATGATAGTATGCTTTAGGCACTTGTAGATAAGGATACATGTTGATTTAAAGCTCAAGAAGTGATAAAAAAATGGTTGCATGACAAAAATATTTTTGAACAGGTTATAAACACTAAAAATGACATTATTTGGTGTATTATGATGGCATGGAACTTTGACATAGGTTTGATAGCTTTGCATGTTGTACATATAGCTTAAAAAGTGGTAAAATATGTGAAATTTGCATGATTTATGTGCTTTATTTAAGACCTGCACTATCATGAGTATAACCACTATATTATTTATTAAATAACATGGGTTATGTTAAAATTTCAATTCGTTTCGATTTGGGATGGTTCGGGTAACGTTTGATGCAAAACTATGTGGTAAAACGGTTAAAAATCGGCTTTTCGGAGGATTTTTATAAAACCATTTTAGATCAGTAACCAAACTGATATTTTTGCTATAAAAATAAGTATTTTAACTTATATTAAGTTTACTTGGTGTTTGGTTAGGTATACATGACTTCCGACGCCCAAAAATGTTACCGAATCGCTAAAATAAGTGCTTTTCGACATAACTAGAATGGGTTGTTCATGGGTAAATTTTATGTGTTACAATGTGCTATGTGTTTTGCAATATGTGTATGATGATGTGCTAGTGTTGACAAGATTATGTGTATTACGCTTGAGTATATATATATACAAGTACACCAAAATAATAAAAAATAATAACTTTTCGAGAAAACTCAAAGTTATGTGAAAATTCTAAGTATCGGAGAAACTTATGTATTTTGTGGGTTTTTGATTATTAAATCATTCGTATTTAATTTAGGACGAATAAACAATTTGAGGGATTATGTTAACATATAAAAACGCACCAAAGGTGAGTACATAGATCGCCTCTTTTTACTGTTTTCGATTGTTTTGGGGTGATTCATATGTATCAAAACGATTTCGATATTCTAACGATGGTTTCAAAAACGATTAAGATGGTTTATACAAATCTAATAACGATTTCGATAATGTGAACGAACTTGTTGGTAGTAGTTACATAACGAATGACATTCATTAGCATTGATCAAGCCGACCAGTATTAGGTTATGGTACCATAGGATCTGAAAAATCCCGTTATTAGACCGCACCCATGGTTATGTGTGGGTTAGGTGGATAACGACTGAATCTGATGATTGTTAACTTACCCTTTGGAGGTTTGTTAATGCAAGAACGAGTTGAACGATGGACGAGTCACAAAGGTTTGAATGTTATTAGCGAGACGACCAAAGTAGTTTTCACAATTAAAACGAGAACGATTTGCACGAGAACGATTTGTACGAGAACGATTTGTACGAGAACGATTTTGAACGATTGAACGATTATGAACGATTTAAACAACTGAACGATGATCTATAACGAGAACGAGTTAAACGATGTCACACAATGATGTTTACGAAACTATATAAACCATACGAGTTTTATTACAAGAACGATTTACGATTTGGTTTATGAAAGCAAAAGTTTTGGGTTAAGATTCATGGCATCGAGGTTTATAAATTATAACCAATCTGTTTTGACTTGGTTATTCATTTTACAATACAAATATTTTACAAAACAAGGTTTCAAATATCGATTAACGAAGTTGTACGAGATATTTCAACGAGCCGTGAATCTGACACTCACACAAAAACTATGTGCTCGCCAGCATTTCTTTGCTGACTTTGTTTTTACATATGTTTCAGGTGATGTTGCTTAATGTTGATTGCGAATAGGATGCATGCTCACTTAGGACTGAACGAGGCCTTAGTGATTTAATAACGATGATAGACTATGTTTGACTGGCTTGTTTAACCTTAAGACAATGTTTAATATTTAATAAAATGAAACTCTTTGTATCCATGGTTTGAAACAATAATTCTGTTACAACTCTCCCCGACGTTTCCGCCACGGTTTGTTGTTTTACGTGGTCGGGGTGTGACAGAAGAAGTTGGTATCAGAGCCAATGGTTATAGGGAATTAGGTTATTAGTAATGTTTTGACCTAGACTATAACTTTCTAGGACCCCAACGCAAGTTGATTTGCGTTTAGATTTTAAAAACAAAATCCTTATCTGCTTCGAAAATTAATCATCTGTTCTAGGATGATTGATTACTAGGTTTTGAACCCTCTGTTGTAAGGTTTTGAACCCTTCCAGTTTGACTCATTTTTGGCTTAGTGCCTTCTGAGTTTTCAAAATCTCGTCAAAGTTTGGGTCTAAATAATGTGAACACGTGCAAACTGGAAGAGTGAATGCCTGTACCCTGAGTTTTCTGTCTAAAACTAGAGTGTTCGTACAAATCCACATAATCGGACAAGTCACTCTTACCTGGGAACTCTTGGGGTGAGTGTTCACTTATAGGTGAGCATGTCTTCGCGATACATTATTTTGATTCATTACTTTGATTAGTCACTGCGTGTCGTTTGTTTGTTTGAGGTAACGAACAAATGATCACCTTCCTTATGTTTCGTCGATATTTTCAATACCTCTTTTGTTCATCCTAATTGTCGACCTCACTCGTTTCTCATATTTCCTTGTTAGACAATGCCTCCTTGACGTGATGCACAATCTTTTACTACTGAAGAAGTCGCAGCCCTTGTCTCTCAGCAAATGCCTGCTGTGCTTGAAGGCGTTGTGACCCAAATCCACGAGCTATACAACAACAATAATAATAACAATGCACAATGTAATTTCAAGAATTTCAATTCCGCTAAGCCGTTGATGTTTTCTGGGTCGTAAGGAGCAACTGCGCTCCTTCAATGGTTCGAAAGTATCGAGAACACATTCAGACATGTGTAATGTCCGAATGGGCGTAAGGTTGAATTTGCATCAGGTGTGTTTGAGAAGCGTGCTTTTACATGGTGGAACGGAGTGATGCGCGATAGGGGTGCCGAAGTGGCATTGGCACAAACATGGGAAGAGCTTCGAGCTCTCATGATGAGAGAGTTCTGTCCCTGTCATGAAATTCGAGCTTTGGAACGAGAGTTTAACGATCTGAAACAAGATGGGGGAGAACACCGTGCGTATACGGATCGATTTGAGGAACTTAGTCTTTTGTGTCCTACTATGGTTACCCCGTTGGAGAAAGAGATATTGAGGTATATCGATGGTTTACCTGATTCCATACAGGATATTGTGACTGGCGTTAATCCTACTACTGTTCGTCAAGCGATCGAGTTATCTGCTACCCTGACTAAGTCGCAAGTCAGGAAGGGTAAACTTACCTGCAAGGGTGATAAGAAGAAGCCGACCGAATCTGTCAAGGAAAAGGATAAGGGTAAGAAAGGTGAGTCGTTGAAGAAGTCGAGAAAGCGAAAGGGTGCTCAGAACTTTGCAGTTACTACTCAGAACCCTCAGAACCCACCAGCTCAACAGCCTGCGAAGAAAGCGTATGCTGGTACCGCACCTCATTGTGCTCGCTGCAACGGTCATCATGTTGCACAACAAGCTTGTAGGCAATGCACAACGTGTGGTAAACATGGGCATCTGGCCAACGTCTGTCGCTTGGGTCAGAATCAAGCTGCTCAGGTTCAAGCTCCAGTTCAGGGGAACGCTACTAGATTCCCACCAGGTTCATGTTTCGATTGTGGAGAGTTTGGTCACTTCCGCAACAACTATCCGAGGTTGGCGAATGCAAATGCGAACCCGAATGCGAATGTCAACGCAAATGTGAATCCCGCTCGTGGGCGAGCGTACAATCTGAATGCTAATGAAGCGAGGGCTGACAACGAGGTGGTCAATGGTACGTTTCTTGTTAACAATCGACCTGCATCTATTCTTTTTGATTCTGGTGCCGATAGAAGTTTTGTTTCATTATCTTTTGAACCTTTGCTTGCGATACCTAGAACTAAACTAAGGAAACCCTTATCTGTCGAAGTTGCTACTGGTAAACCTCTTGTTCTCGATTCTGTTATTCGTGATTGTCAGTTAAAACTTGATAACCATCTTTTTCCCATTGACCTCACGCCGATGCAACTTGGGAGTCTCGATATTATCATGGGAATGGATTGGTTAACCAAACATCATGCAGAGGTGGTTTGTTTTGATAAGATTGTTCGTATTCCTCTTCCGTCTGGCGATGTTCTGGAAGTTCGTGGAGAGAAACCATCTAGTGGATTGAACCTTATGTCGTGTACGAAGGCCCAAAGTTATTTGCGAAAAGGATATGTTGCTTTCCTAGCACATGTCACCGAGGAGAAAGGCAAGAGCAAGAGTATTCGGGATATTCTGATTGTTCGGGATTATCCAGAGGTGTTTCCCGATGAACTACCTGGTTTGCCCCCAGTTCGTCCAGTCGAGTTTCATATTGTCCTTGTACCCAATGCCAACCCGATTGCGAAAGCACCTTATCGTCTTGTGTTGGGATTGAACCCTACCAGAGGAACAGATAATTAAAGCCAAAACCGGATCACAACAGTGGATTCACAATAAGTAGCTATTTACATTAGACTTTCCCCTTGAAAGTGGTTATAACAATTGATGGTTCTCTATCCACTGTCCGTATACAACTGCTGCTACTCTTTAAACTGCTGATATAGCCCTGAAGAAGTAAACACTGCTGGTTCAATCTACTGATGACAAAGCACTGCCCACTCAAGGACTGATCAACTTTGGGGAAAGCACTGATAGAAGAAGATAGCAGTAGTTTAGTGTATTACTTGTCTCATGTAGAATCAGTGGTTAAGATTAGCAGTGTTTGTATAGGAACAGTGGTTACAGGTTGTTAGGCTGTTAGACGTCGCTTTCATGGTGACGTCAGCTGAGATGCCTCAGTGGTTTGGTTTGCCTATAAATGGAGCAGTACTCTGTACTGTTACATTTGATTGACTGAGCGAGTTCTTCTCCTCTAGTCCAATCCTTTCATCTTGTGTGCAATCAACCATGGAGTATCAGGCTGAGGGGGAGTTTAGTTTGTAAGCTTGCTTTGTGATCTTTTGATTTGCTTTGTAACCTTTTAATTGATGAAAAGCATGTGTTTATCAAAACTATTTTCCTCTTTGATTGTGTTTACAAAGTTTGTGTTCATTTCCGCTGCATAACTCATTGAATCATGTTTATTCATTGTTCATTTATTACAAACAAACACAATCATGAGAGCCTCTGATCTTAACAATTGGTATCCGATCTTAGCAATCAATTTAACAAGAAAAATGGTCTCAAACAATGGTTATTACAATATATTTCAAACCTCTGACCATTTTCATAAAATTTGAGAGTGATATGATCATGAGTTTAATTGGAAAATATACCATATTCCTTTTTGATGCTATTTTCAGAAAAACCTTTATTTATTTTTCTTGAAAAGGTTTTTCTTAATAAAACAAGATATATTATTCTTTATTTTCTTTAGAATGATATATTTTGTACTTTTACTTGTTTTTGATAGTAAAAGTTTCAATTTCCTGTCAGGATATAAAACCTTTATTTTTTTTGGTAAAATTATCCTTATAAATGGATCAAAATGAAATGGTACAAATGTCAAGTTTATGTCAAACTCAAGTTTGTTTTAAAAATGGATCAAAGATTTATTGTTAAAAGACCTTAAAATGCTTGGGTACTCATGTTCTAATTCAAAAATTATGACACAAAATGAGTAGCCTTAGTAAAAAGGGTCTACATCATCTGGGGTACTAAACCACTGTCAGGAATCTATAAAATTTTCAAGACTTGAATTGACATGTGGCAAAACCCTGAATGCAAATTCCTGTAAAAGCTGCTGACATATTAAACTTGACAATATGCATCTAAAATGTATTTTGTTAAGGACAGAAATCTTGCAGTTATCTAATAATTATCTTCAAATGACTGGACATGATATTGTGGTTACACAAAACAAAGTCATTCCTTTCATCTGAACAACAGATGATCAAGAATTCTGTCAAAAGCTTATCCACTGTTGCACTAAAAGTTGCTGAGATACTAACCTTTCAAATTCTTACCATTACCTTACCCCTAAACATTGTTTTGCTCAAATATCTGTTTCCTAAATACTGTCCACTGCTGAAAGTCAACCCCTGAATCTTCATTTTCTTGGCAAGCACTGATGCTCAAAATCAGTGTCTTATCCACTGACCTGCTATCCACTGATAGTAATAAACACCCACTCCTCTCATATTGTTACCGTTGTAACCACTAATATTTGCTTAATCAGTGGTTCTCCAAAACAACTGTCCTCCATTATTCATCTTTTCATCAGAGGTTGGCACGTGGTCAGTTTTTAGCCATCAGATCTTTGTAACCGCTGCCACATCAGCATTCACTTTCTCCCTAAATAAAACCCTGACCAAAACCCCAAACAAGTTTTTACACTGTCGAATTGAATTCCAAAAATTCTCTTCTCAAAGCAGTTTCCAACCTTCCTTTTCAAATCATTCTTCGTATTTCTTCATCAAAATGACGAAATCAAAATCAAAGTCAAAATCATCATCATCTTCCAATGAGGTCGCTCAAACGGCCACTGAACCCATTGAAATCCCTTACAAATCACCTCACAATTACTTGGGTCTACTCACAAAACCCACCAATAACCACACCTTCGATTCCATCATCGACATCATGACTGCATCAAAGTATAAAACTTTGCTAACAGCAGATGCTCCAATTTATCAACAAACCTAGAGAGAGTTTTGGAAAAAGGCTATGCTTGAAAAACAAGATGATAAAGTCATAGCCATCAACTCTTCCATACAGGGTAAAATGATTCAAATTACTCCACAATCCATTTCAGAAGTCTTTAAACTCAATGATCAGCAAGGTAAAACTTCTTTTCCTAAAAACGAGTTGAAAACTGATTTTCTGAAAAGGGGGTATGCAGAACAAACAAAAAGAGATACCTTACAAAAAGGTTTCTTTCCGTCTGCACCTAGGTTTTTATTCCACACACTTTTGATGTGTGTTTCAAATAAAACAACTGCTTTTAACGAAATACCATTGAAGATCCAATGTCTGGGTTATGCTATTTTAAATAATGAAAATTATAACTATTCCCAGGAGATCTTTGATGATTTGGTGAAAAATGTTGATAGCAAAGCATTTCTACTTTTTCCAAGGTTTCTAAGCTACTATTTTAAACAAAAATTTGGAAAAGAAAATGAAAATTTGCTCGAACAAAGTGTTTGTTTTCAAATAAAAGGTTTAACACCTGAAACATTCACTAGAATGTTAACACCTTTAAAAACAAAAGCAGAGGTGCCTGAGCAGAATTTAGCAGCTACCACTGCTCCTCAGGTATCAGCTGCTGAGCCCACTGATCCAGGTGATCGTAGCAGCACAACCACTGCTTTGAAACCCACACCTGCCATTACCAAAAAGACCAAACAGAAATCATACAAAAAACCCACCAAACCCAAAACAAAGGAAACTCTGGAAGATGAGATCCCAGAGCCACTGCCAGTGACAACACAAATGTCACTTACAACCACTGCTGCTACTTCCTCACAGCAGATGGAAGAAAGATCTCCACCATTGCCTCAAACTCCTCCTGCATCCTCACAAAAGGATCAGGTTGTAAGCACAGGGACCCCACATTATGAAGCTCTGGACCCAATTGGATCCATCTTCCTCAGTCCTGATCCCAAGGACATGTCTCTTTCATCACCTATATCTTCACCCCTCACATTACCACAATCCATAATACCCTTGTTGCATGCAGTTGCTATAACTTAGACACAAACCAGTTCCTCTCTATCACCTATCATTGAGAGTACACTCCAACAAGTGACTGGGTCTGATGCTTATACCTCTGCTATCCCAGCAACAACTGAGGAGGTTACACTGCAGGAGTTACAAGTAATTCTTGACAGTAGTTCAAGTGGAGCAGCAACTACAAATGTTGGATCAACAGATTTACATTTGGCCAGTTGTTTCATTAATCAGACTCCCTTGAAGGTAATTTCTTCCATAGCACCACTGATAACCACTAGTGAGGCTGTTTTGACCATTGGTACCATCAAAAGGTTATCAAGTGCTGAAGAAAGAAGTCCCCAGTACCAAGAACAAGGGGCATCAATGGATGATTTTTGGGCTTCGTGTCCTAAGTCACACATTGATATAACCAATGCTGGTGGGGAATAAGATGATCCCATTAATTTGGGTGATGATTTAAAATATCAGGAATTGATGGACATAGTTGAAAATCTTGAAACATCAGTTGCTGAAATAAAGGATATGGTGCAACAGTTGTTAAAAGCTCAAAAAGCACTATCTACTGCTGTTCCATCTCAAGCACCTGCACAACCTGCACCTGCTGCAAATGAGCTATGGAATGTATTTCAACCCCTGCTTGAAAAACAAAAACAAATGGCTGATCAGCAACATGCAATACATGTACAAATGGTGACAAACATGGTGGAGTCAAGATTTAAAGATACTCAAGCAGACATCAAAGCTATCAAGGCTCATATACAAAGCACCACTGGAAAAGTTCCTCCCACTATTCTCTTCATGAATAACCCCTTCCTAGATAATGCCAAAAAGGGGGAGAAAATCAAGTGGAAAAAGAAGGGAATTGAGGATGGTGTTTTTATTGAACCGAGCCAAACTAAAGCTGCCATATCAACACATACTACTTCACCACACACCACCACAACCACTGTCCTACCACCATCATCATCTATAATCACAGCACCACCACCATAACCAAACTCACCACCATTACCTCCTGCCATAAATCAGAAGACAACAAATGTTACAACATCTGTTGTAATGATAACAGTGGTTGAAACACCAGTTGTTTCAACACCTGTTAGTCAGACACTTTCAACCACTCAAATCATTACCATTTCAACACCTGCTCAAAAGCAAAAGACACCTACTGACACATCAGTAGTTGTAATGACAACAGAGGATGAAACACCAGTTATTTCAACAGCTGTTAGTCAATCATCCACCACTGCTCTCAACATTTCTACATCACAACCAAAATCCCCTTCACCCAAAAAGCTTTACACAAGGAAAAGGAAATTTCAAAAAAATGCTGATGATATACCAGCATCTATTCCTTTATCCTCTACACCTTACAATGTCATCAATCCATAACCACCCACTCAAATATCCTCCACTAGAATTGAATCTGTTGCTGAGAAATATCCACTGGAATTGGAGGCTGTAAAGGATGAAATGAAACAATTTTATACAATAGATGATCTTTGGGAAAGAAGATTTCCTTCTCTCATTGGCTTCAGGAATCCATTAAACATGAGTGAGTATCTAAAACTCAAAGCCAGGCAAGCAGATATAAGAGCCATACTTGAATGCAAAGATCAAGGTGATAAAGCCATTTCTGAAAGAATGGAGTTCTTACTCACAAAGGTCAAACAAATGGAAGATTATGCAAAAGACCTGAGCAAAGACATGTCAAATATGCCACCTGATGCTGCCCTACAAAAGGTAATGAGAAAAGAGTTTCTTGAATTCATCATGAAAGAAAATTTTTATCCAGCCAAAGAAGAACAATTTAGTGAATGGCCACTCATTGCACTAAAGCATGAGGTGAACAGAATCAAGAGAATTCAAAATGATCTAAGCAAGAAAAAGACAGCTCCAAACTGGAGTAAATACAAGCAGGCCATTGGTAAACTCACTTCAGAATACAAGAGAAAGAAACAGGAGTTAGTGGATGAAAATATGGGAACTGCTAAAGCCATAGCAAAATGGACTAAGCAGTATACAGATGAGGCTTATGAAAGGCTGTTAAGAAGGAAAATAACAGATCCTAATGTACCAAAGAAGCCTGAACATAAAGAGCCAAAATAGGTCATTGATCCTAAACCACTGTTCACATCAGCAGATACCTCTATCATTGTGATAAACCAAGAAAAGAGGAAACATCTGACTGTTGCAGAAGAAAAGGAAAAGGAAGCTGAATACTTTGAAGAAGCCATCAAGAAAATGGCTTTAGATAAAGACAGATCAGCAAAGCTTCAAGACCTTGCCAAAAAGGTTTTAAACAAACCATCATCACCAAACACATCAGCAGAAATATCAGAAATTGAGCTGGATCAACAAAAGAGACAAGAGCAGATTGACAAAGAAGTTGCAGAAGATATAGCTGCAGCAAATGATGTCATAAATTTGGCTTTCCAATAAATGTCTGAAAATTCTGAGCTAGTAAAAGCTCAGGATACTGCTTCACAAATATTTACAAGGCCAAAATCCCCCAACTCATCTGTAAATAAACCTCTCCCAAGAAACCCATTGGGTTCAAAAATACTAAAATGGATGTCTGATCAAAAGACCCATGTATTGACCCTGTTCAGATCCAATGGAGAAGTGAAGTACATATCAAGGAAACAAGCACTAAGCCTTGGTGTTGAAGATCTACAAGATCTCCTTGAACTTACACTATGCAGGGAGGAGGATGACTCAAGTTCCAAGGACTTTGAAGCAGAATTTAAAAGACAAGCTAAGGAACTTCTGATGAGAAAATAAAGATCGAGAATAATGAAGGGTTTTGGCATTATCTGTTCCAGGGGGAGATTGTTGGGATTGAACCCTACCAGAGGAACATATAATTAAAGCCAAAATTGGATCACAACAGTGGATTCACAATAAGCAGCTGTTTACATTAGACTTTCCCCTTGAAAGTGGTTATAACAACTGATGGTTCTCTATCCACTGTCCGTATACAACTGCTGCTACTCTTTAAACTACTGATATAGCCCTGAAGAAGTAAACACTGCTGGTTTAATCTACTGATGACAAAGCACTGCCCACTCAAGGACTGATCAACTTTGAGGAAAGCACTGATAGAAGAAGATAGCAGTAGTTTAGTGTATTACTTGTCTTATGTAGAATCAGTGGTTAAGATTAGCAGTGTTTATATAGGAATAGTGGTTACAGGTTGTTAGGCTGTTAGACGTCGCTTTCATGGTGACGTCAGCTGAGATGCCTCAGTGGTTTGGTTTGCCTATAAATGGAGCAGTACTCTGTACTGTTACATTTGATTGACTGAGTGAGTTCTTCTCCTCTAGTCCAATCCTTTCATCTTGTGTGCAATCAACCATGGAGTATCAGGCTGAGGGGGAGTTTAGTTTGTAAGCTTGCTTTGTAATCTTCTGATTTGCTTTGTAACCTTTTGATTGATGAAAAGCATGTGTTTATCAAAACTATTTTCCTCTTTGATTGTGTTTACAAAGTTTGTGTTCATTTCTGCTGCATAACTCATTGAATCATGTTTATTCATTGTTCATTTATTACAAACAAACACAATCATGAGAGCCTCCGATCTTAACATCTTGCACCGTCGGAGATGCAAGAGTTATCGAAATAACTTCAAGAGTTGTCTGACAAAGGATTCATCCATCCGAGCTTTTCGCCTTGGGGAGCTCCTGTCCTCTTTGTGAAAAAGAAAGATGGATCTTTTCGAATGTGTATCGATTATCGTGAGCTTAATAAGCTTACCATCAAGAATCGATATCCCCTACCTAGAATTGATGATCTCTTCGACCAGCTGCAGGGTGCTTCATGCTTTTCCAAGATCGATCTGCGATCTGGGTATCATCAACTTCGTGTTCTCGAAGAAGATATTCCCAAAACTGCTTTCCATACGAGACATGGGCACTACGAGTACACTGTCATGCCCTTTGGTTTAACAAATGCCCCAGCTATCTTCATGGACTTAATGAATAGGGTTTGTAAACCTTATTTAGATAAGTTCATCATTGTGTTCATCGACGATTTTCTCATTTATTCAAAGTCTCGAGCCGATCACGAGCAACGCCTTCGTTTGACATTGGAACTCCTAAAGAAGGAACAACTTTTTGCTAAATTCTCCAAGTGTGAATTCTGGCTTAGAGAAGTTCAGTTCTTGGGTCATATTGTCAATGAGCAGGGTATCCATGTGGATCCTTACAAAATAGCAGCTATTAAGGACTGGAATACACCGATGACACCTAGAGAGATTCGATCATTTCTTAGTCTCGCTGGTTATTATCGTCGAATCATTTCTAATTTCTCAAAGATCGCGGTTCCACTCACTGCTTTGACTCAGAAAAATAAGCCTTTTGAGTGGGGACCCAAGCAAGAAGAAGCGTTCCAAACGCTGAAACGGAAGCTCTGTGATGCTCCTGTTTTATCTCTACCTGAGGGAAATGATGATTTTGTTGTCTATTGTGACGCGTCAAATCTAGGACTTGGTTGTGTTCTTATGCAACGAGGTAAAGTCATAGCTTATGCGTCTAGACAGCTGAAAATTCACGAGAAGAACTATACGACTCATGATCTTGAATTAGGAGCTGTGGTTTTCGTACTTAAAATCTGGAGACACTACCTCTATGGAACGAAGTTTGTGGTTTTCACAGACCACAAAAGTCTCCAGCATATTCTCAATCAGAATGAGCTGAACATGAGGCAACGACGTTGGGTTGAACTCTTAAACGATTACGATTGCGAGATCCGCTACCATCCTGGTAAGGCGAATGTCGTAGCCGATGCGCTTAGTTGAAAGGAACGAGTCAAGCTTCATTATGTTCGAACTCTATCTGATATTCAATCTCGTGTCCTTCAAGCTCAACGATCTTGTGTGATCAAGGGCTTATTGAAAAATGAGCTACCGCTTCAACTCGAACTTAAACTCGAAACAAAGGATGACGGGTTGCTATATTTCAAGGATCGTTTATGGATCCCGAAACAAGACGATCTTCACACCTTGGTAATGGACGAATCTCACAAGTCTCGAAATTCTATCCATCCAGGTGCTGATAAAATGTACAAGGATCTTCGTACTCAGTTCTGGTAGCCTGGTATGAAGAAGGATGTTGCCTTGTATGTATCGAAATGCCTAACTTGTCTCAAAGTCAAGGCTGAACATCAACGACCTTCTGGTTTGCTTGTACAACCAGAGATACCGGTTTGGAAGTGGGAGAACATTGCAATGGATCTCATCACTAAGTTACCACGTACATCTAAAGGTCATGATGCTATTTAGGTTGTTATCGATCGATTAACGAAATCAACTCATTTTATACCGATTCGCGAGGATCTATCTGTTGATAAAGTTGCAAAGATTTATGTTAATGAGATTGTATCACGACATGGTGTTCCTTTGGATATCATTTCCGATCATGATACTCGGTTTTCATCTCATTTCTGGAAGACCATGCAATCTGCTTTGGGAACCCAACTAAATCTAAGCACTGCTTATTATCCCCAAACAGATGGTCAATCTGAGAGAACGATTCAAACTTTGGAGGATATGCTTAGAGCATGTGTGATAGACTTTGGTGGTAATTGGGATTCTCATCTTCCACTGATCGAGTTCTCTTACAACAACAGTTATCATGCTAGTATCAATATGGCACCATTCGAAGCTCTCTACGGTCAAAAATGTCGTTCACCTGTCTGTTGGAATGAGATCGGTGAAGCTCAGCTTACTAGACCTGAACTCATTCTGGAAACAACAGACAAAATCAAGAAAATCCGCGATAATCTTGTGACAGCTAGAAACCGTCAAAAGAGTTATGCGGATATGCGACACAAGCCCTTAGAATTTCAAATTGGAGCCCGTGTCCTACTCAAGGTGTCACCTTGGAAGGGAGTGGTGAGATTTGGAAAGAAAGAAAAACTTGCACCACGATATGTTGGACCATTTAAGATTGTTGAAAGAATTGGAAAGGTTGCCTATCGACTAGAGCTACCTCCAGAGCTTGGAAATATTCATCCGACTTTTCACGTGTCCAATTTGCGAAAGTGTTTAGCTGATGCTGATCTTCACATTCCTCTTGACGAGATTCAAATCGATGAAACAATGCACTTTGTCGAGAAACCTGTGGAGATAGTGGACCGTACATTCAAACAGTTGAAGAACAAACGGATTCAATTGGTTAAAGTTCGCTAGGACTCCAAACGTGGCCCCGAGTTTACTTGGGAACGTGAGGACCAGATGAAGATGAAATATCCGCATTTGTTTTCACAAGTTTCCTCTAAATAAAATTTCGGGACGAAATTTCCTAAAGTAGGGGAGACTGTGACAACTGTGTTCTGTAATCATCGTATAATGTAAAAAAATGTTGGTTATCAATAAAACAATGTGCTTTGGTGTTATTATGGTGTTATTGTGTTTGATGATTTTACAATTTGATTCGATTTCGATTTCAAGCTTTAAATCACTTTTTGGAAGGTTATACGCAAAGTGGTGCGTAAACGCAATCAGTTTAACGCAATGTACACTCTGAAACTGCGACATAAGCTAAACATACCCTAAATATCCTTTACATAACTTAGAAATAAGTTTCGAAGGATTCGGTATGGCGAAATCATGTTAATTCGAGCTTTGGAACTATTTACGATAAAACTGCGAAACGAACGTTGGTGACCGCCCGGATAATTTTTAAATCCCAAAAATATTCTGTTATGATTTAAATTTTATTTTTAATCAGGTCCGTGTTGAAAAATAAATTAAAACGCTTAAAAACGTTATTTTTCAAGTTTAAGCGCGTACTGCGTGTTTCTGCGCGACACAGTGCTTCTACTGCAAAACGCAGACAAAGCAGCCAGTCTTGGCAACTGAAATTTATTTCAGTAATATTTTGGCGAGTTTATTTTTATAGAATAATAAAAATAATTTAGAACGCCATAAACCGGGATTTAAACGCTAGATAAAATACCCGGTATCCAGTTAAACACCCGTTTTAGCCTACATATAACATATTTATAAAAAAATGCATGAGTAAGAGTGGAAGGGGAGGTGGCGGCCTCATATGCTTCCATCTTGCCACTTCTCTTCCATCTTGCCACTTCTCAAATTCACATGACAAGTGTAGATACAAGAAATCTCTAGTAAATCTTCCAAATCCTTTTTATATCTTTCAAGATCTAAGCATATCACAACTCAATCTTCTCTCTCTCTCTCCTCTCTCCCCAAACCGTCCACCCTCTCTCTCTCTCTCCATCTTCATATCTTCAAACTTTGTTCTTAAGAATCAAGTCCCTTTCCAAGCATATTTCAAGTGATTGTGAAGAATCAAAGGTGTTTTCAAGTGATTCAAGCTTCCTATCATCAAAATCTCATCCCACAACCTACTTGAATTTTGAAGGTATAACATTTATTTTTAAATCATACTTTTGATTCTTGGTTGTTCTTGATGATTTGAAGTTTCTCTTGAATCTTGTGATTTTCACAAACTTGAAATCTAAAATGAAATGGGTCATGATACAAATAAAAATGGTGGTGATATGTATGTATATACAACCGTACATATATACATGTGTGAATGAGTTTTGAAGTTTGATTTCTTGATAAGTACTTGTTTAAGTTGTTACATGTTCTTGAATGATAGTTAAAATGCAAGTGTTTAATGATTTGTGTATGTTATGTTAAATGACCAAGTACATCAGCAAATAAACCTGAATATATCACATATTTGATGCATTTAGATTAACATAAAATGATGATGTTATGATAGTATGCTTTAGGCACTTGTACATAAGGATACATGTTGATTTAAAGCTCAAGAAGTGATAAAAAAATGGTTGGACGACAAAAATATTTTTGAACAGGTTATAAACACTAAAAATGACATTATTTGGTGTATTATGATGGCATGGAACTTTGACATAGGTTTGATAGCTTTGCATGTTGTACATATAGCTTAAAAAGTGGTAAAATATGTGAAATTTGCATGATTTATGTGCTTTATTTAAGACCTGCACTATCATGAGTATAACCACTATTTTATTCAGTAAATAACATGGGTTATGTTAAAATTTCAAGTCGTTTCGATTTGGGATGGTTCGGGTAACGTTTGATGCAAAACTATGCGGTAAAACAGTTAAAAATCGGCTTTTCGGAGGATTTTTATAAAACTGTTTTAGATCAGTAACCAAACTGATATTTTTGCTATAAAAATAAGTATTTTAACTTATATTAAGTTTACTTGGTGTTTGGTTAGGCATACGTGTGACAACCCTCACCAAACCAGGTATCCGTACGAATTAATTAATATTTAATTAATGCTTAATTACAGTGCTTGCTCACAACTGTGGTTAAACTGCTTCTGGATTTCTGATACATACATACTCATGCATCACACATTATACTTTCACTCTATTACTTACACACAAACATCAGTGACAACCTTGATGCACAAAAGCACAGTGAGTACACTATACGGATAACCCAGTAAACATGCTGACATAGCCAGCACTAGACAGACATTGTCTCTGAGGCCAGTATGAGCCGGGAGTAGATTACTACACTAGTAGGGAGTGTAGGGAGGTGAGGATTGTAAAACTGTGTCACTAGGTGATAGTTATAGTGACCGGATGTGCCTAAAACATGCTTTAATTACAAAATTCTGCACTATATACTAAAATTCAGCTTTTAACAAAGCTAGTAAAGTGCGAAAAGTTGGCAAAATAATCCTAGACACTTTCCAAAGTGTTGGTAATTTAATGTGTCACTAAAAACAACATAAAAGACACTTTAATACTCTATTTGACACTTTAACGGACAACGTTCAACCGAACAACCGGACTTTACCCGGAACATAAAAATATTGCCAAGTACATTGTTTATACTTTTCTGAACTAGTTAGGGTTCCCGAATACCCTAACACCCCTTATATTAGTTAACACACTAAAAATACTAACTAAATATCATTAGGTTGCAACTAGAACTTAACTAACCATTACACCACCCAACCCATACCCCCCCCCTTTCCTACGGTTTTGTGGAGTGGGGACAAACCCCCAAGATATTTTATTAAAGTAATAGATTATGTTGGAGGATATTAGAACACAATACATGATGGACATTCACATTAATTGGACTATAAGTATACATGAGAGTTCATCACTCTCTTTCATCCAACACACATCAACTAACTCATCTTCTCCCCTTCCCTCCTACACCCTCACAGCTCCACCACACCACCACCATATCACCACCATCAAGCTTCCTTCTAGCCATTTCTCATACATACAAGGTGCAATAGGATCAACAACGAAGCTTGGTTCACTCGGAAGTTGAAGGACCTTCTCCATTCGTTATTAACCACCACTTTTCTACACTTGAACTCTCCTAGCTTTGTGCTAGTGGTAAGCACTTAGATCGTTGTGTTTTACTTGTTATTTAAGTGCTTAATAGTGTTTAAAGATCAAAAGCATAAGAACTCTAAAGAACTTAAACTAATCTTGAACATAAAGGATGAAGGTTGGATAAAGAGACGAGGTAGTGTTAAAAGATGATGAATACATGTTAAATCTGAAATAAATAAACAAAACCTGCTTTAAATGGCTTATGGCCTGATGTTAATCGTATTAGAATGAATGGTAATCGTATGTGTACATTTTAATAGCACTTATACAATAAACAGCTTGCTGATTTGCATTTTCAGCCGACTTTAACTGGCTGTAAACAGGTCATAACTAAACAAAAAACTGATTTTCTTGAGTCTACAACGTGTCATTATGAAATACGGTTCTAATGGCACCGGAATCATAATTTTTTGACTTCGTTTACTATTTTTAAAGTGCCATTATGTAACAGCAGCTAAAGCTGCATTTTTACAGCAGTAAATGAGAGTCATATTTTTAGTCATAACTTGATTTCTGTGTAGAGTTAGATCATAAAATTTATACTGTAGATGAACACCGATGTATTTGTAACTCTCTCACTGGAATTTTGTAAATCGGACTCTCGATGAATTTTAAATAAATTATTCCGCGGACTGTGGTCAGAAAAAGATAAATCTGATTTCGGTCCGGAAAATGATTTTCTATAAAATATTGGTGATGATTTGGACCCCGATATGTTTACACAATAATTATTGGTTCGTATAAGACATTCTATAAAAATTTGAGAATTTTTGGAATAAGATAACTATTTTATTAAAATACTCGAAAACGGCCCAGTTTTGAATATTAAAACTGAAACGATATAAGTAGTGTTTTGCATGTCTGAATGTCGGGTTGGTTAATTGAGAACTGATTGAATGATTCTAAGAAAGAAAATGATACGCTAGTAAGCGTGGACGCCTCCGTTTATAGAGGAAACTCTGGCGAAATTTTTCCAGAAAATATAACACTTAGAAATGTTTTTGGTGACAAGTGTTATAAATATATTTTTAACTTGTTTTCCAAAATATAAATTTCACCATGATTTTTATTACAAAATAACCAAGTGTCGGAGGTAGATTTTCGTAAATAAAACTTGTTAAATATATATTGAGAATATATATTTCATAATAAAACGCTTGTGTGCTTACGTGATTATTATGTGAACTGAAGATATATTATTTTTAGGGTAAAAAATAATATTACTTGATACATCATGAAAATACGACTCCAAAATTATACCAACGCCCACACAAATGAATATTTAAGTTACATCGGTATTGTTTATACAACGCGAACTCTAAGATGTAACTTGCGTATTTTCGGAAAATACTCTTAAATGTGTATTTTGATAAAGTATTATTTTGGAAAATTGTATGAAGTAAATATAATATTTTTGGGAAAAATATGTATATTTTGGAAACAGAATATTTTAGACAAGTGAATTAAAATATATTTTCAAGTGAGACTTAAAAATATATTTTCGGAATTATAAAACGCACATGTATTAATACCCCCATCCTTGGGAAGGAATATATTTATTTAATGATTAAGAAGTGTAAATACGAAATAGTTGTCTAACTATTTCCCAAAAACGTTAAACCTTAAGCCAAGGCACGGCCGTTCTTGTAATAGAAGTTAGTACGTGTAGGTCGTCACGCAGCAGGTTGATTGGGATTGACTATTTTGAGACGCACTTCTGTGAGTTCATGTCCCCCCTTTTCTCTTAACTGTTTTCAGTTTTTTATACTTCGGGGGTGAAATACATGTTACTATGATTACGAATACTTTTTACATGGTATGGTTAGCGTAAGGAGGGTTACTACTTAGATCATGTGAGTGAGTAGGCGGGAACTGGAGGCCATTAATCCTCATTATAGGACCGAGGGTCATTAGCGGTAGATCTATCTGGGTGTAGCGAGCCCAACCCCTGAGTCCGCTGAATGAACCAGGTGGTGACTTTGAGCCCAACGCAAAAATGTGCTAGGTTTGAGTCTTCCTACTGCACTTCACACATATCATTGGCTTTGCAACCCAATGGTGATCTCTTTTTCCTTATTTGCTACATACCAAGGATTTTCAAACATACTGACATTTTTACAAGGGTTTATACAAACTCACTTACACATGAACTCGCTCAACTTTATGTTGACTTTTCAAACTACATGTATTTCAGGGAACTAATGGATCTGGCACGGTATGCACACATTTTCAAGCTGCGTTTGAATAATGAAGTCATCCAGGGTTTAGAAGGTGTAACCTCTTCCTAGACGGGTTACATATCTCTAATCCTAGTGTAGTTTAAAGTCTTTTGCTAAGTCTTTATAAACTCAATTAAATCAAGTCAAGGTTTGTAACTTATTTTGTGATTGTTGAAAATGAGATTTTTCTAACTTTATTAATGGATGAATATCTCATGTTTTTATCATATAGTATGGTTATGATTGTTGCTATGGTATTAAGAAGTCACACCAAATAAACCCACGCTTCCGCAAAGCCAGGGTGTGACAACTTGGTATAAGAGCCTCGATCATAGCGAAATAGGATTCTTTCTCGAGTCTAGACTATGATCATCAGGGCTCTCACGAAAACGTTTTCAAACATTTTTACATTGCATACACTATACGTCCAGATCCAGGAAACAAACCTTTTTACAAACAAAAGGCACAAATACACATTTCCAAATTTAAATTTATAGCTCAGTCGGGGAGACTGAGGGAGTCCAGTCGGGGAGACTGGGGAAAAATTAGGTCGGGGAGACCAGGAAAAATTAGGTCGGGGAGACCAGGAAAATTTAGGTCAGGGAGATCAGGAAAAATTAGGTCGGGGAGACCAGGAATTAGGCCGGGGAGACCAGGAGATTAGTCTGAGAGACTGGGCGATTTTAGTCTGAGAGACTAGGGAGTTTAGTTTGAGAAACTGGGAGGATAGTCTAGGGAAGACTAGGATGATTACTTGCTTACATTAATTGAGACTTACATGCTTATTTGATTTAATGTTGATGAACGTGCATATGTGGTAGTTATTCGCATGCACTAATTGTTAGTAACTACTATGGATATACATGTTATGCACCGGCACACATGTCACTCCAATTAGAAAACGAGTTATCAGACATTGATAACCCTACGGCCACCGCCACAGATAAAGAGACTGCATCTGCGCCAGAGATAGTTACGGCAGACACTGAGAGTGATCCTGATATGCCGACCAAGGACGAGGACGACTTCCAACAGTCCGCGCTACCAGATTCTGGTAATACTTTACCCTTGCTGATGGCTTCTCTGACAAGAATCCTTCTGTCACTCTTGTTTCGATCCATGACCACTTCATCACTGGTCATCCTGATGATGAGCACACCATGGCTCCGATCCTCGACAATGCCCCTTTTGTGGACATTCCTTCCGAAGGTTGATTACTCGGCGAACAATTAATATCGATATTGGCATGATATTGATGATTCTTCCGATAACGCCCATAATGATGGAAAGCTAGACAAGAACGATATTGCTGATTTCACTTTTTAAGACCCCTGTTAACAAGCCATCCTCTGATTCTAGCATGCATTCAGACTCCTTTGAGTCTGTGATATCTGCAACCTTACAAACAGCTGGAGTACAGCATTCTACTACTGACACAAGACGACGACGACATGGCTGCTGCATTATCACCTGCTCGAGGAACCACACCGTTACACGACCCAGGGCCTGCTGCTGAGCTAGCTTCTGCACCTTTTGAGTCAGCCTGATGTTGCAACCGCTGGTCCTACACCCTTGCTTGATTGTGACCCTGATACTTTTGGTTTACTAGACATTGCACCCCTACTATCTAACCCAGTACCAGCACCTGACAATCTCCTTATCGGTTGAAACGTTGGTTTTTAAATCCATAACCGCTGATGTTGCTCCTTTCCCCTATGAAGACCGACGTCCATTGTGCCAACGTGCCTATCGCTTTCTTTCAAGACATACCTACGCCCCAGAAAGGTACTACAGGTCAGTACCCTCGTAACGATACTTTTGCTACAGTAGCATTTTCTACGGCCTTACAGGCCGCACCGTTTACACCTTTCACCTCTACATCGCTGTACGAGCCGATTGGATGGATCCTATAATACACTATGCAGATTTTAGACCCTTACCATTTCTCATGTTGTGGAGGCCACATACGAGAAGAGTTGCTCCTGTAACACCAACTACAGTTTGAGGATATGAGTCGCAGAACGTTGGAGCTTGAGCTGACACCACAATTGGCAAGATCAAATGAAAAACATTACATAACCGAAAACATGAGTTAAGTGTCTACATCACAAGACAACATATTGTCTGAAAAGTTTATGTAAAACACCACGTCCTCCACCCTGTCTATCACCAACATACTTTGATTCGCCACATACATCAAGGTTCCTTTTGCGCTCTCGACCGTTGCTATTACACCGATTCCCAGGATTCTGATACTCATTTCTTTACTATCGAACGACAGAGCAGATAATTACTCCGACGTATATACAAGCTCGAGGAGGGACTCACGCATGTTAGCAGTCACTTTTCTTTCCTCCTCCACCTCAGTCACCAGTATAGTTGGTTTTTGGATTATGCGGATTGCATTACACTTGGGTAAAGACACTAAAGATAAGCCGGGATTGCGGAGACTTTTGGGGACCACTTCTGATTATGAAATTTTGATGCACTAATATACTTGTTGGACAAGCCCTTCTGATGTGATACATTTTGTTAGACACAGTGATTGTGGCCGGAGGATAATGAAAGCCCAATCATCTTTAAACATGCGACAATATTTGTGACTAATAACTAATGAAGAACTTGGTCGCTATGTCCTCACTAAGCACGCTATTAATTTACATGTTTGTGCTACAACTATAATGCTACATACTTACTTGCCACATTACTATTGACAAATTGTGCAATAATTGTGATAATATGTGATTGAATGTTATAACGACTGCGGATATACGTATATGTAATACACTTCTGAGGTCTTATTCGTTAAAAAGAGACTTGTGTGCTCGTATCCTTAACAAGACCTGACCTAACCGACCTTCCTCTAGGAAGATTTCGACCCAAGGGAACACCAATATCAACAACCCTCTACCGACAACAGAGGCATAAATGCAAGAGCGCCTCTTACAGGCCATCGCACGGTACGAGGCCCGTCGCTCCGATTGCAGCAGAGGTACCCCGGGAAATAAACCTCCCAACGGCTGCACCTACAAGCAGTTCATGGACCACAAACCTCGAGAGTTTGACAGCACTGGGGGGTGCCTTAGCCTTCGTGCGCTGGGTTGAAAAGACAGATTCTGTTTTACGATTGAGCAAATGTGACCCCGAACATCAAGTCAAGTATATAACGGGACTATTGGTGGATGAGGCTATGTCATGGTGGAACCATCAAGTTCGGACAATGGGCGAGACCGCTGCATATGCTATGACGTGGGACAAACTGAAATATCTGATGCGTAAGAAATATTGCTCGAGGGCAGAAGTCCAGAAGCTGGAAACAGAACTGTGGAACTTGAAAATGGAAGGACCAAAGATAGCTGAGTATGTGCAGAGATTTAACAAATTATCACAAGTTGCCTTACTCCTCGGGGCACCAGAGTTTAAGAGAATTGAACAGTTCATAAGGGGATTGGCACCTCAGATTCTAAGCCTGGTAACAGCGTCTAAACCTTCAACGATCACCGAGGCTATCGATATAAGCGTGGCACTCACGGAAGAAGCAGTTAGACGAGAAGAATTTTCCACTGCTGAGGAGAAAAAGGAGACTGCTATAGAGGCATCTGGGGATAACAAGAGAAAGCTCGCAAATTTCAAGGTGGTTACTCGGGGGAGTAGCAAGAAGAAGGCCAAAAAGGGAAAAGACTACATGGGTATCCTACCTAAGTGCGACAATTGTTTACGATATCATGTCGGGCGATGTAGATATGGAAAATGTGCTAACTGTGGAAAGAGGGGGTATCCTAAAGAAACTTGTTGGCAAGATACTGAACGTGATAATGGGGGCCAAGACAGTAGTGAGAATCACGAAGGGGACAACGGCAATGACAATTACCAAGGCAGGATGAGTGATAAACAAAAACGTGCTCAAGGTTGTTTAAACTGTGGAAGCAAAAAGCATTTCAGAAGATATTGCCCTAAAAACAATCAGGCACAAGGATGAAAGCTCCCCACCAGAGCTAGGGAGACACGCCAGGGATTCAAGCATGGAAATCGGTACGTCCCGAATTACTCAATGTTATGCATCTGTACGGCCAGATACTGTTGCAAATTTTATGATTCGCACCGCTAGAGTTCAAGAGTATAATTGGTTTAAGTAGCGAGTAAGTAGATGTTCCGGTACCCATTAGAACTAGCTTAGGGAAAGCTAGTGGAAGCCAACGCAGTAACTGGGGGCGACAAGATAAAAAAAAACGGCGAGCGTAAGTTTACGATAGACCTACTGCCAGTTGAGCTGGGAAGCTTCGACGAGGTAACTGGGGTGTATTAGCTGCCAAGCGGTCGAGCGGAGGTTGATATCCGCACCGCGATGACGAATGAAGGAACGATCGTGACTCTCGAAGCAGGATACGCCACCACAGATCACGAATTGCTTGAGGGCACGAAAGTTGTTGCGGAAAGGATGTGTTTTTTATGGCTCATGTCGGGGACAAGGGAGCCGAAGAACTAAAACTTAACGTTACCCCCGTGAACGAAGAATACCCTAAAGTCTTCCTCGAAGACTTGCCGGAATCGTCTCCTCAACGATTAGTCGAATCTCGCATCGATTTAATTCCAGGCACCGCACCTGTAGTTGATGCACCGTAGCGACTTACATTTTCGGAGATGTAAGGATTGACAGTGTAGTTTCAGTAGTAAATAGAGAAGAAAAATAACAGACCAAAATTCCCTTTTGGGTAACCTCAGTTCCGCTCATCAAGAAAAAGGACGATGACTTTCAAAAGATCGGAAGTCGGACGAGCTAGCCAACCAGGGTCGGTGGCTCTTGCTAAGGATTGACGAATTACTTATTTGGCTAACTGTAAGGGTCCGAATACCATTACACGACGGATCGACGATCGAGTGTCATTGGCGATAAATTCAGTAAGAAGGTATACCGAGGAAAAATTGTGGGACAACGACTTGTTCTCAGACATAAACAAAATGGTGTTTCCTACACAATGTACAAACCGGATCCACACGGGATACGAAATCTGGAGAATCTAGAAAACATATATTTAGGACCTTTGGGAACCCAGGTCTAAACTCGTAAGGGTTTTTATTTAGGAACCATATCTGTCAACTCGATCAACCATCATTAACCGGGCGCATATGCCAGTTCCGTTGACCAAACAGAGAGTACTTGGATTTCTTTTACTTCTGGCGAGTAGATGTTTGCATCTCTACTCCCCTTAATGGTAGTTGCATCACGATAATTTTCTCGCTGAGAGCGAACACACATTTGCTTCGATAGCTGGTCATTTTTCACTTAGCAGATACTCGTTGTTCCTTTTCTAGGAAACTTACCTGACATACATGCATCGTGCTACACATGTGATTTCGTTTTGAACAAACACTTCATTGGAATTTACATATTATTTGCTAAACTTAATTACTGATTCCTGATTCGAGTAACCTACATTATTGCTATTGTTGGCTCTTTTGTTACCAAGCCAACACACTTTCTTGAAACCGCTTTCTTTCAAGTTACATTCATGGTTTATTTTGCTACCATGCCGAGAATTCCTTGTTGATACATACGTTTATTGTCAGGTTACGTTGAAACCAAGTTCAATTGCTTGAACTTATCCAGTTCACAGGTTTAATTTGAAACGCTATATGATGTGTTGGGAGCATCATATTCAACTATTTTTGCAGAGATTCTTTCATTTCGAGTCGTAGTATATTTGGTTGGTCTACGACTCCACTAAAACGTTTGATTTGTTTCGATACCTTGCGGTGATATTTTCACAAAATTGAAGCTTGCGCTAATTTGGTTACTCACTTCGTACACGGAATTCAATTCCCTATTAGTTGTTAACAATCCATTTTGGGTTTTCACGGTCAAAGCGGTCTCAACACAATTGTGTGTTAAGGCAATGGTACATATATTCATTTCATAAGCACAATGTACCTCCTAACGATTCTTTCATGGTCAATCAAATTCCTTGCAATACTTATTACTTTTCATCTTCGATTGGAAACAATGGTTCTTTGATGTTCCGTATTTAATTGGAAACTCTATAACATGGTATAAATCAAACCTTTAGATTGTCTCAGTACACTTTCATTTGGTTTAAAACACGGTGAACTTGTTCAATCACCACTATTAATGAATTATTTCATTTCGACACCCTGTGGCGTCGTTACAAACTTGTAACTTGTGCCAATCATGGTCAACCGTTTCACACAAAACTACATGTACGTTTGTTTGACTTGTCATTTAAACATTTCTGATGCAACTACGAATCAAGACAATGATACACCAGATTCGCTTGTATTCCATTCGGTGTATCTTCACCATTCAAAAATGTCAACACACTAAACCTTACCAGACATTTATTCAGGAGTTGACATATCATTTTACTATTACGTTGAGTTGCTGCTTTTGAGTTCATATAGCGGGTGCTATGGTTTGGGAAAACTCGTTTGCATATTGCAACCGATCATTTAAAAATCTTATTAGTCAAAACTCCACTTTTGTGGAACCCCTGCTAGCTGGATTACACTAAACTATACGTCAAATGCGTCTTGTACCTTTGACATCCAATGCTAGAAGCACACAACTTTCAACCCTAGGATTCGGGTTGTTATATATTCTTGGACTCACCTAATGTGAGTAATGTTTGTTTCGATTTGATGATTATCTACTTCGATATTATTCATATACATACGTGTGTGACTTAACCATAAGGAGTAAGGTAGTACAAATTTCGAGGACGAAATTTCTTTAACGGGGGGAGAATGTGACAACCCTCACCAAACCAAGTATCCGTACGAATTAATTAATATTTAATTAATGCTTAATTACAGTGCTTGCTCACAACTGTGGTTAAACTGCTTCTTGATTTCTGATACATACATACTCATGCATCACACATTATACTGTCACTCTATTACTTACACACAAACATCAGTGACAACCTTGATGCACAAAAGCACAGTGAGCACACTATACGGATAACCCTGTAAACATGCTGACATAGCCAGCACTAGACAGACATTGTCTCTGAGGCCAGTACGAGCCGGGAGAAGATTACTACACTAGTAGGGAGTGTAGGGAGGTGAGGATTGTAAAACTGCGTCACTAGGTGATAGTTATAGTGACCAGATGTGCCTAAAACATGCTTTAATTACAAAATTCTTCACTATATACTAAAATTCAGCTTTTAACAAAGCTAGTAAAGTGCGAAAAGTTGGCAAAATAATCCTAGACACTTTCCAAAGTGTTGGTAATTTAATGTGTCACTAAAAACAACAGAAAAGACACTTTAATACTCTATTTGACACTTTAACGGACAACGTTCAACCGAACAACCGGACTTTACCCGGAACATAAAAATATTGCCAAGTACATTGTCTATACTTTTCTGAACTAGTTAGGGTCCCCGAATACCCTAACACCCCTTATATTAGTTAACACACTAAAAATACTAACTAAATATCATTAGATTGCAACTTGAACTTAACTAACCATTACACCACCCAACCCATACCCCCCCCCCCCTTTTTCCTACGGTTTTGTGGAGTGGGGACAAACCCCCAAGATATTTTATTAAAGTAATAGATTATGTTGGAGGATATTAGAACACAATACATGATGGACATTCACATTAATTGGACTATAAGTATACATGAGAGTTCATCACTCTCTTTCATCCAACACACATCAACTAACTCATCTTCTCCCCTTCCCTCCTACACCCTCACGGCTCCACCACACCACCACCATATCACCACCATCAAGCTTCCTTCTAGCCATTTCTCATACATACAAGGTGCAATAGGATCAACAACGAAGCTTGGTGCACTCGGAAGTTGAAGGACCATCTCCATTCGCTATTAACCACCACTTTTCTACACTTGAACTCTCCTAGCTTTGTGCTAGTGGTAAGCACTTAGATCGTTGTGTTTTACTTGTTATTTAAGTGCTTAATAGTGTTTAAAGATCAAAAGCATAAGAACTCTAAAGAACTTAAACTAATCTTGAACATAAAGGATGAAGGTTGGATAAAGAGATGAGGTAGTGTTAAAAGATGATGAATACATGTTAAATCTGAAATAAATAAACAAAACCTGCTGTAAATGGCTTATGGCCTAATGTTAATCGTATTAGAATGAATGGTAATCATATGTGTACTTTTTAATGGCACTTATACTATAAACAGCTTGCTGATTTGCATTTTCTGCCGAATTTAACTGGCTGTAAACAGGTCATAACTAAACGAAAAACTTATTTTCTTGAGTCTACAACGTGTCATTATGAAATACGGTTCTAATGGCACCGGAATCATAATTTTTGGACTTCGTTTACTATTTTTAAAGTGCCATTATGTAATAGCAGCTAAAGCTGCATTTTTACAGCAGTAAATGAGAGTCATATTTTTTGTCATAACTTTATTTCTGTGTAGAGTTAGATCATAAAATTTATACTGTAGATGAACACCGATGTATTTGTATCTCTCTCACTGGAATTTCATAAATCGGACTCTCGATGAATTTTAAATAAATTATTCTGCGGACTGTGGTCAGAAAAAGATAAATCTGATTTTGGTCCAGAAAATGATTTTCTATAAAATATTGGTGATGATTTGGACCCCAATATGTTTACACAATAATTTTTGGTTCGTATAAGACATTCTATAAAAATTTGGGAATTTTTGGAATAAGATAACTATTTTATTAAAATACTCGAAAACGGCCCAGTTTTGTATATTAAAACTGAAACGATATAAGTAGTGTTTTGCATGTCTGAATGTCGGGTTGGTTAATTGAGAACTGATTGAATTATTCTACGAAAGAAAATGATACGCTAGTAAGCGTGGATGCCTCCGTTTACAGAGGAAACTCTGGCGAAAATTTTCCAAAAAATATAACACTTAGAAATGTTTTTGGTGACAAGTGTTATAAATATATTTTTAACTTGTTTTCCAAAATATAAATTTCACCATGATTTTTATTACAAAATAACCAAGTGTCGGAGGTAGATTTTCGTAAATAAAACTTGTTAAATATATATTAAGAATATATATTTCATAATAAAACGCTTGTGTGCTTACGTGATTATTATGTGAACTGAAGATATATTATTTTTAGGGTAAAAAATAATATTACTTGATACATCATGAAAATACGACTCCAAAATTATACCAACGCCCTCACAAATGAATATTTAAGTTACATCGGTATTGTTTATACAACGCGAACTCTAAGATATAACTTGCGTATTTTCGGAAAATACTCTTAAATGTGTATTTTGATAAAGTATTATTTTGGAAAATTGTATGAAGTAAAATATAATATTTTTGGGAAAAATATGTATATTTTGGAAACAAAATATTTTAGACAAGTGAACTAAAATATATTTTCTATTTTCAAGTGAGACTTAAAAATATATTTTCGGAATTATAAAACGCACATGTATTAATACCCCCATCCTTGGGAAGGAATATATTTATTTAATGATTAAGAAGTGTAAATACGAAATAGTTGTCTAACTATTTCCCAAAAACGTTAAACCTTAAGCCAAGGCACGGCCGTTCGTCTAATAGAAGTTAGTACGTGTAGGTCGTCACGCAGCAGGTTGATTGGGATTGACTATTTCGAGACGCACTTCTGTGAGTTCATGTCCCCCCTTTTCTCTTAACTGTTTTCAGTTTTTATACTTCGGGGGTGAAATACATGTTACTATGATTACGAATACTTTTTACACGGTATGGTTAGCGTAAGGAGGGTTACTACTTAGATCATGTGAGTGAGTAGGCGGGAACTGGAGGCCATTAATCCTCATTATAGAACCGAGGGTCATTAGCGGTACATCTATCTGGGTGTAGCGAGCCCAACCCCTGAGTCCGCTGAATGAACCAGGTGGTGACTTTGAGCCCGACGCAAAAATCTGCTAGGTTTGAGTCTTCCTACTGCACTTCACACATATCATTGGCTCTGCAACCCAATGGTGATCTCTTTTTCCTTATTTGCTACATACCAAGGATTTTCAAACATACTGACATTTTTACAAGGGTTTATACAAACTCACTTACACATGAACTCGCTCAACTTTATGTTGACTTTTCAAACTACATGTATTTCAGGGAACTAATGGATCTGGCACGGTATGCACATATTTTCAAGCTGCGTTTGAATAATGAAGTCATCCAGGGTTTAGAAGGTGTAACCTCTTCCTGGACGGGTTTCATATCTCTAATCCTAGTGTAGTTTAAAGTCTTTTGCTAAGTCTTTATGAACTCAATTAAATCAAGTCAAGGTTTGTAACTTATTTTGTGATTGTTGAAAATGGGATTTTTCTAACTTTATTAATGGATCAATATCTCATGTTTTTATCATATAGTATGGTTATGATTGTTGCTATGGTATTAAGAAGTCACATCAAATAAACCCACACTTTCGCAAAGCCAGGGTGTGACAATACGTGACTTCCGACGCCCAAAAATGTTACTGAATCGCTAAAATAAGTGCTTTTCGACATAACTAGAATGGGTTGTTCATGGGTAAATTTTATGTGTTACAATGTGCTATGTGTTTTGCAATATGTGTATGATGATGTGCTAGTGTTGACAAGATTATGTGTATTACGCTTGAGTATATATATACAAATACACCGAAATAATCAAAAATAATAACTTTTCGAGAAAACTCAAAGTTATGTGAAAATTCTAAGTAACGGAGAAACTTATGTATTTTGTGGGTTTTTGATTATTAAATCATTCTTATTTAATTTAGGACGAATAAACAATTTGAGGGATTGTGTTAACATATAAAAACGCACCCAAAGGTGAGTACATAGATCCCCTCTTTTTACTGTTTTCGATTGTTTTGGGGTGATTCATATGTATCAAAACGATTTCGATATTCTAACGATGGTTTCAAAAACGATTAAGATGGTTTATACAAAACTAATAACGATTTCGATAATGTGAACGAACTTGTTGGTAGTAGTTACATAACAAATGACATTCATTAGCATTGATCAAGCTGACCAGTATTAGGTTATGGTACCATAGGATCTGACAAATCCCGTTATTAGACCGCACCCATGGTTATGTGTGGGTTAGGTGGATAACTACTGAATCTGATAATTGTTAACTTACCCTTTGGAGGTTTGTTAATGCAAGAATGAGTTGAGCGATGGACGAGTCACAAAGGTTTGAATGTTATTAGCGAGACGACCAAAAGTAGTTTTCACAATTAAAACGAGAACGATTTGTACGAGAACGATTTGTACGTGAACGATTTGTACGAGAACGATTTGTACGAGAACGATTTTGAACGATTGAACGATTATGAACAATTTAAACAACTGAACGATGATCTATAACGAGAACGAGTTAAACGATGCCACACAACGATGTTTACGAAACTATATAAACCATACGAGTTTTATTACGAGAACGATTTACGATTTGGTTTACGAAAGCAAAAGTTTTGGGTTAAGATTCATGGCATCGAGGTTTATAAATTATAACCAATCTGTTTTGACTTGGTTATTCATTTTACAATACAAATATTTTACAAAACAAGGTTTCAAATATCGATTAACGAAGTTGTACGAGATATTTCAACGAGCCGTGAATCTGACACTCACACAAAAACTATGTGCTCGCCAGCATTTCTTTGCTGACTTTGTTTTTACTTATGTTTCAGGTGATGCTGCTTAATGTTGATTGCGAATAGGATGCACGCTCACTTAGGACGAGGCCTTAGTGATTTAATAACGATGATAGACTATGTTTGACTGGCTTGTTTAACCTTAAGACAATGTTTAATATTTAATAAAACGAAACTCTTTGTATCCATGGTTTGAAACAATAATTTTGTTACAACACTCCCCGACGTTTCCGCCACGGTTTGTTGTTTTATGTGGTCGGGGTGTGACACCAACGCTCTAAGCTCATGACGAGGACAGAACTCCTTCATCATTAGAGCCCGAAGCTCCTCCCAAGTTTGAGCTAGTGCCACATCGGCACCCCTATCACGCATCACACCGTTCCACCATGTAAGAGCACGCTTCTCAAACACACTGGAAGCAAACTCAACCTTACGCTCATTCGGACATTGCACATGCCTGAATGTGCTCTCCAAACTTTCAAACCATTGCAGGAGCGCGGTTGCTCCTTGAGTCCCAGAAAACTTCAAAGGTTTAGCAGAGTTGAATGTATTAAAGTTGCACGGAACAGGTGCGTTGTTGTTGTTGTTTGCTTGGTTTAACTGGGTAACTAGGTTCGGGAGTACAACAACGATTTGCTGGGTGATCAAGGCTGCCATTGCGGCATCTTGAGTTTGATCATGTCGAGGAGGCATCTAAAAGAAAAGGGAACACAAGGAAATGTGTGAGATTGACATAGAACAATCAAAAGGAGTATTGAAAACATCGACGAAACGAAGGAAGGTTGTTATTTGTTCGTTAATTAAAACAAACAAACAACACAGTGACTAATCAAAGTAAATAGGTCTACATAATGCATAATGAAGACATGCTTTAGCCTATAAGTGGACACTCACCCTAAGAGTTCCCAGGTAAGAGTGACTGGTCCGATTATATGAATCACCCCAAAACATTTGAAAACGTAAAAGAGGGGACTATGTACTCACCTTTGGGTGCATTTTTATTTGTTAACACAATCCCTCAAATTGTTAATTCGTCCTAAATTAAATAAGAATGATTTAATAATCAAGAACCCGCAAAAATACATAAGTTTCTCTGATACTTAGAATTTTCACATAACTTTGAGATCTTCTCGAAAAGTTATCATTTTTGATTATTTTGGTGTATATATATATATGAGTTCACATATATATTTTAAAAAACTTTGCAACTTGAACGATTTTATTGGTGACCCTCATCATGTTATAAGTAATATATCTACGATTTGCGCGTCGTAATATATATACTTATTGTGACATAAAATAAATATCGTAACACACATAATCTTGTCAACTATAAACATGTCATCATACACATATTATAAAACACATAGCACATTCTAACACCTAAAGTTTACCCATGAACAACCCGTTATAATGTATGTCGAAAAACATTTAATTTAGCGATTCGGTAACATTTTTGGGCGTCGGAAGTCACGTATGACTAACCAAACACCAAGTAAACTTAATATAAGTTAAAATACTTATTTTTATATCAAAAATATCAGTTTACTTACTGATCTAAAACATTTTTATAAAAATCATCCGAAAAGCCGATTTTTAACCGTTTTACCGCATAGTTTTGCATCAAACGTTACCCGAACCATCCCAAATCGAAATGACTTGATATTTTAACATAACCAATGTTATTTACTGAATAAAATAGTGGTTATACTCATGATAGTGCAGGTCTCACCTAAAGCACATAAATCGTGCAAATTTCACATATTTTACCACTTTTTAAGCCATATGTACAACATGCAAAGCTATCAAACCTATGTCAAAGTTTCATGCCATTATAATATACCAAATAATGTTATATTTAGTGTTTATAACCTGATCTAAAACATTTTTGTCATACAATCATTTTTTTATCATTTCTGGAGCTTTAAATCAACATGTATTCTCATGTACAAGTGCCTAAAGCATACTATCATAGTATCATCATTTTACATGAATCTAAATGCATCTAATATGTGATTTATTCATGTTTATTTGCTGACGTACTTAATCATTTATCATATCATGCATAGATCATCCAACACTTGCATTTTAACTATCATTCAAGAACAAGCACCAACTTAAACAAGTACTTATCAAGAAATCAAACTTCAAAACTCATACACCCATATATATATGTATACGGCCATACATACATACATACATACACACATATGTACCACCATTTTTTTATTTGTATCAAGACCCTTTTCATTTTTGATTTCAAGTTTGTGAAAATTCCAAGATTCAAGAGAAACTTCAAATCATCAAGAACAACCAAAAATCAAGAGTATGATTTAAACATAAATGTTATACCTTCAAGATTCAAGTTGGTTGTGGGATGAGATTTTGATGATAGGGAGCTTGAAATCACTTGAAAGCACCTTGGAAACTCCTTTGGATCTTCACATCAACTTGAAATATGCTTGAAAGGGAGTTTGATCTTGATGAACAAAGTGGGAAAAATGGAAATGGTGATGAAGGTGGTGTGGACGGTTGGGAGGAGAGAGAGAGAGAGAAGGATTTGAGTGATCTTGGTTAGATTGAGTTTGTGATCTTTGAAAGATTATGCAAGATATATAAGATATGGAAAAGATATTAGAGATTAAATGAATCTACAAGTGTCAAACTAGAAGAGAAGTGGCAAGGGGAGGCATATGAGGCCGCCACCTCCACCCTCCACTCTCATACTCATGCATTCTTTTATATAAATGTGTTATATGTAGGTTAAAACGGGTGTTTAACTAGATACCGGGTATTTTATCTAGCGTTTAAATCCTGGTTTATGACGTTCTAAATTATTTTTATTATTCTATAAAAATAAACTCACCAAAATATTACTGAAATAAATTTCAGTTGCCGAGACTGGCTGCGTTGTCTGCGTTTTGCAGTAGAAGCACTGTGTTACGTAGTAACACGCGGTACACGCTTAAACTTGAAAAATAACGTTTTTAAGCGTTTTAGTTTATTTTTCAACACGGACCTGATTAAAAATAAAAGTAATCATAACAGAATATTTTTGGGATTTAAATATTATCCGGGCGGTCACCAACGTTCGTTTCGCAGTTTTGTCGTAATTAGTTCTAAAGTTCGAACAAACATGTTTTTGCCATACCGAATTCTTCGAAACTTATTTCTAAGTTATGTAAAGGGTATTTAGGGTATGTTAAGCCTATGTCACTGGTCCGAAGTGTTTGTTGCATTAAACTGGTTATATTTACGCATCAGATCGCGTATAACCTTCCAGAAAGCAATTTAAAGCTCGAAATCGAACAAGAATTGACATGTGCAAACGATACACATATTTATACAAATCCCAAGTATGAAATACAATATTTCATTTGTTTGGTATTTGTTTGATGGTTTAAGTGACACAGGTGTCACACCCACCTCTTGAGCTCAAAGAACTTCCAAAAGGTTTGGAATATGCTTTTCTAGACAAAGATGGTAAATCACCTGTAATTATTTCGTCTAAATTAAGTAGTTTAGAAAAAGAAAAATTAATTAATCTTTTCAAAAAAGACAAAAATGCGATTGCTTGGAAGCTTGTAGATATTAAAGGAATAAGTCCTTCCATGTACACGCACAAAATTTTAATGAATGATGACTACAAGTCGGTAATGCAACCACAACGTCGAGTAAATCCAAATGTTCAAGAAGTGGTTAAAAAAGAAGTCATCAAATTACTTGACGTCGGACTTATTTATCCTATCTCCGATAGTCCTTGGGTAAGTCCCGTCTAAGTAGTTCCAAAGAAAGGAGGTATGGCGGTAATAACTAACGAAAAGAATGAATTAATACCAACGAGAACCGTCATAGGATGGAGGGTATGTATAGATTATAGACGATTAAATGAAGCAACAAGGAAAGATCACTTTCCTTTGCCCTTCATTGGTCAAATGTTAGAAAGATTATCCGGACATAAATTTTACTGTTTCTTGGATGGTTTTTCAGGTTACTTTCAAATCCCGATAGCACCCAAAGACCAAGAAAAGACAACCTTCACATGTCCCTATGGAACTTTTGCTTATCAACGCATGCCATTCGGTCTATGTAATGCCCCCGCAACCTTCCAACGTTGCATGGTAGCCATCTTCCATGACATGATAGAAAAGACAATGGAAGTCTTCATGGACGACTTTTCTATCTTTGGGGATTCATACGACCAATGCCTCGATAACCTTGAACGAATGCTATCCTGATGTGAGGAAACTAACCTCGCCCTTAACTAGGAAAAATGCCATTTCATGGTAACGGAGGGAATAGTACTCGGTCATAAAATCTCAAGCGAAGGAATGGAGGTTGATCGAGCCAAAATAGACATTATTTCTCGATTACCACCCCCATCCTCCGTTAGAGCTATCAGAAGTTTCCTAGGGCATGCCGGATTTTATAGGCGGTTTATCAAAGACTTTTCTAAAATTTCAAGGCCTCTAACAAAATTACTTGAAAAAGATGCCCCTTTCATCTTTGACAAGGATTGCAATCAAGCATTTCTAACCCTAAAGGAAATGCTGGTCAATGCACCTATCATGATAGCGCCTGATTGGAAATTTCCTTTCGAAATCATGTGTGATGCAAGTGACTTTGCAGTCGGAGCGGTCTTGGGACAAAGAAAAGAAAATCATTTTCACCCAATTTATTATGCTAGTCAAACACTTAACGATGCACAAGAAGTGAAAAAGAATTACTAGCTGTGGTATTTGATTTTGATAAATTTCGTTCTTATCTTGTTCTTTCTAAAACAATAGTCTATACAGATCATGCAGCCATTCGATATCTCTTCAAAAAGCAGGACGCCAAACCACGTTTGATTCGGTGGATTTTACTCCTCCAAGAATTTGATATTGAAATCAAAGACAAAAGAGGAGCTGAAAACACCGCAACAGATCATCTTTCACGCTTAGAAGACCCAGTTTTGGAGGCAACCAGGGACGAGCAAATCAATGAAAATTTTCCAACGGAGTCCCTAGAAATGGTGGAATACAGAGAAGAACCATGGTACGCCGACTATGCTAACTACCTAGCTAGCGGTATAGTCGCAAAAGGTTGGCCACATCATCAAGGAAAGAAATTATTTGCTGATGTAAAGCATTATTTTTGGGAAGATCCTTATCTTTTCAAAATGTGTGCCGACCAACTCATCTGACGGTGCGTACATGGTAGCGAAGCACGAAGAATTCTCCGCAATTGTTATGAAGGTCCATACAGAGGACATCATGGTGCCGCTAGTACCGCACGGAAGGTATTTGATTCAGGGTTTTATTGGCCAACCATTTACAAAGACGCCCAAAGTCTTGTCAAGACATGCGACGCTTGCCAAAGATCAGGTAATATTTCTTCCAAAAACAAAATGCCACAAAATGGCATTCTTGTTTGTGAAATTTTTGATGTATGGGGACTCGACTTTATGGGACCTTTCCCACCGTCAAAAGGAAACAAATATATACTTGTGGCAGTAGATTACCTGTCTAAATGGGCCGAGGCCGAGGCACTTCCAACAAACGATGGAAGAGTCATGGTAAGATTTCTGAAAAAATTATTCTCTCGTTTTGGAACACCTAAAGCATTAATAAGTGATAGAGGTACCCATTTTTGCAACCATCAACTCGAATTTTTTTAACAAGATATGGGGTCTATCACCGGGTCTCAACAACATATCACCCTCAAACAAACGGACAAGCCGAAGTGACTAATAGAGGTTTAAAACGAATACCTGAAAAAACCCTAGGGTTAAATAAAAAGGAATGGGCCGATAAATTAGATGATGCTTTATGGGCTTTTCGAACTGCTTATAAAACAACAATAGGAACAACCCCATATAAGCTCGTCTATGGAAAAAACTATCATTTGCCAGTAGAAATTGCACACAAAGCCTACTGGGAAATTAAAAATGTAAACTTAGATTTAGAATTTGCCGGTAGAAATCGATTTTGTCAATTAAATGAATTAGACGAATTAAGGAATTATGCATACTCAAACTCCGAAATTTACAAGGAAAGAATGAAAAACTTGCATGACAAACATATTAAACCTAATGAATTTCGAGTAGGAGATCAAGTTCTATTGTTTAATTCACGACTTCGACTATTCCCTGGTAAATTAAAGTCTAGGTGGTCAGGACCTTTTTCCATCACCCATGTTTTCCCACACGGTGCAGTAGAAATTAAATCTCGGAATGGAATTCCATTCAAAGTCAATGGCCAACGGCTGAAGCTCTATCAAGGATTCATTGAGGATGAAGAAGAAGAAACCTCACTTCAAACGGTCGAAGAATGAAAGCATCAACATCATACCTGGTAAGTTACGGACGAATGGGTTAACATCTAAATCGATAAGTCTTCTAACCAAGTTTTTGGGAAACAAGGGGCACTCACACGAGCACTTAAAAAAAATAATTTTTAAACTTTGCTAGGCACGAGGCCGTGTCCGCTGGACACGGGGCCGTGTCCGCGCAACTGTCGGGATAAAAACCCTTTTCTCAAACAGTTTCTTCATTCCACACGCCCCGTTTCCCCAAAAACTCTCTGGTTCAGGTGATTTTTCCGCAGAATTCCGACGTCTCCTCTACTTCTAACAACATCAAGGTATGATTCTATCATCATTATTAGTTAGATTAAGCACCTGCATGTAGTTAAAACATAAAAAATTTGGGGAAAAATCTAGGGTTCTTGAACTTCATCCGGATCGAACCTCAAATTTTTGCATAAATCTGTTAGCATTAGTTTAGATTAGTGTTATAGGAAGTATATCCACTTGTATTGTTCATAGATTTGCCTGATTTCTCACAAAAACCCCAAACCCTTGTTTTTGAACCGAAAAAGATAAAATTGAAGGGGTAAACGGTTTGTTTTGGGAAAAATGGCACTTGGGGTTTCATTTTCGGGGAAAACCGCACCTACTGAACCAAAAATTTTTGAGTTTTCGGGACCGGGTCGAAAAATGAAGTTTTTGAGTAACAGACGTTTGGACACGGGGTCGTGTCCGCTGAACACGGGGCCGTGTCCAGCTAGCTGTTTTCAGTTTTTTCCGAAAAATTCACTGTTTCGTGCTAACTTTTGGTGTATTCTTTCAGATGTCAAAGAAATTCACAAGGTTCAATGCAAATGAGCTCGATGCTAAAGCAAGATATGATGTGCTTCGAACCAGACCGGAGGAATACCCAAGACAAGTGTGCACAGATCTTTTGGGATTAGTGAACCAATGGGACTGCTTCAAAAACCTAGTCACCGGGCCGCTGAGAGTCGCCCTCACTACTCGCCTTCGCTCGGTCCATGAATATAATCTGGAATTCTATAGCACATTCGTGTTCAATTCAAGGTGTGACCCATTCAATAATGAGGGGGTAGAATTCCGATGTGGGGGGACCAAATACTCGATTTCGATGGCACAGTTTGGGTCAATAGTTGGGTTGTATGCGGAGGAAGATGCGGGTAATGAAGAGAACACCGGAGGGTTACGTGAACTATCAGAAAACGAATGCCAAGCCGCTTGGGCTCAAATAAGAGATATGCACTACAACCCAAGCAGCACTAAGAGCACTAGGTTGAGGGACCCTCTTTACCGTTACATCCATAGGGTCCTCACTTACTCTCTTAGCCAAAGGCATGACAGCAGTGGCGTTGTTGGGTTGAGAGATCTGATAGTCCTTCATTGCATTCATACCCGCAGACACCTCGATGTTTCGTACCTCCTGCTCCGAGACATGCATTGGAACCGGCTTGCTACTCCACCTACCCCTATCTTCTTCAGGGGGTGGATATACCGTCTCTTCAAGCACTTCGTGAACATGCCCAGGTCTTTCCAAAAGAGCCCATGGTCGGGAAGAGTGGACATACACATCTGCCGCTCCATGAACTTGATCTATGAAGCCGAAGACGGGTCGGTTAGCTTCCAAAGAGTCTAAGGGCATGCATGGAACCCGCAAGAGGCACTCGTCCTTCACGCTCCACAGTTCCAACCACCTCCCCAATACCAATACCAGCCCCACGGTGATCCGGGCCAGTCCTCCCCACAAGGAGGCGATTTTCCTAACTTCCAAAGTTTACATGATTTGTTGCAGGAAAACCTCATGTGCACCAGGAACACCTATAACTTAGCCAGCAACAAGTACACCCGGGTTAGAGCAATTGAGAGAAGCATCTCCGATATTCAGGATGGCATCAGTAACATCTGGGAGTACATGGCGGGGTACGGAGGAGGAGGTGATGATGAAGACGAGGACATGGACTAGGCGGGAGGAGTAGAGGTAGGAGCAGCTGGTTGGTGATACCACAGGTTAACCCTTTTTTCTTTTGAATAATTTCCGGCCTGCGTGCCGTGTGTTGAACAATTTACTTTCCTTTAACTCTTTTTACTTTCTGCATTTGTTTTTCTTTTTAACTTGGTGATGTGGATGTTGAACTATGGCAATTTAGGATGCTTGTTATGGTTTGGTGTAGTGTTTATTGACAAAACAAGTACATAAGAGGCTTAGAGTGCTAAATATTAGTACTACTAAAGTCGGGACAGGAAAGCCGAAGCCAGAAACCTGTTTTTCACCTTTGCAGATTGTCTACACAGGGCCGTGTCTGCCAACACGCCCCCGTGCCCACTTCCCCAGACCTGCTGTTTGTTTAATTCTGCAGATTTTTGCCAGACACGGGGTCGTGTCCAGCCAACACGCCCCCGTGTCCACCTTCTGTAAGTTTTCGTTACTGGCACTCTGCACACAGGGTCGTGTTCATCCGACACGGGGCCGAGTCCAGACGCCCAGTAACATAAAATTTTGCTTTTTCACACCTTTTTACACATTCAATCAACCTAAAAACTTATTTTTGGGACACATTGAGGACAATGTGTAATTTAAGTGTGGGGGGGGGGGATTCTAAAACTTTGAATCTTGCAAGTCCTAATCACAAGCCTTACACAAAACTCTATTGGAACCGCTAATCACCCCAAATTTTTTCAGAAATTTTTTCATTTTTTTTACTTGTCTAGGTTTAACTTGGGAATTTCAAGTTCTAAAAAAAGGTTATATTTTTACAAATTTACAACCGATAGCGTCATGATAAAAAGAACCAACATAAGAAAATTATGAAACGGCATGACAAGCTTAGTTAAAATTTGATTATATATACTTGATCACATAAAAAAACCCATTCCCACAAAAAGTGAGTTTTGAGCCTTTATTGAGCATACAAATACATATCTTTAAACTAATTGCTCATTTTTTGTTTCTTGTGTGAATAGCCGCTTGGTTCTTACGACTCTAGAACTTGCCACGATGATACATTCCCGGTCCTTACCAACTTAAACCCGAGTAAGTAAATGACGGAGGCATTATGACTAACCCTTTTTATCTATACACCATTATTTTTCTTTTTTTTACCTAACCAAAATCCCCCTAGTTAACTCAAAACAAAAACCCTTTTACCCACCAAAACCCTTTTTCATTTTAAACCCTTTATTTTAGTAACAAAGCTCGGTTTTTCTTATGACTTCCAAAAAAATATATATATATATTTTGATGATGAAGACAAAAGAAATAAACAAACAAGTTTATCAAAAATAACTTTGTTTGGAAGAAATGCTTCATCAAAAATAAAAAGTCATGAAAAACAAGAAGTCTTACGAAAACCGACGCTTTTTACGCCTTTCGCCCTTTTTCTAACCACTAACCCAACCACCCACCTTTAGCCCAAGCCTAACCATTCACCCCAAAAGTCCTCTTGATATTTACAAAGGTATATAGTTAAAAAGGAGGAGGATTGATTGCTTGGCAAGCCTATGGTAGGAGTAAGTTCCATGCCACTCTCGAGTGATTCACTAAAATACATCTTCGGCCGAGTGTTGAGTGATCCCCCGTGAGGTATGTGAACTTGTATATAAATGGAATTTTAAAAAAGGCGTGTTATGCCCTAATAAGTAATTTATCTTATGTAATGTTTTAAATAAATCATGACGAATAGGATTGTAAATAAATAAAAATAGAACTTAATAAAGAATCTTGGAAATCCCGACACTCTATGAGAAGCCCAAAAACCTTCTCTTCTACCCATTCCATTTGGGAGTGTAAAGCCACATTATAAAGAGTTTTGCTTGAGGACAAGCAAAGAGTCAAGTGTGGGGGTATTTGATGTGCGCAAAATGCAACATATAAATTACATCAAATGTGGCATAAAACTAACCCTTTTTTAGTACTAATGTTGGAAAAAGTGTGTTTTTGTCTTCCTTTTGTATTTTCAGGATTAAATGAGCTCAAATAAACAAAAGAAGCAAAAAGGCAGCCAAATCTAACATAAATACAAGAAAAAGATCAAACGTGGCATGCCCGACCCCCCGACAGTATCTTCCCAAGCAAACTTAAGAAGACAGAAGGCTGAACACGCCCCGTGCTCAGTGAGCACGGGGCGTGCCCAGGTGTCAGCAGAAAAGACAAAGCTGTAGAAGCTTCTATCACCCACCGTGGGGGCGTGCCCAACAGACATGGGGCCGTGGTCAACTCTAAGATTCGCAGAATCTGGGGAAATCTTGATAGTACAGATACGCTTCTACATACGGGGGCGTGCCCAGCGGACACGGGGGCGTGGTCAACTAATGCAGACAAACTGCAATTAATGAAGAAAGAGAAGGAAGGTGGACACGGGGCCGTGCCCAATGGACACGGGGCCATGCCTGAGTCTCTGGTCAGCCTATAAATAGGGGTGCTTGGCTCATTTGCAAACCATCCCTTGGCACACCACCTCTCTCACACTTCACCCACCACCCACCACGATCACAACACCATCATCCACCACCATCATCCATCATCCATCGTAGAGTGTGTGAGTCATCTCGGGATCCAAGAATGATCGTAAGAGTTCTTGACAATCAAAGGCCATGTTTGCCTAAGTCTCTTACATCACTTGGTGAAGACAAGTGTCTAGTGTAATACTTTTTATTTTTAATCTTTTCGCACTTTTTATTTGGTTATGTATTAATGACTTTAATAACTAGTTTCTTATGTTGAAGGTGATTCTTCCTTATAGTTTGTCCGTGGTGTCTTGGCATTATTTTACTGTCTATATAAAATAAAAGATTTTCACCATTCATATCTCCACGGTCTATATGGAGATATGTTGGCTACCTGGTCGGGGGTTAAGAGAACGGTTTGGTATGAGTCTTGCCTTGTTCATTGTATAGATCCTGCAAGGACCTGGGTCAAATTTACTAGGACCTCCTTCAATACCCACCGGTATTAGATGGCGGGGGTCCAAACTCTTTGATCCCCTCATATGTAAGCTACTATTAATACTTTAACCCGGCTACTTAGGACTGTATCCCTGCTGACTCAGACTACTTAGTCGAGGGTAACTTCACCTTCAAAAGAGGGGCCTACCATAATATGCATTAATAACTTAATTAATTATCTTTCAATAATCCGACCCTTTAGGATTGTATCCTTGATGACTCAAACTACTGGGTTGAGGGTAACGTCACCTTCAAAAGAGGGACCTACTACAATAACTAAGATAAACTCTTAAAAAGTGCAAAAGTGCGGAAATAATCAAAGGTTACACTAAACACGAGTCGGAGCCAAGTGATTCATCTTGTCTATCTGTTTTTATTTTTATTTTATTTTTCAGCATTTTAGTTAGTTTTTATTTTTCTAGTTTAAAAAACATTTTTTCTAACTTTTTGATTTGATTAGACGTTGAGGATAAACCGGTATTAAAAGCTCTTGTGTCCTTGGACGACCTCGGTATCTTGCCAACACTATACTACGCTCACGATGGGTGCACTTGCCCATATGTGTGTTTGGTGTTAGTAAAATACATGTTTTATAAATTTAAAACTTGACTAACGTGTAAAAAGAGCTAAAAATATACATTAAAACATATAACCCACCACACGCATCAGTTGGCTACGGCCGTGAGGAAGAGAGGGAGAGGAGAAGGTGGTGTGTGGTTGATGATGAACACAAGGTCTTTTTATAACCATGCCATATCTTCACAAGTACAAGTCATATCTTCTCACAAATCTTACAAGATCACATAGTATCTAGGAAGATCAAGTGAGATCTTAGTGAATCAAGGGAAATATTACACAAGATCAAAGGTGGGGCCTCCCATGACCGTCCACTTTAAAGGGGGGGGGGGGTAAAGTGTAAGTTTGAATGGTAAGATTATATAGTTGGAAGTTAAGTGTATTAGTTAGTGTTTATGTGTATGATGTGTTATATAGTGTGTTAGGGTGTTCGGGAATCATAACTAGCCAAGAAATAATGAAACAATGCTTCTAGCAATATTTTGGTGTTTCGGGTAATGTCCGGTTGTTCGGTTAGATACCGGTTCGTTAAAGTGCTAAATTGCACCGTTTAGTGTTCTTTAAGTACCCTTTTGTGACGCTTTTAATTCCCGACACTTAGGAAAGCATTCAAGACTAATTAGTCATATTTTTACATGGTACTAACTCAATAAAATGCTGAATTTTGCTGAAATTTATGAAATTCAGCATTTAAAGTGTGTTTCGGGTGCTTTTCAGTGCGTATTTTAGCTTCCGGAAAGTCTATATGTTAACCCTTGTATATACTCTTGGGTTTCAATGTATTTTAGACTTTGGACCTACTCCTAGGCCCCAATTCTATTGTCTGACTGCTTTCTGCAGAATTGTTGACACAATGTGTCTTAGCGGTGAGTTTACTAGTATTTCTGACGCAACGCTATCATTAATGCATAAAGCAATATTTGTAGTATAAAACGTGCATGAATTCACAAGTATTGCAGTTATCAAGTATTAATTAAATTGTACGAAAATTACCGGTTTTGTGCCAGTTGTCACAGTCTCCCCCCGTTAGAAGAATTTCGTCCCGAAATTCAGGCTGATCTATCTCTCGCAGGAGTTTTCTTGAACAGGTGGGGGTACTTTTCTTTAAACTGGTCTTCATGTTCCCACGTGTACTCGGGTCCGTGCTTAGAGTTCCAACGTACTTTGACAAGTTTGACACTACTCCTCCGGGTCTTGTTGACTTTCCAGTCTGTAACCTCAACGGGTTGTTCTGTAAATCGGAGGGTGTCGTCAATATGCACTTCATCCGCAGGGATGATCACTGTTTCTTGGGTTGGACTCTTCTTGAGGTTGGACACATGAAACGTATCATGTACTCCGTTAAGTTCTTCCGGTAATTCCAACTTGTACGCCACGGTACCAATTCTTTGTAAGATCTTGAATGGTCCGATGTATCATGGATTTAGCTTTCCATGTTTTTCGAATCTTACTACGCCCTTCCAAGGTGAGACCTTTAATAAAACTTTGTCTCCCACCTCGAATTCTAACGGTTTTCGTCTTCGATCAGCGTAGCTCTTTTGTCGATCTCGAGCCGCCTTAATGCGCTCTCGGATATGTATGATTTTGTCGGTTGTCTCTTGCACAAGTTCAGGACCAACCATACGTTTGTCTCCAGTGTCTGCCCAACATAATGGCGAGCGGCACTTGGGGCCATACAGAGCTTCGAACGGTGTGGCTTTCTTGCTCGTATGATAACTGTTATTGTAGTAAAACTCAACTAAGGGTAGATGAGTATCCCAGCTGCCGCCTAGGTCCATAACACATGCGCGAAGCATATCTTCCAGCGTTTGTATGGTTCATTCACTCTGGCCGTCTGTTTGCGGATGGAAGGCCGTGCTTAGATCTAATTGAGATCCAAAGGCTTCCTGAAAGGATTTCCAGATCCTTGAGACAAAACGTCCATCTCTATCTGAAATAATTGAGATAGGCACTCCATGACGTGCCACGATTTCTTTTAAGTACAACTCAACAAGCTTTCCAGTGCTATCCTTCTCTCGGATCGGTAGGAAATGCGCAAATTTTGTTAACCGATCGACTATCACCCATATCATATCGTTCCCCCTAGGGGTCCTGGGTAATTTCATTATGAATTCCATCGAGATTTGCTCCCACTTCCACATGGGTATCTCTGGTTGTTGTAGTAGGCCAGACGGTTTCTGATATTCAGCATTAACCTTAGCACAGGTTAGGCATTTTCCAAAATAGATAGCAACATCGCTTTTATGTCTCGGCCACCAATAGTAATCCTTCAAGTCTTGATACATTTTGTCCGATCCTGGATGGATCGAGTATCTTGACTTGTGAGCTTCATTAAGGATGACTTCTCGAATACCGCCATAGAGCGGAACCCAAATACGCCCCTTAAATTATAAGGTTCCCTCTTTGTTTGGCACCAAATTCTTCAGCATACCTCAGAGGTATTCAGCTCTACGATTCTCCCCTTTCAGGGCTTCTTGTTGTGCGTCACGAATGCGTGCAGTGAGATTCGTTTGAATAGTCATTTCCAATGCTCGAACCCTTAGGCTCTTTACCCTTTCTTTTTGGCTTAATGCGTCTGCTACAACATTTGCCTTTCCAGGATGGTACTTAATTTCACAGTCATAATCGTTCAGCAACTCAACCCATCGTCGCTGATGCATGTTTAATTCCTTCTGATCAAATATGTGTTGCAAGCTTTTGTGATCTGTGAAGATTGTACATTGAGTACCATATAAATAGTGTCGCCAGATCTTCAAAGCAAATACCACTGCGCCTAGCTCTAGGTCGTGAGTGGTATAATTTCTTTCATGTAACTTCAACTGTCTTGAAGCGTAAGCGATGGCCTTTTGGCGTTGCATAAGCACGCAACCCAACCCTTGACGTGAAGCGTCGCAGTATACCACGAAGTCTTCAGTGCCTTCGGGTAAGGATAGTATCGGTGCATCGCATAGCTTATTTTTGAGCAGTTGGAAGGCTTCTTCCTGCTTATCACCCCAGTCGTACTTCTTGTCTTTCTGTGTAAGGGTTGTCAGTGGTTGAGCTATCTTGGAGAAATTCTCAATAAATCGTCGGTAATAGCCTACTAAGCCCAAAAATTGTCGAACTTCAGTCGGGGTTTTGGGAGCTTCCCAATTCTTTATGGCTTCTATCTTGGCTGGGTCTACATGAATGCCTTTCTCGTTCACAACGTGACCAAGAAACTGTACTTCGCGAATCCAGAATTCGCACTTTGAAAACCTTGTATAAAGTTTCTCTTTCTTCAGCAGTTCAAAAATGGTTCTGAGGTGTTGCTCGTGCTCTTCTCTCGTTCGTGAGTAAATCAGGATATCATCGATAAATACAATCATGAATTTATCGAGATATGGTTTGCAAACACGGTTCATTAGATCCATAAATACTGCTGGCGCGTTCGTCAGTCTGAATGGCATCACAAGGAATTCGTAATGCCCATAGCGTGTTCTGAATCAGTCTTTGGTACGCTTTCCTCTTGGATTCTTAACTGATGGTATCCCGATCGAAGTTCGATCTTGGAATAGTAGCTCGATCCTTGCAACTGATCAAATAAGTCATCAATCCTCGGTAGTGGGTACCGATTCTTGATTGTAAGCTTGTTCAACTCTCTATAGTCGATACACATCCGCAGTGTCCCATCCTTCTTCTTTACGAACAATACTGGAGCTCCCCAAGGCGAGAAGCTTGGCCTAATGAATCCTTTATCCAACAACTCCTGGAGTTGTGTAGATAATTCTTGCATCTCGAATGGTGCAAGCCGATAGGGAGCCTTGGCTACAGAAGCGGCTCCTGGGACCAAGTATATATGGAATTCGACTTGTCATTGAGGAGGTAGTCCTGGCAGATCTTCAGGAAAAACATCAGGGAATTCCTTCACCACAGGAATATCTTCGAGTTTTGGTTCCTCAACCTTCTTATCTACAACGTGCGCTAGGAAAGCAACACATCCTTTCCTTAAGCACTTCTGTGCCTTCATACAACTGATGATTCGCAGAGGCGCGTCTCATTTTTCTCCATGTACGATGAGAGTTTCATCATTCGCCAAAGGGATGCGAATGATTTTCTCATGACAAATAACTTCAGCCTTGTTCTTGGACAACCAGTCCATTCCAACCACTACATCGAAGCTACCCAATTGAATAGGTAAGAGGTCGATGCTAAATCTTTGCTCACCAAGTTCTAATGTGCAATCTCTAACAACTTCGGCTGATTCAACAAGTTTACCATTGGCTAGTTCTATGGAATAAGGAATATCTAATCTACTAGATTTTATTCCAAGCATACGTTTAAATTCCACAGACATGAAGCTATAATCGGCACCAGTGTCAAATAGTATGGATGCAAAGTGATCGTTAACGAGAAACGTACCGGTGACCACATTAGGGTCCTCGCGTGCGTTCCTTGCTCCAATCACAAATGCTCGAGCCTGAGCATTGTTCCCCCTTGGGCAATCTTTTATGAAATAATCCTTGCTTCCACAACCAAAGCATCCTTGGTTCTGCCCAGCTCCATTACCATTCCGGTTACCATTACCATTTCCACCACCGTTCCTATTACCAGCACCGTTGCGGTTTCCATTCCCGTTCCTTCCTTTTCACCAACAGTCTTCAGTATGGTGACCCAGTTTTCCACACTTGTCGCATTTTGGAATGCGACAAACTCCTTCGTGATGACGCTTGCACTGGTTGCAAATGGGCAGAGTGCCCAGGTATCTTTTGGCAGGAACGTCATTCATGGTTGCAAGAGTTTTCGCCTCCTGAGGCAGGTTGGGGTCTCGCTTCTTATTGTTGGAACCCTTGTTGTTACGTGTTGCTTGATTCAGGTTCGAATGTTTCCTTTTCTTGTCACCAGACGACTCAGCATGCGTCTCGGTCTTTTCAGTAGGGTTCAGTGATAACTTCTTCATACGAACAACATCTTCAGTAAGGCTGACAGCCAGAGTTACAGCCGATGTGATCGTTTCAGGTTTGGCCGAAGTTACCATGCTGCGAAACTCTGGAGCCAATCCCTAGATGTAGCGTTAACGTGCTTAAATTCAGGAGTCACCATATAGGGGATCACTCTCGACAAATCGTGGAACCTTCGGGTATAACCAGTAATGTCAGCACCTTCCATGGTCAAGTGCCAGAACTCAGTCTCAAACCTTTGGAGTTCAGTACGAGAGCAATACTTCTGTCTCATACGTTCCTTTAGCTCATCCCACGTCATTCCATACGCAACATCATCGCCCAGAGTCTGGACTTGCAAATTCCACCAAGTTAAAGCTTCATCAACAAACAACCCAGTAGCAAAAGTGACTTGCTGATCCACGGTACACTTGCTCATACGGATAGTGGCGTCAGTCTTCTCCGTCCAGCGTACAAAAGCCACTGCACCTCCAGTGCCATCATAGTTCAGTGGCTTGCAGTCGAGAAACTTCTTGAAGGTGCAGCCTTGAGCTGTGTTTCCTCCCGATGTATCTCCTTGCCCATTACGTCTAGCATTGCTTGGTCCTCCACTTTGTTCGGTGCGGTTCGCCTCGTGTTGAGCGATAGCTGCGGAGATCCTTTCTTCCAGTAGAGCGTTCAGTTCTTTAGCGGTCCTCGGCAGAAGAGGAGGAGGGGGTTGATCGGAATCTTGGTTGTTCACAGCTCTCCTAGGTGCCATGTTCTGAAAGAACACAACACAGCAGGGTTAGACATTTGTTTGATATCGTCATACGAGACAGTAGTAGTATATATACACAGACATATACCCACATAAGTGACATCAAACAATCCGCCAAGCGTATAAATCAATTTATACAGTAACAAGCATGCAGAAATAGATAAATACTGGTGTGTCATAAAATATTCACCGAGTCTTTACACATATTAGGGCAACTTGTTACATCATTGTTTACGAAGTAAACAAAATGCATAAGGGTTACATCTCCCCAAAGTACAATTTTAATATATGTAAAGGACAAAATATCTTACTTCACATTGGCAGTTCTTGTCTTTATATCCTAAATTATTACTCCAGCAGAGTACTTAATAGGCTGGGGGAGGGTGAGGGTATTCACGTTTCACCTTTTCTTGTATTGAAGGAACCTCATTTGACACGTGACAAGACTTGCTGTGGTTTCTGTGCACTGAATTCCATAATTATGTATGCATCCATAATTACGTAAGTCCTTGCACAGTCCGCACAGTTCGTTTCATCGTCGGATCACTTCCTTCAGATAGGCCACTGTTGTAACACCCGTCAAATTTTAGTTGAAAATAATAATAATACATACCATTTTATAGTAAAAGATACCAATTTAACCTAACATTCATAAGTCAAGTTCATTCGTGGCATAAACCTTAGTCAACTAAAATCCAAGTTAGAACATCCCAAAAGTTTTAACAATTTGTTTACAATCCATAACCATAGACTATTAACAGATATAACATAGCGGAAGCTTCAAAATTTGTGTTCGGTTCTTTTAAAAGCTTGCTTGATCGTCATCCGTAGTCGTCGAGTACCTAAAAACTGAAATGTTTACACTAAACATTAGTATTAGAATACTTAGAATTTATACACAATCGAAACTACGATGAAAGTGGGTTCGATTAATTATATTTATACAAATTTTACAGAATTTCCCAGGTTCTACCGTAACTTACTGTCCTACCGTAAGTTACGGTAGTCGTCTTACAAATCTGGTCCACCGTAACTCAGAAGAAGGACACCGTAAGACTTTGATCTCTACCGTAAGTTACGGTGATACCGTAACTTACGGTATTCCCTGCAACTTCATGTTTTGATTTCTTGTTTGTTTTGCTCACACCCTTTTCTCGAATTCCTCATTCTAACCAACCAATACACTGATTTTTCATAATCAAATAGGTCTTTTATAATTGTTAACAAAGACCGAATAACCGTGCTATAATACATTCCATGCCTTAATTGGTTATTTGACCCGTTTAGCTCATCTAAGGAATCCTCCAATTTTGATGACAACCAATGAGGTCTAACCAATTTCTTGGCCTATGATTCGAACTAGCGAACACCATCGCTTAATTCCAACTCGACTTTTATTCACCAATCAATTACATATATACTAAGCAACAAAAGTTTACTCAAATGTAACAAATCAAGTTACATACCTTTAGTGCACGCCTTTCTAACGCAAGTCGCCACCGACTTGTTCGTTTGGAGCTCCGGTATCCTTTCCTATTGAGTTCAACGAAAACACGTTTAGAACTCTTTTTAATTCATAATTCGCATATTTTGCCTAGACATCACAATCATACGGTTTAACTCAAATTTTCAGATTTAAGCCTTCTTTGAGGCATTTATGCGAACATCTTAAGGGCAGAATTTTAATTAGTTCATTAACAAGTTCATGACTTGTCATCTAACCCGAATTTTCATAAATCAATCTAACATACATATTTGCCCTTAAAATTCTGAAATAGCTTTACATAGGTCAAATTACACTAGAAAAATCCCAAATTTCCTAGTGCTTATCAATTTCTTCATAACCCACTAATCACCTACAGTGGTGTTCATGGATTCTACTAAAATTTCACATGTTTTCAACTTGTATTCGTCTAGGGTTTGTCCTTAAACATTATATTGTTTCTATTTTCATCATAAAACAAACATGCAACATGAATTTCAGATAATTCCCAATTTCATGAGAATTTCAAACAAAGAATTAGCATCGAATTTTACATACCTTGTAACCCCCTTGTGATGAGGATCACTAATCTATGTTCGGATTTTGATTTGGGTCAGAATTTATCCTTCAATTGATCAAATTTCATGATGAACTAGGGTTTTTGAGAGTGGGGTGTCGCCCCCTGTTGTTCCTGATCGACCAGACTCCTCATATGGGGAGTTTGGTTTTGTTTTTATTAAATACATAATATAAGTTTCAATTTTAACACTATTGGCCCCTCCACTTTTGTTTAATATATAGTTTTGGTTATTTAACCTATTTCAAGTTATTTCTAGGCTTGTAGTTAACTAGGTTATAATTTTCCTAGTTGAACTATATTATTATTTTTATTTAAACTTTATAATTCTAATATAAAGTTTTACATTTTCGGGGTGTTACAAGTCCACCCCCCTTAAAAGGGTTTCGTCCCCGAAACCGAAGTACGTACCAAATAATGTAGGGTGGAGACGTCACATCTCCTCTTCGGACTCCCACGTATTATCCGAACCTTTCCTATGCTCCCACTTGATCGATTTGTTTATTTCGCAATTGCTTCTAGCATTCCATCACCACATTTCTTATCCTATAATCTCCCACCACAACTGTATTTATGGTGAGTTTAATGTGGTGATCTATATAAACCAAATTTTACCTCTCGAATTATTATTTTACGACAAAAACTCAAATAGAGCCATTTAACTCATATAACACCTCTTTCAGCTTCTATACTTATTCTAAGTATTTACCTAATTCATAAAACTCGTTTCCAAACAACCTTTAAAGGTTGTTTGTTCGAATTAGGTAACAAGGGCGTTTTGGTCCTTTTTAGTCTTTCAATTACGACAAGGTCTTTTGAGAGCTTGTTTGACCCATAATTCTCCTTTTGAGTTATGATCTTGTTTGAAAAGTCATTATGCTTTTCGAAACGCCACGACCCTCTTTTAAAACATTCAGTTTACCCATTTAAGTAACCCATTGTCTATCTAAGACTTCATTTAATGCTCATTGAACCTTACGTTCTAAATGAGTAATTACTCTATTACACATACCTGGCTCGGGTCAATGTATTGACCTGTTTTAATGCCTTGCTATAATGTTCGCTAAATAATAGCGATGCAAATATCATTTCTACATTTATTCCTGAAATCATATAACTCGACAATAATCCTTAGTCGCTATTATCAAAAGGTGGTATCTTCACCCTTTGACCCGTTTGGTCTAAATGACCGATTTTATTAGCGAGATGACATGTATTTTCATCTCGACTATATGACTCGCTCCGATTTACATCGTGCAGTCGTTTTACTTATAATTCATTTCTTAAAACTTTTCGACCTATTAAGGCTTACTTCATAAGTGTTTTTTTTAAACCAATAGTTATGGTCGACGCGTGACCAATTTTACCGTTTTACCCTTATTGTTTTGGTTTACCCTATAAGGTAATCATTTAAAAGTTCATTTTCCATTTGTCATAAAATGATTGAATTACCAATTTAACTCCTTTTAAACCCTCCACATGGTTTCTTGTCATACTCAACTATCTTGTTCCGTACGTCTACACGCTGAAACATCATACCTCAACTATGTATTTATCTTATTCGTAACTAATACGATAGAGAATATTCTAAAATATAAGACTAGTGTAAGCCATACTTACTTGACGCTAGTTTTATATTAACAAGCGCTCTACCTAGGTCACAGTGTTATTTAGGCTACAACTTGTTTTATTGCCTAAACTAATTGGTCACCATTCTACCTCATACCTCGTCATTCGGGTATGCAATATTGCCGTCATCGGTCCTTTTGTGTGTTTATACTTCCATATCTAGTCATTTACACTATAACGTGATTACATTCTATATTACTTTTGTGTCCGTGATCACATCACGCCATGTTTAGTTTTACCTTGACCTTAGTCTAAGGCTACACTCATTTCCTTTCGGATTATCTCCCTGACTCTATGACTTCTTATGTGTCCTTCGTGTCGATTTATTTTACTCATGCCGTTATTTGGTTTATGCCTCTATTTCCTTTCAACCCGTTACCTGGGTTCTTCATCTTAATGGCTTTAACACTCCGGTTTTATTAGTTTTCGTTTCCCTTTCCATATTCTTTTACGACCTATCACATAGGTTCAGTAATATTTCACACTTCCATTATTCGTTTCGCGCTTACTCGGAATATCAGGTATTATACTTTATTTAGTCCGTCCAGCATTGCAATAGTCGAATATAACTATCGAAATTTCTGTTTTGTGAAATATTATCGTCTTTTAGTCCTAACTATTAATCCGAGTCTTTTGACCTTTAATCTGCGTCACCGTCTCTTGGTTTACGTATAAATCCGTATTCCTACCCATCTATCGGGTATTTTACCGAAGTCACTACCAAAGCAGCCATTCTGGCATGTATTAAGACCTCGTTTTGATTTATTCAGTAGTGTTAGCGTATTTCGTTTACTTTTATTATTAAACATTTCGCTTATTTGATCGTATCACCACCTTTCAGTTGTTAGCGACTCTTAGGTCTGTTTCCTTTACTAATATTTCAAAAACCCATCTCTTGAGTTTTATTTGGTAAAACCACTGTTATGGTTATACGACCTTTGGGGTTTACTCGTTCTTATTCTAACGTTTTCAAAATGTTTGTCTTACTAATTCTTTTACATATTCACCCTTACCAAGGTGATTATCGTTCTTCCTTAGGAGGAATTTATTAATAACATGTTACTTGGGTATCTACCCATACCCGAGCTTTTAAATCCAAATTTATTGGTATATCATTATTTACAGCAACAAATAATATGTATTGTCCATTTAGTTTCTTTTTCGAGGATATTCCTATCCAAATCTTAATCTCTTGATTTCCGACTTTAACCCATTGTTACAATAACAAAATCAATTCATTTCATGTTGTTATTTCATATCGTTGTATGAAATTTATCCGCATCGTTTGTTGACATAAACGATGTTTCTATCTGTTTCATTTAGTTTGGCTTAGTCTATAACCATGTCCTTGTCATCTATTACTATTGTAAACTCCCAGGGTTCGGGTGTTATTACACTCCTCCCTATTATGACGCTTATCTTTCATTACGTTCTCGGGTTCGAGTGTGCGCGCACCCCTTCCCAAGGCAATATTTATCATGATTATTTCTACCTAGATGCTCAACGTACAGTTTCAGCACCTCTTATAAACAATAGAACTTTTATTATTACCTCTTTCTATTTTTTTTAAAGCCTTGGTAATTTCGTTAACACTAATGTAGAATGTTAAATAAATCGATATAAAACAAACGATTTATTTGGACTCGTAATAATTAAAAATTCATGCTGAAATTTAATTTACAAGAGTATACCTGAAAAGACATCAGGTTCAGCTTTAGCCTCCGTGGCTGTTATATAAAACAACTTTGTCCTTGATTTCTGGGCATCAGACTTTGTGTCAGTTGTGCCCTTGATTCCAAGCCTCTCTGGACATTTAGACATTTTATGTCTTGGCTTACCACATGTACCCTTGTGAATTTTTCCACAAAATCTACACTGATGTAACACACTTTTTGTAACTCCCTTCTTGGGAGCTTTATTAGACTTGGACTTCTTTACGGATCTTGGATTCATATTCAACCCCCTCCTTTCTTCTATTTCTTGTAGTATGCTGTCTTTCAATTCAGCCATCATATCGTTCACCACCGGCACGATTGTGGTTTGTAATCTATCAATATACTGTGATAGACTATTTTCTAGAGCTTTTCCGACCTCCTCGGAAATCTTAGCTTTCATATGTTCAGTCAATTGAGATGTCGAATCATCTCCGGTTACTCCGGACATTTCTTTAACTAAAACATCTATCACGATTTATCAATAATTATTTAATTCATTTCCATCTTATTATATGGAAATTTATATCACTCTTACTCAATCATAAATAATGTGTTATTCTTTTTCGGTTTGGTCAAGTATATATATCTTGCCTTACCTTTCTTGCTTAGTGTATTTTCCCGGGTTCGAGCGTATTCATACACTCCTCCCATCTTTCCGTCATCTTGAAATTGAAATGTTTACGTCGATTATTAAACATCTCATTTATAACATAGCTTTGTTTGTTTCGGTTTAGCCAAGTTCGTAACTTGCTTTGACCGTTCTCATTTAGTGCACTTTCCAGGTTTGAGTGTATTAACACGCTCTTCCCGTGCACATTTATTTCCATTTCTTTCACTTACATAGAATAAGATCTACTGAAATAAATAATTAATCCTTACCGGACGATCGATCAAGCTTGAACCGAACACTTTGTTGACAACCTTAAGCTCTGATTACCAACTTGTAACACCCGTCAAATTTTACTTGAAAATAATAATAATACATACCATTTTATAGTAAAAGATACCAATTTAACCTAACATTCATAAGTCAAGTTCATTCGTGGCATAAACCTTAGTCAACTAAAATCCAAGTTAGAACATCCCAAAAGTTTTAACAATTTGTTTACATCCCATAACCATAGACTATTAACAGATATAACATAGCGGAAGCTTCAAAATTTGTGTTCGGTTCTTTTAAAAGCTTGCTTGATCGTCATCCGTAGTCTTCGAGTACCTAAAAACTGAAATGTTTACACTAAACATTAGTATTAGAATACTTAGAATTTATACACAATCGAAACTACGATGAAAGTGGGTTCGATTAATTATATTTATACAAATTTACAGAATTTTCCAGGTTCTACCGTAACTTACGGTCCTACCGTAAGTTACGGTAGTCGTCTTACAAACCTGGTCCACCGTAACTCAGAAGAAGGACACCGTAAGACTTTGATCTCTACCGTAAGTTACAGTGATACCGTAACTTACGGTATTCCCTGCAACTTCATGTTTTGATTTCTTGTTTGTTTTGCTCACACCCTTTTCTCGAATTCCTCATTCTAACCAACCAATACACTGATTTTTCATAATCAAATAGGTCTTTTATAATTGTTAACAAAGACCGAATAACCGTGCTACAATACATTCCATGCCTTAATTGGTTATTTGACCCGTTTAGCTCATCTAAGGAATCCTCCAATTTTGATGACAACCAATGAGGTCTAACCAATTTCTTGGCCTATGATTCGAACTAGCGAACACCATCGCTTAATTCCAACTCGACTTTTATTCACCAATCAATTACATATATACTAAGCAACAAAAGTTTACTCAAATGTAACAAATCAAGTTACATACCTTTAGTGCACGCCTTTCTAATGCAAGTCGCCACCGGCTTGTTCGTTTGGAGCTCCGGTATCCTTTCCTATTGAGTTCAACGAAAACACATTTAGAACTCTTTTTAATTCACAATTCGCATATTTTGCCTAGACATCACAATCATATGGTTTAACTCAAATTTTCAGATTTAAGCCTTCTTTGAGGCATTTATGCGAACACCTTAAGGGCAGAATTTTAATTAGTTCATTAACAAGTTCATGACTTGTCATCTAACCCGAATTTTCATAAATCAATCTAACATACATATTTGCCCTTAAAATTCTGAAATAGCTTTACATAGGTCAAATTACACTAGAAAAATCCCAAATTTCCTAGTGCTTATCAATTTCTACATAACCCACTAATCACCTACAGTGGTGTTCATGGATTCTACTAAAATTTCACATGTTTTCAACTTGTATTCGTCTAGGGTTTGTCCTTAAACATTATATTGTTTCTATTTCATCATAAAACAAACATGCAACATGAATTTCAGATAATTCCCAATTTCATGAGAATTTCAAACAAAGAATTAGCATCGAATTTTACATACCTTGTAACCCCCTTGTGATGAGGATCACTAATCTATGTTCGGATTTTGATTTGGGTCAGAATTTATCCTTCAATTGATCAAATTTCATGATGAACTAGGGTTTTTGAGAGTGGGGTGTCGCCCCCTGTTGTTCCTGATCGACCAGACTCCTCATATGGGGAGTTTGGTTTTGTTTTTATTAAATACATAATATAAGTTTCAATTTTAACACTATTGGCCCCTCCACTTTTGTTTAATATATAGTTTTGGTTATTTAACCTATTTCAAGTTATTTCTAGGCTTGTAGTTAACTAGGTTATAATTTTCCTAGTTGAACTATATTATTATTTTTTTTATTTAAACTTTATAATTCTAATATAACGTTTTACATTTTCGGGGTGTTACAACTGTTTTCAGGTAAAGTCACGAGTACCTGAGATATTCTATCTCTAGTATATGTACATATTAATTGTCAAACATAGTTGCAAGTAATTTCTAGTCAAGGACAAGTGCTACTCCAGTGCACCCTAAGTCTCGTAGTGTCTTTTCTTGACTCTTTGTAAACAGTTTCAGGTAGTGGATGTCGCGGAAAGTTTTATGCAATGAAAAACTTTTGAAAAATTGTTTTCGTGAGAGGATCCTAGAGATTGTAGTCTAGACTCGAGAAGGAATCCTGGTTCACTACAACCTGGCTCTAATACCAATCTGTCACACCCCTTTCTAAGGCGAAAGCTCGAGGTGTGATCATGAAAGGCTTTCATTGCATACGATTGGTAAACATACTACATGCTCGTAAAAATAACTCCAAATGCCAAACATTACATAACTGAAAACATAGTTTAAGTGTTTACATCACAAGCCAGCATAAGACATTGTCTGAATAGTTTACAACATTATTTTAAAAGGTGAACATAAAGATTTGGTCCTTTATCACCAGATGGAGTGGGACATAACAACCAAAGCCATCAAAACGGGCACCAAAGTCTTGACACAACATGACTATAAATAATATCCAAGAGCAAGAGTATGACCGCGCGCACATCCACTTTTGTTACCTGAAATACATTTGAGTTTTTGGAAAATCGTCAACATAATGTTGGTGTGAATTCATGCAGTTTTTGTATTGAACGTTTGTATACTTTGTATGAAAACATGGTATGTAATTTGTATAAATCAAGTATTTCTGTAAGTATCGAGATTGTTAATGGGTTGCAAGGCCATTAACATGTGACACGACATAGGAAGCATCCAAACCATAGGCATTTTTCTAGTTGTCGATTCACGACTGAGACACAAAAGCACTACTTGGTACTAGTTTTCACAAAGAGTGTGGCTGCCCGAAAACCCATTAGATCTAACCTTTTGTTCTGCGGTCTTAGTATGTACACGATTAATGGTGCTTCTGGTACCCTATTCGTGACACGATTTAAAGTATCATTCCTTAGTTTTTGTATCCAGCAAACCATAACACATGTATTTTCCCCAAGTTTAAAAAAAGTATGTAACAGATTAAAAGTGGGGACATGAACTCACAACTTTGCGTTTCTTGCGTCGTAAACTTCACCGGGTTTGCTTATATAGCTTCGTGACCTATACGTGTTTTATTAACGTTAGTCACTAGACTTGTATCGCACAAGTACAAGTCACCATCTTTTATGTATTTGTTCTTTGCTGTTAAAAATACTTTATATTTTTAACTATGTATCTTACTTATATTATTTTCTCAAAAATAAATATAAGTATCTTGTATTTTTCACCCGAGTTATGTATTTCGTCCAAAACTTCATTTCATGTTCATAACTTGTCCAAGTTATTTAATCTATTAAGAAATATATTTTCATAAATATATGCTCTTGTATTTGTCTAAGCATGTTATATGTGTATTTTTGTATTTTCACTCCTTGGGAGTATTTAGTGTATTTTCAAGTCCTAATACACTATTATATATGATACATATTACATACACTTAGCACAAAATTTGGTGATCAATAAATATATATATTTTCCTCAAAAATATACATACTTAATATCAATTTTCATCTTGAAGAAATCATCATTTCTTAACTTGAAGTTTACATAAAAATTAGGGAAACCTTGGTAAATATTTTTAGGTGAATTTTTAGGGAATAAGTTTCACCAAAACTTATATTTTTCTAAGTGTCAAAATTTTATAGAAATTTTGACATGGTTTCCCCTAAAAAATGGAGGTTTCCCTTGTTTTCAAAACATGTGTTTATTTTCTTTTAAAATCATCACAAACAATCATCAACTCATTCAACACTTACCAAGTGTCAAAATCAAGTAATTTACACTACATCATGAACTTGAAGTTTTTGTAAAAACTTGTAGTAACTTACCATGTTATTTAGTAGGTTTAGTTACCCTTAAAAACATATTTATTTGTTTGTAAATCAAATTATTAAAAGATTTGGTCATTTACAACTTGTAAGATGATTTTTCTAAAAAATATTTCTTTTGTATTTTTCTTGTTACACACATGTTTCTAGTCTTGTTTAAACACTAAAAATATGGTTAGTTTATTTAGAAACCATGACTTTGTAAATCTCATAAATAAACTTGGTTTCTTGAGAAAATTATTTTTGTAATCATCTGTTTACAAGATTTGTATTTTGTTGAAATCATTTTTACATAGGAAAACCAATTTCATCATTCAAGTTCATGAAGACATAAAGTATGATGATCTTGGTCTTTCACAAGATCACCACTTTAACTTACTAGATCGTGTGTTTAATCACAATCTAGTAGGTTTCTTATGATGTCTAACATCACCAACACAAATCATCATTCATCAAGAAGCAACTCATCATCATTTACATGTATTCTTATGTATTTAAGCTTATGTTAAAGTATCATGATCATGTTCTTTTGTGTTCTTGTGATTAACAATATTCATCATCTTTTAACCATCAAAATATGAAGTAACATCAAGTGATAAGAAGCTTACAACTAGCACAAGGACTAGGGAAGAACACAAGAGGTTGAAGATAACAAAAGTGTTGGATAAAAGCAAACGAAGGAAGTCCTTCAAGATCCACAAGCTCTAAACCTCCTTAAACACCTTCTTGCACCTTGTGACTAACTTGGAATGGATGAACAAGGTTTGAAGGTGGTGGTGATGTGTGTGGTTGGCTACGACCGTGAGGAAGAGAGGGAGAGGAGAAGGTGGTGTGTGGTTGATGATGAACACAAGGTCTTTTTATAACCATGCCATATCTTCACAAGATCTTCACAATTACAAGTCATATCTTCTCACAAATCTTACAAGATCACATAGTATCTAGGAAGATCAGGTGAGATCTTAGTGAATCAAGGGAAAGATTACACAAGATCAAAGGTGGGGCCTCCCATGACCGTCCACTTTAAAGGGGGGGGGGGGGGTTAAAGTGTAAGTTTGAATGGTAAGTTAGATTATATAGTTGGAAGTTAAGTGTATTAGTTAGTGTTTATGTGTATGATGTGTTATATAGTGTGTTAAGGTGTTCGGGAATCATAACTAGCCAAGAAATAATGAAACAATGCTTCTAGCAATATTTTGGTGTTTCGGGTAATGTTCGGTTGTTCGGTTAGATACCGGTTCGTTAAAGTGCTAAATTGCACCGTTTAGTGTCCTTTAAGTACCCTTTTGTGACGCTTTTAATTCCCAACACTTAGAAAAGCATTCAGGACTAATTAGTCATATTTTTACATGTTACTAACTCAATAAAATGCTGAATTTTGCTGAAATTTATGAAATTCAGCATTTAAAGTGTGTTTCGGGTGCTTTTCAGTGCGTATTTTAGCTTCCGGAAAGTCTATATGTTAACCCTTGTATATACTCTTGGGTTTCAATGTATTTTAGACTTTGGACCTACTCCTAGGCCCCAATTCTATTGTCTGACTGCTTTCTGCAGAATTGTTGACACAATGTGTCTTACCGGTGAGTTTACTAGTATTTCTAACGCAACGCTATCATTAATGCATAAAGCAATATTTGTAGTATATAACGTGCATGAATTCACAAGTATAGCATGTAATCAGATAATCTTGACATTTAAATTGTACATAAATTACCGGTTTTGTGCCAGTTGTCACAGAAATATAATATCGATCTTTTACCCGCTCATTTGGGTAGTTTTGACGTAGTTGTCGGCATGGACTGGTTGTCCGATAACCAAGCGGAAGTAGTTTGTCATGAGAAAACCATCTGCATCCCTCTACCTAACGAAGAGATGCTCATACTACATGAAGATAAGTGCAAGAAGATCGTTTAACCGTAGCAAGGGCGCAAAAAAGTGAGCGTTTCTTATGACAACCTTTTTTCGTAGCAGAAGTATTTACGGGTTCTTCAGGAAAATATGGTGGTTTAGCCGAAACAATTAGAGTTAATCCTTTCTGGAGAATTTGATGGTCTTCCCAAACAGGCCTTTTATTTGGTAGGTAACATGGATGAAGCTACGGCGAAGGCTATGAACTTAGAAATGCTGCGCTCGATCAGTGAGCTATTACACACTCTTTCAAGGGTTGCTGCTTCTAGGTAACCCTCCTGGTTGTCTCTGCACCACTACCTTCTCATGGTTTCTTCCATTTTTGTGATCGCTCCCGATCTCTACGAAAATCCTATGTACACGTTTCTTCTAAGAAACCAAGTATAAATCACAAGTTACCCTTAATAGATACTCAAAGTACTACATTAAATCCTTGATTGGATTTCTAAGGGTACTTTCACAAGTCCTTAATTGGTTTTATGCAATATATCTATGTGAAATTTTGGTGATGAAACATAAAAATGCAATCGGGTAAGTTCCGACCTGCATGAAAGGCGTAACGATATGGGAACTGTCTCGGAGAGAGGCTCGGTGAAATAGACATGTCTATGAAGATGCATACGCTTCACGCGTCGGACGCTGTTGAAGAGGCAGCGGAAACCGCCGAAGAGGCAGCGAAATATCTAACCAAGTCTAGAAACAGGTTCTGAAGGCTCTGATACCAAGTGTAAGTCTCAAAACTTGGATCAAACAATGGTATCAAACAATCACTTAGGATGGGCGGAATCCAAACTTAGTGAAATTCAAGAAAATCAGAAAAACAAGAAACAAAAAGAACAATACCGAGATTACTTTAACACCTTGCACACGATTCTATTAGTTGATAAGCAAAACCGTCTGGCACAAGATGAACACACTAAAATAGCAACCTCTCTCTGTTCTAGGGTTTCTCTCTATAAGTGTTCCTCCTGATTTATGAGGCATAAATCAGTATATAACCCTAGACAAGCCCATTTCCCTACATGGGCTCCCCATGGGCTTGCTTGACCCACATTTCCTTAGGCAAGGCCCAATGACCTTTTAAAGGTCCAAACCTAATATAAACTAACCCGGTAAAGCCTAATTCACTACCATAGCCCATTGCGTATATTTGATGTGTCAGTCTCACACTTCTAGGGCCTAACACTCGTATTAGCCTATAGGTGTAGTATAGGTCCCTTATAGGCCTATAGTTGTGGTTTAGGTCCCGTATAGGCCAATAGTGTGACAAACCGGTACAATCCGGTAACTTCCGTACCATTAAATAATTATTTATATTTTGCAATTATGTGTTTTAAATGTCAATGTAACATGTTTGTATGTCATACATTTTAATCATGCATATCATACATTTTATTCGTCGCATTTTGAAACAATTTAAACAATGCGTCAAAACAATTAGTAAACTCACTGGTTAGATAAGTTGTGTCAACACAGTCTCAGTACTCAGCTAAATGGAAGATTTAAGACTTAGACGTAGGTCCGACATCAAAAAATATATCAAATCCCAAGTGGGAAAACAAGGATAATTGTTAACACTTTCCAGAAAATTTAACTAGCTTTAAAAGTGTCCGCTTTGGACCATATATGACATTTTCCGCAGAATTCGTCATCTGGCAAATTATACCAAGTCTAGAAATAATAATACACATAAAAAAAATTTTTAAAGTATCGTGGATATCATTAAAACACAAGAACATATCATACCTTATAAGTTACACAACTTAACCTTTTAGCGAACAGACAACGAAACAAGCACCGAACAATTATCCGAACACTATCAAAACACCAAATATGAACTAGTAATATTATTTTAATGTTGTACAACTTGTATTGGTCATATAACACCTTATTACACATAAAAAAATACTTAAATTCACTTACCACCTAATTAAACCCTCAAAGTTACCTTCAAGTCCCTAAACTACCAAACTTTGCCATCTAACCCCCCCCCCCCCCCCCACACCATTATGGATGGTCAACAAGGGGGCCCCATAAGCCCCCATGTTGTCTCATGATAAGGAAAATGGTTTGATGGGTATTAGATTTGTATGAAGGGATTAAGAAAAGTATGAGACCATAAAACCTAACCTTATCACTTCATTTCTCACAACAAAATTTCAAACACTTTCTCCTCTCTTCTTCCTCACCCACATTCGGCCAAACCACCTCCAAATCACCTCCACTTTTATTTGATTTTCAATCCATTCCAAGGTTAATCAAGTGTGTCTCAAGCTTAACTAAGAAGGTTTCAAGACTCGGAAGTTCAAGAACCAACTTGTGGAGCTTTTAACCACCAACTTTGCCTCATCTTCATCTTCTTATTTTTGTGTTTCTTGCCTAGCCACTAGAGCTAGTTGTTACGTCACGAAACAAGAGAAGTATCAGTGAATTTACTACGCTTCGAAATGCAAATCAGTGAGTTCATGTCCCCTCTTTTAAACGTTTCCATTTCCTTAAAACTTTTGGGGGAAATACATGTACAAATGGTATGTTAGAATAGGAAATGAAACAACTAGATCACGTGCGAATAGGGTTGTACTTAAGGACCACTAATCACGTTTAGACCAAGGAGCGGAAATGGGTAGATCTATTGGGTTTTGACAAGCCCCACTCTTGGTCCATAGGACCCACACGGAAGAGTGCTTTTGTGTCCCAGTCGAGGGTAATCAGTACAAAAATCGTTAAGGTTTGGATTGCTTCCTATGTCATCACACATATTAATGTCCTTGCTAAACAACAATGATCACGATTTCATAGACGTTTACATAACGATTTTTATACAAAAACATCTCACATTTTCAAATATTCATTTATTATAAAATATCTACATGAATTCACCAACTTTGTTGACGTTTTTTTTTTCGATTTACATGTATTTCAGGAAATTAGTGGATCTTTGCGGGGCTTTTGCATCAGGATGTTAAGCGTCATAACTTCATGCCACCTTTTGAAGGGTTTGCTTGTTATATCCCGCCTCCTTGCGGTGATATAAGGAACAAAACCTTGATCTTTTAAACTTGAACTATGTTGGATGACTTTTAAAACTAATTTTCTTTTGGAAGTGATGTAAACAATAATGTTAACTTATGTTTGTGTTTTGAAACTTATGGAATGGAATTTGGAGTTTATTTTTACTCATATAGTATGTTTGCTAATTCGTATGCAATGAGAATCAATCACGATCACACCTCGTGCTTCCGCCTATGAGCGGGTGTGACATATAGACACATACAAAACCTATAGGGAACCTATACGAGACTTATACTATACAATATACGATATGATACTATACGATACGATATGATAGTATAGCATAGCATTGCATAGCATAGCATAACATAACATATCATAGCATAGCATAGCATAGACCTATATGGGACCTAAACTACACCTATAGTCCTATACAGGACTTATACTACACCTATAGGCCTACGTGGGACCTATACTACATCCATAGGCCTATACGAGACCTATAAGCGTATATATACAGGACCTATACAAGACTTATACTACACCATATGATACGATACTACACCTATAGGCCTATACAAGACGATACTACACATATATGCCTATAGATGACATATACTATACAATACAACACAATACGATGGGATACAATATTATATTACACGTATAGGACTATACGAGATTTATACTACACTATATGATACGATACTACATCCATAGGCCTATACGAGGCCTATATTAAACTATACGATAGAATACTTAACAATGTTTTTATTTATCTATTTTTTGAAATTACTTATTATAAAAGTTTGCTAAAACGATAAATAATGTATAACAATATTTCTTTAAAAAAAACACCCTTAATATATGCTGCGTATAGGCCTATACGTGGCGTATATAAAGGGACAAATTCCCAAATCATATTAGAGATTCTCTTGGAAATTGAAAAAGGTGGCTATACGCCGCGTATAGACCTATACGCGGCGTATATAAAGCCATGGTTTGGTGTGCAAATAGACATTTTGGTGTGCAAATATGTACACCCTAAAGAAACTGATCCCATAAAGTAAAGTTTATTCGCCGTGGTTATATCATTATGTTTCTTCAAGTTTAAGACTCTGAATCTCTGATCAACAACACCCCTCCATAGAGTGAGAAAGGGGTGTTTCCTCATTTGACTTTGCATTGACACTCTATCTTTCTTCCCCAAAAAGTCAACTCACCCATAAAACTATGTTTGGATTTATGTGTTTTTGCAGCGACAAAGATGGTGAATTGTATAATCTGTCGGCGGAAGAACCAAAGACTTTTATTTTCACTTCACTGCTTACCCAATGGCCCCAAGGTATCCTCTTTTGATTATTATTATTATTGTTGTTGTTGTTGTTGTTGCTGTTGTTGCTGTTGTTGCTGTTGCTGCTGTTGCTGCTGTTGCTGTTGTTGCTGTTGTTGCTGTTGCTGTTGTTGTTGTTTGTGTTCTTCGCTGATTTTGACCCAAATTGTTGATGGGTTTTGGTTATTGTTGCAACTTTCTCAAGCATGAATTGATGATGCCAGAGGATTTTGAGATGTTGGTTGCAATGAAATCCGATGAAGATATCCGCAACATGATTGACATATTTGATTGGCATGAACATGTAGGAAGGCCGAGACTACGCCCTTCCCTTTTTCGATGAACCTGATTGTTACGGTTAACCATTCATGGTCGAGGGATCGCCATTTGCTTGAAAAAAGATACATTAATTCCGTCAAGGAAATTGTTATTCAGCCATTAAAAATTACATTACATAGACTTACTAATTTTCGAATCTCATACAATAATACTAAAGACATTCATAATCAACATCCCGCCGACGCACGAGTTAGTCTCAACTCGTTATAATATATAAAACTTAACATGTCATGACTCATGAGTCACGACGTTACCATGTTATGAACACATATTTTCTCAAAATAATTAAAGATGCTCTTATTACAATGTCTTAACGTTAAATTATAAATCAATTATTGACTGACTCGTAGAAAATTTTGAATCCCAATAGACGAAGAGAAGCCATTAACTAGGTGATAGAGACTCTTGCTCGTGGGTGAATATTGATATAGTTTAGGTGTAGAGTAACATTTTTGCCGTTCAAATAAAAAAAAAGAGATGAAGGGAAGTTCGATCAAAGGAAACACCCAAGATAAATGAAATCACATCCACTAGCTCAAAAGCATCTTTAAGTAACTTGAAATTACAGCACAAGGACCTTTAGTGGTATTAATTAAAAAGCAATTGAAATACCAGGCCTATATGGCTATATATACAAGCTATTGTATCTATCAATCATGAAGATCTAGTAGAAATACATTAGATCCATGATCATTCGAGATGAATTAGCCTTTTGTGTGGCCTGTTGAAAAAAATGGAACCTTAAGGCTTCCTTGTTTCTTCTGGCTCTTCTTCAAATTCATGCTACCATTGCCGCGACTGGATTCATGTTTTCTCAAAACACAAACATCTCCGTCGCATACAAATTTTCCTGCTCGTGATGTTTCGGAAAAGCAACTCAAGATATTGAACATGGAGGCCATCTGTAAATTAAAGTTTAATGTATATGCATAAATAGTCTATATAAATACGTGTGTATATACACACACACGTTATCAACACAAACAAGCCTCAACAACTCGGGTTTACTAACGTGTGGTGAATATAAATAGGAGTAGTCAATTGTTTATTTCATATTGTATTCATGATCTGAAGCAATTAAAACATGGAAAATAATTAATGCATTAATAATACATATATACTCCCTAAGCCTAATTAGGGTTCTTTAACTACAACGAAAATTGAGCATGTATCCATATAACTTGAGGTTATTAATAAATAGACAACGGGTATTAAAAAAAATACGTTTAGTTTGAAAATTTATACGAGTCAATTTATTTGTGCCAGATTATCTTAAACTGAACTTAGTCGAGTTTTTAAAAAGCTAATTATCAAGTAAAATTCAAGCCACGATTTAATTCGTTTTATTAGCCCATAAAGGAATTATATTATGTGTCTAGCGGTACAAGAAGATACTTTTGGCTTTATGTTAAACTTTAGCGTACTTATTTATTGATAAAATAGACATGTTTACTATATTTTAATTTGATATCATGTTACTTCAGACAAAAGTTAAAACTTCATTAAATTATATAAAAGTTCAAATTATAAAAGTTTTTAAGACACTCTATATGGTAGTTAATTAAGCCATGTGACCATTTTAACCACATAAAAGTTATTAAGGCACTCTATATATAGTAGTTATTAGACTATAAACTTAATTATATAGATATTATGTATTATTAGGATAATTAAACTTATAATTATGTGTGTGTGTAAGAATATTAACGAAGGGTACGTCGGTTGGCTGACACCGTTTCAAATAACGGTTGTTCCCGCCCAAAATAACCGCCGTATAACCGTCGCCTCTCATGTATATAATGACACTTGCCGGCAACCTTTACCGGCACCAAGTTATTCATAATATCCATTTCAGTTTCGTTTCCATTATGTCGTGTGTGTGTGTCTGTTATCGTGCACATGATCAAGGATAATATGGAATCCACATCCAATCCTTGTAGATCTAATTCTGATGTTAATGATTATCAGACAAGTGATAATCCTCCGCTGCCAACAAGTGGTATCAGAGCCACGGTGGGAAATCGAAGAAAGTCGACCGATATTATACGATTCCGGGCACAACCGGATGAAGAACAAAAACAGAGGATACGGAGACGGAGACGAATTCAACCTCGATCGCACAACTCCGCGATCATAAATGTTCGCATGAATGAAGTGAGCGATTCTGATGAAATTAGAACGCGAAATCGAATTACTAGAACAGGGGAAAACGATTTTATGTTCATCAGAGGGATAGGGAATGCAGAAATTAAAACTGGGAATGAAACTATACGTGTTCAAAGTAAGAGGGACGAATTCAATGGACGGTGTTATTACTGTCATGAAACCGGTCACTGAATCAGTTCGTGCAAAACAAAAGAAAACGATGGAGCGACACAATTAATCCGGTACGCAATCAACACCGGAATTCAACGAACGAGGGCAGAGTACGATTTTTTCGAAGAACTGATCGTTGTCGGCACAGAACATGGATTATGGGCAGATATATGGCATGTAAGTACAACTTTTATGTACCATTATGCGGGTAATTTAAATGTTTTTAAACGAATACGAAATTTGTGTGGAGTAGAGACTAGAACAGGGGAAGATGAATTTTTATTCATCAGGGGTCTGGGTGTTGTAGAGATTCAAACAGGGAGTGAAACCATGCAAATTCAAAGCGTGTTTTACATCCCATAATTGAATCGAAATATGTTAAGTATGGATCAACTAATACTGCAAGGTTACACTGTCAAAATCAATGGTGATAAGTGTCAGATATACCCAATGTTTACTACCCCTGTTTTCAGTACTAAGAATAAATGTTGGTGCATGCGTCTGTCGACTTCGTCTTGTATCGAGTCTTGTTTGTAGCTAGATAGATAAGGGCATGAAAAACGAGAAAGTGTATAAAGGTAATTTCGCTTGAAATGGTAGATGACCATTTCAAACGAAATCAAGCTTGTTAATTTCGTTTGAGACAGCTTCAAACGAAATCACTGATTTCGTTTGAGACAGCTTCAAACGAAATCAACACACCTATAAATACCTTGAGTGCCATTTCTTTTGTAACGATTCCGGTCAGAGCAACGAAGTGCTGCCGAAGTGTCGTCTCGCTGTAGAACGTTATTATATCAATCAAATCGACAGTTAAAGTGATATTCTAGCTGAATTGACGTCAGTACGTTTGTTTCCGCCTTTCGCACTGAGCAAAACTCTTCTGATCGACTCGTTCGGGTCTGAAAACGATCCTACAAGTGGTATCAGAGCTTAGGAAGAAGAGTTCTTACCAATTCAGTTGAAAAATTCTGATTTCTACACCTTCTTTTTCAAAATTTACATTTTTTCACGGTTGAAATTGGATAATTTTCTCACAATGTGTGCGTAATTGTGTTTTAACAAACCCTTGAGAGTTTCAGAACTAAAATCGACTTAAAACTTAACCAATTGGACCAAAATCAGACCGAAAGGATGACATCACACTGATTTCGTTTGAGTTATTCTGATAATCTCGTTTGAAATTAGACATTATACCTGATTTCGTTTGAAAATTCTTGGTAATTTCCTTTGAATTGGGTATCTCGCTTGAACAACTTAGTTGATTTCGTTTGACGACAGTATTTCGTTTGGGGATTTCGTTTGAATCTGCAATTCCGTTTCATAGTAGTGATTCCGTTTGAGATTGCAAACGAAATAAGGGATTTCGTTTGAAGGTGGTAATTCCGTTTGAGAGGAACAGAGAAAAGCTTTAAGAATGAAAGATTTCGACGGTGAACAAGACATTGGGCTTTATTATAAAGCAGGATTAAATGATAAAACCAACAACATGTCACCGAAGATTGAGACTGCATTCAATGCAAAGAGTTCTTCATGAAGTTCATCCAAAGGATCAAATAGCAACACATGTTTTTCATCATATCCATCATTTGATCCGAACATTTCAGCAACAAAGAATGGAAAGAAGCTACAATGCAACATTGTACTGAATCTGGAGAATGATGAGGATTATTCAGCAGAAATTGCTAAGAGTCACATGTCTTTGTTGGGAACTGTGTTGGAATCATTTGGTAGTTTTGTTGCAGGTCGGATCAGGAATCCAATGCTCACAAAAGAGGATTACGATCAGATTGATGCAGAATAGATGGAATTGATGGACATAAAGTGGTGTTTGGCAAGTGTATTCAGACGAGCTGAGAAATTTAAGCAAATCATAGGAAGAGATGACTTACGTGAAGCTAATGTTTCTACTTTAGGTTTTGATAAATCTAAAGTCACTTGTTTTCGTTGCAGGGAAAAAGGACACTTCAAGAGGGAGTGCAAAAACCGCGAAGCAAGTGGAGCTCAAAATCCATTCAACAACAATAATGATTACTATCGGAAGGCCATCTATCATCAAGTTGCTCAACAACAACAAGAACCACAAGTGGCACATGGAAGAAAAGTGATTGAAGAATCTTCAAAGAGAGCTTGTATGGTGAATCAGGATGACAATAAGCCAACAGAAGGATTCAGTTGGGACAAATATATCTCAGCTGATAATAAAGCATGCCTGATTAACCAAGATGATGAAAAATTGCCTGAAGGTTTTAGCTGGGCAAATTTCAATTGGGACGATTATGATCCAAACAAAGATTCAAATCACAAAGCGTATGTTGCTCGAGTTGAAGAGGATAGTGATGATGATAGAGAGTATTATGCAAAACGAATGGCAGATTATTTTAAAATGATGGCAGAAAGTGATAGTGATGACGATAAAGCTAAAAAGAAAAAGAAAAAGAAAAAGATCAAAACACCGGCCAGCAGTGATGATGAAGCTGTTCCAGTGATCAAGAAAAAGGTAAAGGAAGTTCAGAAGTTCAAAGTCGATGAAGAAGTTGATGCAAAGAAGATTCCGGTGATTTGTGAAAACTGTGAGATTATAAAGAAGAAAAACAGTGAGTTAATGAACAACATGAACAGGCTGAAGGAATCTTACGATGTTCTGAACAAAGCCATGAATCAGTATAATCAATCAAGTGAAGAACAAGCAACAGCCATGAAAACACTTCAGGGAGCTTTCATGATAAAGCAGAAAGTTGTGAACAATTACATTGAGAAGTGTGTTGTGCTTGAACAAAAACTTGAAACACAAAGAATTGAAACTGAAAGAGTTAATCGTTTGTTGAAAAGTTACTCATGTACTTCTTATGTCATTGACAGGATTTATCAAACTATTGAGGGCATGAAGGCATTTGAAAATGATGAAGTAACTGAAGAACAAAAGGCTTCCGAAGAAAAGACTCCTGAAAAGAAGAAAGTAAAGAAGAAGGATTCTAAAGTGAATATTCTGGTAAGAAACAAGGTTTCAGTTACAACAAGTGTCCACCCCCGCTTGAAAATGGATATTCTCCAAGAAATCCAAATTCAAAAAGAGTCGAAAAGGCAACAAATTTACAGTGGGAGTCGGAGTCTTCAGTTAACTTACCAGATAATATTGATGTCACATTTACGTCATCTGACACTGATCATGAGTCCGAGTTAATAAAGAAAGTGGTCGATCAGGTGTTGGATAAAGATGAATCCGAGGAGTCAAAGTCGGAGTCTATGTCAGAGTCAAAGTCTGAGTCAAGCACTCCTAGTCAATCCATCAAACAGGGCAAAAGGGTTTATAATAAAGAATTCCTGTTATCAAAATTTAATTTGAATGATGAAACATTCAAAGTTGCTTATACATTGAATGATTCTGACAAATTATATTCTGATGATGAATTTCCAATAAGAGGTGTCAAACCTGACATGATTAAAAAGGTTTTCAAACTAACAGAAATTAATATTTCTGAAATAAAAGATGTAAATCTTAATGATAAACCTAAAAAATACACCTCAAGAGTTCAACAACGTTTAAACAAGAAAAAAATGTTACGGTTCTGGTTCTGGTTTTCAAAAGAAACCAAACCATAACGGTAATTACAAAAAGAAAGGATTAGGATTTATTCCACCAGAAAATTATAAAAATGAAAAATATATTAGAGATTTTAAATCAAAAATGATATTTGTTTCAGGTACATCATCTGAAGAAAAGAAAGAAAATCTATTCAGAAACCAGTCAAACAAAGAATTCATTGCGAAGAAGCAAGAAGAGATGAAGACGGTTGATCATATGAAAGAAACGAGAACCCGTTTCAAATGCAATACTGTTGGTCATATTGCCAAGGATTGTTCAAAGGCAATACAATCAAAACAGGGAGTTTCTCGTAAACTGAAAGATAAAGAAGTTGTGTTTGAACCACTAATTGATAGAACAAAACTTTTCAAAAATTCAACTTTTGAAATTGGTGAATGTTCAAACAGATTTTACAAGAAAAGGGCTAACCTTGACAATCAGAAATGGGTTGTTAAGAAGTCTGATGATAGTTCTAGCAAAGATTCTGATTCGTCAAAATTAGAGGAGCTATCTTCTGGCGATGAATCTGATTCCACAAAGTCAGAGGAGCCACAAATTGAGATTAAAAGTGAAAACTCAGTACCGACTGTGGATGATGTGAATTTTCCACCACTTCGGGCTGAAAATTTTAAGAAGAAAGTTGGAAAAGTTGAGATTTCAAATCAATTTTTTTCTGAAAAGAAAGATTTTGATGTTGAAAAAGCATTTAATTCTACTGTTCATAATATTTTTGGAAAAATGATTGACAGGAAGGTCAAGGGAGTCAAGGAATTTTACGAAAAGAAAACAAAGAAGCAAGGTAAAGTATCATCCCTGGTTTGTGACTGGGATGGTACATATTACGAACAGTAAAATCCTGGACTTGCCGGAGCTCCCAAGTTGGTAATCGCGGAGCAGGAATCGGCATCTTTCTTATATTGTTTGTTGAAAAATTGAAAATTGGTCACAAGTGTGACTTGCCGGAACTCCCAGGTTGGTAAGTGAGGAGTAGGTATTGGCATCATGAGAATTCAACCTACATATGGTATTGGTTGGTAAGCCATGTGGTTGAAAAAGAGTTTATGATTATAAATTGGTTAATCAAGGTCATTAGGTTGAACTTGATTGGATCATTCTTACAAGTGGTATGTTGAAAACAATATGATGAACCAAACCTCTAACCTACGAGTGGTTTTTATAAAATCAACAAAACTTATTTTCTGGAAAAACCATTTGATTAAAACAAACTTAAGTGTTTTGAAATCACAATGGGAAAATAGTTTGTTGTGAGGGGGAGTTCTGATTGTTTATGCCAAGTGGATGGCGAATTGAAGCGATTCGATATCGGTTGTCAATTTACTTGTATAGTTTGTTTTTCAAATTTCTTTAAATATGTTTGTATTTTAGGGGGAGTAAGAATTTCAGAAAATCCAAAAACATTTGAAAATTTGAAAAAGACAAAAACATGATAAAATGGAAAATGAGTTTTGGTGTATAAAAGAGGAAATGATAGTACATCAGTGGACGATCACAGCATGCTAAAGAATTGGAAAGTCAAAGGTGATAAACGGTCTCACTGATGATATGCAAGTAGGTTTTTACACATTTAATAGATTGTGACGAGATATAAACCTAAATTTCAAACTTTCTTATATCATGGGGAAACATCTCTCGGATATATGGGTAACACCCGAAATCTTGTTTGAAAGGTCCCTCTTTCTGAGATACTAGGTCTTTATGCTCAGTGATATCTGGGGTATTATCCCGGGACTTCTGATAATGCGGAAGCAATGGCCTAGTCCCCGGAGAATACTTTACTGCTTGCTTGAAATATACCGTCGCCCTCAGCAAAGATGATGAAACAATAAAATTGATAATCATTGCTGTTGTAAAAAAGATCCTCTAAAGGGGACCCACCAAAAGTCGAGCCGTCATCTCTCTGCTGAACGGACGTTCTGACCTGAGCTCTCACCGTTTCGCAATTTAACCCCTTACAGATATCATCTGTGGTATACTCACCTGTAAGACTGAATATTGGGATCTGGATACGGGAGTATATTCTGAGGTGGGACACGTGGTTAAGTTTAAGTGCTTAAGACATTAATCACGTATCTCGAAACAGTTGAACTTTGTGTGAAAATTTAAGTGGATCAGTATACTGACAATCTAAGTGAATCGTTTAGAACTTAAAATGTTTAAAGCTTAACGGTGTTGGTGATTTGTCTCAAAAACTGATATGATCCTCTTACACGAGCTCACAAAAATATTGTATGCAAATATTTCTTTACTGCATTTCATTTACATTCAAAAATCCAAAAAGATTTTCAGTGTGTGTTAGCATAAATTTTGAAAAATACAAAAAGATTTTCGACAACTGGTGTTAGAGAGCTGATTTTCAAAATTCCAAGTGCTAGACATGATGAACAAATGGTTTGGGTAAAATTGTTTGAGATATTTTGAAATGAAATGAGAAAAGTTTTTGAAATAAAAACGTTTTTCCTGCAAGTGGTTCATCAGAGACTAACATTGTAAAATCATTGTTTAAATTTCTTATCCACAAGTGTTCATTAGATGGTGTTACAAGTGGTCATCAGAAAATTTACTTTTGGGTAGAGAATGTGCAGGATATCTGAGTGATAGAGAGCCAGCTTCCGATACCTGAGGACTCTGTGATTTTAATAAGCCAGGCTGCGATCCCAGCATATCGAAAGGGGGAGTCTGAAGACACCTAAAGGAAGGAGTGTGTTGGTGTTGATGAAAAGAGAAGAGAAAGATTTGAGGATGCTTTACAGTGTCAAGATACTTCAGAGAGTTCGAGAGGACTGATAAAGACTGAAGATGCGAAGACTCGACACTTTAAGACTCGTCAACATTCGAGGGGGAGTCTGTTGGTGCATGCGTCTGTCGACTTCGTCTTGTATCGAGTCTTGTTTGTAGCTAGATAGATAAGGGCACGAAAAACGAGAAAGTGTATAAAGGTAATTTCGCTTGAAATGGTACATGACCATTTCAAACGAAATCAAGCTTGTTAATTTCGTTTGAGTGTGCTTCAAACGAAATCACTGATTTCGTTTGAGACAGCTTCAAACGAAATCAAAACACCTATAAATACCTTGAGTGCCATTTCTTTTGTAACGATTCTGGTTAGAGCAACGAAGTGCTGCCGAAGTGCCGTCTCACTGTAAAACATTATTATATCAATCAAATCAACAGTTAAAGTGATATTCTAGCTGAATTGACCTCAGTACGTTTGTTTCCGCCTTTCGCACTGAGCAAAACTCTTCTGATCGACTCGTTCGGGTCTGAAAACGATCCTACAATAAAAGAATGGGTCTCACTAAAGAAGATGAGATAGGTGAAAGGGAAAGAAGAATGATCGATGAAGGCCCTGTACATGAAGAGTATAAGGAAGATTACTTGAATACTTATTTCGAGAATCTAAGTTTATCATTAATAGAACCAGAATGGAACAGCAAGACACTATGCCCGGAAGAAGCAGAAATGATGGAGACGTACCGGAGAATGAAGAACAAACTATGGATGAGGCCAACAAAAGTGTTCTCAAGCACTCTCTAAAACTGAATTAAGTTTAGGGGAGTGTATTAGACTATAAACTTAATTATATAGATATTATGTATTATTAGGATAATTAAACTTATAATTATGTGTGTATGTAAGAATATTAACGAAGGGTTACGTCAGTTGGCTGACACCGTTTCAAATAACGGTTGTTCCCGCCCAAAATAACCGTCGCCTCTCATGTATATAATGACACTTGCCGGCAACCTTTACCGGCACCAAGATATTCATAATATCCATTTCAGTTTCGTTTCCATTCTGTCGTGTATGTGTGTCTGTTATTGTGCACATGATCAAGGATAATATGGAATCCACATCCAATCCTTGTAGATCCAATTCTGATGTTAATGATTATCAGACAAGTGATAATCCTCCGCTGCCAACAGTTGTAAGTTAAGCCATGTGACCATTTTAACTACACTAGAGGTTTTCGGGTTTTCGCGTGTTACACGACATTAGATGCTGATTTCATTATTATGTTAATAACTAAGTAGCATTTTCTTTCATGCTGCTTCTAACAATTCTGATGACGAAACGCAGAGATTTTGCTGCAACTTTTACGCCTTGAACTTTTTATACCAGGTCCTTTACTTCTAAAACCCAAAGCATCGTTAGTTGCAACCAAATTTTTTTTACTTGTTTGGGCATAAATGCGTATGATGTACGCTAGGCCGTGCACTACATAACACATGAAGGATGGCTTCTGAAGTAGCAGCCATTGAGTTAACTACACTAAATCATGAGACCTTGTGAATTCAATCTATGCACAACAACAACAACAACAACAAAAAATTAACAATACATGTTCAGGCCAACTTGCCAATATGGCCAGATATTCCTTAACAAAAAAGTGAAATGACATGTGCATCCTCATGGTGGTGAATCTGACCCACTTAAGTATAAATTATGTGAACATCTCATACAAAACAAAAGGTTGTTGTACCAGCTTCTGCACATGTACAAAAATCGAAATCAGAATGTATTCATACCAGTCGATTTATACACAAATTAAAAGGGTACAAAGTAGTCACCGGATTTTCGGTACAAGTTACTTCATTTCGTTAGTATCTTACGACGAATGCAGCTGTGGTGATGTTTGGTGGTGGAGCCAAGTCATGGTTCCTTACGTAATGAGTGTCTTCCAGACCCTAAGAAACAATCAAAAGTGAGTATTACAAGTTTACAACTTCAATTAACAAAAGCACATCCAAATATATACATATTATTTAATTTAAATTGTATAATTTTTTTTGTTGGTCGGAACCTTTTGGCCTGGAACTAAAAATGACATGTTGGACCCGAACTTGTTTTGACATGTTATCCAACCTGCCCAAACTACAGATTTTTCCCATCAAAACAATTTAACATTCACTTATAAATGATTCTCAACAGATTACAAAAGTGTTAAGAACATAACTTTCCTGAAACTAAACGAAAATTGTATGGATCTAACCAGCTCAATTGTATGAGATCGAAATAGTTTTTTTTCATTTAATTTGCAAGAGGGTTTTGTTATGTTTTTTAGCATAGCCCCTACGGCCTTCATGTTGAATTTAGATGCATGACACAGAGGCAAAAATCATGCATCTTCATTTCAAGTGGCAGTTATGGTTATAGAAATGTCGAATATCCTTGAGTTGAGTCAGACTTTTCACCTACTGCGACCGTTGCCGATCCCCTCATCAAGGCCCATACCAATTAGCCAAAAAAGTGTTAGCCCCACATAATTAAAGTGGGGGAGCCAGACTCCAGAGCAAACAAAACCAGTTTAGCTAAAGCCCTAACAAGTTGAAAATAGAAGAAGATGTTTATATATACTATACCAAAAATGGGTGAAAGGAGAAAGAAAAAGAAGCGAATAAAAACATGACACGTGTCATCAGACACTATTCACAAGGTTTGTGAATTAATAAATTGATAATGATAATGATAATGATAAAGATAATGATAATGATAATTGATAATTATTAATTATTATTCAAACAAGAGAAAAATAACCGAATAGCCCCTACAGTTTTGTGAAATTTCACCTATAGTCTCTATCTTTTTAAAATTACATCTATAGTCTTCAACTTTTGCACACTCGTTTCTCGGATAGTCCCTAACGTAGATGGGATTAGTTTTCTTAGTTAAATGGGTGTGAAATGACATAAATACCCATACTGTTAAGTTAATAACTTAAACGTTAAAAGCATATATAATTAATATTTAAAAATTTATGTGGCACTCACCACCCATCCCACCACACCCACTTCATCTTTTCCACTCTTCACCACCATCTCTACCTTTCACCACCTCCACCATCCACCTTTCACCACCATAACACCTCACCCCGCCGGAAAAACGCCACCATCATACCACTACCCACTACCCACTCTTCACCACCGCCATACCACCACCCACTCTTCACCACCGCAAAACGCCAGAAAAACGCCACCACCTCACCCCAACCGCCCACCACCTTCTTCTCCGTCAAGGACCACCCCAGAAACTTCGGGCACCACCTCCTTCTGCCTCATCCATCCTCCACCGTAGACACACAATGAGAGCATTGCAGGATTGGAAACAATGAAAGCAAAGATGAATGAGCCAGACCATAAAAAATTGTGTCGAGGATCTTCACCTTTCTTATGATTGCTCAAAACCGTCAACGGAAATCGTTAAATGATGACTATAAATTTCGTTAAAAAAGGCTTGGATAACGAGAATAGAAAATTGTTTTACTTGGCAACCTCTGTTCAAGGGCGGACCTAAGGCATGCTTTGGGTGGGGGGCGCTCCCCATAGATTTTTTTTATGTATTTTATAGGCAAAAATTGCAACCGCACCCCTTGAAAGTTTGGTTAAACCTTTGATTCGCACCCTCAGAAAATAATTCCTGGGTCTGCCACTACCTCTATATCTTTTTCTATCTATCACTCTTTTCTTTCTCAATCGGCATTCTCTCTCTCTCTCTCTGTAGATATATGTACGAAGACCAGGTGTTTGTTGAAAAATAGGGGTGGGTGGGTTGGCGGTAGGGTGGAGATGTTATGGTGGTGGTAGTTTGGACTTTGGTGGCATGGAGGCATTATGGTGGTGGTGGAATAGTGATTTGTTGTAAAAAAAAAAAAAAAGAAAGAGTGAAAAGAGGTGAGAAGTCACGGGTGAGTTGGTGGATAAGTGGGAAAAGGTGGGCCCCATATGTATGTTTTTAATCTTTTAATGCTTTGATTGTTATATTTTAATAGTTAGGGTATTTAGGTAATTTCACACCCACTTAACACCAAGAACTAACTCTCATCCATGATAGGACTATCCAAGAAACAAGTGTGCAAAAGGTGAGGACTATAGGTGTAATTTTAGAAAGTTAAGAACTATAGGTGAAACAATAGTTTAAGTAAGGGTGTTAATAATAACACATGGTAAAATCTTATTTTAACATGGTGTATACGGGGCATATAAGGTTATATGGCCCGTATAGAATAAGATAAACTTACAAAGCATGTGGGCGCAACCTTTGTCAGTTTATCTTATTCTATACGGGTCGTATAACCTTATACAGGCCCGTATACACCATCTTAAAACAAACATTGGTCGTATACAACATATACGATAGTTTTATACCGGTCGTATAATGGTATACGACCCGATCGGATATCCTTTTTTTAGTTAATATTCACACATTAGGGTTTCGGTCTGGCAGTCTATATAGTGTTAAGAACCATCAAATTGAACGGCTTCTGCTATCAAGGAAAACTGGTTTCAGATTTCTGTTTACTTTGAGACAAATCTCATTTCATCAAAGAGAAAGAAAACTCAGACAAACGACCAGTTGATAAACATAATGTAAGCATGGAAGACTTTTAACTATCAAGGAAAACATGTTTCAGTTTTATTTTTACTTGCAACAAATCCCATTTCATCAAAGAGAAAGAAAACTCAGACAAACGAACAATTAATAAACATAAAGCAAGCATGGAAGACTTTTAACTATCAGGGAAAACGGGTTTCAGTTTTCTTTTTTACTTTTAAACAAATTCCATTTCATCAAAGAGAAAGAAAACTCAAACAAACGACCATTTCTTTTCTTTTTACTTTGAAACAAATCCCATTTCATCAATAGCAACAGTTGAATCATTATTATTGTACAGTTTCAACCTTCCTTTTCCTTCAATTTCCAGAACATTTTCCCTAAACGAACATTCTTGATATCAGAACATCGTTTAAGCAAGAATCTAGGCTCAAGGAGACCATGCGCGACAAGCTGGTGGTTTTGGAGGGAAGAGATTCACAGTTACGAGATTTTAGTTGGGTTAAAAATGGGTTGTATCGGTTATTCAGATCTCTATTCGGTCATCTTTCCAAAACTGCAACACACGAATATGTGGTTCACAATTTGTAACATATCATCAAAAAATCCCTATGTTTACATACAGTGTACAGTGTTCTAATATCACCATATTGCTGCTATCAAGCTTAAGGATGCATTCCATGGTAAACGATGGGCCTTATATTGGGGGAATTATAACTATACCCTAATGAAATCTAGGGGATAATGGATAGATATAGTTTTCGAAGAATCTCGTTCCGTATTCTCTCTTTTTGCTAGTTCTCGAAGAATCTCATTTCATATATAGATCTCTATTTGGTCATTTTTCCAAGTTGAATCATTATTATTGTACAGTTTCAACTGTTCATCATTACAAATTGTCAGAACATGAAATAAGATCAAGCTTAACGTAATGAAGTAATGGATATGGTAACAACTACCATGGCGGCAGTTAGTCAGCAGTCATTACTTCTTAATGAACTCAACTTCAGAAAATGATGAGTAATGTAAGGAGAAGCGTTGGGATTCAAGGGTTTAGTCGCCATGTCACGCAAGGATGGGTACAGAAACCACCAAGGGGATAATGGACATTATATAAATACCAAAACACAACGTTTCAAAATAAAACCTACCAAACCATAACAAAGTCCTTTTCCTTCAATTAACTGAACATTCTCCCAAAATGATGCTTCATCGTATATAAATATAAGACGTAGGAGTTCGTGAATTTAGGTTGGCTATGATCTCTATTCGGCCATCTTTCCAAACTGCAACACACGAATATGTGGTTCCCAATTTGTAACATATCATCACAAAGCCCCTGTGTTTACATATAGTGTACAGTGTTCTAATATCACCATATTGGTGTAATATTAACTAACTTAAACAAAGTTCGTAGTTCTAAATGTAACGACCCGACCTTTCGGGTCGTTATAATAAGAAATGTCAGATCTATCATTTCTTGCTTAATTATTGCTTTTCTTACTTAATTGACTTGTACTCTCGAGATTCGATAATAGTTTAGCCCTTTGCGGTAATCGATATATTATCTATTTTAAACTATGATTTACTAATAAGTGAAGTAACAATGCGATGTCATGTGGATACCAAACGCATTCTGGACGCATTTTCAAAACGCAAAAATCACAACTAAACGTTATTTTACTTCACGCTATCATAACGAAACGCAATGTAAACTCGAAATGCAGCTACTGGTATTGTTCTATGAGTGTGTTATTATGTGCTTTACTTGTGTGTTCCTCGTATATGTTTTGGGATGTTATTCACAAACGCAGACGCAATCCCAACTCTATCGCATCGCAATCTCATCTCAACTCGAAACACATATATACTTTTATGCATCTTACGTGTTATGTGTGTTAATTGTGTGATTACTTGTTTAATGTTATGTGGTTATCTCATCGAAATGCTTACTCGCAACTCGCTTAAACGCAACGCTCAACGCACGAAATGAAAGTTGGAAAAATAACTCGCACAAGTCGTCTGATCGAATGACCATTTGATTGAATGATCATCAGACCGGATGACCATTCGACCGAATGGCCATCCGATCGACTGGCCATCCGATCCACTTAACCTGCATTGCCTCTCTCTCTCTCTCTCACTCTATAAATACTCACCTGTCACATCAACTGTTCACGGATGTGACAGCCATATCCGACCAACACGCTCCTAGCCCGTTCTCAAGCTCTTTTCTCTCGATTCAAGGCTATTTTCGTAAGTTTTCTTCCTAAATCTTGTACTTCCATCATCATTACACGCATCTTCATCATCTTCTCCACTGAAATCACTACTTTTCACCATGAAATCACCAGATTGTACTGCTTTAAGGTGACGTCATCTTAGTTTCCTATGAACACTGAAGTGTGACATCATCTCATCAAAGTTTATCTAGATCTAAAGTATTTCCACACCATCTCACGCAAATCTCAATAAGATCTAAACATTTTCAACTGATTCAAACTTTTCTTCAACATTTCTTCACTTTTCACTCAAAACCGATGGAATCTAGACTCGTTCAGGCTCTCTACTCATTCTCTAGTGGAGAACAGGTCTGAGAACAGTTTTTCACCAAAGAGATGACCGATTCACGGGTTGAACATGAAACTCCCTCAAGAATAGTTGATTCTGATCGAATGGGGTGATTCCCATCCGATCGACTGAGCGGGACTTGGTACGATGTCGTTGTTTGACACGTCGTCACGCCGTCTATGTTAAACTTCAAAACTTTTAACTTAGAAATTTTTTACGAAGATTTTCAAAACATCAGATCGCTGATCAAATAGCCATCTGATGGGATAACCATCCGATCGAATGACTATTCGACTAGGTGACTTGTCCTTTATACGTTCAACACTTAAACAATTTGACAAAACTTCAAAGAATATCACACTTTCAATCGAATAGCCATCCGATGGAATGGCCATCCGTCCGAATGACCATCCAATCGAATGACTTGAATTATACTACAACGAAAACTTCAAACGTTGAAACGATTTACAAACACACTCACCCAATCGAATGACCAACCGTTCGAATAGTCATCCGTCCGGATGATCATCCGAACGAATGTATACTCATCCGATCGACTCACCATTCAACACTTATCTCCTCAACACGCTGTTTACACGTTGTTCAACGCTTACGCTATCGTTCTATGCTCAGACTATCTCCCACGCGCTCCCTTCAATCCAAGTACTGTGTTTACTAGCTAAACACGCACTATGAGTATACTTGAACCCTTTTTCGCTTAAACGCATTTTTGGGTGTTGCATACGTTACCTATATCAAATCACATCAACACACAACGCAATCACTTTTAAACACTAACCGCTCTTGCATGTTATACGTGTCTCGTTGAATGCTTGTATGTTATGTTTACATAGTGATTGTTGCCTGACACCTTAGCAACGATTGTACTATAGTTTGGACTCAGCACCTGTCTAGGATAGGGGTTGTTAAAGGTTTTACTTCACATGGTCACAGTGGTGATAATGTGTTGCGCATTCTACACTCGCAGTCATGTTGGTTGCATATGTCATTGTCGATAGCTTACTTGCTTCACATTTCTACGTGTTACATGTTGGTTATGCGTAAACGCTTTCGCTATACTATATGCTATCAAACTTGTGTACTCACCTTTACACTCTGTGTATTGACTTTATTTTAACGTATGTGACAGGTGTCTAGGACGCTATGTTTGCTGATCTTTTGTGGAATAAAGATAGGCAGTCTAGAAACTACATCAAGTAGAAAATCTAGGTTTTCGAACTTGTTTTGTTTGAGAGAAACTCGTTATCTGTAATAATTATTTGTCGAATATTTGTTGATTGGTATGGGACAATTGACCTTAAAAATATTGGTAACATTTAGTTGTTATGGATCTCTTGAGCAATCTGGTTCGCCTAGTGCCACGCCCCGATGTTTCCGCCATCGGTTGGGGTGTGACAGATTGGTATCAGAGCCATAACTATAGGGAACTAGGAAAGACATGACCTAGTCTAGGCCTGATGTCTTATAATTGACCTAGTCTATAGTCTAAGCACCAACAGACCGCCTTGTGCGAGCCCAGTAGGGGTTTTGCCCAAGCTTATTCTCGAACTCTCATGAAAACTACATTTTCATGTAAACACCGCATACTACAGCTTCGCACGGATGAGCCTTTTCTTAGGCTGCAATACTACTTAGCCTTTCCTAAGGCTGGCAACACACACGTTTTCGAAAACGCTCACATAACACAATCGAGTGATTTGGTCGAGATTAGGTTTGAAAACCAAGAACTCTCGATAGATCACTCACTCTACGCAGAATTTTTACTCTCAGCCCGAGAATCTTTTGTTGAGTCAGGAGTGAAATCCCTATCTCGACGAGATTTTCCATCTCTCTCTCGTGGTCTTTCCGCAATCTCAGGGATGCAGTTGTTATTCAGGGGTGAAACCCGCATCTTGACGACTAGTCCCACTCTCTAATTTGGCTTTACAAAACTCTCATCATAGTCTCGATGGATTCCAATGACTCAATTTACGGAGTAACCGAAAGGATGAGTGCTATTCACCGTATGTCGGTGAGAGAGCCCAGTCTATTAGGCCAAAGCGTGTACTCGAGCTCATTGAGAATAGTCGAATCACTTTGGGTAGTCGATGTCTAACACCTAAGATGATTTGTTTCGATTCTAAGCCTGCAATCGCCGATTTTATGCTTTATCGGTTTTATGTGTTTTATGTGTTTATGTATTTATAGGTTTCGATTTTGGAGACTTATTCACTTTTCGCTCACCGCTTTACTGAATGCGCACAACTCGCACAGTATTATTAGCTCAAAACGCAAACAAATCGCAGCCAAACTATGAACTCTCGCACGCTTTGTTACTCGCTTACGCTACTCGCTACTCGTACTCGCAACTCTCGAACGCGCTCGTGAAACTTGAAAGATATGTGAATACGTGCAAAATATGCAGGTGAATACGTGCAAAATATGTGCTTACGTGGATTATGTGCTCCTACGTGCTTATGTGTCTATGTGGATTATGTGCCTACGTGACTATGTGCCTATGTTTTAGATATGTTCCTGATGCTTTATAATAATAATAAGGATGTTTTTACGAACGCTAAACTATATAATTGAATCTCGTTTAAGCCATGTGACGATGTCTACTGCAGACAATGTCGTCATTTGGTTCTCGCCGCAACCATGCTGACAAACGCATCGCCTCACTGGTAGCCAAGGAAATGGCGAAGGTCATTCCCCAGATCGTCAGTGAGATTAACGACGTCAGCAGCAAGTCCTCTGCTGAATCCAAGAGTGACTCACCGAAAGCTCCTTTTAGCTTTAAGCAATTTAAGGCCTCTGGTCTCGCTAGCTTCACTGGTGAAGATGGGCCCAATGCCATGTTTCAGTGGTTTGACTCGATTGAAGTCACCCTTCGTAAAAGCGGATGCCCAGACAACCTCCGCACTATTAACGCAACTGGAGTTTTTCAATCCAGGGCTCTGGACTGGTGGACTGTGGAGCAAAACATGCGTGGTAACGATGCAACTTATGGACTTTCCTGGGAGGAACTGAAGGAAATCATGATGAAAGAATTTTGTCCCCCACATGAACTCCAGAAGCTGGAAAATGAGTTTTGGGGTATCAAGCAAGAAGGAGGTGATAATGCTAGTCTCACCACTCGCTTCAAGCAGCATATTATCATCTGTCCTGGTCAAGTGTCTACACCAGACATCACGAACAAGAATGTGAGTGCCGGCATGAATAGTTCTAATAGATGAAGAACGTGGTAGAATTGATTAATAACGAGGTGCGAAATCCCTCGGCATCGTATGAGGGTAATCAACAACGATATCACTGATAAATATGTCCAATCTCATTAGTTGATATGTAAGTACAAAGATCCTGATGACAATTGGACAGAGCTTCGCTTCACAAACTTGGCAAAAGGTTCTAGACAATGACCCCTACACTACTATTTATAGGCAAACTTGGGAGAGGAGGTGTTATTGTCACACCCTGACTTTTATGGAAGCGTGGTTTATTTGGTGTGACTTCTTAATACCATAGCAACAATCATAACAATGCTATATGATAAAAATACGAGATGTTTATCCATTAATAAAGTTTAGAAATACCACAATCCCATTGTCTGAAAACATCAATACCAAATTAAGTTACAAACCATGACGTGTTTAAACGAGTTCACGAAGACTCAACAGAAGTACTTAAATAAAACCTGAGTTTAGAGATGTGTATCCCGTCCAGGATTAAGATACACCCCTTAAACTCGACAATCATGGATAACATCTTTTATTCAAACGCAGCTTGACAACACATGCATACCCTTCCAGATCCACTAGTTTCCTGAAATACATGTAGTTTGAAAAATCAACAAAAGTTGAGCGAGTTCATGTGCATGTGAGTATGTATAAACCTTTGAAGTATGTCTGTATGTATGAAAGTCCCTGGTATGTAGCAATAAGGAAAAAGAGATCACCAATGGGTTGCAAAGCCACTGATATGTGTGAAATGGTGCAGGAAGTACTCAAACCTAGCAAACTTGTCTCCGGGAATAAGACATAGTCACCACATGGGCCACCCTGGTCCGCATGGGTGTGGGCTCGCTACACCTAAATAGATCTATCACTCATGTCCCTCGGTCCTACAACGAGGATTAATGGCCTTAAGTGTTATACCCACCTTTCACATGATCTAAGTAGTAAACCCTCCTTAAGCTAACCATACCATGTATAAAAATGTATGTAATAATTGTAACATGTATTTCACCCCCGAAGTAAAAAACCGAAAACAGTTAAAAGAAAAGGGGGACGTGAACTCACTGTAGTGCGTCTTGTACCGGCAACTCAAATCTCCGCAGCTAATCACGACTACCTACAGAGTACTAACGTCTATTAGACGAACGGGCCGTGCCTTGGCTTAGAGTTTAACGTTTTGAGTTGCGTTTCTTGTGTTTCCCAATATTATTCCAAGTATAATTATTTGTTTAAATAATAATTATTTTAACTTTGAATTGTATTTAGTTTTGAAATAATTGTTTAATCAATATTTTTGTATTAATACTTCTCAAGTATTTTAACTCTGTATTTTCCTTCCCAAGGATGGGGGTATTTATACATGTATATTGTAGTTCCGAAATAATTTATTTTTAAGTCCCACTTAGAAAATATATACAACTCATTGTCAAAAATAACGTATTCCAAAATATACATTTTTCTCAAAAATAATATATTTTCACTTCCTTAGTTTCCAAAATAATATTTGCCAAAAATATATGTGTAAGAGTATTTTCCGGAATATTTCATAAGTTACGTTTTTGCGTTCGGTTTCACAATATCAAGTGTGTAACTTAAATATTTATTCCGTGAGATTTTTGGTACTATTCTGGAGTTGTTAATGTCATGGTATTTCGTTAAGTTATATTATTTTACCCTAAAATAATATAACTATTTCACAAAATAAACAAATATCCACACAAGTGTCTTAATATAAAATATATATTCTAAATATATATTTATCCATTTTTATTTATGAAAGCCAACCTCCGACACTTTGTATTTTTGTAACAAAACGTATGGCAAGTTTATATTGAAAAAAACAAAGTTAAAACATATTTGTAAACACTTGTTAGAAAATAATTTCTAAGTGTTGGGATTTTTAGAAAATTTCGCCATAGTTTCCTTTGTAAATGGAGGTGTCCATGCTATTTAGCATATCATTTTCTTTTCGAAAATCATTCAAACCATCAACAATCATACTCTAAACAATATTTCACTTACCAAGTGCAAAACTATTCCATTTATAATACAACATGAACTTGATGTTTTATAAAAACATGTAGTAACTTGGTGAGGTGTTTAGTGGTTTTAGTCGCCTTCCAAAGTGTATTTACTTTTGTTAAAATCTCATTCTCGGGATTTCTAGATGTTTACAACTTGTGAACTCATTTTACAAAAATACTTATTTACAACATCTTCTTGTTTTACTAGCCTTCCTACACTTATTTTATTTCCAAAAATAATGTAAGTGAAAGAAAAGTTATGATCTTTCAAAAACCGTCTCTTGAACTTGGTTTGTTTAGAAAAGTCATTTGTAAATCTACTTGTTTACTTATATTTCAAGAAATCATCTTTATTATCAAGTTCATGTTTAAATAAGAAGATGATTATTTTATGACAACACATAATCATCTCCTAACTTGTTAAACCATGTTTTTAATCATACTCTAACAAGTTCCATATGATGATCAACATCATATTACCAAGGAATCAACAAGTAATCATCAACATAATCAAAACGACATCATATCAACCATATTTCATCATATATCATCTTTATGTTCAAGCTTTAAGTTTATGATCTTTTAGTGTTCGTATGATTCAACATAATATAATCTTTAACCACTAAAATATGAAGTATCAAGAGTTTAAAGAAGTCTTACAACTAGCTTAAAGCTAGGGAAGCACAATGGAGAAAATGTGGTGGATAATAGCAAACGAAGGTGGTCCTTCAAGTTCCGAGAACACCGAGCTTCGTTAGACACCTTGTAACACCCTTGAATAACCTTGAAATGCTTGATCTTGAAATGAAAGTGGTTGTGTGTATGGGTGGAGTCTCGGCTGAGAGAGGGAGAAGGCAAGAGAGATTGTGGTGTGGTGATTAAGTGAAGATGATAATTGTTTATTTATAAATCTAATTCTAATGTCCAATGGGTATAATGTTCTCCCAAGTACAAATAAAATCTTACATAATCGCAATGAGATCAACTAGGAGATTTAAGAAGATTACATAAATCTTTGAAGTGGGGCCATGCTCTTGACCGTAGACATCAATGGGGGGGGGGGCAAGTTGTAAATTATTTGGTAAGTAGGTGATTTAGTGGGGTGTTAAGTGTTAAGTCTTGTGTCTAGTATGTTTCATGCTTTATGTAATAGGTTATAGTGTTCGGGAACCATAACTAGCTCAGAAAAAGTGAAACAATGTTTTTAACAATATTTTAGTGTTCCGGGTAATGTCCGGTTGTCCGGTTAGATACCGTT